>JAULUF010000015.1:21207500-22430000 GCA_031834385.1 Semotilus atromaculatus
GTGGGCTATAGCAACTGTTGTGCCGTATGGCGTACAGGAAACACTTATCTTTCTTTGAGGATCTGCATTCAAACAATCCTTTTAACTGGAACTGTTAAATGACAGAAGATTCAGTTTCGGTCAAACACTTCTGCTTAACCCTTTACCAATCTTTGTTAGGAATGTGATAAGTAAACCTGTTTGCATACTGAATTTATTGGACTTGTCATCGTTTAAAGAGGACCTATTATGCTTTTTTTACATTTTCAGGTATCTTTAGTGTGTAATGTTGCTGTTTGAGCTTGAAAAAATTCTGCAAAGGCATAAAGTACAAAGTCACTCCAAAAGCAGTTCTCTTCTATATTCTGAACTCCGAAACCCGAAAAAGTGGTTGACCAATCATAAACGCACTGGTCCAGCCGACCAATCAGAGCACAGTGTGCTTTTCAGAAGGAGTGGCTTCATTTAGACAGGAACTAAACAGGACTACGTTTCCCGTACAACGACATAACTCGCTGCTTAACCACCATAGTACGATGCATCATTGAAGAAATCAACTAGCTAGTCACGACTGTTTCCTGTAACCATACTGTTGCAAATTGGTCGTTCAACCACGTTGTTTAATGATGTTACGCAGATGGTGAACTTTTAATGAATCTGTTTCAGATCGAATTAACGCTAGATGTTTCGCTATAAATTACAGACATGGTACCTGAGGATTAATTCTCATTTTTCTTTATTTCCAGATTCAATCATGGGCTCCTTACGTAGTCGAGCACGTTCGCACATGCGCACTATTAAAAAAACGACGCTTTAAATCTCTTGACAAACTAAAATGCAAATTACATTTGTATGTACCGGTATTATAAATAAAAGGTACAGATTGTACTGAATGTACAGCTTGTTTATTTGGCTCAAGATAAGTATTTATTGAGTCCACATGTCATGCAAACAAGAAACTATACTTCTAACAACAGGTCGAGAGCTGTCGTTCCAACCACAACTCTGCGATGCTCTTTGCGAATGTTCGTTGGAACTATGTTTTCCGGAAACACAGACTCGTTGAACTATGCTGATAACAACGGAACTTGCGACCATAGTTTGCTAACGACTCTTTTGGGAAACGCACCCCAGAGCATTAATGACAGACTAAGTAGAGAGGCGCTGCAACAATGTAAAATGTTTTTTTAACATGAAAACTACTATTCTTATAGACCCCCAAGACAAAATTAAGACTTTTTATAAGGGCATACCAAGTCCTATTTAAAGTTTGCAATACTCTGTTGCTAAATTGTGTGCTTCATGTGGCCATATCCATTCGTGATTTTTGGTATTTGCAAGATCTTTTTCTTTTTCAGTCCATAGACACTGCAGCAGGCACCTCACCTCTTATCTTCGGTCACATCAAACGCTGGAAGAAAATTAGACAAAAGTATAACTTCTCATCATTCCTTCATTTCCACTTCTTTTATGGGGGATGGGTATTAACAAATGAAATTGTTCTTTATCATTTGTTTCATGTGTGTTTTAGGTGGAAGGAGGCCTCCAGCAAGAACCAGCTGAGATACAGCGAGAGCATAAAAATCCTTAAGGAAATGTATGAACGTTAGTTCACATGCATCCCTAGTGCATTTGAACAAAATCTGTTAAAAGAATTAAACAAAAATGTCCAGGCAGGAAGCCTTCAAGGAGAGTGAAATAGTTGAATTGAAAATATTGAATTGAGAGCTGACCTTTAGCATAAAATATGTGAGTAAATTATTTTGTAATTTTCATTTTTTTTCTTTAAATACAAAAAAAAAAAATATTCACATGGGTTTCGAATAAATCTTCAGTACTGAAAGTGAATTTGATGTGTTTATTAAATAATTTGAATGAATTCTTTATGACAGTTCTTGACCCTTAGCTATTTCAATGCTCAGTGTTTGTCTATCGCATATTTGCATGTGTATGTGTAATATCCTGAGATAGCACATTAACCCTTAATCAGTGTTTGGGGTCCAGTGGACCCCACTGGACTTTACCTTCATTTTTAAAAAGTGTTCCCTTCATCTCAAGGGCATGAGACTGACTTTTCCTGAATAATCTATCTAAACACGCACCAAAGATCTGAGCTTGATTTAGTTGTTGTAAAGGTGTGTAAAAACATTGTTTTACCATTTAAGGTGTTTGGGGTAAGATTGACCCCACATTGAAAATGAATGGGAAAATGAAAATGACTTTTTCTTTTTTTTTTTTTTGTTAAAAAAATAAATAAATCCAGTATAAATCTGAAAATATATTTCTATATTTGAAAATGTTTATCTTTTCATTGAAGTGACTTTTTTGATTTGATTCTGTTGTTTGTTTGTTTGAAGCAACTTCTTTTTTGATTGAATGATAAAGACACAAATGTCCTACCCATTATATGGTCCAATCAAAAAACAATGTTACTTCAATTAAAAAGGTTGCTTTAAACAAAGAAAAATGGACTTCTATCAAAGAAAACATTTTTAATCAAAGAAAAGCAGTGTTCAAATGTATTTTTTGAGTCTCAAATATATTTTTGGATTCAAATACTTTTTTTCTTTGAAAAGTTTTTTTTTCATTGAAGTGAAGGTTTTTTTAATTGGAAAATATTTTTTTGGATTGAAGCAACCTTTTTTTTGATTGAATAATAAAGAAACAAATCTACCTTCATACTAAAGCAGACAATTCAAAATATATCAGACAACAAATTCTAACTTTGACAAAAAACAGATTTTTTATGTATTTTAGAATGTTTACAAAATATATATCATAAATTTGTGAAGAGAAGTTGAAGCATCAAGAAAAATGAAGTGAAAATAAAATGAGTCCCTTTGGACCTCTATTGGAGATATGAGGTCCTTGCAGTTTGTTCCTTTAACTATAATTCCTAAAGTTTTTCCACAAACCTGTAGATGGCAGTATTCTATCCCTAACACATAGAGTAACATCCAAAAACAATTTAGATTAGACTTAAAAGGAATACTTCAGGATTTAGCATTAAGCTTTGTATTAGTAGAAAACCTAGTATTTTCGAATTACCGTGCTTTCCACCCTCATATTCCCTGAGACAAGAGATTTATGTATTTATTGTCTGGAAAAAATCCTCAGATGACACAAATTTTTTAATTTTGTGTCATCTGAGGATTTTTTGGCCAGAGGCTAAAGACTACAGCCAGTAGTAAGGGCTGTCCCGCATGTTCTCAACCCGCCCCTAGAGGGTGGGATCTCACTCACAGAATGTACACATAGTGTCGGCCATCTTCTTTTGGAAGCTAAGCTAAGCTAGCAGGCTCTTGTTCTGTGGAGAAAGCTGAGTAGTAGGGGTTACTACTTCCTCTTTTTCCCGGACATGTCCGGCTGTCGAGATCGTCCAAAATATCCAGGATTCAGCTTTTGCTTTCTGCAGTTGCCATTCATTGTTTACATGCACACCTTTTGTTTCAATGTAACTGAATTCATTCCGATTGGTGAATCTGAAATGTAGTGTTTACATGAACGCTAAACAAGTGATCGGTTGATGTGCGTTTTAACATTACTAAGAAAATTCCCGCTCCTCCGTGAGAGATACGAGATCTGTGCGTCTCAGGTGTCGCTCATCATCAGTAATCACGCCACCGGCCTCTCGCCGTTCTCTCGTGGCCCTCAGTCTCGTCCTGCTCGCCACAGTAAACATGATGAATGGCATTTTGGCCATTCATTATGGCCTAATGTTACTTATTTATTAAACGTATGTAGTGTTTTGAGTTTTGTGATCATTCCATCAAACTTTGTCCTCCCTCCCAGAAATAAATTGAAACTATTTCTATTTTATTTTTGTGTTTCTTTGCACATATTGCTGTTCATATCCTATATAGAATATGGGGGGAAAATTGTTTTTGTTTTAAAATAGTGTATTGAGTTGTTATGGCTGAGTGACGTCATTCCACTTGCTGAGTCGTCCAATCGCGTCTCGCTCAAAGCTTAGAACAGCTTTGGATTTGAGCGAGACAGGTATGTTGTAAATGAGCTCTGAAGTGTTTAAAATAGATTAAGTCAAGATTTTGATCAATATCAGTGGATGACATGTTTTAATGCTGAATTGAGTCACTTAATGTGCATGAATATAATTATTTTTGTGTATATTCTGGGTTTTGTGTTAATGAGCTGCGTTGGTTCAAATTGCCGCCCGCGCGCCATTTTGAATGGCGGGTTTCTAGTTGTGTGGTTCTTAAATATATTTAATTTATATTTCCTATATTTTTTGTTGACACATTAGCTTCCACCATCCATTCTTCTTAAAAAAAAAAAAAAAAGAACAATATTTAGTTTACACTGCTTCTTTATATGTTAAATTAGCACATTATTTAATTTTTGTAATTTAATAAATATAAATATTTTATGCTATGTTTCATTTAAACTTTAAGGGTTGAAGATTGGGTCATTTCCATTCCTGTTTTACCCTGAGAATGAGATCTGTGTTTGGATTGTGAATGTTTTGAGAGGAGAGACAGTTGTTCCTCAGCGAATGCACTCTTGAATACCAATACTAAAGACTGCTTGAGCTTTTTCTGAAAATCTTCACACATGAATATGTACAAGAAGGGATTCAGGCAGCTGTTCAAATAGGCAAGACTGATTACTTAGAGCCCTTTCTGGTCATAAACCTCTTTGAAGCTGGTCAGCTCATCCGATGGGTTTGTCGCATTCATTTAATGAAACCACACGTCAAGGAATTTGTGAACATAAAATGGAAGCCAGAAGAAGAAGTAAGCCAGGATTACTGACAGGATAATACGTAAGGGTATTATCCTATTAGTTTATTGTTTAACTCGTACTCCGATCGCTACATATGAAGCAGAGATTATGATGAACGGGAGAAGGAAACCCACCACAAAACAGTACAGTACCAGCCTCTTGTATGTTTCTAATTCCTGATTGTCATGTGTGCACAGCGTTTGTTGTGCACAAGGGGAATTCGTTTTCCAAGAGATGACTAAAGGCAGGCTGCAAGCGACTGACACTAACCAAATAAGCAGGAAAATTACCCTCGCTTTCAGGACAGTTCATTTGGTCCGGGACCACACCACTGCCCAGTTGGACAGGCCGCAGTCCAGACTGATCGCTGTCAGCAGGAAGATGCTGGCAAACATATTCAACATGGTCACCAGGCTGCACAAGAAGCACATAAAGTTACCAAAAGGCCAGTCGAACTCACGGTATTCGTAAATTATTTTAAAGATCAATAAGAATGAAAAAAGCAAGTCTACTACCGCCAGGTTCAGAAACCAGATGGTTTTGACAGTGCTTTTCATTTTGAGGCCTGTGATGAAGATGACCAGTCCATTGCCAACAACACCAAGCACAAATATTATACAGTGGAGGACAATATTGATTTTCTCTAAGGAATTCACTTTGACATCTGCATTGCTGGTTGATGTCGTCATATTGGATGGGGCTACAGTTTGGTTTGAAATATAAAAAAAACAATGGCTAGAAACACACAAAGACAAGTATGCATGCTCATTGTTTTTCTAGATATTTCATTAGAAATGTGGAGAAGTGCAACAGTGGAGATATTGCAATCTTTGTTCATTGAAGTGTGTCATTTTAGTAAGAACCACAGATGTACTTACTCATTTTGACTTTATTTGTGGGAGAGGCTGAAAAAAATATACACAAAAATATGAACCAAAATATTTTTAGCCAAACTTTATCTGTAACAGAGCATTACCAACATTTGAGCCTAAATTTAAATAATTTTCAAAATACATGGGGTTAAAGAAACAAATTATAATACACTTAATTCATTTGGAAAGCATCAAGAAAGAATGTGAGAAAACTAAGAAACTTTTTAACAAAAACTAAAATACAAAGTGTAAATTCATCAAAACTAATGCAGAAACTGTTAAACATGCTAAACATTTAAACTTAAGTGAGAAGGCCAATAATCTTAGCTTTTGTCTCAGTAAATAATAAGAAATGTGAGTTGATTGGAAAGCGGTCAGTACATGTTTCTTTACTTATCATCCCTGATCACAGTTAAATATCCTTGTAAGGGAAAGAGAGGAGGGGGTGGTCTTTTCGCTTATCATATTCACTGGAAACTCAGAAATTGTCATTTCATAATCAATTGCAATGCTTTCTGAAGTCTGTCCAAGGTCACTCTGTCACGGCTCATTAGTGAGAAATTCGTTCAAATAAAATCCTTTTATTTTTATGTCATGGGTCGCCGTGACTTACTAGGACTATAATTCTAATAGCCTACTCTAACATATTAGTACCAGTTTAATGTTTATTGACCTGTATTTCTAAAAAAAAAACTAAAAAACAAACATTGAGACATACTGTATAAATACCTCCTTGAGCAAGCAACTGTAAGATAGCATTTATTTTGTTGTCTGGTTTATATTTTCTTTCAGCAGCTGCTTTAGTAGCATTCGCCGTAAGAGGAATTGTATTTTAGTAATGCCAATTCTCAACCGTTGTTGATTTTACTTCACAAACACACGTCGCACTTGGTGATTTATAGTGCTTATTCAGTTGGTAAACACTGCTCTCGCACAAGGGACCCAGGTTTCTCCGTTCACTGTGCAAGTCTGAAAATAAATGGTTCTGATCACGTGGTGAGATGGATGGATTTATGCTTCTGTACTTTATTTATTCTTATTATTATTTACAATAATTAGCCCATATAATATAGTCAGAGTTTGAGCTGCCCTTCAAAATACGATTATTTGCTGTGTTGGGGAAAGTTACTTTTTAAAGTAATGAATTGTGTAACTCCATAAAAAAGTAAATACTTGCATTTCTTAGTTACTTTTAATGAAAAATAATTAGCTACTTTTGCATTACCGTTTCACACATGGGCTGGGCTTGCTTGTTTGTCTTTATTATTTTTTTTCAAATGTAAAAGTGCAAATGCAAAAGGAAATGCAAATTCATGCAGTAGAGGGCACAGCTCAAACAAACCTTTCATGTGCTGCCATTCTTGGATGGCAGAATAATAGGACATAAAGGTCAACACTAACTTCAAGAAAACGGAAAAAAAGTAAAAAATAATTTGTGCTTATTTGTATGGTGCCCTCTGCATGAATTAAGGCCAACAGCAAAGACATTGGGTATTAAAGTGAGATTAAATATATCACGTATATATCATTGGGTATTAAAGTGAGATTAAATACTTAAAGTACATTTGTGTTATTTAACAAATTTTTTCATAATATTCTGAGTTTGCATTTCACTGTTTTTATTTATTTGGAGGAATACTGAATGTGTTTTTGTGCGAGTGAGATGAGTAAATGCATGTTCACATAATAGTCTAGATAGAACTACAATAACATCATGTTCACACACACCTCCTCTGCACTTACTCACGACGATTTCTCTCAACATGGGGACAGAAGAGTTACAAACTTAAAGAAGAAAACAAACTTACATTACTTATTTGAAAATGACCTGTTGCAAATTTATTACTTGATTACTTTTCGGATTACTTTTTGACTTGCGTTACTTGCAATGAACATTTATTATTTTTCATAGTAAAAGCATGGTAAAGTTTAACACTGTGACTTTTTTTATCCCTAATAATAAAGGCCAGACAGCATAAAAATGTTCTTTGTATTTATATACAAAAAAAGAGGAAGAATACAGACAGAATGTCTCGCAACGAATTCCTTCAGTTTTGGTGATTAAATAAACATACTATATAAACATATAATAGTACTAAATGAACAGTAGCCTATTACAACGTGGCTTAAAGATTGTGTAAAACAAGTCAATGGGAAATAAATGCATTAAAAATGTAAAACTAAAAAAATATATATGTTTAAAACATTTTTCTATGTTGAAATATTTCACCAAAGCCATGAGTATACAATAAAACATCTGTAGGTTTCCCATAAAATGCATAAACAATACAAAACATTTGTATCATCCCAATCAGTATAGACGCAACAACACTGACTCAACCAATGGAATGAGTTTGGGGTAGAGCTATCTGTTAGTCCAACCAATGGAAAACAGTGTTGGAGAACCCTGCCTGAAAAGGCGTTTTATTGGTGCATAAATTACACCTTTAGAACAAGCAAGGATTTGAACCACTGCTTATCTGCCACGGGATGGAGGGTTTCAAGGCTGCAAAGTGGAAAGCTTTAATATGCTTTATCAGATCACTTCAGACAAACTGATTTTCTAAACGCATGTTTTGTTGTCCTGGCTGCTGCCATTTGACGAGAAGGTTGTGTCGTTTATCTTGAGACCCTGTGATTCTGAGAGGCCTGAGCAAGTGGAAGGGCGAGATGATCGGAAAGGCAGATGTTCTTCAGCAAACGCCGATTCCAGCACCAGCAGCAGAGACTGTTTAAGCTTCGTCTTAAACTCCTCACACATAAACACGTAGAGAATGGGGTTCAGACAGCTGTTGAGATGAACCAGGCAGTTTACGAAAGGTCCTATTTTTTTTATTACTTTTCCAAAGGCTCTCAAATCATTCTCCTTTGCAATCACAGTACATAGCTGCTGAACATGAAATGGAAACCAGCATATGAAAAAGGCCATGATCACAGATATGATGACCCGGAAAGGCTTAAGCTTCTTCCCCCTTTTGAGACGTTTGGCCCGCACTCCGATAGCAATGTATGAAGATGCAATAATCAGGAAGGGGATGAGAAAACCCACCATAAACCTGTATATGACCAAAGACTTGAAGATACTGGGGGGGGTTGTATTATACGTGCATCGTTTATTCTTTTCTAAGCGGTTGATGACAAAGGGAATGCTGCAGAGGATGGATAAAACCCACATGAGTGCACAGATGATCCTGGCTTTGACCAGAGTTCGTTTGTTTTGAGCCCAAACAATCACCCAGGTGGACAGGCATCGGTCCAGGCTGATAGCGGTCAGCAAAAAAATACTGGCAAACATGTTTAGCACCGCCACGAAGCTGACAAACTTGCACAAGAAGTCACCTAAGTGCCAAGCCATCCTGTAAAAGGCAGTAACAATGTAGAGGATGATGATTAAGATAAAGATGAAGTCTGCAATCGCCAAGTTGAGGAACCAAATGGAGTTGACGGTCGTCTTCATTTTGTAGCCGGTCACATATAAGACAAGCCCGTTTCCAACAATACCCAGAGCGAAGACAACAAAATATATGCATATATTGAAGATTTCAGTGCCTGATAAGGCTTCAGTCTGGGTTGCATTGGTCGCATTCACAGCGCACAAGGTTAAATTCGCTGCACAAAAAAAGAGAAAGCAAACTGTAAAAGAAAGTCAGGTAACACTTTATATTACGACCCGCAAACAACTGCGTAAGTAAACCGAAATTACGGTGTACGTTTCTGTAATTATAGTGTACTTCCGTGTAGGTATAAGGGAACAATATGTTAAGTTTTGGGTAATAAAGGGGTAACAAGGGCCACTTTAATTTACAGCCCGCCGGAGTTACACTTACCCTGTAAATACACAGATGAAACGGGTAACAAACACTTACTATGTAACAATACGAAACAACACTATTTGCACAGTAATTACAGAGAAAGCTCTTATACTCTTATTATGAAAAAAAAAAAAAAAAAAACGTTTTAATTACACAGTATATTTGCCCTGACATTTAAGTGTCATTGCAATACAATGTGATAAGGTAAGTACTACATGGTACGTTATAAATTAAAATCATAGCAGAAACTTTTTTTTTTTGCTTAACGTTAAGTAGTTTAGTAAGAAAAGCTAAATACTGTGCTTACATACAGCCATATATATATATATATATATATATATATATATATATATATATATATATATATATATTTAATTTACAAACCACAGATGTCAAAATTACCCAACTACATTGCACAAGAACATATTTTGCCAGAAATGTGATAACTTTTATATACAACAGACGTACAATTTTTGCCTGGAATATATTAACAGAATACCTGTTAGTTTTAAAATAATTACATTATAAATAATTTGCTTGTATATCTGGTTGTACCCCTTTATTAGGGGAGACCGGGGATGGTTGTAACAATTTTGACCTTTCTGTCTATATCTTGTAGTACTTTGAAGTCAGTGTGTTCAAAATGTGATCCAAACTAGTTACAAGTGTCTGCTATTAAATGACATAGCTATTATCTTTGCAACACAAACAGAAAATGCATGGTTTAGTTTCAAACACGAGGAGTGAAATGTTACAATTCACCCCATAGTCTGGGTTAGTTGTAACATACCTTGGGGTGACATGTAACATTATGATATCCACCGGGGTGATATGTAACATAATGAAATAAGGATTTTGACAAAAAAATTATTTTGAAAGGTTTTTATTCAACACTGACTTTTCAATATAACTGATGTGTGTGTCACTCTTAGTCTCAGTGTGTTTGTCACTCTCAGTCATAGTAATTGACCATTATAAATTGAACTTGAAATGGTAAATGGTAAATGGACTGCATTTATATAGCGCTTTCACAGACCCAATGGCCACCAAAGCGCTTTACATTTGCCTCACATTCACCCATTCATGTTTGTTACTCCCAGAGTGTTAGTATTGGCCATAAATAAATTGAACACTTGAACATTGTGTGTGTGTGTGTGTGTGTGTGTGTGTGTGTGTGTGTGTGTGTGTGTGTGTGTGACTCTGTTACAACTAACCCAGAGTCTTGTTGTTACAACTAACCCAGAGTCATGTAGCCATGAACTAGCTCACCTTACAGCTAACAGGCAAAACATTAGCACTAACAACTTGCATGGAAAATATCTACACAGACACACAATAAACATAATACAAGTTTGATGAGTTTAACTACAAAGCAGAAATTCCCATAACAAAAACAAAAAAAGTAAAAAAAGTAACTTTCTTGCCTCAAAATAGTTTTTTCCACTCTAACTTGTGCTGTGTCTGCCACAGGGCTCTACTTTATCACATGTGGAATAAGAACTAAACTGAGCATGTGCGAAGTGAATCAGGTGATTTGTAACTAGTTCCTGATTGGACAGATTGGACTTGTTACAACTGACCCGTGTTACAACCATCCCCGGTCTCCCCTACCCAAAAACTTAACATATTGTTCCCTTATACCTACACGGAAATACACTATAATTACAGAAACGTACACCGTAATTTCAGTTTACTTACGGAGTTCTTTGCAGGTTGTATATCTGCTTTTTATCCCTTTATTACCCAAAACGTAACATATTGTTCCCTTATACCTACACGGAAGTACACTATAATTACAGAAACGTACACCATAATATCGGTTTACTTACGCAGTTGTTTGCGGGTCGTAATATAAAGTGTTACCGAAAGTCATAACATTTCTGAATCTTTCTTTTGATTTTGAATTGGTTGAAAACTGAATTAGAAGGATTCGTTCAGAAATCCAACTGATTCAGCAATCCGGTTGCAGCGGTCACCGGCTCACTGGAGTTGGAAATGAATGATTTTCAGTTGCACATAAAGCTGATGTATGTCTTTAAAATAATTGTATTAGTTATTACAGCTCTGATTTTAAGTATGAATCTTATTATTGTTGTTCAAATTAGAACCTTATTACCAGTCCATTGTTAATCATGCTCAAGATTAGGCTAAATTATATGTAATGAATAATCATATTTTATTTGTCAGAATTATGGGGAATAAATTTGGGGAGGTTATGATAAAAGGAGTTAATCAGTCTTACCATGATGCCACCAGGGGGCATCATGTCCTATATTCTCTATATTATGGATAAAATATTGATAAAATATATGGAGTATTTTAACTAAACAAAAAAAAAAATGCTTTTTCTTAAACTGTAAGAATACACAAGAGTACTTATAACCCAACAAAGTATTTTTTGCTGTCTACAGCTTAAATTATAGCTGGTAGGTTAAAAGACTTTGTCTGCAAAATTTGTTGCACAATTCACATGCAACTTAAGACCACAAAATTGAACATGAAAGGACAATGCTGTACCTCAGAAATATACTTTACCTGCTGTTCTGGTCTCATTAATGCTTTCAGACAGTTTTGCATTTAAGCAAAAACATTTTGCATTAAGCGATAAATACAGTTGCAAATGACGCATCCTGTTTGACCACAGTTTTTAACCAATATTGACGTACACGACATGTATTTCTCATGTGACAGAAGTCTCATGACTGACGCCAGAGATGCAGAGATGCAATAATCTTTATTTTCTTATTTTATCTCATAATAGTGGTTTACACTCATAAATAGCATGCAGAGATGGATGATGAGATCTCTGTTTTACTTCTGTTGGATTAGAGTCTTAAGAGTCAACGCCATGCTGAATCATCTTGATCAAATCAACAATTCAAAGAAGTCAAGATACTGAACTCAACCAAAGAGGTAGGGGAATAAAAAAAATTAGATGCATGTCATTTTGAAAAGGCATTGTAGCAAACATAAACTGCCCACATCACCCACTTCTTTTCACAGGGCATCTGTCTCAATAAAACACAAATTAGCTTGCTATATTATATTAGGTGTATAAACAAAGTCATAGCCACAGGGATATTGAGTAGATGTAGATTCTTACCCATTTTCAGTCCTTTCCTTCTTTTCTTTCTGCAGGTGTGTGTTATCAAACCTCACAACAGTCTTTACATGAACAATTGGTGGTTGTTTCCCCCTATATACATGAAAGAGAAAGTGGGGTGGAGTGATGATGCAACAAGGCAACTATGCTTCTGTAGAAAGCTATTTTGAATATCAGCGTTCAAAGGTTACAGTTACAGACTTCCATGGTAACCTAAAATAGAATCATATCTTTTCTGAACATAATCCAGAAAATAATTTTAATAAATACAAATATTTATGACAACAGCAACTAAAAATGAAGGACAGAGCTAATTATAGTTGTGCACTTTGATATTGGTGTTTTGAGCATGATTATATAATATTATGTAAAAATAAATGTAAATTTGATGTTATTACATTGTTGAAAATCTTTCTTCTTGAGTGTCTGAAAGCAGTACAGAGGGTGCCATCTAGAGGCTATAATCTTCACTTTACCTTTTCCTTCATAAATATACCTTTCTTTGGCCTATTTAGACAAATAAACACAAATATTACTGCCTGCTGAATATTTTACATAACTGTGTTTTAATTTGAACAATTTTTTAACTTGGCATTACAGTACTTCTCATGCTAATGCTAGGATGAATAGCTTGTTTACTGCTCATTTGTAAGCCACTTCTTTAGCTAAAAGCTTCTGCTAAATGAATAAGTGTGAACTTATCGAATGGCCAGACCTTTTAAGCCATCAAGACTATGTATCATTTATCTGCGAAATTGACAAAAAGCACCATAAAAGAGGTCCATATCTGACTCATGCACTGTAAATAGTCTTCTTAAGTCATCATGAATAAGCAAAAATATAATGCAAATACTGTTAAGATATCAGTATATTAAAAAATATATATTTTGTTATGTACAAATGTCCAGTATTCAAACTGCTGACTATAAGAGTTTACCCTGACTCATCCTTGAAATCTCTCAAAAGAGAGCCCTTCCACTGTTGTCTGGAATAAAATTAGTAATGCCAGTCATTCCTAGTTTCCTCATAGGTATAAATACTAAGGGTTTGTATTAGCAGTAAAGGAATGACTGCAGCAGGTGACCAGGAACAAAACTGAAAAGTTTTAAGGTTGTGATCCAAGAAAGGGAAATTTGTTTAGTCATGTTTACATGATGCTTAGCAAACTATTTTATCTCTGTTTTTTTTTTTAAAGCAATGTGGTTTGAGGCTTCTTTTGATTTAAACTCACACTATCATCAAGGATGGAGTTGGAAGCCAATACAGAGTTCTTGTTGTTTTGTGCAATATTGCTTTAATCACAAACTATTAATGCAGAGAAAATGCTGTTGAATTAGAATTTTATGTTTTTTTTTTTTGTTTTTTTTTTGGTGTGTGACTTTATGTAATTTGCATATGGCAAAAAAAGCACACAAATCAATTACTTAAGTAAGAGAACAGATACCCTAGTTAAATATTACTTACGGCTACTCATTTTTCATTATGCTATTGAGTACAAAAGTACTAAAGTAATAGATTTTTGTAATGTAGGCTTACTTAAAGCTGCAGTTCGTAAAAAAAAAATGTTGTGTTTAAAATGTACAAAATCTACAAAGTGAGTACATTATGAATCCATTTCCAAACCGTGTTTTTGTCTTATCCTGAATCACTACGGTACACATATAAGTGTTTAGTCTATTTCAGACCGGTTGGATTGGCACTGCTGCGGAGTAGCCCAGTACCTGCGTAAACCCAATTTATACTTCTGTGTCAAACTCACGCTGTAGCTACGTCGAAGGCTGTGTAGCACGCGAAGCCTACAGCGTACACTGACGTGCACGTCTCCAAAAACAACACGTCAATTCTATGCGGACTGCAAACGCTGTGATTGGTCTGCTAGAACCCCTCCCTCGGGTTTCACGTGCTTGCACGTCAATGCGGACAACGAGTATAAATGAACCTGTCGTGATTGGTTGGAACACTGTTTATTTTGGTTTTGAGTAGTGGTTGTACCCATTTTTTTTTGTGTGCAGATTTCAGAGCGCTGCCTACAGAGACGCCGTTTTTGGACGGCATGCTTATGGGGCGGGCAGCTAGTGGATCGTTAGGAAAGAATGTTTCTGCCTTTTTTGGGCCTGAAATGACTGATACAACCTTTAAGTATACCTTCTGTAAGTCATATGTTCGGTCTGGACCCATAGCTTTACTTTATCACTGTTAAAAGGTGGCCACCACTGCAAAAAAACTTCTTTAGGCCTACATCTCAGTAATTACACTGATTGTTGTTAGCTTTTTATTTATATTAACCAAAGGTAGCCTACATTTAGGGAGTCTATTTAAAATGAATGATTCGCCCTTTTCACACGCTACCGGAAACTACGTCATGTCGGGTAAACGGATTTCTGCCATAGCTGAAACTACAGTGTTTTGATATAGAGTGAACATGGAGTGTTATTTCACAACTTTTCTCTCGACAGTGCCACGACTCAGATTTGAGGATGTTGACAGAATTGTTGGACGGCACTCAACAGTTAAAAAAGCAAGGCTGAGCAAGGGCAATAAATTCTTCGTTGAGGAATTCAATTCACAATTGAACATTGCTTCTTACTGCCTTTGTTATGTGTCACTATATTGCTCGAAATAAAATATGTTCATTCATTCATTCATTCATTCATTCAATTATCAAGGTAAGTTGACAACTATCTGGCGCTAGCACTTGCAACATTATGAATGCTAATTGCTAACCATTTTTTATGTGTTCAGTCTCAAATGTTGTTGATCGCAAGGTGGTAATAAGAGCTAGGTGTTATCGGTCTATGAGGAAAAATGAGGAGCCCCACACTCTTGAGGTTATGTAATATGCCTGTTGGCTTATTATGAGATAGTCAGATAGTTCTGATATCAAGTTACTGCGGTTGCAGAATTTATTTCCCTTTTTTAGTTTCATCTGTCTTAAGGTTTTCTTTGTTCGTTTTTAGTTATGTCTCTTTCATTGCTTCTGCGGTTGCAGACTACAGCTGTATTTCTTGCTTTTGCTCCTGATTGCAGCTTTCAATTAACAGCACTTAAAGGGATAGTTCACTTCAAAATGAAAATTCTGTCATCATTTACTCACCCTCAAGTTGTTTCAAACTTGTATGAATTTCTTTCTTCTTCTGAACACAAAGAAAGATATTTTGAAGAATGTCTGTAACCAAACAGTTTACTGGTCCCATGGACTTCCATAGTATTTTTTCCCCCTATATGGAAGTCAATGGGATTTGAAGGCATATAGTTAAAATGTCTTTCTCAGGGTAAATTATATCAATATAGGAGCCTTAGTGGGTGTTGACAAATATGGCAACAAATACTATGAGGACAACAGAAAATTTTTCAGAATTATTTTGAGTGAACTATCCCTTTAATGTAGCTCACAGCATAAAATTACAATTCATTAGCTAAACTATTGTCTTCTCAAACAGGTGTCATTGGAGACAGAAAAGGTTGTTTGTATGTCTGCCTATATGTGCAGCTGGTAAAGGGTTATGCAACCATCTGACAGCACTTGTGTATCAGACGGACCACTATGTGCTGCTGAATTTACAGTCTGTCCCACCACCACTGGCCTGCACGAGTGAGCCACAGAGATGACATCGTCCAAGAACACAGGCATGTATTTTTTCTTTTCTGCAATTGGTAAGAACACTATAGTATCAACTCAAACAAACAAGTTAGTACATGTTAACATCAAAGCATTATGGACTAAATAATGCACAAGAGTGCAGATTAAGGTAACAAAGGTATAAATGAACCACCCAAAATGAACACAATCTGTTAACTGTTATTACTCATTATTTCATATTGGCTAAATGCATAAACTAATGTCAATGTATAAAACCTTATTAAAAAGTGTTTAGAGAATAATTTAACACTGCATTTGTTTGTTTTATGCTAAGGGGGTCCAACTTGTCCTGAAGCCAAAGTCAGTTGGGAAGACTGGAATCAAGTCTACCCTATACAGGGCTTACACAGGTAATACACAACACTGTATGTGTACATGTGTACTCAGCTACAACTTAATGTGTTCAAAACTAATAGTTTGTATTAATTTCTTTAGGTCCCCTTTCAGATCCTGTCCTGTCTTCTGGTACAAAACTGAGTCAGATCCATCACCGGCCTTTGCTGGCACACATACTAGAGGGCATGTCAAAAATAGAGATGGTTCCCTCACAGTTTGGTCCTGTACCTCGTGGTAGTCCACTTTCATACCAATGTCCCCCTATAGCTGCAGATGTTCCTGTTGTTAATTTCCCCCCACTACCTGTGCTTGGCTATCAGTTTGGCTGTAATTTCAAATATGTGCCCAGTGCCCACACACCATCAATCACTTCATCGTTTCATGAAAGTTATTCATCTCTCCGAATGATGAACGTAGACCCTTTGCCCCGTCTAACAGCGATGACCCATTTATTTTTTTGGTCTTCATTCAAAGGATACCCGTGAAAACTTAAATAAGGTTGTTTTTGCTTAGAATTGCTGGGACGCTACAGCAACACTTATTCTTGGACTCGGCCATTGTTGTTGTCACCGGAGTAAGTTTACCCAGCGTTGGTGAGCACCGGAAACACAAAACACGGAAGTGTGAAAGAGGCCTATAGTGGTGGGGAGTTTGCTCAAACTTTCCACTATTTCTGAAGTGATTATTTTCTAAAGAACACTGCTTTCTCAACGCAGTAATTGAGCCATCGATATCAACAAATTCAGCACCATCGCGAACAACACCTGGTACCCAGCCAACATTTGTATGTGGGGCCCATATGGGTATGAAATGGGCTGAAAAATGGCCCCATGTAGGATTGTCCGCGGGTTACATAATGGCCCCATGTTAATTGCCCAGATACATTTCATGTAGGATTGCACTTGGTACTAGGCCAGACCCAAGTGGGCGACATGCACAAGACCCATCTTGGGCCCAGCTTTAACCCAGCCTACATTTGTATGTGGGGCCCATGTGGGTTTGAAATGAAAAATGGGCTCTGTATGGGATTGTCCGCAGGTTACATAATGGCCCCATGTTAATTACCCAGATGAATTTCATGTAGGATTGCACTTGGTACAAGGCTGGACCCAAGTGGGCAACATGCACTAACAAGACCAATCTCGGGCCTAGCTTTAACGTTGCACGTAAGAAGGCATATCTTATGCAGCTGCCTAAGGTATGGTTCGGGGAACACGCCTAGAAATGGTATACCTTTAGTTAAGTTATAGCCTACCTTAAAGGGCACCTATTATGGAATTTTGAAAATTACCTTTCATGTAGTGTGTAACATAGATCTAAGTGAACGAAAACATCCTGCAAAGTTTTAAATATGAAAGTTTACCGTATACAAAGTTATTGTCTCTCAAAAGTAAGAGTCGACTCTGAGTCGCTGATTTGAATCGATAGACGAACGATGCTTTTTCTCTGTCTAGATGACGTCAACTTGACAAGTTATTTGAATAAGATACGCCCACTTGTTGCGCTCGTAGACGCCAGGGAAAACTTGAAAACATCCGGTATTGCGACGCAAAAGCAAACTTTTTTCATCTGCCCAGGGAGGAGCATTTGAAGACTAAGTGGCTACAGTTCATAGATACAACTATACCACAGAAGTATAGCCTGAACCTTGCTTTGTTCGCATCATTTTGAAGATGATTGCTTCACAAACATAAATGCTATCAAATATGGATTCGCGAGCCGGCTGATATTGAAGGAAGGTTCAGTACCAAGTTTATTTGGATCAGATTCCTCCTCCGAATCACAACCTGTAAGTATTATTAATATTAATAATTGTTGCTTCAATGCTTTTATGTTTTATGTAGCATGCTCAATAATTATTTTGTGTATTGTGTACGCACAGCGCAGCTTCTATAGTCTTCAATGTCAATTGTATTGAAATATGTGAAGTTTTTGTCGTACTGCATTATCAATATGTTTATACGTTGGGCTAACGCAAACAAAGACTGAATGTGCTTTTACCACTGAACTTTGGGCTATGGTCGCTAACATAACTCAACTTAAATTCCTTCTCTTATTTTGAATTTTTTACTACAAAACAGTGCACTATAATCATTATTATAACACAATGTAATTGATAAAAGCATTGTACACTGTACTCCGTGTTAACCAACTGACTGGGTCATCTGACCAATCACCGCAGATTAGCGTCACGCAAAGGCGGGGTTTGGAAAAATGAGTCGTAGAACGATTCATATGGGAGTCACTGAGCAAATCAGGTAAAATAAAATGCATATTATAAAACAACAAAAGTGTTTTTTGTCATCGCATGCTTGTAAAACTGTTGTTGGGGACTCCCAAAACAATAGGAACATTTTAAATGTCGTAGGTGCCCTTTAAGAGTCTTCGTAGCGCGCTAAGAGACAACCACTTTTTTTTCCACTAAGAAACAAACATTGTTATGTTGTTTTGATTGATACTGTGAAGCTGCTTTGATGCAATCTATATTGTGAAAAGCGCTATATAAATATACTTGACTTGACTTGACTTGACAACGTTATCGGGAAACGCAGCCCAAGACCCTAGGACTTTTGTCGCACTTAAACCACGGAGACATCATTTTTTTTATAATGGATTCGAATAGCTTTGTGGTTAAATTTTTTTTTTTTTTTAAGTAACAAATCTTCCCTCACGGATCAATTTGACCCCATTAGGAATTAATGGAACAATGAATGCTTCAGTTCACATAGAATTTTTTTTTTAATGTCTACATGTGTAGGCCTATCTGAATGCATACTGAAGAGTGAAGAGAAATGACTTCAGGACCCAGCAGAACAGCTAATTTGGTCCATATAGAGCTATAAGGCCATCTAGTGGCAAGAGTCATGAAATATCATGTGTTTTTTAATCATTTTTATTTATCATTTTTTTTCCACAAGAGGTCGGCAGACACCTATGAGATATTTTGAGCTGAATTAAAAGGGTTATGCATGCAATTGTGAGTTATTTTGAATTTAAGTTGAAAGAATGTAAGGAATGTGCTTAAATTCAGAAGGTTAATTTATTATTTATTGATCAAATCTACTATTTGAAGGTAAATAAAATAAAAATAGCAACAACAACAACAACAACAACAAAAACTCCAAAAATTGCATTAGAAAATAGAAAAAAATATGATACAAATAAAAATAATATAAGCTTTCTGGACAACAAAAATTAAGTATAATTTTGGGCTTTGGGTCATTTTGACCTGCGAGGGAAAGATGTTTTATAAAGTGCGAGGGAAGGATGGGGGTTAAAAATAAATAGCACTGATCGAACTGTTTATTTTGATATAACCCGTAGTAGTCATTAATCAGCACTATAAGAAAGATTAATGCAGAATTTATATATACATATATATATATATACATACAGTACTGTGCAAAAGTTTTTGATCGGTAAGATTTTTTATGTTTTTAAAAGAAGTCTCTTCTGCTCACCAAGGCTGCAATTACTTGATCATTTAAAAAAAAAATAAACAGTAATATTGTGAAATATTATTACAATTTAAAACAGCTGTTTTCTATGTGAATATACAGTAAAGTGTAATTTATTCCTGTGATCAAAGCTGAATTTACAGCATCATTACTCCAGTCTTCAGTGTCACATGATCCTTCAGAAATCATTCTAATATGATGATTTGATGCTCAAAAAACATTCATTATTATTTTCAATGTTGAAAACAGTTGTGTACAATTTTTTTTTCAAAATTCTTTGATGAATAGAAAGTTCAAAAGAACAGCGTTTATTTAAAATAGAATATTTTCTAACATTATAAATGTCTTTACTGTAACTTTTGATCAGTTTAACTCATCCTTGATGAATAAAAGTATTGATTTATTATATTTCTTTCCCCCAAAAATTTTAATTCTTACTGACCCCAAACTTTTGAAGGGTAGAGTTTAATGTTACAAACGCTTTAGATTTCAGATAAATGCTGTTCTTTTTTAGTTTCTATTCATCATAGCATCATGAAATAAAAATGTAAAAAACTGTTTTCAACACTGATAATAATCATAAATGTTTTTTGAGCATCAAATCATCATATTAGAATGATTTCTGAAGGATCATGTGACACTGAAGACTGGAGTAATGATGATGAAAATTCAGCTTTGATCACAGGAATAAATTACACTTCACTATATATTCACATAGAAAACCGTTGTTTTAAATTGTAATAATATTTCACAATATTACTGTTTATTTTTTATTTTTTATCAAATAATTGCAGCCTTGGTGAGCAGAAGGTACAGGGGGAATGTCTTCTTTTAAAAACATAAAAAATTTTACCGATCTAAAACTTTTGCACAGTACTGTATATATATATATATATCACACACCTGCAGAGCTTCTGTGAAAAGAGAAAAACAGAAATAAAATTATATAGGCCCTATAAGGAATAAATGGGTGTGACAAGTAATTTCAGTTCCTTTTTGTGACACAAACAATACTGAGTCTACTACAGTCCAGTGATGACATCTGTGTCCTGGAAATGGAAGCCTCAGGTGTCGCTTCACTCTCTGTCTCCTTGTGGAAAGGTGAATAGGCTCAGATGTATGTCAGGATTCAGAGAGAGGGGACCCAGACGCAGAATGAGCAGGGGAGTGATTTTTATGAACAGAAGACAGTACAAGATGGGTGAGGTGGTCCAAACAATAGGCCAGGGCAAACAACTGGAGAACAGGCTGGTCGTGGACGAAACCGCTCCAGACACTATAGCAACAAGGCAACAGTTCGAGGAACCACAGGCTTGGCAGAGAGAAGAAGTATATCAATTATGCTAGCAAATCAACAATTCCATATATATTTTTTATTTTAAGCGATAAAGCGATCAGAACGCAAATTTTCCCACAATAAAATACTCTGAAGTAGGTTACAGAACGCCCATGTGAAAACAGTAACGGCGTTAAACTACTTTGTTATGGTCCACCATTGGAAAAGGAAAGTATTTTTATGCTGAAGACTTTTTTCTTACCTATGCCATGAAATGCAGATCAAATGAGATTCACGTCGTATTAAAATAGCCAACAAGATTTAGCCAGATCAGTCCATAACACTTTTTTCCTCCAGTACAATTGCTATGGAGCAAATTGAGTATTTGATTCAACATTTCCATGTGTATAATGCAGTTTATGGCTGTTTACTGTTGAACCTCATGTGGACATGTCATAAAAGGGTGGCCATCAAAGCAGAAGAGTGAAGTTGTAAATGTCCATATAATCTTAAACACTTGTTTGGTTATTCTGGCAGCTGGCAGGGATAGAGATGATGGTATCCTTTGTTTGCTTTGAGACTTTGAAGTCCAGATGATCTTCAGCAAATGCCTTCTCCAGCACCAGCAGCAGAGACTGTTTAAGCTTCGTCTTATACTCCTCACACATGAACACATAGAGAATGGGGTTCAGACAGCTGTTGAGATGAACCAGGCAGTTAACTATAGCTGATGTTTTTAATAAAACATCTTTAGAAGACTTACTCCACTGATTCTCTTCTGCCCTTATGTAATAAAAATTGTGGACATGATAAGGAAGCCAGCATATGAAAAAGGCCAGGACCGCAGCTATAATGACCCGGTATGACCTGAGCTGCTTCTCCATTCTGAGACGTTTGACTCGCACGCTGATAGCTATATACGAAGATGCAATGATCAGGAAGGGGATGAGAAAGCCCACTATGAACCTAAATGTGGCCAGAGACTTGTATTGGATAGGATAGTTATACATTACTTTACTATCCGCTGTTGAGGGAGTGATAAATACAGGGATGCAGCAGCCAATGGCTAAAACCCACACAATCACGCAGATGATTCTGGCTTTTAATAGGCTCCGATTATTACGAGTCCACACGACCATCCATGTGCACAGGCATCGGTCCAGACTAATAATCATCAGCAGCAAAATGCTAGCAAATTTGTTTTGGTAAAACATAAAGCGGAGAAACATCCACTTGAAGGTACTAAAATGCTTGGCCATATTGTGTACGTCTAAAATGTTGTTTATTATTAGAGTTAAGCAGCAGATGAAGTCTGCAATCGCCAAGTTGAGGAACCAAATGGAGTTGACTGTCGTCTTCATTTTGTGACCAGTCACAAATATGACAAGCCCGTTTCCAATGAGACCTACAGCAGGTATGGCAAAGTAAATGCATATGATAAAGCCTGAGAAGATGTCTGTCTGCACTGTAGAATTGTCCGTACTGAATCTGGTCACATTTTGAAATCCAAAAGTTGGGGTTGCTACACGAAAACAAGAGAAAAATATACAGTGAGTTCTGGTTCCTGGAATCTGAATGTTTTTATGCCACTTTTCACATGCAACACATTTTCTACCCCAGGATGCCATACGAAGCCTATAATTTAACACTCTCATCAATTTATGTACTTTTAAGTTTGTACTATTCTGCAATGTCCAACAGATAACAGGATTGCATTAAATTATAATTCTGTAATTTTTTCAATACATATACACAAACACATACAAATTAAAATACAATGTTCACACTTTTCACATAAGATGACACAATTACAGTTTATAAGACGCTTGAAAATGTTTTTGTCCACAAGTGATTTACCCCAAAAAAATTCTGGTAAATATTAAATGGTGTGTGATTATTCCTTATTATGGCCTAAATTATTCCTTATTAATTATTCCTTATTATGTCTAAATAGGCCTATAAAAGGCCAGTACTAAATAAATAAACCATCAATTAACAAAAATAAAAAGTTTAAATCCAGCTTGGACATGGCCTGCAGTTAAGGACACGTGAAAAATCCTTTTGGAAATCTCTAATCTTTCCAAAATGTTCACCCAGTTACAGAGAATGATAATATTTTCTCCTCACACCCTTATGCCCTCAACAGGCAACAAATATGAATATGATGTACATCGATTCTTACCCATTTTCTTTATGGCTTCAGGCCCATATAGTAAACCTCTTTGCAAGTTCTGTAATAGTTGAAAATCAACAACTGATGACAACTTCCCCTTTACTTCTCTTAAATATTGATGGTGGGATGGTGTAGAGAAATATGCTTCAACAGAAATCTGTTTTTATTCATCTATTTTTAACTATATACTTAAGATTACAAAGATCTGGATGCTCGACAAACCCTCTTTCCCCTGTGTCACTGTGACAGATTATCATATCCCAAACTGGTGCTGTACCAAAAAAAGAAAAAAGAAAGGAAAACCAATGCAGTGAGAGTTGGTTCTGCTGGAGCAAAAACAAGCAAATTAAACATTTTGTGATATTTGACTTGCAACACATATTCTCTGTTAGAAATACCATTGTGTATATTTTCTAAATGTTACTACGTTTCAGAATGTCTGAACATTCAAAAATAATATTCCCCACAATGTTTGCAAAATTGTAAAATGGAATGTTCCTTTAACGTTTGTATAACCAAGAAAAAACTGGACGTTTTGAACATGACATTCAGAAATAACGTTTTAATAACTTAATGAGAACATGTTTTTAGAAAATATATTTGTTATATTATCTATGTTTTTGACTAAAACTATATTTTGTTTAGTAATTATACTTTTGCAGATAAAACCATATAACTTATATAAGATTAAATTGTAGTTTCTCAGGCAAAATGGGATGCATTAATCTGCTAATTTCAAACCATTATGCTAACACAGCTAGCTAAACACTGTCTGACAGTAAAGGGGTAGGTTGTAACACATCTTTGAAAAATGAAAAACAACTAAGAACAGTTTCTTTTTAATAATCCTACAGAATGAGACTGTTGAAAAGAACTAAAGATGTGTGCCAGCCAGTGTTTTTTTTTTTTTTTTTTTTTTTTTAAAGAGGAACTGATGACGTTTCAGTGAAGTCAGTTGTGACGGCAATGTTGAAAGTCAGTGGTGAGACCGCAGACAATTAAAACTTTTACATTGTCTGTATGAAGCTATTTGGCAACTCAAAGGAAGTGTGGGTAAAATGTGCCCTATGCAGTCTCTGGGCCCACCAACCCTGGTCTCATATAAGAAAGAAAGAAAGAAAAGAAAAAAGAAAGTAAGAAAGAAAGAAAGATAGATAGATAGATAGATAGATAGATAGATAGATAGATAGATAGATAGATAGATAGATAGAATAAGATAGATAGATAGATAGATAGATAGATAGATAGATAGATAGATAGATAGATAGATAGATAGATAGATAGATAGATAGATAGATAGATAGAGGCTCCACAGAAGAGATGCTGTACATATTTGGTGTGGGAGTATTTCCATTTGGAAACCCCAAATAAAGTGAGATGTATGTATTGTGATCGGCAGCTCGCCTACTGCAACAATACATCATCCATGATGCGCCATTTGAGGAGCACTCATCCGGCCATTGTGCAGAGGTGCAGAGGATGGTAGCATTCCTCGTGTACCTAGGCCTGCTACTGACACTGCTGGGCCATCTTAGCAAGCATTGTTTGAAATATAATTATAATTGAAATATAATAACAAACTCTTGGGACACTGTTTAGAAAGTCCATAGGCCTGTGTCAACCTAAGCCCTACAACCTAACGTCCCAATCACAACTGTCTGCCAATCATGCTAAAAACAGCTTCACTGTGAATATAATATAATTAGTGCTGTCAAACGATTAAAATATTTAATCGCGATTAATGGCATTAATGTCATAGTTAACTCGCGATTAATCGCATTTAATCGCACATTTTTATCTATTCTAAATGTCTCTTGATTTCTTTTTGTCCCATTATTTTTTCTCATTTTAATGCTCTTATCAACATGGAAAAGTGGATCGGCTTGCTTTGTGCCAATGTTTTTTATTGAAAACAATATTGGCATATATACTGTTCAATTTCACACTAAAACATTCTCACTTGGAGCAAATAATCTCTCACACAATGTAACACTGTCCATCAATAAAAGGGTGAAAGAAATACTGACGAGGTCCTGATATTGACGAGGGGGCGGAGAATTCGCATCAGCTGTGTGTGTGTGTGTGTGTGTGTGCTTGGCCATCATCAAGTGGTATTTCAGACTGGACGTGCTGACAAAACACACAGATCACTTTGGTCTTGTCAATGGAACCATTTGGCAACTTTTTAAAAGTAAACTTTCAATTCAGAATCTTATTGGCATCCATTTCGGCGTCTCGTCATCCACTCAAAACTGGACGTTTTGAACGTTCCTATAACATTCAGAAATAACGTTTTTATAACTTAATGGGAACGTTATGAAAACGTTCTTATAACCTAAAATTGTTAGCTGGGGAAGAGGAGAGATTCGCGATTGCACTGACTGAACACGTTTTAAGTGCAGGCATATTCTCTGAGCGAGCCCAGAGAAAATTCTTACAAGAGCAGCGTGTATCTGAGAGCGCGCGAGGCGCGACTCGAGCAGAGAGATTCGTGCTCGGCACATTATATTCCGCGCGCGAGCAGAGAGATTCGCACTCGCGCATCCGGCTCGCAAGCCCAAACAAGTGTGTGCGGCGTGCCTGTTGTTTTGTTTGTTTCCGGTCTAGCTAGATCCGCTTGCGCTTTCAAAACGTCCTCGCGCGGCGCAAGCCATTGAAATGAATGGGTTTCATTGCGCAGCGCCGCGCATGCCGCGTCCTGGTGCAAAAGCATGTGAAAAAAAACTACAAAGTTTGCTAGGCCAAAAAGACCGTTAATCGCGCGATAAAAAAATTAACGCCGTTAAAATGGGTTTGCGTTAACGCCGTTAATAACGCGTTTAACTGACAGCCCTAAATATAATATGTTGTCAATATAATATAATATTTTGTGAATATACATTTTATAGGTCTTCATGACTACCCAATCTACAGCCAAAACATAATTTTGTTTTTTCTATTTGTTGTAGTTGTAGTTCTACATTCCATTGTATCTTTCTCTGCACACTGAGCATAAATATTCACAACATAACTTTGTTTAGGAAGGATTCCAAATAATGAACCATAGTTCATTTACAGTAGTTTTACAGTAGGCTACTATTTTTTCAATGTATTTGTCTGAAAGTTTTATCTTCTCTTTTAAAAGGCAGGCAGAGGGAATTGAATGAGGCTCTTCTAAACATGGTGGTGAAGGATCTGCAGCCCTTCACCATTGTGGAAGATAAGGGTTTCAGGGCCTTTGTGAACAAGCTTGATCCAAGCTATGTCCTCCCATCCCCCGGAAGGTGCTTAAAACAATGCAGCGAAAGGTACAACAAAACCAAGGAGAAGACAATGGAGGACCTACAAAAGGCCGAATTTGTTAGCCTTACAGCTGACATGTGGTCCTCCTTTAATATGAACGGATATCTTGGTTTAACAATTGCCATTACATAACCCCAGAGGCAAAAATGTCAACTGTTGTACTGGGTGTAGGGTTGCAAAGGGGCTGAACATTTCCGGTAAATTTCCAGAAACTTTCCAAAAATCCTGGAAAGTTTCTGAAAATCCTGGAAAGTTTCTGAAAATCCTGTAAAGTTTCCGAAAATCTTGGAAAGTTTCTGGAAACTTTGCAACCCTAACTGGGTGTAAGGAGGTTTTACCAAACCCACACAGCCCGTGATCTCATGGAGGCTAAAGCCTTGCTAATGGCTGAGTGGGGAATAACCTCCAAAGTTCAGTTCATGGTGACTGACAATGCATCCAACATGATCCTAAGCACCCAGCTACTCCACCTTCGCTATGTCCCATGTTTTGCTCATAATTTAAATTTGATTGTGAAAAAGGCCCTAGATCAGGGGTTTTCAAATTGGGTGAATGTGAGCCTCCCCTTACAGAAGGTAAGAACAGCCGAGCACCCCTTCCCCAAAATCCTGTCCGCCGGCCCTAACCCACACACGCCTCTGCAGTAAATGCCATCTTTTGTGTGTTCCAAGCAATGATGAGTTTCAATAAAAACTGATAAAAATGTAAATATTTTTTTATATTGTATTTGAAGACATTTTACTTTTTAAAAAGTGCATTCATAAACTATTCTTTGCAACAGCAAATCATTTCCAACTTCATGTCTAATTGACCTAATTGAGGCTACTTTTAAAATTGAACATTGAACATCAGTAGGCCTAACCACAAGTTAACAAAACATGCTTAACTACATGTGTAATCGGCGCCAAAGCTAACGACACCCGACGGCTGGAACTGCACAGACGGACTTATCTTCAGTGGAACCATTTATTTTCAAGTATTATGGCTGTATAATGTCATAAAAAAAGCGCTACATATAAATGTAACGAATTATTAAATTAAGTATGTTAATGCCATCTTTTTATGAATTCAAGGACAGTATCACTGATATTAATATAGCTACTGATGTCTCCATGAAAATGCTTTTTCCCCAAATTTTAAACATTTATTACGCTTCAAAAATATAACCATTTTTAATTTAAGTTAACTTAAAACAATCCTCACTTAAACCCATAATAAATGTCATATTTACCTGTAGGCTACCTTTCCTGTCTAACAGGTATGAAATATACAGAAATTGAAGGTTATAAAACAGTCCGCACTGCACAAATTATAAATGAAATATAGATTAATCCTTATTAAAGATACAAGCGTTCTGAGTAATTTTCTCTGTTCCCTTTGCTCTTTGGTTAACTTTACTGACAGAGAGAATTGTGGCTGCTGTCACTTAAAGATCTGCTGTGCTGACAGGATCTCACATCTCATTCTCTCACTACTCTTTACTCAGGATTGCCAACTCTCAGCATCTGGCGTAGGGTGACCACCTGGCTATTGCTCTCTTGCAGGACAGCAGACCTGATTTTGCGGGACAATGCGGGACACGAGGGAGAGAACTTACTAATATTATGGTGAATAAATATTGATTTTATAGATGTCTTTTTGCAGTGATGTCAACATGCTTTAAATTGCTAATAGGCTTTATAAAAATATTAATGACTGCGCTGATCGGGCACGTCACTAATATAAAACTCATTTTAACAGCACGGGTCTATTTAATCTAAATAATTAAGTGAAAATCAAATCGCAAAAAAGCATATTTCGAAATAAGCACATAAATTCCATTAGGAAAGAATAGAAATATTAAATGCGTTCTTACCGGATTCAGTGCATCTTGAATTTTATATTTTTTGTCTGATCTGATTCTCGGGAGCTCCGGATAGATAAATTTTTCTGTTGCAGTTTTTTTTAATATTTTTTTATTTTTTTCTGTGTGGGTTTTTTTTTCACCAGTGTTTGTTTTCCCGCTCTAGCTATAACCATAATGGCTGCGCTGCACATGTTCAGTGTTTTCTTAAATTTTTTTATTGTAGAATTGTAATTTAAAGGACGATGAAATAAAATGATGCAGGCAAAATTTCAATGCGGGACACTGCTTATAACGTGCGGGACGCGGGACAAAGCTTCAAATTTCGGGACTGTCCCGCAGTCACGCATTCAGCCTCAATCTCACGCTCTCACGCTTGACAAAGAAATCTCACGTTAAATGAGACATTCTTCTGTGCTGTTTTTTATTTTTATTTTTTATGTGCGCTAATTTCCGAATTACTAAACAGGTTCAGGCTCTTAACTACTGATTGGACCACTGCTGTGTCTAATGCCTTTCTCTGATAGTCGATTCGTTGGAAACATTTGTCGTTGTTATGTCAGTGACGTCCGTGACCGTAATTTACCCTTTTCACACGCGCTCACGGCACATCTTTCTCAAGCAAAGAAAAATCGCGAGTCAAAGAGGATACTGACACAGACAAGACAGAGAAAGTTATAGGCTACTTTAGATATGGAACAAATTCTCTGCTCTCATATTCTGTCAATATTTTTACGAGATTCAAACAATATACAGTTTTTGGTGCTTTTAAATGTGACAGACCGCTGTGGCGCTTCAGCTCAAACGGCACGTGATACAGTACAACTTTTTTTTTCATCATCATTCCCCCCCCCAGTAACCCATGGGGTGCGATCGAGACGTTTTGGCTTCACTTTTCAGGGCTTGTGCGGCACGCTTGTTACCAACCAGCAGTGTATGTTATTTTTCTTCGCATGTCGCGCCTCCCCTGTGGCTCTTTCACCTATTGAAAACCGGCCCTAGATCAAACCACAGTCATCAATGAAATACGTCAGAAAGCCAGAAAGATAGTGGGGTTGTTCAGAACCAGCTGCAAAGCAAAGGACAAGCTTGTGGAGATGCAGGGCTTGATGGCCAGACCAACTCTGAAACTGATACAGGAGTTTGAGACGAGATGGAACAGCACTTTCGACATAATACAACGCTTGTATGAGCAACGTGAGCCAGTGGGTGCTGCACTCTCCAATTTAAACAGTGATACTGCACCCCTGAAGTCTTGAGTATGACATCATTCAACAATCATTGTCACTACTGCAACCATTCAAACTAGCAACAACAGAGATGTCAGAGGAACAGAGAGTGTCTGCTTCAAAGCTTTTAAACCACTGTACAGGATGTTGCAGCACAAGCTTGCACAGAAAAAAGGACATGCAATCCAGGAATCAACTGTACAATTAGGTAGGCCACAATGACCATACTACCCATGTACCCATTTTATTATTATACATTTTTCATGACCAAAATAACATTATGCACAGTGAGGAGCCTACAGGTTACCAGCTTCACATGTTAGAAAAATAATTTAAAAAAAACAAAAAAAATTTAATGGCTCGTTGTCAAGGTTGACTCAGGGGAGAGTGAACGAGTGGGTGGAGTCTGTAGATCTGGTGAAGCCGTGACAGCTACGAAGAGTTAGGCCATACTGGTTTAAATCACAGCTTTCGCGTTGTATAGAAACATCCATCTGGAAAATGTGAGATTTGTGGAGTGAGAGAGGATGTAGATCATGTTTTATTAAGGTGCATAAGAGTCTCCAGACAAAGAGAAAAACTGAATAGGGAAGTGAATGCAGCAAAAAAAAAATACTTTTCTTTAGAAACATTATTATGTGAGACTAGATCAGAAACCATCACTAATGCTGTGATAACATTTATCAAAGACACAAAACTAGCAAATAGGATTTTTTTTAATGATATCCATTGATTGCACCTCAGCCCAGTAGATGGCGGTAGTACACTTTGACTGTAAACTGCCATAAAACCTGACAGAAGAAGAAGCTACAAAGAGTCTAAGCCGTTTCTCAATGTCAAGGAAGGATCCTCGGAAGCCGGAATTTCGAGGATGCTACGTCATCGACATCCGTCGAAGGACTGTTCCAATGTCGAGGATCCTCAGAATTTCAACCAAGGACTGAGTCCTTCATTTGGAAAATATCCCATACACAGGAAAGGATACATATGTGTAGCCTTCGCGCTCTCTAATCGCCCACAATCCTATGCGCGCAGCTTTGCTATCTTGTTCAAAAAAAAAAAATGTCGGACGTTAGCGCGAGTCGGAGCATATGCTTTCAAATTGTAAATAAATTTACGTTACCATACATTTGTTATAACCGTCATATAAGTAAAGTTTAACGTTTAAATGCCAGTAGATTTACTACCGTTGATATTACAAATTATACAAATTACGTTATTGATGGCTAACTGAACCGGACCTGTCATGACATTTAACAATTGTTAGCTAGGTTGCCGTCACCGGCATTTCTTTTAATAATAATTAGTTAAGTTGTACAAAGTAATTTAACGTTAATATTATACCATTCACAGCGTTATTCATAGCTTTCTCGTCTTTTTTAACAGGGACCAAGGAACAAACGAAGGCGTTCATACGAAAAATAAAGTCAATTAAATTGAACTTGTTTTGTCTTTGCCCCTTAATTATTTAATATAAACGTCCGGTCAAATTTATATTTAATATATAAACTGTATATCCATTTTTTTAAACCTTGTTCTTTAGACTACAATAGAAAAAAGTAAAGCAAATAACTAGCATGTGAAGCCTAAAACAATGTATTGAACAATATCTTCACCCTTATTTACAACGTTTTGTGATTAGGTATTCCAAACTCTACAAAAAGCGGACATTTTCACTGACGTAAGGACGTGCACTTGCTAGCCTGTTCCATTTACGTGTTCTCCGAATGCTAAAGAGGAGCCTCACCTAGCCTGAAGGAAATGACTTTGAAGGACGCGTCCTGCCAAGGAAGTATCCTTGACATTGAGAAACACCTTAGTTTTCTTAAAGAGTTTTCTTGTCTCGGCAGCTGATCAAGGATTTGTTGGTTTCTTTTCGTCATCTTTGTGATTAAGAAAGTCCAGATGATCTTCAGCAAACGCCGTCTCCAGCACCAGCAGCAGAGACTGTTTAAGCTTCTTCTTATCATCACACATGAACACATAGAGAATGGGGTTCAGACAGCTGTTTAGAAAAGCTAGGCATGCTACAAAAGGTCTTGCTTTAGAAATTACTTCTAGAACATTAACATTCTGCTTATTCTCCACTGCATTAAATGAAATGAAACACAATTTGTGAATATGATAAGGAAACCAACATAAGAAAAAGGCCAGAACCACAGAAATAATAAGACGGTAAGACCTGAGATACTTCCCCCTTTTGAGATGTTTGACCCGCACTCCAATTGCTATATATGAAGATGCAATGATCAGGAAGGGGATGAGAAAGCCCACTATAAACTTGTATGTGTACAGAGACTGTAAATTTAGATACTTGGTGCAGAAATTGATTACAAAAGGAATGCTACAGCCAATGGATAAAACCCACATAATCAAGCAAATCATCTTAGCTTTGACTAGAGTCAGTTTATTCCGAGTCCACACGATCATCCATGTGCACAGGCATCGGTCCAGACTGATAGCAGTCAGGAAAAAAAATGCTTGCAAACATATTTAGCTCCTTCATGAAAGAGAGAAGTCCAGAAAAGTAACCCTGTGGCTTGCCAAATACCAAGACAAAGTGCATGACTGGGACAAATGAGAAAAAGAAGTCTGCAATTGCCAAGTTAAGGAACCAAATGGAGTTGACTGTCGTCTTCATTTTGTAGCCGGTCACAAATATGACAAGCCCGTTTCCAATGAAACCCACGACAAAGGTGGTGACGTAAATGCATAAAGTTAAGATCTGGATGTTCGACAAGCCCTCTTTCCTCTGGGTCACTGTGACAGAGGTCAGATTATCATATCCCAAACTGGTGCACCCTATACCAAAAAAAAAAAAAAAGGTGAGTGTTGGTTCTAGAGCAAAAACAAGCCAATTAAAAATTGTGTGGTATATTTGACTTGCAACACATTTTCTGGTAACACTTTATATTACGACCCGCAAACAACTGCGTAAGTAAACCGAAATTACGGTGTACGTTTCTGTAATTATAATGTACTTCCGTGTAGGTATAAGGGAACAATATGTTAAGTTTTGGGTAATAAAGGGGTAACAAGCGCCACTTTAATTTACAGCCCGCAGGAGTTACACTTACCCTGTAAATACACAGATGAAACGGGTAACACTATGTAACAATACGAAACAACACTATCTGCACAGTAATTTCAGAGAAAGGTAGGCTACTCTTATCATGAAAACAAAACAAAACAAAAAAACGTTTTAATTACACAGTATATTTGCCCTCACATTTAAGTGTCATTGCAATACAATGTGATAAGGTAAGTACTAAGTACTACATGGTAGGCTACGTTCTAAATTAAAATCATAGCAGAAACTTTTTTTTTTTTTTTAAGTAGCCTAGTTTATTAAGAAAAGCCAATAAATTAAGTTTTTATCATACTGTGCTTACATACAGCCATATATAGACACATTTAATTTACAAACCACAGATGTCAAAATTACCCTGTAACTACATTGCACAAGAACATATTTAGCCAGAAATGTGATAAAAACTTTTATATACAACAGACTGTATATTGCCTGGAATATATTAACAGAATACCTGTTAGTTTTAAAATAATTACATTATAAATAATTTGCTTGTATATCTGCTTGTTACCCCTTTATTACCCAAAACGTAACATATTGTTCCCTTATACCTACACGAAAGTACACTATAATTACAGAAACGTACACCGTAATATCGGTTTACTTACACAGTTGTTTGCGGGTCGTAATATAAAGTGTTACCCATTTTCTCTGTTAGAAATACCATTGTGTTTCTTTTCAATAACTAATCAAGTAATGAAAAAAAAAAATGACATGGCAAAATGCAAACCATCAGTCAAAGGCCAAAAGTATTAAACACTGAACAGAGTTTTAAAGGGCAAAAAGGAGAATTAAGAAGACCGATATAGAACTGAAATAGGGATTAGTCTGTTTTATGAACATAAAAATTCACATTTCAGGAAAAACATTTAAAGAACACCAACGAAACGTAAATAGTTTACATAGCTAAAACATATATATGCAAAAATGAAAAGTAATTCTGCATAATTTTCCCTTGAAACCAAAGTTCTTGGCCAAGGTTCGTCAACGTACTCGGATTGCAGCTTCATTGCCCTCAGGCTTCTCAATCGTTTGGTTTCAGTTCACAGAACAGGTCTGTGTCTGCAGCTGTTCTAATCACGCTTCCTGATTTCTTATTAGAAGAGTCTGCTGGCCAATCACACTTTGAAGCATTCATTTACTCAGTTAATCTTCTAATTAGGTGCTACATTTAGTAATTTATTTATATGACTTATACACTGCAGGTTACTGATTGGGTCTACATTAGTATTTAATAAAAAACATTAATTAAAAAAAAATGCTGTATCTCTGCAGCTTTGTGTTCTCACAACTTGACAAAAGATTCAACAGCTGGTAACAGGATCTTCCTTATATGAAAGAAACAAGTGTGGGCTTAGGGGTGTGGAAGAGGAAAATATTTTTCGGTTGATAACTGTTAGCCTGCTAACTTGTCTGTCTAACACACACACACACACACACACACACACACACACATACACACATACACACAGTGATTGCATAATTATTATGCACAACACCAACACTTCAGCTTGTGATTCTTATCACTTCTTGTAGGTCATAATATTTCAGGATTCTTTACCTTATTTGCCAGGTCCTGACACCTTGCACTTCTGGAGACTCCAGGTAGGTTGCCGTTCTGGAAAATGGTGGCACTGGAGACTATGGTCCCTGATGGTTTCACACCTAATTCTTCACCTTAATTCCTATTATTTTTATTTTTAATTTTTTTTGCAGTTAACATGTGTCTTTTCTTCTCTGCATGTTTTTGTATGACACTGCTGAGCCAACAAGCGTTTTGCTGTCCATTGGTCACGCCTTAATTTTGCAATTTCTATTGCTTTAGTATTGCATCCTTCTCATGAGCATTTAGTAATTTTTGACTTGTCAGTGCAGGTTAAATCTCTTTTTTGGCCCATTTTAACTGTAAAAGAAAACCTGCTTATTAATTATGCACACCTGAATATAAGGCGTTCTTCATTGTCAATTATATATTTACACACACACACACACACACGACACCTTTAAATGAATCATGCTTGACTACAATGGTGTCAAAATGTCAAATGTCATTGGTTCTTTCTAATGTTTCATATCAAACCTCTAACCAGGCACGACACTTCCAATGCCGTGTTTACAGTTTTTTTCGATTGCTAAACAACACTGAGCACAACTGGAGCTACATGTGCAAAACTCTACAGTCTGCACTACTAAGAGTCACCTGAGCTAAACAGTTCACATCACCTGCAAAACTCACTCCAAGCAACACAACTCTTAACACATGGCTCAAAACAGGCTCAGTGCCAAACACTATGCACAACCCTCACTGAGATAACACACACTGTCACTCAGAACACACTGAGGGTAAAAACACTAGCATCAAGGCAAGGCAAGGCAAGTTTATTTATATAGCACATTTCATACACAGTGGTAACTCAAAGTGCTTTACATAGAAGAAATTTAAAATAATCAAAAGAAATATGAATAATTAAAACAGTTTAGAATAAAGAAATTAAAATAATCAACAGAAATAAGAATAATTAAAACAGTTTAAAATAAAAAAATAAAAAAAATAATACAGTACAAACAGTCGGACACACAGAGGCACAGTGCTCATTCAGTAAATGCATAGCTAAACAGATGTGTTTTCAGTCTGGATTTGAATGTGACTACTGTAGGAGCACATCTGATCTCTTCTGGAAGCTGGTTCCAGCTGCGGCTGGCATAGTAGCTAAAAGCGGACTCTCCTTGTTTAGAGCGAACCCTTGGTATTTCTAGCTGACGTGATCCTAATGATCTGAGTGATCTGTTGGGTTTATATTCAGTGAGCATATCTGCAATATATTGAGGTCCTCAATATATTCAAACACAATACAGAAAATACAAACTTCATCTTTCTAGTTTGAACAATTTCAGTGACTTCATACAAAGCAATATTTTATTCAAAGAAAAGAGTGACATTCGTTCACATGATTTACTGTATTTAAATTTTTAGAACATAGTAATTCTTTAGATAAAGTAAATGAAAATTAGCAGTTTGCTTCAATAGTCTGTAATTTACGGAATTACAGGAATGAGAAAAAAAAGTACATACTGTAATTCGAACAAATAATTGAGGGGCTAATCCTGCCTCTCTCAATGGGAGACCATGGTTCACGACATGGTCTAAGTGTAGCCCTTATTTCATCTGAAATAACAGCTCTTTGTCTTCCTTCATACATCCGCCCTCTCCCTGCCACCCTTCTCCCTCCACTAACACGTCTTCCTTGTTCCATTTCCAAAATTAGTCTTTCTGAGCTCTACCTATATACACAGTAAATATATATATATATATATATATATATATATATATATATGTATGTTTTGAATGTGTGGTTCACAGTTTTGACTGCAGTGTGTTAGCATTTGAACAAAGTGCTGTAAATCCACAGTGTTGTGCAGGTTGTGGTTAAAGTCATGGGATACGTGTGTAGAGGTTTGAAAACTGTGCTTTCTGACTGTAGTTAGAGTTTTGCACTTGTAGCTCCAGTTGTGCTCACTGTCGTTTAGCAATCGAAAAAAACTGTAAAAGGAATGCAATAGGTTTGTCAGAAGGCAAGCTTATAATAACAACTTCAATGATCTGTTCCTCATTTCAGTGTGACATGTGTTTTCCACACAGCCCTGTGGTCAAGACATCACGCAACAACTGTTACAACAATGCAATTGGCAGTTAAAGTGTCAAAAAGGCCTTTGTGCTAAATCACTCTTGGCAGAACTGCTGATGTGAACAAGAACAATCATGTCCCGCCTGAAGCAACTACAATAAGAAAGTAAATAAAAATGTAAAAAACATGGCAATATTAGTAATAATAAAATATTATTTACATACAAACTATTTTTGTATTTATACTACATTCAAACAATTGGAGTCAGTATTTGAAAGAAATTAATTCATCAGCATGCACACATTAAATTGATCAAAACTGACTGTAAAGACATAATAAAAATATTACAAAAGATTTATTTATCAAATAAATGCACAAATACCCATAAAATAATCTTTAAAAATATATAATAGTTTCCACAAAAATATTAATCAGTTTTCAACATTGAAACTAATGGTAAAAATGATTTCTGAAGGATCATGTGACACTGAAGACTGAGTAATGATGCTGAAAATTCAGCTTTATCATCACTGGGATAAATTGTAATAATACTTCACAGTATTACAGTTTCACTGTATTTTTATCAAATAAATTCAGCCTTATTGAGAAAAACAGTGCCTATTATTTCCCTGATGTTCCTGCTCTGTTTTGTTTTTGCTTGGGTCGTGGTTTCTGGAAACGGCAATTCTGATGAATCTAAAATCACCTCATTATCAATACATTCTTTGACACAAACTCTTACTCATATTTATTTTTTGAATCCATATCACCCTAAAAATGATTTATTTTATGTGCTTGAGTCACTTCCCATAATCTTTAGAAGGTGTTTTTAATATTTTTATTGACATTATTTTCAAATAGTTGGAGCTCTAGTTGGAGGCGACGATCTGGTCAATCCATTGCCGCAGGTAAGAGACCCGGGCATAGACGGCGGGTGTGCGAACATTGCAGTCTGTGGTGCCCCAGGACACGATGCCCACCTGATACCAAGCACCTGAGCTCTCACACACAAGAGGACCACCAGAATCACCCTGTAGTTGACAGACAAACGCATATAGACACATTAGAACTAAATCACTGTATGTATGTATAGACATATTTGGGTATTTGTCCTCATGTACCTGGCAAGAGGAGACACCAGAGGCTCCAGCACAGATCATGGCGTCTGTGATTCTGCTCTGACCCCAGTACTGCCTACATTGAGCCGGAGACAGAAGCGGCAGCGCAGTCTGCTGCAGGATATTAGGACTCGCTGCAAAAACGAAGCAAATAGAAGAAAACTGTAGCATACCCAGTCATTTTATTTACCCAGTCATTTTTATTTATGATGATATTTACAGGTGGTTCCAGTTTTGCCCCATCCAGTGGTGACGCAGCGAGTGCCAGAGGGGAAACTGGAGGAGGAGGCAGCCAGACACACAGGAGAGATACGGGACGTCAGCTGGGCTGGAGAGGACAGTTTCAGCAGGGTGATGTCATTGTTGAAGTTTTGACTGTTGTAGTAAGGATGCGTGATGGACTACAGTGGGAGGAGAAATTAACTCATGAGATTATTTTATTATACAATACATACACTATACCATTATACAATACATACACTATACCGTTCAGAGGTTTGGGGTCGATACAATAAAAAAAAAAAAAACGTTTTTGGAAAGAAGTCTCTTATGCTCACCAAGGCTGCATTTATTTGATCAAAAACCATTCACTAATTTCTATTGTAATATATTTTTTATTTATTCCTGTGATGCAAAGATGAATTTTCAGCATCAATACTCCAGTCTTCACTGTCACGTGTTCCTTCACAAATCATTCTAATATAATGATTTACTTAGCATTTCCTATTATTATCATCAATGCTGATAACAGTTCTGCTTCATATTTTTATTCAATTTGAATCTATTTGAAACAGAAATCTCTTGTAACTTTATAAATTTCACATTTTGTGTGTCCTTGTTAAATAAAATAATTAATTTCTTTAAAATACTGACCTCAAACTTTTGAACGCTTGTGTCTAATACAAAACAATAGAACCCAAAATATTAGCCAATGTAGCTAATAGAGAACGACCTCTGAAGTTTTCTTACTGACTAATTACTAGGGCTGTTAGAGACTTTCGTGATATACGTCAGATAGTTGGGACAATTACGCAAGTAAAATCCTGCCCCTAAGCAAGCAACACTTTTGTTTTAACTATGGCAGAATGTCAAAATCCTGTGGTTTCTGAGGTAATGCACATATTAGAGAACCACAGCAATGCAATCAGCAGATAGTGACTCAAAGTAAAGGGATACGTAATGGGTTATTATCAGCATGAGTAAAGCATGATACCTTGGCGATCCTCATGACTTGAACAGATTCAGCGCTGGAGCCGCGGTTATGCTCTCCAAGGATAACATAGTGATATCCAGCCCTAGTGTGAGATAGAAAAAAGAAGAGAAAAAAAAAACCCAGGAAAGGTTGAAAATATAGAGAACCAGGTATTTTTTTACTGTTTAAAAAGAAAAACAGATTGTTCTTACTGAACACGACAGTGAGCAGCGGTGACGACCCAGTACTGGTTGATCAGCGATCCTCCGCAGAAATGGAAGCCATTGGATTGCTGGTTCATACATAAAAAAATATATACATGATATAACTCAGTGAATGATGAACACATTGCCAGTAAAAACATTTATCATATCAGTATATAGGACCCTCTACAGAGATGTCCAATTCTACTCCTGGAGGGCCACTGTCCTGCAGAGATTAGCTCCAACTCCAATTAAACACACATGAACCAGCTAATCTAGCTCATACTGGGCATATTAGAAACTTCCAGAAAGGTGTGTTGAGGAAAATTGGAGCTGAACTCTACAGAACAGTGGCCCTCCAGAAACAAGTTTGGACACTCCTGTTTTAGTTGCTTGGAACAATAATTGCATAATTAAAACGATCACAGTTACCTGGAGAGAGACCTGCCAGGGCCACGAACCAGACACTGCATTCTCTCCGTTCACAATTTTGTTGTAGCCGCTAATAACTGGTCTAATGGAAGGCACTCCACACCCTATGGTAAGGAAAATAAATGCATGCCAAAACATACGATCATGGATAAACAAGCTTAGTTTGTTTTTAATGTGAGTACGGCAAAATAATATTTTGAACCTAAGAAATTCCTCTGTTCTTTAAGATAGAGATTGGCTACAGTTTCAGATTCTACCACTCTCATTGCAAGTTGCAGCAAAAGAAACTCACCCAGAGTGGAGGCCACCAAAGCAAAACAACTTATGATCCAGAACATCACGGAGACATGTACCGTAGTTTCCTACTGTTGTTCCCACTGAGTCTGAGGCCTGCTTTATATTCTCTTCAGCATCTGATAAAACTGGGAATCATCAAGGTGCTTCCATGCAGCTGGAAGGATCTCAGAGCTCAGGAACGTTCATATCTTGTTCAGAACAGACATGTGACAAAAAGTATGTTGAAATATTGACAAGAAAAATTAGGTCAGCTGGGGAAAAAAGGGTATGGCTGCCCACCTTTGTTAAAACGAATGTTTTGTGAATGCATTCAAGTGCAGCAATGAGACAACCTGAGACGCTATTCTTTCACCTGTACATATATAACCGGAAGTTCTTATCTAACCCATACAAGCAGCAGATACAATAAATAAATTTGGTGGGTGGGGGATTTAAGATCTTTTCTCTATTATAATAATTTTTCAAATATTTGTTTTTTCTTGAATGGGATGTTTTATGGTTGTATCACACCATAGAACACTGTGAAAGATGTCTAACCCGTGTGGTTTCTAGGATGAACAAGTAAACAAGTCAATCACTATAGCTAATCATGGGAATACTCTTGGTCTCGACAGGTTCTGTACTGTCTGTAATCATGATCATGCTCTACAAGGACAACATAGAGAAGCATAAAAAGTTTTTCAAAAGTTATTGGTACTTTACTGAAGTGTGTAAACAGGCAATCATGAATTAACACGCTCTTCTGTTTTAGTTGAATTTGAGGATCATGGTATATTTATTTGACTTTAAGAAACTTCTTTAATGCATAATATAATATAAAAGCTAGGAAAAGACATGTGAACTGATTTATGCATCCACTAAAAATCAAACCATTCCAAAATGGAGAAAAGCACCATTTGATTCCAGACATTTGATTTTTTGTTTTTGTTTATTTTATAGATTTTTTTTATAGCCTACATTTTACCGGTCAAAAGTTTGGGGCTGGAAATGTTTCTTTTTTACGTTTTAGAAAGAAGTCTCTTTTTCTCACCTAGACTGCATTTTTTTTTATGAAAACTACAGTAAAAAAGCAATACTGTGAAATTATTACAGTTAGAAATTTAGGTCCCACTTTATATTAAGTGGCTTTAAGTACTATGTACTTACATTGAAGTTACTACTTTGATACAATGGACTTATGTACATACATGTTTTTACATTGTACTTATATTTTGAAAATACCTGCTTTTAATTACAACTGTAATTAATTGATGTAATTACATTTGTAATTACACAGTTGACCCTTCCCTTCCACCTTAACCTACCCTTAAATCGACCCATACCAGCATACCTGTCCCTAACCTTACCAGTATCACATCTCAATAGCAGCAAAAGTGTTTTACAATACAACCTGAACACAATAAGTACATTGTACTTATTTTTCTATGTAAGTACATAGTACTTAAAGCCACTTAATATAAAGTGGGACCGAAATTTGTTTTATATTTACTTTCATTTACTTTATTATATTTTAAAATGTAACTTATTCCTGTGATGCAAAGCTGAATTTACATCATCATTACTCCAGTCTTGTGACACATGATCCTTCAGAAATCATTCTAATATGATGATTTAGTGCTCAAGGAACATTTTTATTATTATCAATATAGAATTTGATACATGTTTTCAGGATCCTTTAATGAAAAAAAAAACTTAGTGACCCCACACTGTATATTAGCTAAAACTAAAGAAATTAAGGTTTTATATATAATATACAAGCACTTAATGTTTATTTTGTTCAAGGTTTTGTCATTGGGTTTTAACAAATACTCAAAGCATACCATGATTTATTTAATATTTATTAGTAACAAGTGTAATACAAATAGTTCATTACAATTAGATGAAAACATATACATTGTGGATACATAAGTAGTGTTTTTTAATAATTTAATTGGCATCGTCATTAGGTATTTTCAGTATTCAAAACAATAGCATAACAATAGCATCACCTTGACTAATGGCTGAATGTTCACACACATGAGAATCAGAAACATTGAACAACAAGGGATAAAATGTAGCGATGACAGACTTATGTGTCCTCTGGAGGGTAGATACTCGTGCTGGTGCTCTAGTTGGATTGAACAATTCCATCAATCCATTTTCGAAAATAAGAGACACGGGTGTAAACTAATGGAATACCAACATCGCAGGTTTTTTTGCCCCAGGACACGATGCCCACCTGATACCAAACACCTGAACTCTCACACATCAGAGGACCACCAGAATCACCCTGTATTGACAGACAAACATCAGTGATTAACATTGTGACAATGTTATTAATATGTGTTTCTTAAATATTGAATTGAATAGTTTGAGTGTAATATGTTTGTGAATCTGTATTCATATACCTGGCATGAGGAGACACCAGAGGCTCCAGCACAGATCATGGCATCAGTGATTCTATTCAGATCAAATTCTTGCCTACACTGAGTCTGACTCACTATCGGCAAGGTCGCCTGCTGCAAGAACCGAGGAGTCACTATAAGCAAAAGAATAATGTGAGACCGTAAGTGTCTGAATGGTCGAGCAAGGATCAACTGTTGTTTTTTTTTTATTTACTACACAATTGAAAATGTACAGGTGAGAAGAATTGTAGACTTACTCTCGGTTTCAGTTCTGCCCCAGCCAGTGGTGACACAAAGAGTCCCAGGGGCGATGCTGGCGGAGGAGCTAGGCAGACATATAGGAGAGACACGGGACGTCATCTGTACTGGACTGGACAATTTCAGTAGTTTAACATCATTGTTTAATGTGGTCTGTCTGTTGAAATCGGGATGGGTGATGACCTATAAGTGTAGAAAGAACAACTCTAGTGTCAGCTCTGTTTGTAATGTAGCAAGTTTTTAAGAAATGAATAAATGTATTCAGCAAGGACACGTTAAATTGATCAGAAGTAACAGTAAAGACATTTATAATATAACAAAAGATTTGTATTTCAAATAAATGCTGTTTTTTAAAAAAACTTTCTATTCATCAAATAATTGGTTAAGCAGCACAACACTTATTTTAAACTGAAATGATATTTCACAATCTTATTGTTTTACATTTTGCAGCCTTGAAAAGACTTTAACTTTGAAATGATAGTGCATTTTACAAATGTAAAACTTCTGTGTTAATGTAATAATCATATTAAAGATGATACCTTGGCAATTTTCTTGACCTGAATAAGTTCCTTTTTGGAGCCACGGTCACTCTGTCCAAGGACAACATAATGATTTCTAGGCCTGGAAAGACAGCGGGAAAAGAAAAAAAGCAAGACAAGTTGAATAAGTTTGTATCAAAATCTAAATACCTACATAGAATGATATAGTAAATAACTGACTGACAGACAGACAGACAGACAGACAGACGGACAGACAGACAAACAGACAGACAGACAGAGGGACAGACAGACAAACAGACAGACAGACAGACAGACAGACAGAGGGACAGACAGACCGAGGGATAGACAGACAGACAGACAGACAGACAGAGGGACAGAGGGACAGACAGACCGAGGGATAGACAGACAGACAGACAGACAGACAGACAGACAGAGGGATAGACATACAGACAGACCGAGGGACAGACAGACCGAGGGATAGACAGACAGAGGGACAGACAGACACAGAGGGACAGACAGACAGAGGGACAGACAGACCGAGGGATAGACAGACAGAGGGACAGACAGACCGAGGGATAGACAGACAGAGGGACAGACAGACAGAGGGACAGACAGACAGAGGGACAGACAGACCGAGGGATAGACAGACAGAGGGACAGACAGACAGAGGGACAGACAGACAGAGGGACAGACAGACAGAGGGACAGACAGACCGAGGGATAGACAGACCGAGGGACAGACAGACAGACAGAGGGACAGACAGACCGAGGGATAGACAGACAGAGGGACAGACAGACAGAGGGACAGACAGACCGAGGGATAGACAGACCGAGGGATAGACAGACAGAGGGACAGACAGACCGAGGGATAGACAGACAGACAGACAGACAGAGGGACAGACAGACCGAGGGATAGACAGACAGACAGACAGACAGACAGACAGAGGGACAGACAGACAGACAGACAGACAGACAGAGGGATAGACATACAGACAGACAGACAGAGGGACAGACAGACCGAGGGACAGACAGACCGAGGGATAGACAGACAGACAGAGGGACAGACAGACAGAGGGATAGACATACAGACAGACAGACAGAGGGACAGACAGATATATAGATAGATAAATGGATAGATAGATACTTACATAATTGGACAATGGGCAGCAGTGAGGACCCAATAATTGTTGATCAGGGAACCACCACAGAAGTGCTCACCTATGGAATTCTGGTTCAAATATAAAGAACTTAATGAGTACATGATTGAACAGAGAATGAGGCACGTGACCATTATGATATGATAAGAAATTAGAAGTGGGTCCATTAATAAAACATACAAACATCTTGCTTTGGATGAAACTTAATGATTGTGTATTTAAACAATACCTGGATAGAGACCTGCCAGGGCCAAGAGTTTGCCCTTATTCCATTAATGACACTAGGGACATTATTTCCCCCAACTATATTTGCAATATTGTCCTCAACTTTTCTCATAATAGCAGCACTATCCAACGGCTGAAGTTGAGGGACTCCACATCCTGTAAGCATAGTTCATAGAAAGACAAAGTTGATTTAGTGTCCTTATGCAGATCCTTTGAATATACAGTATATATATATATATATATATATATATATATATATATATATATATATATATATATATATAAACATTGTCAAGTTAAATCTGTGACCTTTTATCCTAATAAAAACTCACCTAGATTGGAAGCCACCAAAGCAAAAAAGCTAATGATCCAGATCATGTTGTTGACAAGTGCCTTGTGTCTTTGCTGTTGTTTGCTATTAGGTCTCTCTCCAGCTTTATATTCTCTCCACAATCTGTTAAATTTCACAACTCACACAGGTGCTTTCATGCCGTTAGGAGGAGCTCAGGAATGTTTGTATCTGTCATATGAGGAAAATGACAATATAGTCAAACCAGTCAAACAAAAACAAAGGGACGTTACATTTCTGAAAGCAAAAACATGAGATATTGAGGAAATAATATGCTTTATTTTTATTGAGTGAGAGTCATACAGGAAACACTAAAACAAAAGAATTGTAAAAGCAGATGTGTAAAAACCTCTCCCTGTGGAATAATTATGAATAATGAGTTTAACGGCTAAATGTACAAGTTACAAGGCCTCACCTCAACTAGGCATTTTGTTGTAATTGTAGCATGAGTAACCTTGTAACCACTGAATAATAGCTTACAGACAGAACACATTTGGAAACATGATGCCAACACAGGCTAATATGCTAATGCTGTTTTGTAAGTGTCATATTGCTTTGGTCATAAGCTATTGGTCTTATGTGGCACATCAATGCAAGTAAATGCTAGTTGACATGAAGCCTTTTTGAGATCCAGCAAGTTGACATAAATCTGCTTTTGAGTTTGTTTCTTATGTGTGAGCCTCGATGTTCTGGTGTCAGGATTAGTCCACTTCCTCAATGGTAGGACCAGAGGAGGAACCACTTCCTGCCCCTCCAGGAAATCCCCCAGGCATTCCACCCGGCATGCCACCTGCGCCCTGATAGAGCTTGGTGATGATGGGGTTGCACACTTTTTCCAGCTCCTTTTGTTGGTGCTCGTACTCTTCCTTTTCTGCGGTCTGTGGCACAAGACATAAGAAAAGTCTCGGAAAATGCTCTTTGTTCTGTGACACATTGCTTAAAGCTACACTGTGTAGGATTTACTCCCATCTAGCGGTGAAATTGTATATGACTACCAACTGAATATTACTTTAGCAGTCGCGAGTAATCTCACTCTCGCATTCGTCACGCTGCCACTGAGTGTAAAAACGCAAAAGGCGAAGCTTGAATTTCCAGGTATGCCCCTCTATGTCTAATGTATTTTCAAGATGGATGCACAACATGGCTTCCACCATTCAAGCAACTCGCTCCTATGTATTCTAAATGGCAGATTATACACTTACGACAACACTTAATTAGTTGGTTGAAGGGATTACACATTAATGAGAACATAATTTTGAAAGAACAAAGTGTTTTTTGCTAAAAAAAAAATCAACTTAAAATGTTACACAGTGTAGCTTTAATGCAGCATTCCCCAACACTGTTACTTGAGAAACGCCGAGAGTTCAACAGGGTTAAAGGCACACCTTAGGAATGTGCTTTACTACTCCCATAGTGTGTGATTGCGGGAAAAAAACAAACATGTTTTTATTGAACATTGATGGAGCAATAGATTTTGTGTGAAAATAAATCTTATTCATGTAAATTTACCCAAAGATGGGGTAAAAGCCTCACCAGCATGGGGCAAAAGGCACAAAGTATTGATACAAATACTTAATATCTTTAGAATAATATCAAAGTTAATACTTGTTCAAAATAATCACTTTAGCAAAGCACGTACTATGTTCTGTTTATTTTGATAATTAAAATAAAATAAAATAATTCTTCAGCATTTATTAATCTTAGTTAATATTAATTTCAACATTTAGTTATACGTTATTAAAATCAAAGGCTGTATTTGTAAACATTAGTTAATGGACTGTGAACTAACATACAAACAATGAACAGCTGTATTTTTATTAGCATTAACAAAGATTAATAAATAATGTAACATGTATTGCTCATTGTTAGTTCATGTTAGTTATTAAATTAACTAATGTTAACTAAATAACCTTATTGTAAAGTGCTACCAAATAATTTATTTCGTTCAATAAATATACTGTTCATTTAAAATGTTCATTTTAAAAATATTAAAAAAAAGTTAAGTTTCTAAATGCATTGAATGAGATCCCATAATCATTTGATATAGATTGACAATAGTAACAATAAATATGATATTTTATGATATGATATATATCATATTTTTAAAATATAATGGTTTCATTATAAATATGGTGATTATCTCTTAATCTCTTACATATGATGCTTTCACTTTCTCCAGCTGTTTATTATCATGTTATTTATTCGGCCTTTCGCCCCAACAGCAGGGGCGCCTTTTAAATACAATACTTTTACATATTCTCCCAGTATTGAAAAACTTTTTACTTTGAACAAAATTGAAAAACATTAAAAAGACATAAAAATAAAGTCAATAATTGTATCAACTTGACATTTGCTTCATAAACCTACAACATTTAAAAAAACATTAAATATCGAATCAACTTTTGCACCGATGTCCGCTATCGCATCAGGCATCAGCCAAATTTCCACTTGCAACGTCAAATGCGGTTGTTGAGAAAAGTGTTGAGGTAAATTTTTGTGCCATCTAGTAGTTTAAAGAAGAGCAAAGTCAAATGTGCCTTTTACCCCGGTGCGCCTTTAGCCCCGTTGTACCCTTCATATTTTTTAACATTTCCTCATAAAACACACTTGATTCAACTCATCAGCTCATTAGTAGAAATTCCAAGACTAGAAATAGATTGGTAAGAAATTTCAGACATCCAAAATGTGTACTGTTGGTGTACCTTTAGGAACAAGGTTGGGAAACACTTGAAATAGTTGAACACACACACCCCGGAAAAATTTAATCCTGTCTTATCTTGTTTTTGTTTTGTTTCACACTGCTTATAATTTACCCATGATTTACAATTTACACTGTACATTCCTAAGCACTGGGTTAACGTTCTTATTTACATATTTACATGCGGTGTCAATAAAGGCAGAACGTGACCTGTTTACATAAAGGCATTAGCATTTCACAACTTCATTTTATATATTGTTGACTTATTAAAACGTTTTTTTTTTTTTATGGACTTAATAAGGTAAGAATAACATGTTTTTTTTGACACTTTAATTTACATGTTTTTCATCACTATTTCATTTTTAGTTAATTAAAGCTACTGTTTATACAACAGTGTTTCTGTCATTGTCCAAAGCACATGAAGATAAGGCACACAATTGGGTGTCTATTGCTAAGCATGGCCACAATATTCTATAACCACATTGTTTCACACTGTCCACTTCTGTCACCACAATGCAGAGCAGGGTTTCATAACCTGGGTTAACCCTGCTTCTAAATAATGTTTTTTCTACCTGGGGTTAAAATCTGGGTTTAGAACAATGATAACCCAGGATTAAGCACAGTGTGAAAGGTCAGTTTGTTGGGTGAAACACTCACACAAATGGATTTCACTTGATATAATGATATATGATATAATGATATAATCCTAACCAAAAGGGATAGCCTTAAACCTGTAAACAAGTGTGACCTGTAGATTGGCATGTAAATTGTGCACTTTCTAGGATGTAACCTACCTGGTTCCTGTCCAGCCAGGCTATGACCTCATTGCATTTGTCAGTAATAGTTTTTTTGTCCTCTGCACTGATCTTGTCCTGCAGCTTGTCATCCTCCACAGTGCTCTTCATGTTAAAGGCCAGGGACTCTAAAGTGTTCTTGGCGGTGACCTTCTCCTTCTGAGCTTCATCCTCTGCTTTGTATTGGTCAGCCTCTTGTACCATACGCTCAATGTCTTCCTTGCTCAAACGACCTGAAAGATGCAGAAGAGATCAGCGGGAAACTAACGGTAAAAACTAAGACCATTTTTTAACTGGAATTAATGAGAATAACGTCAACACTTTATCCTAGATCAGAACAAGTTATTCTACCTTTGTCATTAGTAATAGTGATCTTGTTCTCTTTGCCAGTGCTTTTGTCCACTGCGGATACATTGAGAATGCCATTGGCGTCAATGTCGAAGGTAACTTCAATCTGTGGCACACCACGAGGAGCGGGAGGGATGCCGGTCAACTCAAATTTGCCAAGAAGGTTGTTGTCCTTTGTCATGGCTCTCTCTCCCTCATATACCTAGGGATTAGAAAATCAAAATGACTAAAACAGACTCTAATTGGTTACAAATGCATCAATGGCTTTCGGAAGAATTGATGTTAACATCTCAATTGTTTCAAGGGCCTTCCTGAGTAGCCCAGCATTGCTGGTTAACAGCACATATTGGGCCCTATCTTGCACCCGGCGCAATTGACTTTGTACACCGACGCATGTATCATTCCTATTTTGCACCCGCGCAAAGCGGACTTTTCCCTCCACAGACACACGTCGGTTAACTAAGAAATACACTTGCGCTCCCTGGGCGGTTCAGCGCAAAGAGGAGGCGTGTTCCGGCGCAAACTTTCCCTCATGCTATTTTGCAGTTCCAGAAAACAATTGCGCCACTGACCAGAAAAAACCTAGTCTAAAGTCATTGGCGCGTTGCGCGTACATTCAGATGCTATTTTAAGCGCGCGTGCTTGGTCATAATACAGAGTGTGAACAACGCGCATACACTGTAGATGATTCTCTCATCTACACAGATGCATTTTCCTTTTTGCAAATGATACATTATTATAAGGAAAAATATTAAAACACGAGGGAAATCATTGTTGTCCAGTCAAGTCAAGTATATTTATATAGTGCTTTTCACAATAGAGATTGTATCAAAGCAGCTTCACAGTATTAATATGTTGTGTCCATGACGATCGGAAAAATAGGCATAAAGCTTAGGCCTACATATTTACCCAAATTATTATATGCATGTATAACCGAAGCTAATTTGTGTGGGTTTGTCCCATCTCCAATGCCACTTCTCTTTCTTTTACGGCCCTGACGAGAACATCGATCTCCTCGGCTGTGAACCGATTCTGAAGCGCGCCTGGTAAATGCGCCGTTATAATAGTATTGCGCCATGGAACAAGCGCATCTCGTTCATCATGCTCTTAAAGGGAATGTGATATGACGCTCTGATTGGTTTATTTCACGTTACGCCCAAACCACACCTATGAATAATGAAGCTACTTCAGACCAACCCCTTTTAGATTTGCGCCAGGCGCAAGAGGCATTTATCCCGCAGGGAAAATAGCAACAGCGCCGGGATCCGCCCACAAAGTTACTTGCGCTTTGCGCTTTGACACTTGCGTTTCAGATCGTGCGCTGAGTGCAAGATAGGGCCCATTATGTTTTCGACGTTGGTTTGTTGGTTCCCTTACCAGGCTTTTTGACAATCTTTACCAGCAAGCCTTTTTTGGTCAGGCAGTTTCATTAGAATGCCATACTGGTTGACAATTATTCTTATGACTATGATGGTCCACCACCTGTACCAACCCTTTCAAAAAATAATTGTATTATTATGTGCTATTAGTATACTTCTTTTAAACTAAAAATAAGAAAGCATAATTTCATTATACTTTTTATGTACTTCTCAGAAATATACTTAAAATTGCTCTTTAGTGTACTTGAGTTATACTAACAGAAAAGTCTAAGTATATTGGCCTACACTTGTACTCAATCTTTTGATCAAGATTTTTCTGTAGGCTAGTCCACTGGTAGTGTACATAGGAATTTACTTACAAATTGCTTCACTCTTTCCCTGCCATTGACTGAATTTTCGCAAGTAGGTATAGCTGCAGACCGGAGATCTCCAAAATGGAGCATGAACTCCAAAAGGGTGCGGGGTCTCCACACACAAAGATTTGCGCCATTGGCTCTGGTTTCAGCCAATTGTCATTAACTTACATTGCAAAATAAAAAATTGTAAATCAAACATTGTTTCTAGTTGATCTTAATTGAAACATTGTTTTTATGCGTGGAAACATTTTATTCTATTGCTTTGCTCTAAGGAACGGAGGCATCCCGAGGCTCGAGATACGCAGGGTAGAACTAAAAAGGTAACTAAAAAGATCCCATTGTCTGGTGAGGTCTGGATGGGGAGTTACAGACGGTAAGGCTTGGCCGATCTCATTTTGTATTCTCTTATTAACTGCTTATCTTTGTAAACTATACTTAAAGGTATACTTTTATACACTAAAAAGTAGGCCAATTTAGTCCTAAATACTATTGAAACAGTACACTTGGAAATGGATGTTGTTCATGCTGATCCGACCTGGGATTTTCAAAGGGGGAGGAAGACCAAGTATTTATGGGTACAAGAACTCCTTTGATTTACCTGGATCAGTACACCAGGCTGGTTGTCTGAGTAAGTGGTGAAGGTCTGGGTTTGCTTGGTGGGAATGGTGGTGTTCCTCTTAATTAAAACTGTCATGACACCACCAGCCGTCTCAATGCCCAGAGAGAGGGGAGTGACATCCAACAGCAACAGGTCTTGGACATTCTCAGATTTATCACCTGCTAGGATGGCTGCCTGGACAGCTAGGTAGGATTTGAGGAAAGATTAGCATGTCACAAAGCAAAAGCGTTTACTAATCCATCTATAGTGAAAATCAACCCTCTTACCAGCTCCATAAGCTACTGCTTCATCAGGATTGATGCTTTTGTTAAGATCCCGGCCGTTAAACAAGTCCTGAAGCAGTTTTTGGATCTTGGGAATGCGAGTGGAGCCACCAACCAGCACAATGTCATGGACCTGCGCCTTGTCCATCTTGGCATCCCGAAGAGACTTTTCCACCGGCTCCAGCGTACCACGGAACAGGTCGGCGTTGAGCTCTTCAAAACGTGCTCTGGTGATGGAAGTGTAGAAGTCGGAACCTTCGAACAGAGAGTCGATCTCTATGCTGGCTTGAGTGCTGGAGGAAAGGGTGCGCTTGGCGCGCTCACATGCTGTCCTCAGGCGACGGACTGCACGTTTATTGCCGGTGATGTCTTTCTTGAACTTGCGCTTGAACTCGGCAATGAAGTGGTTGACCATTCGGTTGTCGAAATCCTCACCACCCAGATGGGTGTCACCTGCGGTAGACTTGACTTCAAAAATGCCATCCTCAATTGTTAGAATGGACACGTCAAATGTTCCACCACCCAAATCAAAGATGAGGACATTGCGCTCACCACCAACCTGTAGTGAATTGTGGTCATAAAGCAGTAGTTTAACCCTCCAAACTCTTTAATGTTACTGCACCCAAAGTGCAAAGGTGAGATGCTGGACAACAAAAAAAAAAAAGCCTACAAACATCTTTACAACCAGTTAAGCATCTTTACTAGGGATGTGACGAGATCTCGTGCCTCCACTGTTGCTTTGTTGTTTTTATAAAAATAAAACCCATTGTAAACTATTGTAAACGTCTGCTCTGCTCATCCAGCATGAGTTGCAGTCGCACACAGTGCAGCAGGAATCACAGTTCACTGATCGTGTGATGATAGCAGAGGATTCGTTGTTTAACAGAGCCTAAGTGTCCGATAAATGTCTTCTCTTGTAGAATGTGCGCTCAGCATGGCGCTTCCTATACACAGAGTACGTGAAAACACAAGCTTCTTGATTCGCGCAAATTAGGCTGCATACAATAGCCTGTCTCCCGATATCAAACATATCTCTGGACTGAGAGAGTACTTTGATTACTTTGTTATTTATACAGTTTTTTTATTTGTATGTTCAATTTTGTGGAAAGGAGTTCAATTAGGAGGTCACGCACAGCCTAAATCAGAAGTTCTGGAAGTTCATAATTCATGTACAGTAAGGTCTGAAGAGACTCATGGTAAATCATACAGGAGAGAAGCCACTCAGTTGTGTCTGAGGCAAAACCTTTTACAGTGCTCGTATATTGTCTTTCAATGCATATTATAATTCAAACTCATAAAGTAGAACTGCAATTCTAAAAGGCCAGTCGTGAATTTTGTCATTGAGGATTTCTATAAAGTGCTTTTCACAATATAGATTGTATCAAAGCAGCTTCACAGTATCAATCAAAACAACATAACAATGTTCGTTTCTTAGTGGAAAAACATCCACGTTTGGTAGGGCTGATCAATGGTATTAATGATTGGTTAATTAATTTGAATATCCCCAACTGAGCAAGCCAAAGGCAACTGGCAAGGAACCGATAAACTCAATCAAGTGACCTAATGGTGTCCTAAAACTCCATCAAGTGACCCAATGGAGAAAAAAAAACCTTGGGAGAACCCAGGCTCAGTCGGGGGCCAGTTCTCCTCTGGCGTTTATGAACTAGAGGCCGGATTTACAGTAACTGTAAGATAAAAAATGTATATAAATTACAGCTGTCAAATGATTAATCACGATTAATCGCATCCAAAATAAAAGTTTGTGTTTACATAATAAATGAGTTTGTACTGTGTATAATTATTTTATATATATAAATACATACACATGCTTGTATATATTTAAGAAATATTTGCATGTATATACTATATATAGATTTATATATAATTTATATTATATATAAATATAAATATTTTATATATAAATAACACATTTTTCTTAAATATATAAATGCACGTGTGTGTACTTATATATAGAAAATAATTTTACACAGTACAAACACATTTCTTATGTAAACACAAACTGTTATTTTGGATGCGATTAATCGTGATTAATAATTTGACAGCCCTAATAAATGTCTCTAAACAAGACTTTAAACGTGAACCTGTGATAAACACTGATGGCGTTCACATGCGCATTAAGAATTGATTCTATAGTTATGTGCAAAAATCTCGTCTCGTCTTGTTCTCGTGAACCCAATCTCGTATCTCGTCTCGTCTACTGAGATAAGCGTCTCATCACACCCCTAATGTTTACCAAGTTATATATAAATCCCTGAACTGGTATAGTATAGCTCAGGATGTCTGTATACCTTTTTGTCCAATCCATATGCAATAGCAGCCGCTGTTGGTTCATTGATAATACGAAGGACATTAAGGCCAGCAATGGTTCCAGCATCCTTGGTGGCTTGGCGCTGAGAGTCATTAAAGTACGCAGGCACAGTAATAACCGCATTTGACACTGCCTGAAATAACAAGAAGATCAAAATCAAATGGCACGCTTATTTGCACCCAGTGTTAAAACCACCAAGTTTGTCTTACTCAAGAGATGTGTAAAAGTTTTTGTGTAAAAGATTATGTTGGATTTGATTCTGATAAACCCAGTGGCTTCTAGATACTAGTGTATATAAAATGTGCTTAGTGACTTTTTTGCAGAGGAGAGATTTTTGTGATTAATAAGGAAAGAGTCTTTGCATTCATTATGATTACAGTTCACTTTCTTCAATATAATTTTGCTCATAAAGAAACAGTAGATGCTTTCAGGAACATGGCTGTGTTTTTAAGCAACAGAGGTTCATAAAAACAACCTTATTGACACTAACGATTGTGACCAAGTTAACATCCTTCCTGAACCCAGTGTTATCTTCAAATATCTCTCAAAAGTCTGCCTTCAAAATGTTTTAAAAAACTTCAAAATGTTTTAGAGATTTCTGAACATAAAACATGTGCTGCGGAATCAGATATTAATCTGTGGTTCTTTTCTCAAAACCATTCTAACTGTAGGCGTCACTAAAAGATAAGATGCATAGCTGTGTTTGCAAAACTTTGTCTTCACAACAGTACTTGGGTTTCTCTGTTTTGGTCTTTCCCATTATAAATTAGGCAAGATTCCTTTTACTTTGCATGTAGAATTTAATGACAATTTGATCTTTAGAGCAATATGTTCTTTTTAGCTTCATCCTCCATTTCCTGTATGGTGAATGCACATTACATTTCCAACATTTCCAATGCTATTGCATAGTTCTATTCACCTTTCCCAGGTAAGCCTCAGAGATCTCCTTCATCTTAGTGAGGACCATAGAAGACACCTCTTCAGGGTAGAAGGTCTTCATCTCCCCTTTGTACTCCACCTCCACCTTGGGCTTGCTACCATCATTGATCACCTTAAAGGGCCAGTACTTCATGTCAGACTGAACCACTGGGTCATCAAAGCGTCGACCAATCAGGCGCTTGGCATCTGTTGAACAAATAAGATGCATGTGAAATACACAATGACAACAAACAAGCATTGCTTTAAAACTGCTGCTGGTTTCTGCTGGGTTAGAAATTACTGGATTACAGTATTAGCATTATAATAACTACAGTGCCATCTAATGGAGAATAGTAACATATACAAGTGTCAATGTCAATCTTTAATTCTTTTCCTCGTGTAAATCACATCATGTTCTGGTAAATTATGTTATGGGCTGCCTTACCGAACACTGTGTTGGTGGGGTTCATGGCAACTTGGTTCTTGGCTGCATCTCCGATCAGTCTTTCGGTGTCTGTGAAAGCGACATAGCTGGGGGTCGTTCTGTTCCCCTGGTCATTGGCGATGATCTCCACCTTTCCATGCTGGAAGATTCCAACACAGGAGTAGGTGGTGCCCAAATCAATACCCACTGCTGGACCTTTTGACATCCTGTCTGGACTGGATGAGCAAGGGTAATTTTAGTAAAGTATCTGAATAAAGTATTTTTAGAATGACAGGGAAAGAAAGTTTATTTTATTTTATTTTATTTACAAGGTTATAAACGACACCTAACATGTGTGTATTTAAAAAATAAAAATAAAAAATGTGATTTCATAAATATGTTTAAAATTCTAAAAAAAAAAAAATAAAAAAAAAATTAAAAAAATTAAAAGAGACAATGCATATTGAACATGAGTAATCTGTCAATCATAAAAAATAAAAATAAAACATTGGTCAATCTTTAAATATATAGAATATGTATATAGGCCAACTGTGGCATGTTTCTACATCCACGTTATGCTGGCCTGTGCTGTCAGCTTTAGAAAGCACTAGATTGCCTGCTTGGCTGCATGCCATACTCTGTGTGTGTGTGTGTGTGTGTGTGTGTGTGTGTGTGTGTGTGTGTGTGTGTGCGTGTGTGTGCGTGTGTGTGCGTGTGTGTGTGTGTGTGTGTGTGTGTGTGTATAACAGCAAGCTGTGAATTCCTGTCACCTCATACTGGTTACTCAACAATTAATTCTAATTAATTTGACTGATGGAATATTGCCTTATTTATCTTTAAACATTATAAAATGTAAAACCAAAAAGGCCTTAAAGAGGTTGGTACCTGTATATAAGAGCGACTGGAGGTTTTAATCCTGCTTAACTCTGCAGAGCAAATCAAATGAAGTATTTAAGGAAAATCCTCTGAGACGGAGATATCGGCCTGACAAAGACGAAGTCTGTTTCTTAAAGGAAAGCTGATGTCATGAGACAAGAGCACATTGGAAGTTAAGAGACACAAAGGGCCTAGTGCTGAAGCGGTCACGTGACCTACAATATACACATGATTTGCTGGGTCTACATGTGTGGCAGATAATTACATTTTTGTTTACATTTTAGCCATTTCTTTTTGTGATTTTGTGATTTTATATTTTTTTATAATTTTGTTTTTAAAATATTGCTCTTTAGATTTAATTATTTGTATTATACGTTTTATATATTTTAATAATTATAGTGCTTCAAATTAAACCTATTTCAGTTTATTGCTAAGGCAACATTTCTAATGTATGTTTAGTTTAAGTTTATAAACTAAACATGATATGAATACATTGATATTTTATTTCAGCTTTATTTATTTCATTGATAATAACCCTGTCCACAGTACACACACATAAAAAAAACTAAAAAAAAACTAAAGCTTATAGTATAGACTAATAATAATAATGATAATAATTGTACTTGATATAAATATACAAAATATTACAAATTAATTTTAATTTAAAATCTCCATGCGAACTTCAATACTTAAAAAAATGCATTCTAGGATGCACCTAATAAAGTTTTAATTACCATACAACATTTGTGTTACAATTTTTATTGCTTTGCTATTTTTTCCAAAACATGAAAAGCGTAATAATTAAATAAAATGGGTAGGTGTGTATTCGATACATAAATGCCTTTCTTCTTCTAGCACAGGGGTTTTCAAATGTTTCCTGGAGCTTCCCCAGAAATCAATATTTTGGACACCTCTCTTTTCCTTTTTTTTTTTTTGGATGACAAATTTCCATTCTAATCACAAAGCAAATAATAAGCTCGTTATTATTTCTTCTGGGAATTCCTTCTGGCACCTTTATATATATTTTATCACATGCTCTGTTTAATGTGGGATTTGATGGATGAAAGCATAATCAGCCCAATTTGGTCTAGAACAAACAACTTTGTTTTAGCAGTGTGTAAATCAAAAGAAAAAAGAAATAAGAAAAATATGAACGCAGAACTGCGAAAACTGTCCATATCTAAAACAGATCGAACAGAAAACCAAGCCAAACTGCTTGCAATGCTTCAAAGAAAACTTTTACCTTACTGGAAAAGTTGTACTTGAGAGATAAAGAAGTGCAACGTGTGTCCGGTTCCCTTCAGCAAGGTGGCCGCCCTCGGCCAAGGCTCTGCTAGAGTGCGTTCCTGGTGCCTTTTGCACTCCTGCACTGCTGGACTCAGAGACAGAAGCCCTGGACTCTTCTGCGTATATAGGGATTCCAGCTTGCAGTCACCTGACCCACAGCACAGAGAAAGTTCCAGGCTGCAGTTCTCATGTGCTTCAGTCTCGCCAGCCAAACGCCAGCCATTCAGAGAAAGCACAGCGAGTTAACAACCAACCAAGGCAGTGCAACACGGAAGACACTGGTTTCCATTCATGGGGACATTCAGTCTTCATCAAGTATGACACAAACTCAAATAAGTGCAGCGCCCTCACCTTTTTTATTTAGCAGATTTAAGCACTTTGAGATCTTTTCATGGTGCTTTTTGACTCAAAATGCTCAGTTGTGCTGAAACATGCTAGATAAACACATGCTCTCACAAGATAAGTTCATCAGCACTTGTATGTGCAAATAACACTGTATGCAACTGTGATATTTTCCACTAATAGCATACAACATATTTAACAAATGGAGATACTTAACCTTCAGAAAATGTTGGTAATCAATCTAAGGGGGATGAATTCATTATTTTATGAGCGGGTTTGAATTATATTTCATTTTGTATGAGGTTGGCCATTTTTTCCAACCTTGTTACCATCTAAATACAGTCGAAAACCTCAATTTTGTAAGATTAAATAATACAAGCGTATCAAAATTTGTTTCAAATATTGGGCAAAGGGGTTGCAAATTTAGCCAAAATTCATATATATTATATTTTTGCAGTCTCTAAAACTAAATTCTCAAAAAAATATATTTTTCTTTAATTAATGAGAAATGTCAAATATTTGGAAAGACGTTTAACCAAATACTTTACATTTCTCATTAAAAATTCTCAAAGTAATATTTTCTTAAAATAACTTTGATAAAAGGGTCAATTTTCAAAATTTCAAGGAATGTTACGCATTTTGTAATAAATTATGTGGTAACATTGTTGCACTTACATTGTGATTTTTGGTGTATACCCTCATCATACCTCAGCTTTAACAGTAAAACTAATTAATTAGAGAAATAAAAAAGTCATATTCAAATCTCAATACTTTATTTCACAAGAATATTTAATGGCTAGCATGCATGAGTCTATTCTGTATGAAGTGACTCACTAAAAACTGATAGCTTAAATGTCACATAGTAATCTTAAAATAAATCTCTCTCTCACTCTCTCTCTCTCTCTCACACACACACACGACACTTTTGACTGAAAATACACAGCTACAGTAGATTCATTCATTCTGTTTAACATTGCAGTGTCTCTAAATTATTGCTAAATTAATTAAAACATTAATAAACTGTGCAAACCTCAAAATATAATCCAAACATCAGTGGGCGGCATCAAAATTACAGCACCCGTTCCCCAAAAAATGTTGGTCATTCATGTAATTCTCTTAGAAAACAACTTTAACATCACTCCCTCACTGAATGTGTCATAGTGTGTCAGTTCTTAATAAATAACCACAAAATGTTATGTGCAATATTCCATACAAGTGTCCACTCATATTTTGTGCATCTTACAGTGTGCAGTGTGGTCTCACGGTGAAGGGTGTCCTGGTTCAACGTGCTATTTCTGATCAGTAGATACTTGAGCACTCGACGACTGGTAAGGCAACACCACAGAGGGTCTTCTAGAGCTTCTCAGAACTGAGCCTGTGTTTCTATTATTATATTGTGATGTAAAATACGCAAGCGCTATTTTTCTAAGAGTGACATTCACAGGTCGGGTCTCGCTTAGATCAGCAGCAAGGATTTCGGTTATCTGTTTATCGAACCATTGCGCACAATAAAATCCTGTTCGAATTTTGATTTACTTTAACAGACGAAGCATCTCTGCGGTCAATAAGTCTTCAGTACTATCATAAACTGTTAAATTCCCAAATGCTACTCATATTTTCAAGCATGGTCAGGGTACAAGTTTAAATAAAAGTCTTATTTGATTATCTTAAATTAGTGTTTTGCTGTTCTCATCATTTCTGGCACCATAATTGAAGCCTTAAAAGATAAAATACTGAAGGAACTGTTCCTTGGAACTGTACTGTTGTACTGATCTTGTTCCTGTTCAAAACTCTGGATAAAAGCAGCATCATTCTTTGGAATAAAATTCCCACTGGAATCCCAAAATTCCACTGGAGCATAAAGTCACAGTTTTTCCACGAGTTTCTGTCAACAATCCATCCTGTCCTTTTTGTCTCAGGAAAAAAGGTTACGGAGTTGATATAAGAAAGGGTCCTCTTTGCTCTTGCGTGTGCGATAGAGGCCATTCAAATAGTCCCAGGATGAGCGTTTGCAGTAGTTGTAAAAATGTTCCTCAGCTTTTGTCAGGGTGCTGTTCAGGTCCAGCTTGCCCTGCAGACTGACCATGACAGCATGATTAGACTCTTAAGCTCCATGAATAAAAAAATAAAATTAAATAAAATTAAAAATAAAAGTGCATTATACAGTGGCCCAAAACACATTTAGACACTTAAGTCACATTAAAAATGTGTAAATGTAATTGCATTAGATACAAAATATAAAATCAATGGGTATTATTTTAAAGACATATAGCTGTTTTTAACAAAACACTGCACAAAAAATGAATTCTCTACATTTCTTTTCCTATTAAGACAAAAAGTATTTTGACACAATACAATTTTTTAGACATTTTTAAGTGACATTTTGGAGCCACTACATGTTCATAAAGGTTTTAATGTGAAAATCTCAATAAAATCTCTCTCTCTCTCACAAACACACTCACAGACACAGACACACAGAGACAGACACACACACACACACCTGCTGGTAAACTGTATGAGCTGAACCTCGTTCCTGCAGCTGAGTAAAGTGTCTCTGTTCTCCAGCAAGATGGTGGCACACATGAAGAGTTCAAAGGTGAAGTCTGTGTTTACGGCATGTAGCTCCGTCACAGGTTCCTCCTCTGGCGATCACGGTCATAAATCAAATTCATTTAGTAAGTCAATAAATAATGTTAATAAGGTCAAATTTATTTATAGCACATTTAAATACAGCAAAATCTGAAAAAAGTGCAGAGAAAATTAGTAGAAAAAAAAAAACTAGTGTTTATCTGCTGTTTTTCTAATCAAGAATACAAAAACATGAAACCATCTGTCCCTCTTCGTTTAGGCGTCACACTTAGCTCCTTCATTGTTAACGAAGCGAAGTCCTTTCTTTCCCCAAGAAATCCAAAAGTTTTGTTCAATAATATTTTTTGTTTATTAATACCATGCACAGACACACTATGTAATACCAGCCCGTTCTCATCCCAAGGCGTAATATAATGACGCTTTTGCCAAAGCGTCTATATCGAACGCGCATGGTACCCTTTAGCGTCAATATGAGACGCCGAAATATATGGGTCAGAAGGCGCCTCCTAGCGGTCTAACCCTAACCCTACACCATACCTAAACCTACCCATCTCTCTGCGTGTTATATTGACGCTAAAGGGTTCCATGCGCGTTCGATATAGACGCTTTGTCAAAGTGTCAGAATATTACGCCTTGGGATGAGAATGCGTTGGTAATACCATGGTGCCACTGGACCCCTGTATAGTTCTATATAAAGTGGTGTATAAATTCTCTAGTGGTTTTTAGACATAAATACTTATTTGGATTACATTCTCAAAGACTATAGTGTGTATTTGAGTGTGTGTGTGTCTGTTTTGTACTCTTGTGAAACCTCTTCCTTGCTGTTAGTTTTTATTTGTACTGGATTGTGGCTGAATTACTGATTTTATTTCACACATTTGCAAAAGCTTGCTCTGTGTTGCAATCGCAACGATTAATCACACACAAAATAAAAGTTTGTGTTTACATAATATATGTGTGTGTACTGTTTATAATTATGTTGTATATATAAAATGTATATATTACCCAGGCTGTGTTTGCGCGCCAGTCTCTCCTGATATCGAACACGATCGACCTGCTGTGAGATGAGCTCCAGGTGATCACAGCTGAGAATCTCAAACAGACGCAGAGCATCGCTGTGCTCAAACTCCCGCTGGAAACCCAACAGAAGCCACCTGAGAGGAAGACAAAAAGAACATGTAGAAAGGGAAGGAAAACGAGAAAGCAAAAAAGAAAACGACACACACCTGTGACAAAATGTGAGTCTTTCCATGTTATCCGTGACCAGATGAGAGTGTAGTTGAGGATCCAGTTCTTTTAGTAAAGCAGCTTCCAATTCTGATGAACACAACGGCATTTGACCATTATTACCATTAAATCCAGTAAGGAATCATGGGCCTTTTCCCTGTAACTTGCACTCTAACTAACTCTGGTAAGAAAATGTTGACCTTCTGTTTGTTACAATCAAAACTTGTAGTTGCTCGTCATTGGAAGAACACAGAAATCCCTCATTTTAAACAATGGTTACAGGAATTGTCTGGTTGTTTGGCTTTGGAGAAACTCACAAATCTGGAAAGTTTTTCAAAGTATGGAACCCCTTTCTAGAATTTTTGAAGGAAGATGAACCAAATAGTTTATTTTTGGTGTAACCAGGTATAACATTCACCATGTTATGATATTAATGTACCATTGTCTTGACATTTGTATAGTATAGATGTTGTAGTTTATTTGTATTACCTTTTTATTTTTTTTATTCTATTTATTTTTCCCGTTATATTATTTTCCTGTGCTTGTTTTAATGTAAATGTTTCTAAAATCAATAAATACAATGTTGAAAAGAAAAAAAAAAGAAAATAAATCATGGGCCATTATTATTGCTAAAAACAGATCTAAGACCAAGGAAACCCACCCATTTTGCGATACAGTCCATCAGCACGGAAGTCTTTGGAGAACTTCTCCATGTAGCAGGAGAAGCTCCAGTAAGTGTCCACTTCTGAGTCGAGAACCTCTAGAAAGCGACTGCACAGGTCATTCATACCCTGAGCGTAACTCACTTCTGCAGAGACCAGAGAAAGAGACTGATGAAAGGGATAGTGCCCCCCAAAAAATGTAAATTCTGTCATCATTTACTCTCCCTCAAGTTATTCCAAACCTTTATGAATGTCTTTCTGCTGTTGAACACAAACGAAGCTATTTTGAAGAAAGTTGTTTGACCGGGCCCCATTCACTTCAATAGTGTTTTTTTTCTCCATTCTATAGAAGTCAATGGGGTGGTGCATCAGCTGTTTGCTTTACCATATTCTTCAAATATATCTTCTTTTGTGTTCAGTAGAAGAAAGAAACGCATACAGGTTTGAAACGACATGTGGGTGAGAAAATTATGACAGCATTTTTTGGGTGAACTGACACTTTAAGTTAGAAACACAGTACTTCACAATTTAACCACTAGATGCCGCCTTTCATCAGAAAACAAAGATCAGATCACAAACACCCAAATAAAAGAGTAATAAAAGAGTTCAAAGGTTTGGGGTCAATAAGATTGTTTTGTGCTGGTTAACTTTTTGTGGAAACTAGGATTTTTTTTTTCAGGGCAGTATTTTATATATATATATATATATATATATATATATATACCGGTCAAAAGTTTAAGATCAGTAAGATTTTTTATGTTTTTAAATTAAGTCTCTTCTGCTCACCAAGGCTGCTTTATTTGATAAAAAAAAAAAAAAAAAAAAAAGACAAACATTAATATTGTGAAAAATTATGACAATTTAAAATGACTGTTTTCTATTTTAATATATTTTTAAAATGTAATTTGAAAGCTGAATTTTCAACATCATTACTCCAGTTTTCAGTGTCACATGATCCTTCAGAAATCATTCTAATATGCTGATTTTATGCTCAAAAAACATAAATTATTATTTTCAATGTTGAAAACAGTCGTGTACCATTTTTTCCCCCAAAATTCTTTGATGAATAGAAAGTTCAAAAGAACAGCATTTATTTAAAATATAATCTTTTCTAACATTAATGTTAATGTTAATCTAACAAATGTCTTTACTGTAACTTTTGATCAATTTAACTCATCCTTGATGAATAAAAGTATTTTCTAATTTCTTTCCCCCAAAAATAAAAAAATAATCTTACTGACCCCAAACTTTTGAATGGTAGTGATTAATGTTACAAAAGCTTTAGATTTCAGATCAATTCTGTTCTTTTGAACTTTCTATTCATCAAAGAATCCTGAAATAAAAATGTAAAAAACTGTTTTCAACATGGATAATAATCATAAATGTTTCTTGAGCATCATATTATAATAATTTCTGTAGGATCATGTGACACTGAAGACTGGAGTAATGATGCTGTAAATTCAGCTTTGATCACAGGAATAAATTACACTTCACTATATATTCACATAGAAAACCGCTGTTTTAAATTGTAATAATATTTCACAATATTACTGTTTTATTTTTTATTTTTTATCAAATAAAGCAGCATTGGTGAGCAGAAGAGACTTATATACATATACACTCACCGGCCACTTTATTAGGTACACCTGTCCAACTGCTCCTTAACACTTAATTTCTAAGCAGCCAATCACATGGCGGCAACTCAGTGCATTTAGGCATGTAGACATGGTCAAGACAATCTCCTGCAGTTCAAACCGAGCATCAGTATGGGGAAGAAAGGTGATTTGAGTGACTTTGAATGTGGCATGATTGTTGGTGCCAGAAGGGCTGGTCTGAGTATTTCAGAAACTGCTAATCTACTGGGATTTCCACGCACAACCATCTCTAGGGTTTACAGAGAATGGTCCGAAAAAGAAAAAACATCCAGTGAGCGGCAGTTCTGTGGGCGGAAATGCCTTGTTGATGCCAGAGGTCAGAGGAGAATGGCCAGACTGGTTCGAGCTGATAGAAGGGCAACAGTGACTCAAATAACCACCCGTTACAACCAAGGTGGGCAGAAGAGCATCTCTGAACGCACAGTACGTCGAACTTTGAGGCAGATGGGCTACAGCAGCAGAAGACCACACCGGGTGCCACTCCTTTCAGCTAAGAACAGGAAACTGAGGCTACAATTTGCACAAGCTCATCGAAATTGGACAATAGAAGATTGGAAAAACGTTGCCTGGTCTGATGAGTCTCGATTTCTGCTGCGACATTCGGATGGTAGGGTCAGAATTTGGCGTCTACAACATGAAAGCATGGATCCATCCTGCCTTGTATCAACGGTTCAGGCTGGTGGTGGTGGTGTCATGGTGTGGGGAATATTTTCTTGGCACTCTTTGGGCCCCTTGGTACCAATTGAGCATCGTTGCAACGCCACAGCCTACCTGAGCATTGTTGCTGACCATGTCCATCCCTTTATGACCACAATGTACCCAACTTCTGATGGCTACTTTCAGCAGGATAATGCGCCATGTCATAAAGCTGGAATCATCTCAGACTGGTTTCTTGAACATGACAATGAGTTCGCTGTACTCAAATGGCCTCCACAGTCACCAGATCTCAATCCAATAGAGCATCTTTGGGATGTGGTGGAACGGGAGATTCGCCTCATGGATGTGCAGCCGACAAATCTGCGGCAACTGTGTGATGCCATCATGTCAATATGGACCAAACTCCCTGAGGAATGCTTCCAGCACCTTGTTGAATCTATGCCACGAAGAATTGAGGCAGTTCTGAAGGCAAAAGGGGGTCCAACCCGTTACTAGCATGGGGTACCTAATAAAGTGGCCGGTGAGTGTATATATATATATATATGTAATGTTATAATGTATAATGTTTTTGGAAGAAGTCTCTTATGCTCATCAAGCATGCATTTATCAAAAATACAGAAAAAAAACCCCAGTAATATTATAAAAAATATTTTTACAATTCAAAATAATTGAATATATATATTCTATTTGAATATACTTTAAAGTATTATTTATTCCTGTGATGCAAAGCTGAATTTCTTCAGCCATTTATGCAGTCTTCAGTGTCACACAATCCTTCAGAAATCATTTTAATATGCTGGTTTATTATTAATTTTGAAAAGAGTTGCTTAATATATTTTTTTGGAACCTGTGATACTTTATCAGGATTTTTTGATGAATTACAATATAATACAAGTTCAAAACTTTGGGGCAAGTAATTTGTTTCTTTAAAAAAAAAAAAAAAAAAAGAATAAATTAATACTTTTATTCAGCAAGGATGTGTTAAATTCATAAAAAAGTGATAGTAAAAATGTATATTGTTAGAAAACATTCATATTTTGCATAGAAATTCAAAGTTCTTTGTAACTTTTTATTCATCAATGAGTCCTGAAAAAATATTAAGCAACAAACTGTTTAATCCATTGATAATAACGGTGTATCAAATCACAGATAGAAATCAAAGTTGATAATAAATCAGCATATTAAAATGATTTCTGAAGGATCAAGTGACACTGAAGATTGGAGTAATGATGCTGAAAACTCCGCTTTGCATCACATAAATAAATTATATTCGAAAGTATATTCAAATAGAAAACCATTATTTTAAATGGTAATAATATTTCATCTTTTCTGGATTTTTTATTAAATAAATGCAGGTTTGATGAGCAGAAAAGACTTCTTTCAAAAACATAAAACAAAATAGTAATAATTAATTCCATTTTGACCAGTACGGTATACAGTACTGTGCAAAAGTTTTAGGCAGGTAAGATTTTTTAAGTTTTTAAAAGAAGTCTCTTCTGCTCACCAAGGCTGCAATTATTTGATAAAAAAAAAAAAAAAAACTGAAATATTGTGAAATATTATTACAATTTAAAACAGCGGTTTTCTATGTGAATATATAGTAAAGTGTAATTTATTCCTGTGATCAAAGCTGAATTTTCATCATCATTACTCCAGTCTTCAGTGTCACATGATCCTTCAGAAATCATTCTAATATGATGATTTGATGCTCAAAAAACATTCATTATTATTATTATTTTCAATGTTGAAAACAGTTGTGTACAATTTTTTTTTCAAAATTCTTTGATGAAGAGAAAGTTTTAAAGAACAGCGTTTATTTAAAATAGAATATTTTCTAACATTATAAATGTCTTTACTGTAACTTTTGATCAGTTTAACTCATCCTTGATGAATAAAAGTATTGATTTATTATATTTCTTTCCCCCAAAAATAAAATTTTAATTCTTACTGACCCCAAACTTTTGAAGGGTAGAGTTTAATGTTACAAACGCTTTAGATTTCAGATAAATGCTGTTCTTTTTTAGTTTCTATTCATCATAGCATCATGAAATAAAAATGTAAAAACTGTTTTCAACACTGATAATAATCATAAATGTTTCTTGAGCATCAAATCATCATATTAGAATGATTTCTGAAGGATCATGTGACACTGAAGACTGGAGTAATGATGATGATAAATTCAGCTTTGATCACAGGAATAAATTACACTTCACTATATATTCACATAGAAAACCACTGTTTTAAATTGTAATAATATTTCACAATATTTTTTTTTTTTTTTTTTTTTATCAAATAATTGCAGCCTTGGTGAGCAGAAGAGACTTCTTTTAAAAACTTTAAAAATCTTACCTGCCTAAAACTTTTGCACAGTACTGTATGTATAAATGTTAATTTATTTTAAAAAAGACTCAAAAGTGTACAAGCACATACCTGGGTGAAAAGCAGCATATGTGATTAGGATATCTCTTAACACAAGCAGGTTACCCAAACCTTCATTCCTGTGAAGAAGAGATTAGAGGCTCTTTACTTTTCAAAAAACTTTGATACAATCATTTAGTGTGCTGTACTACATTTTAAAATTGTGTTATCTGCAAAAAAAGATTAGAGGTATGATGAAAGTTGCTGCCACAAAATAGGCTAATTAAATTTTTTTTATTACATTTTTATTTTAGTTTATATTATTATATTTTTTTCTAAGTTAAAGTACCATTCTTTTATTAATGAAAGTTTGCAAAATGCAAAATACATCATGAACTATACTTAAAAGCAAAATACACATGCTAAGTCAGTTTGAAAAGCATTAAGAGTAAAATTTTGCTAATATACTATTAAATGTCTATTTGTATTAGTCATTTTTGTGTATGGCTGCCTATATTTGCAATTTGTTATAATACAAGTATGTTTAGAAGCCAACACAGTCTTTGTGAAATAGCTACAGATTTCTGCTTTAAATGTAGATTTTGTACTTTGATATTAAATTCTGCTTTCAAAGTGAGTTAATCTGACCAGACTCAAACCTAGTTACTGTTTAACCGCAGTAAAACGGTGCGCCAGGCTCCGGGTGTTATTTGCATTGAGCTCCAAGGTTGTTTGATAAATTGGTGTGGCAATGACATGTTTGCTTTGCTGGTAACTCACATTAGTGGTGCAAATTGAGCAGTTTATTTCACAACACCATGTGGCTTGTGTAAACAAACATGGGAGAGGAATTATTGACTTAACTTTCTTTACCAGAAATGAAGAAGGAACTGTGCAATTTAAAAAACAAAACATGCAATACCCCATGCAAAACAAAATAAAAATAATAAAAAGATGTTGTCATGCAAAACACATGCAATTATGGTTCTATTTAAAAAAAACAACTATTTTGTTGTAAATTACACACTAAAATAGAGTTTGAAAGCATCATCAAGTCATGAAGATGGATATACTTGTAGATTTATGTAGATCAAGATGCATGTAGCTATAGAAGAATCAAACATGGACATCTGAACAAGGATTTCGGTGGTTATTGTATTTCAATTTATCATCATTGTGGTAAATCATTGTGAGTTATGGCCTGTCAGGACATCGAGTCCACAGTTTTCCGAACAAGAAAAGGATGGTGTGATCTTCCGTGTCTGGGTGCGTTTTGTGAGACGGGACTTCACTTCTGCATCTGCTTCGAAAAACGCTGTAGTGTGTAGAGTTAATCCTGGCGATATGATGGAGTTCAACATGTGAGACTCCGGGCTGGTGCGGTTCCTTCAGTGAACACGGTCCCAGCTCTTTCATCGGTCCGCCCGGTTCGTGTTTCGGCCATGACGGTCATGGATCCGTCAGAGATCACTTATACATCTTTTTTTACTAAATGTTCCTTGTCTTAATTTAATTAATGAACATATCCTACATAAACTTGTAAAGTAATGCATGTCTGTGTTTGTTATTAGTCTGCATATTATGTTCTATAATTCATTTTCAATCTGTATAATATTGTGATCTGAGCATAGTGTTATACATAGGCTATCGTCGGCTAACGTGGATATATCTAAGCTAACGCTGGTCTCTCACCGAAACACCTGTCCTGTTCTCCTCACACCACAACTCAATGTGTCTCCTCTGACCGTTTTGTCATCTAATCCTGGCTTGTCCCTGCTCTCTTGGCCGCATCGCAGGCTCATAATTATATGGCTATGTTGCAATATCGAGTTCACTATTTAAATTTTGTTCATGCAGCTGGGAGTTTATAATCACAATTCTAAAAAACAAATGTGTTATATAACACAGAATTGCTAGAAATAAAATCAGAATTGCGAGTTTGTTTCTCTGACTTTCTTTTCTCCGAATTGTGAGATACTTGCAATTGTGAAGATAAACAGTAAAAAATGTGAGATAAAAAGTTTCAATTAGCAAATGCTTCGACCAGCATTTTCTTTATTTAGCATCTTAAACTGTACAAATGAAACAAGTTCTCACCGGTAGTAAGGAAGATCTCGATCGGTTCTAGGAACATCTTTGTCAATGATGCGAATGGCCTCCTGAAGCTCTTCCAGGTCAAAGGTCACCCGTTCATATAGCACCTGCACATTACCGTCAGTATGAAATCAAAACGGACCTGACATACTGTACATTCTTATTACACAATTGTTAATATTGTTAACATATTTTTGTTTTTATTCAAATACAATACATTTTTATATCATTTTTTTTTACAGTTTTACCTGAGCCTGAAGTTGCAAAAATGACAACTTTTCTTGGGCCTCTTCTGACTGATACTGCTGCTGATTCTGCTCGCTGTCCTGCCTCTGGTCAAAAAACTTCACTGCTGTCAACAATTCAGCTGAAAAACGATTTATTTATTATTAGTTGCGGGTTTAACATCCCCACAACTTGTCAGTTCTAAATAGGCCTACATATAAACATATATAGGTTCAAAGATTTTCAATATCAAGACTGAACATTTTATTGCAGTCAGTAAGGGTTGATAAGGGCAAACCGTTCCATTTTAACAGTGTTTATTCTGCCCTGGAATATGATTTACCATCAGTGCCATTAAGACGCAGGCGAACGGCTCCAGGAAGCAGGTGTTGCCACTTCCTCTTCATGACCTGATAGCGCACCGACATCTGCTCCAGCAGCAGGTGGCGCTCTAGAGCCGTAGAGCAGCAGGGGTACATCCCAAACAGAAAACGCCATACCTGACCCCGTTCGTCAGGGGACACACCACCTGAACAGAACATAAGATTGACATTTGAAGATGATTAGCTGGTATAATAAGAACAAGTATAACACGTTCTACAAGTATACTGACTCTTTTTGAGAGCTGTACTTTACAGGAAATGTAAAAACAATGACTGCATTGTTTAAAATAAAATGCATAAAAAAACATAAAAAAAAAACATGACAGGGCCTTGCACAAGGATGATCATATTTAGGGGTCTGTGGCATCTAAAACACTGACAACCTCTGAACTAACTGATAACTTGCTTACTGAGGACAGGGTTCCCACTCTAAACCAAATGTCAAATTCCCTGACTTTTCCCTGACTTTCACTGACTAAAAAGATGAACTTCCATGACCTATAATGAACGGCAAAACAGGCGCAGCTTGTGCGATGATGGACAGGAATCCTACTCTCTGTATTACGCAAGGTCTCTCTGTCGTGCGAGCGCGCTACGCGGTTTGAAGCACAGTCAAGGCCGTAACCAGGGTTTGAAAATTAGTGAGGCCATGGGTGAGGTGTAAAGAACTGTGCTATAATAACATCCACAAATGCAATATACACTCCATATAGCCTAAACTTTCAAACAGACAGACATGTAGATGTTTGTGAAAAGCAATACCAGTGTTTCTCACTGAATTTTTTGGTAAAGCTGTAGTGAGTGAGTGGACCTCTGTCCCTCTAGGGGGGTTCGGGGGCATGCTCCCCTGTAATAAAATTTTGTGCTTTTTAAATGTTAAATTCATCAATTTGGTGCACTCTGAGAGTTCAAAATAAAAAAGCTCTAAGCCATATTCAGTGTGAAAATTAACACCTTTCCATTAGTGGATCTGGCAACACAGGATCTGGCACTCGCGCCCTCACAACGCGCTCTCAAAGCCCCGTTCACTGCGCAGCACAATGAATTGCAAACCCTCATATGAGGTGGTTTAAACTTCTAATTAATCATTCAAAGAGCTTGAAATTTTATTTTTGAAGGTAAAAAAAAAATGACAGAGGTCCGGACCTCGGTGACCTCAGCTGGCTACGGCCATGAGCACAGTCTGTCTCGCACGCTCGCTCGCTCTCGATCCCTGTAGATTTTAACTAATTTGCGGTATAACTAGTCGATCACGAGTGGCTCAACACGTAGATCTATAGATAAACTCATCTTTCAGGCATTTGACCGACCGGGTTGACACTTCAGCGTGAGAAATCGGGGGTGTGAGCGTGTGAAACCATTCAAATGGGGGTGTCTCACGGCCAATGCGTGAGAGTTGGCAGCTCTGTGTTAACTAAGAGATTTCCAACTGAGCGGGAAGGAAATAAATATGGCGCTCAAAATAGCCTAAGCACAACAATACAGAAAGATGTGTGAAACAGCGCGATAAAAAAATAATAAAAAATAATAATAAAAAAATCGGTATAGAAAAATTACATTTTGATAAATGGAAACTAAAATGTAAAGCAACAAACTAAATTCCCTGATATTCCATGACTTGGACAAAAACTATATAAAATTCCCTGACTTTCAATGTCTGGAATAGACCTTTTAAAATTCCATGACATTCCAGAAATTCCATGACCCGTGGGAACCCTGTGAGGAGTATCAATTGATATTGTCAGTGTCCGTGCATACAATTGACTGGAAAGGCAATGCATCAGTTTTAACAAATAAACAGTTTAAACAAACGTATTGGCTAAACAAACAGAGCATCATCACTGTTAAGATACCAACATTTAATTGCATCACTTTAAAGAAATGTCAAACAAGTCAAACCTAGCATCCGTATCGTATTAGCATTAGCAATTGAGCATTTCACAATGAGCTCGCCCAGTCTGGGCTGAGAGTTTGAGGCTCCACACAGAACAAAAACAACCTCTAATCCCCTTCTTACAGAGCTGATTATGTAATTCATTCGCTTTGCAGTTTCTCCTTTCATTGAATAGGAGGAATGTGTTTTGGAAATGAGAGGCCTTCACAGGCACATCAGAAGTTACACTGAAGGACAGTGAGTGAAATGCCAGTTTGGCTTTGAATCGTGATGTATGACTTTAAATGTTACTGATGTGGTCATGTTTGCATCACACTCTCGTGCCACATACTTGTGTCATAAGATGAGGGTGTGTTGCTGAATAGTAAGCTTCAAATAAGCTTGTGACTGGATCGTATGAACGATAATACGATCTGTTTCTGTGAATTAAACTAGCAACCATAGCGTCTGTCGTCACATCTAAAGCATGACTAATGAATCTTATGATAGTAGTTCTACACAGCGCAGATTCTATAGCTCTCTGGATTACTATGAAGCCATTCTTCATCTGTTTGTTGGGAAACGTGTCACTTGACTAGCACTTGACAAGAAGAGGGCCTTTGGGTAGACCAGTGATCCCAGATGGTTATCCAGCCCTTAAAGTATGTTAAACTAAGACTTTTACATGTCAATTGCTTCTCTTTGAATGCAACAAAGATTAACTGATAGAGATAACAGTGATTAGATGACCAGCAAATACAGAAACACACTTTGAATATTGGAACGAACATCTTGATTACAATGCTGCATTACATCCTCTCCAGTTTGGTTTCAGAAAACGATACTCAACGGAGACTGCATGTTGCTACTTAATAGAGGAAATAAAATCAAGTCTGGATAGCGGAGGAGTTGTAGGGGCGGTCTTTCTTGACTTGCGCAAGGCCTTCGATACAGTAAACCATGAACTACTGATAGATAAATTAACACATTTCTCTATTAGTATAAGAACAATTAATTGGATTAAATCTTTTCTCAGTGCAAGGCAGCAGTGTGTATCGATAAATAATGTAACATCTCCATTACGAGCATGGGTGTGCCGCAGGGCTCTATATTAGGGCCCTTGTTGTTTTCTCTTTATATTAATGATTTTCCGTCTGTGTGTATTAATGCAAAAACGATAATGTACGCTGATGACACAGTGGTGTATATTCATGGTAAAACTGTTAAGGATGTTGCCCAAAAGTTAACTGAGGAAATGGAAAAGATTTTAATTTGGCTAAAAAACTCTCATTTAACTTTGAATGTTGACAAAACGGTTTCTATGTTCTTCACAAACTGGCATAAGCTCTCGCTATGAAAAACTGAACCAAAAATCATTATTGAGGGTCAGGAAATTACAAGGGTTGACCTAATTAAATATTTAGGAGTCATTCTAGTCATTCTAAATTTCAAAAAACATATTAAAAAGATTACCAACACGTTGAAAATGAACATAGCACATTTTAGATATATTAGGAACTCTTTGACCATATGCATCTAATTTATATCTAAATGCGATGATAATTCCGCACTTTCGATACTGCATGACGAGTTGGTCACAGGCATGTAAAACAGCATTAAGGCCCCTGGAATCTTTGTATAAAACTTCTCTTAAGGTGCATGACAAGAAATCTCAGTTATTTCATCATTGTCATATTCTTAAAAAACATAGTATATTAGGTTTTGAAAACATAATCATATATTCAAATATCTGTCTTTTGTTTAAGATAATAAATGGTACTGCAGCCCCTCTGTTAAAAAAGTTTATCTCACTGAGCTCAGAAATTACAACTAGAGCCACTCGGTCGACTGTTCGGGGCGAGTGTAGGATTCCTCAGTGTAAAACAGCATTCGGCAGCTCAGTTTTCTCATGTGTGGCCATCAGACAGTGGAATAAGTTGCCAACGGAGCTGACCACATGTGTAAATTTTAACACTTTTCACATCGGGCTAAAAAAATGGCTTCTTTTAAAACAAACATGTTTACATAATGTATTGTAATTGATGTGTATGTGCGAGTGTATTTGTAAATTAATGCCGAAGAATGAATGAAGGGTTTGATTATTTTTTTAATGCATTTTTTTGGGGGGGGGGGATAAATGGATTATTAATATGTGTATCTGTTTACATCAGCCTGCCCAGGGACTACAGGTGGAAATTAGCACAAGTGCTACAACCTGGTAAAATGCATATCTCCTTTTTAAAGTTAATGTATATTTTGCATTGTCCCTGTTCAAAAATAAATAAATAAAATTAAATATAAAGGTATAGGGATTTCCATTGACATCTGTTGTTTATATAATGACCTAATTATATTTGTGTCCCCTACACCTAACACTCACAAAACATTTTAGCATTTTTACATTTTCATTAAGACTTTATTTCATTTATGTATATTAAAGTCAGCATGAAATGGAAGTTGCAATAGTCTTTTCTTCCCTTTTGTGCCGTATAGCCAAGTGAAACGGCTTCTTACAGAAACAATCTTCTAAAACAAGGGCGGGATTTTTATTTTGTCCATGGGGAATTAATTGGATGGTTGCGGTCTACTATTGTTCAATCTCATGTGAGTGACAGGTTGCCCCGCCCTCATGCCACTAAACACATCATCAGAAAAGAGAAGAGATGTCGCTGCAAGACAGAGGGGCAGTTATTTTTATTAAGGGCACATGAATTAAGAAAAATAATGATGTGCACGGATAAATCATCAACATTAAAAAAAAGAAAGAATGGTAATGAAGTCTCTCAAGTCACTCCTACAGGCATCAAACAAAACACAAATAGATTACATTAAAGTAAATTCCTATTTTTTCAGAATCTCAGGCCGTATGATCACAAAAAGTAACAAATATAAAGTAATAAAAATGATATATTTGTGTGTATACCGGTGACAGTGCGTATAAGCAAGTGTAAATTTGTAGTTTAGCAAAATGTATCAGTGGTGGGTGTAATCCCTTAATAAGTAATTATTACAGTAATTAATTACTCTTAATGTGGCTAATTGCATTAAATACTGTATAGAGATCAACTATACAAAATAATAGTGACTTTAACATCAAAATTTAACATCTAATGTTAAAATGTATTGTATTTTTAATGTAACCTTCTCCCTTTATATACTTTGTTCAGGAACAACTTATGCAACTCCATATTACTTATTTGAAAGAATAAAAGATCATTTTCATGTCTATATCCTTGTATTGTTCAACTGGTCGAGGCTGATATGGGATTAAGAAAGTAACGAGTAATGCAATACATTTCAAAGAGAGTAATTAGTAGGCCTACAGTAATCTAATTACACAGTTAAAGATGTAAACTAGTAATTAATTAGCCTACCTTTTTTAGAGTAACTTGCCCAACACTGGTGGCTATACTTACTATTTTATGCAATCTCCTTTTTTTATTCTTTATTGGTCAAGCAGAAATACACTACAAATTTAGTGTTGCAATCCTCAGATATTATATTTCTAGTGATAAAGTACACTCTAAAAAATGATGTGTTGGATTTACTTAAAATATATATGCACCATTTTTGCATCATACTTTTTAAGTAATCCCAACTTGGAATAATTTTACTTAAAATTAACAAGAAAACCTTTGTTATATGTACTTAAATATTTGAGTCCACACAACATTCTTTACTTAAAAATATATGCATCACGTTACATATATTTTTAAGTAAAGAATGTAACGTGAACTCAAATATTTAAGTACATATAACAAAGGTTTACTTGTTAATTTTATGTAAAATTATTCCAAGTTGGGATTACTTAAAAAGTATGATGCAAAAATGGTGCATATATATTTTAAGTAAATCCAACACAGTAAAGGCCATGTGAGATTAAAACAAATCTTAGTTCTGTTAACTTAACATTTAAGCTCACTTATTCAGTATATAAAAATAAGACAATTAAACGAGTTACCAACCATTTTTACTTATTTTAGATCTTCAGCTATTGGTCTGATTACTGCACTGCTCCAGTACATTCAGTGTCTTAAAATAAATTAAACATGCAAATCACACACAATATAGCATTTAACTTTATCATTTTTTTATACATTTTTTTGCCAAAGGCTTGAAAGCCTGAAACCACACTTGAAATGTAACAAAATGTGGTAAATCGACAAATGGAAAATCACTTTTAACAGGTCACTTTTTCACCTTTGCAATACTTCTCAAAAGATTTACATTTTTCCAACATTTACTCTTGGAACATACAAAAAACCTCTTAAAGGACAATTCCGGTGAAAAATGAACCTAGGGGTAATTAACACATGGTTACCGAGTTGATCGTTCTCTGGGATGCGTTTTTCATGATAATCGAATGTAAAGAGTTTTATCTCTAAAAACAGATTAGCTTATAACGCTAGTATATGGGGCATAGAATAAGCAAAAGTAAATCGCTAGTTATTAATACCACTAACAAGGTTCAAAATAGCCTCACACTAACACCATAGCATAATGAGGGTCCCTACATGCAAACCGAAGCATTGAGAACTGTGTAAGTGTACAGACAGTTTAATAAGAAGATACTTTATAAAGACAGTACATTACGCGTATACAGGCAGGAGCCATCTGGGAAAACAGTCTTGACTAGTCGGGCCACGAACGCCGTGCTAAGTGAGATGAACTGTGACTTGGAATCTCATATGGTCCATTGTTTCCAGAAGAAACTATTTTAATAAATAGATATAATTCATGCATTTCCATGTAATTAGTTTCACAAACCTAATTCCTATCGACCAGCTCACTTAGCACGGTGTTCGTGACTCAGCTAGTCGAGTTTTCCAAGATGGCTCCTGCCTGTATACGCCATAGACATAATAAATACATAGACACCCTATTGGCCGCTGGAGCGTCGTCAACGGCACCGCCATATTGCGGATGGCAACTTTCCCATATCTCTCATACCGGGAATTGAGAAAAATGCCTTTTTCGTGTGCTGCTTGAGGCTGAGAAAGGCCGCGAAATTTAAAAATACTGCTGTTATTGTGTCATGAAATTTAGTTTTAATAGGTTTTCAGTCTACAGTGTAGTTGTTTAAAGTTCAAATCTGTGGTTTATTTATAAAGATAGCGCCTATTTAAAATTTTTATCTGACGTTTTCGGAGTTGTGAAATCCAGGAGATCACTGCAAGATCAGCGGGCGCTCAGCGCTCATGAACCCCGCCTGGAACAGCCGTACCTCGGCTAGTGCTTCTGACGTGTGCCGCTGGCTCGGATGTCTCTAGTCTAAGTGGTTAAAAATGAGATATAATTCGTCTTATCTAACGGGCTATCTTTGGTCTCATTAATCTATAATTTGTTCCCTGGCAAATCGTTTTGGCTGAGGGCAAAGTGAAGTTTCATGACTTTATATTTAGGCTATTTTAACGTTGTATCCTGCTTTACCCTATGTTTGACTGAATCGTTTACTTTATTTCTTGTCTTGTAGCCTCTTATACCTTTTAGGCTACTTGTACTGTTATAGCCTAATGGCTATTACTGATCAATAAAACTGAAATTTAACAAAAAGAGTTAAATATAAGTCACAATGTAACTTATTTTTTATTGTCTATATTCTGTAATTTATATTTCTATTGCTATTATTATAGTATTGTACATGACCTATATGCTATTATCAATATTTTTATTGTATTATTGTACTTATGATATTATATAACTATACTATTCATTACTATTTTATTAGCTGTATACTGTTTGTTTATTTTATTGACTAAACTATTTACTATTACTTCTCACTTTATCTTATATTTACTATTTGCATTGCACTTTGTACCATAACATATGTATTACCATAAAGGATCCATCAGTTATATTTGTTATTGCTAAAATGGGTCAATCACAGAAAATGCTTTTTCTACAATAAGAAAACTTTATTTCAGCCAGATACATGACAAGCCTGAGCTTTGACAATTCCTTATTAAAAAATATTGTATATGTCTATAAAATTTGCTTGTCATCTATCATATTATATGAAATAAAGTTTTCTTATTGTGGAAAAATCATTTTCTGTGATTGACCCATTTTAGCAATAACAAAGATAACTGATGGATCCTTTATGGTAATACATATGCTATGGTACAACTACAGTGCAATGCAAATAGTAAATAAGATAAAGTGAGGTAATAGTAAATAGTTTAGTCAATAAAATAAACAAACAAACAGTATACAGCAAGTAAAATAGTAATGAATAGTATTATAGTTATATAATATCATAAGTACAATAATACAATCATAAAAATATTGATAATAGCATAGGCTATAGTTCATGTACAATACTATAATAATAGCAATATAAATATCAATTACATAAGACAATAAAAAATAAGTTAAATAGTGACTTAAATTTAACTCTTTTTTGTAAAATGTCAGTTTTATTGATCAGTAATAGCCATTATAACAGTATAAGTAGCCTTAAAGGGTATAAGAAGCTACAAGACAAGAAATAAAGTAAACGATTCAATCAAACACACAGCAGGACACAATGTTAAAATAGCCTAAATATAAAGTTATGAAACTTCACTTTGCCCTCAGCCAAAACGATTTGCCAGGGAACAAATTATAGATTAATGAGACCAAAGATCGCCCGTTAGATAAGACGAATTATATCTCATGTTTAACCACTAGACTTGAGACATCCGAGCCAGCGGCACACGTCAGAAGCACGAGCCGAGGTACGGCTGTTCCAGGCGGGGTACATGAGCGCTGAGCGCCCGCTGGTCTTGCGGTGATCTCCTGGATTTCACTCCGAACTCCGAAAACGTCAGATACAGTTTTTAAATAGGCGCTATCTTTATAAATAAACCACAGATTTGAGGTTTAAACAACTACATTGTCGACTGAAAATTATTAAAACTACAATTTCGTGACACAATAACAGTAGTATTTTTAAATTTCGCGGCCTTTCTCCTCTGACCGTTACTAATTATATCATGACCAAATACAACCAGAAACAAATGTTCAGTCTTGCTTGTCGAGGCCTGTGTTCTGAAGTTCAGTTTAAAATTTAATTTCTTGACCAAAAATGCAATAAACGATCGAGTGTACCTTAAGTTAAAAAAAGTTAAGTTTACCTCTTTTCAGCGTCTTCACATATGTGCTTCACAAAATGGCTCAAATTTTTGGCTGGAAAGGCATCACGGGAAATTGCATATCACGTGGCTCGTATAGTTACTTAAAATGTTATGCTCCATTTACTTAATTTTGAAGCAATTATTATAGTAGTTGACATGACTTATGTTTTTTCATTTTATTTATGCATACATTTAAGTTCACCTATTAACTTATATTTTTGTGTTACACACACTGTATATGTTAAGTAGAGGTTGAAAAGTTACGAATACTTAATTTTTTGTGTTTAATCTAATTACTTTTATAAGTAATGGTTGTTCAGCCAACGAATCGTTTTTTAGAGTGTAGATGAACGTTATCTACCAATATAAACAAGAGAACCTGCTGATCCAGTAACATTGTCACAATCAAATGAAAATCCATATATTAAAAACAGAGACGTAGGTCTACTGCAGGGCTATTCAATTGGCGGCCCGCGGGCCAAATGCGGCCCACCAATCATCTCCATCCGGCCCGACGGCACCAACCTCCCTCCTCCTCTTTTCCTGGCGGTGCGGCTAATTTAGTTTGATACGCGCTCCGATTGACCTGAGAAACGTTTTACGTGCGAATATTTCAGCAGTTGTTATATGTGTTCCGACTTTATGTCGACTGAACCGCAATCATTCGTGAATGAATCATTCTTTTAGTTCGATTCTATCTAAACGCGCTTGCATAACGGTCTAAAACTATTCGGATTCATTCGGACCGCTCCGTCACTGAATCATTTGAAGCGGTTTCTCGGTCAGTACAGTAACAAATAGCGCTGTTTTCAGTTATTTCACTAGTTGTTTAAACATGGCCAAGGACAGAGTTGCGTTTACTCCCGGTCCCGGACACTATTATTAAACAGCGTTGCGACAACAAGCGTTTCAGTCCGACAGAAATCTCTCTGTTACAAACCACAAATCACTCGATGATTTAACTAGTATTAAATCGGATGAAACAGCCTCAACATTCCCAACAAGACTGACGAGGAAAGCAGGAGAAACACTGTGACATGAACGAAAGTAGAAGACTTTAAATCCCCTAATCACCCTTAAAAACATTTACCATGAATATACTGTAGTAATACCATGTGTTGGGCAGAAATGCAGTATTTATATTGAATACTATGTAGTAATAAATAAATAAATAAATATAGTAAATATATATATTTACTATAATATTATATAGTAAGTAGGCTATAATAGTAAATGTAGTGATTTATTGCATTAGATTTATTAGGTGGGTAGAGGAATACAATTAATGTTTGTTATGAAATGATGTCAGTTTCTTTGTAAAGGTGCGTATTGTTTTTAACATTTTTATACAGTGGGAGGGAGTAACCAGTGGTTATCAAGTCTCACTGTCAGAATATTTTCATTTAAGCATAACAATTATAAATAAAATTATTTCTCACCAACAGTTATGAGTTTGTATAATTTATTTTGCCTACTTGTTCCAAGGAAAATAGTTGTACACAGCTGTAAATTATCAAGTTTTTATTTATTATGGTTTTATATCTGCATTCTGTTAGGTACCACATTTCCAAGTAAATACCATTCCATATTTATTAAAATTGTTATGTTTCAATAAATAAGCTAAACCCCAAACCAACCCACCGGCCCACCTCAACTTTTCGATTTGATAATGCGGCCCTCGAATGAAGCTAATTGAATAGCCCTGGTCTACTGTCACCTCAGGAGGCCTTTGGTCATGTTGCAATAGTTATTAATTTCCACATCTTAAACTAGGCTAATTATGTTATCATACCGACTCTCCACAATCAATATGGATTGGATGATGATCGATTATTTACCGTTTTTAAATATATGCATTCTGAGTCTGGATTCGTCCACTCGCCCCTCAGCGTCCATCACACCTGGCAGCGAGATGCGCGCGCAGGCAGACGCAGGTGAGGTCACAGGTGCGACGGACCGACAGATGTTGTTATTCCCCGTAGAAACGCTGCACTTTATTCCCTTAAACTTGCCAAAGGGTCCAATAATGTCCAGATGATTTTTACCTTTCCCTTCCACATGTGATTCATCACAAGATGCGATCATCGTGTTATATCCTTTGAAGTGTCTTTCTCGCAGGCATTAAAGTTGTCGTGAGGTCACGAGCTGAAAAAATCAGTAGGTAAAAAGTCTTCGGCGGTCTTTCTGAAAGTTCATTTTAGACTTACGAGAAAGTGTTTTGATGGTGAGCACACCCCTCATCCCTGTCATATGACCATCTCTCTCTCTCTCTCTCTCTCAGTTTGAAAGCCCTCGGAGCTGCAAGGCTGTGGATATAAAGGTCAATGTTTCCCCCTTGTGGTGAGTGTGTGTGTGTGTGTGTGTGTGTGTGATCGTGATCATATCTTATCTGTATTCTACAATAAGGATTCATTCAACATTTTTAACTACATACTGTAACATTAACTAACAGTAAACAATCTTCTAAATGAAGAAGTAATGAAGTAAATGTACATTTTAAAATTATACTAATACATTATTAAGATCAAAAGTTGTCTGTTAACCCTTAAATGCATACCTCTGGTCTTTAACGACGTCATTCACTATACCCTCCTCCTCATTCATTTTTAAAAGTTAGACGTCAACCTTCTTATGCCTGGTTCAGATTACACGATTTTAGCCCGATTTTGGCACGATCCGTTTGACGTAGTAGGGTGTCGTGGGGATTCGTAAACGACAACGGGCGTCGGGAGGCAAGATTCTATCGTATCATCTCGTATAGTGTGTCATAGTGGGCGACAACCTACGTCGCGTCTGCGATGCTTCACGACATCACGACAAAAAGACTAGCATGTTTAATTTTTTCAACGGTCGTCCACGACGGGTTCCGTCACATGTATGAGGTTTTAACCGTCTGTTTTTGTAATATGTTATCGTTGTGGCAAGCTAGCAACATTATTTTACTTGTAGTACTACTGGCTAAAAGTAAAAATGTATAAGAAAACAATATTTTACCTCAAGTTCTCTTTGGAGCATTGACAGCCCATACCAGGCACGGTGCCAGGATTCCAGGTTTGGATGGGCCAGACCAATTGTGGGTAAAAAAAACGTTATCCAATCACTGTTTAACCTAATAAAAATTACTGACTAATATACTGTTATATTATCTGTACTTATACATAATATAGATTTTAGTAGCTTGATGCTCTTTAAATATTTTGTTGCATTGTTAAAAAGTTTCGGTGCATAGGAGTCAGGACGGACCTATGGGATGGACCTATCCGAGATCGCTCTCCTTGGTTCTGACCAAAGAGCGCTTTGGAATCTCCATTACGCATCATACCTGGGCTGCGTTTCCCGATAAAATAAATTATATCTTTATAAAAGATATAAAGATGTTCTTTATAAAAGAAGCACTTAAAAAATTGTTGAAATTGCATTTATTAGGACTCATGGGATATTATAAAAAAATAATCTAAACTATAATAGCCTATATTTAGACTGTAAAAGAGGTCAGGAATGTAATATTTGCCCAAAACATATAGGCATATTTAGTTCTGCTCGTATAACATGAGACCGAATATTTCACAATTCTTCTTAATTGTTTTCAACAATAGCCTACATTACAGATCACCAACCCTGCCCGACAATTTCAATCAATACTCGGGAACAGAACTTGTTCATTAACAACGTCATATTTGTTAAACTATTATAATGTTATTTTTTTCCACGTCTATGTTGATTATGGAAAGTGACAGCATGAGTAAGATATGATGTGCAATAGCCTATATCGAGAGACATGGTCAGACATGATTTTGGCCACATAATTAAGTTTTGTCTTGTAGAAAGCCTTTCTTTAAAGTGAATTTCGTTTTGTATAAATTATATCTTAATTTTAATAATTTTTTCATCAACCAATTGCCTGGATTTAATAAATAAGAAGTAGGCTAAATATACAATAATAATCATGATATAGAGGCGCGGGCGCCGTCCCAGCACGTGAACTGGAGCTCATCTCATCATAAATTAACCGAGACTCAGCGCATGCCTCGCATAGCCTATGCAAAATATATCTATATAGAAAGCTTGAAATGTCTTTAGACGAAACAATTAAAACGAAAATAAATAGGATACTCTCTGATGTAATCCATAGGCATACGTGCATTCTCTCTATAGGCGCGTTCACTACAGAGATGCTGCTCGTCAATTTCATCTTTGCAGACACTGACACAGAAGACAGTTTATTAATACAAATAAAATACAAATTTAGATTTTTTAATAAATGTATTTAATTTCACCCCATACTGTCCTCCTCGATCAATCCAGGAACGTGTCCATTGTCGGGTTTTCTTTCTTCTTTTTTTGTACGTTTTTCTGAACACAGGACAGCCAATACAATACTCGCCGTCGTTAAAGACGGCACGCGATGACTGGTCAGGAAGCAACGTGTAGTCTGACATGTTTCTTGTCCACGACACGACAAGATTTTAGGAGTTAAAATCGCGTAATCTGACACAGTGACTATCGTAACAGACAAAAAAAATCGTGTAATCTGAACCTGGCATTAGTGTGGAAGATTTAATCTTCTTTTGCACCTGACTTAGGGCCTACATTTTCCTGGGGTGTCTCCAATCGACAGCCAACGTCAACGGTCGACACTTAATCTTTAGCGCTGCGTCGACCACCGACAACTGGCTTTGAGTCGGATAACATCTTTGTCCCATAACACTATTGTGTCTAGTAAGTTTCACTAACTAACTTGCTGTGCAACAATAACGACAGACTTCAGCAAATGCCCTTTAACATGCTTTAATCACGGCCGAGAGAGTTCTCGAGCATTTCTCAGGGAATCTTTCTCAGAAAGAAGAATAGGCTAGTTATTACTCATGGTCACCTTCCTTCAATATGATTGGTTTAATCTGTGGAAAAAAAGCTCCCACTCTGCCCTCTGTTACTGGCAGTGCAAATTTAGATCTAGAGATTTAGAGGTTAGAGTTTCGTTTGATTACTCAATATGTCATGAGATTATAGACTATTATATTTTTTGATATTGTCTAAAGCATCTCAAAATTTCCACTGGTTTCGACACACCAACAATCTTCAGAGTACATTTTGTTCAAGTGTTAAAATGTTAGGCCTGTAGGAGAAGTAAGGTTAGATGTTAGAATTATGATTAGTTTAAAATACAGTTTACTAATTTATTTATTTATAAATCCATCACATTTGTATTCCTCAATCAATTCATTATTAACAACATAACAAGAAAAAAAATGATAAAAGAATGCGTTTTCCCATTCAATTTCGTACGACCCGAGGTGTGTAACAGTGTAAGTACAGTATACTTTTTCTGCACAACAATAATTGAATCTTTGATGACTGAATAAGTGGGTAACAGTTTATATTACAACCCGCAAACAACTGCGTAAGTAAACCGAAATTACGGTGTACGTTTCTGTAATTATAGTGTACTTCCGTATAGGTATAAGGGAACAATATGTTAAGTTTTGGGTAATAAAGGGGTACAACCAGATTTATAAGCAAATTATTTATAATGTAATTATTTTAAAACTAGTAACAGGTACCTATTCTGTTAATATATTCCAATCAAAAATTGTACGTCTGTTGTATATAAAAGTTTTTATCACATTTCTGGCAAAATATGTTCTTGTGCAATGTAGTTACAGGGTAATTTTGACATCTGTGGGTTGTAAATTAAACATATATGGCTGTATGTTTCATGATTCTGCCCTCTTGTCCTTGATTTTCTCTAATCGCGGGGCAGGATCATGACAGAATCATGTTTTGTGTACAAGCGCATGGCCTGTTTGGGCCATGTGCTTGTGTTGTCTCGTTACATTACTCCGTCCCCTTGTTATCCCCGTCTTGTCATTATTGTCTAGTCAGCTTCGCCTGTCCTTGTCATTAGTGTCTCCCTATATAATCCCCTTGTGTTTGCTGTCCTGTGACGGTTCATTGTGAAACTTTGTGTGATCCACTGTGAGTATTTGTCTATAGACTTGTCCAGAGAGAAGTTCTGATTCTATGTTTGCTTAGTCTAGTCATAGTCTAGTCATAGTCTAGTTTAGTCACTCGTTGTCCTGTTCATGTTTTGCCCCCCTCGTGGGTGTTGTTTTCCCTGTTTATTTGTTCATAAATAAATCGTCTGTCTAGCATTCTGTCTGCGCTTGGGTTCGTCCTTCAACCTCATAACAGAATGAACCGGCCAAAACCGAACCCAGCAGACGTTCAGTCCTTGTCCGCTTGTCTTCAGCCTTCTGACCCGGAACTGTGGTGGCACTCGGCTATCGCTGACAGTTCCAAAGGCAAGCTTCCTTTCCCTCCCCAGGGTGAGTTGACCCTAAAGAGGTACGTCCACGTCGTTGAGGATAGGAGGTTCTTCCTGCCAGAGACCCTGGTCAACAGCTATCTCATTGCGGGTCTCAAAGTCCTCCCTCCCCTTGCTGAACGAGAGAGTTTGGTCCGCCGCCCTTTTCGCATCATGGTGGACAGCTTGTCTCGGAAGGAGCAGCCGGGTCCCCCTGTGTCTTCACCTCCTGCCACACTTCCAGTCATCCCTGAGGGTCGCATGTTAGCTGTCGCAACGCTTGTGGACCAGGCTCGTTCCACCACGTCTCCCGAGACGCCTACAGTTCCTATCAGTCTCCATGGCAAACGAGAAAGACGGCTGTCGTGGGAGTCGACTTCGGAGTCCTCTTCCACTGAGACTACAGTCCCTGCTGTGCTTCCCCAACCGGTCACAAGCCCGTCTATGGCCTCTGCTCCGCGACCCAGGAAGAAGAAGAGGAAGAAGGGAGCCTCTTGTCCTCCGTCTCTGTCTCCCCCTGAGTCCGCGATGGCTGTCCTAGAGCCTGCTTCTGCAAGCGCTGTCCCAGAGCCCGCTACTTCAAACGCTGTCCCGGAGCCCGCTACTTCAAGTGCTGTCCCTGAGCCCGCTCCACCAAGTGCTGTCCCTGAGCCCGCTCCAGCAAGTGCTGTCCCAGAGACCGCTACTGCAAGCGCTGTCCCAAAACCAGCTTCTGCAGACGCTGTCCCAGAATCTGCTGAGAGAGTTGCGGCCGATCTAGTCGCTAAGGAGGTTCTGCAAGCTGTTTCTGCTCGTCAGGCTCGTATTTAATCTGTTTATGTTTTGTTTGGTAACGCTGTGGACGGAGCGTGGGACAGACAGTTGCCCCAAGTTTGATTGGGGAAATAAAGCGCGAGCTGTTGTGATGCCAATCGCCTCCGTGAGTTTGTCTGGTCTAGTGGCTTCGGATGTGAGCTCTACCGGTTTCCTTTCCCTCCTGACACAACGCGTTACAATACGACGCATCCAGTCCTCGCTGCTTTGTCGACTACATGCTGCTTTTTGTTTTGATGACGCATGCGGCGGTGCGAGGCTGGTGTTGCCAGATTGGGTGTTTTTTTTCGCTACATATTAAGGCCTGTTTACGGTGTGTTTTAGCCGGGTTTTGCCTGGAAGGCTCTATAGAAATATGGCACCCAATTGAACGAAGTTAAACTGAGAGAGCGTGCGTTCACAGACCCCAGAATGAACGAGTTCACAGTAACGTTCATCAGGCATTAATACTGTACGTTCAGTTCACGTTCGCCTAAAATATGAACGAGTTCATGAACTATCGTTCAATGAACGCGTTCAGGCACAACACTGATGAGGACAGTGATGATGGTATAAAGCATCTGCTCAAACTGAACCCTTCCAAATTCTAAAATGTTACAAAATATGCTATATTTTATTCTTCTGTATTTGTTACTCTAATACCAGGAGAGTTTTATAATAACTTGACAGGTAGAGATCCATCTGTGTTAGATATAGATACGGGTCGCTAAAGACCCAAATATGTAATAATGATTAGCAAAACGTTCATGCATTTAAGGGTTAACATTAATGCACTGTGGACTAACATGAATATGATCATTTTTATTAAGATAAACAAAGTGTAGGAAATGCTGTAAGAATATATTGTTCATATTAGTTATTGCATTAACTAACTTTAACATATAAGACCTTATTCTAAAGTATTACCCAGGTTTTCATAGCATTTCTTGTGAATAGTGTGACCATACATCTAGTTTAGCTGTAGTCTGAATGTTTCATGTGGGAAAGGCGCGCTTGTCATTGTCACATCATAGATTTCCTGTTAGCACCTAACAGCCCTCTGTGTAGAAAAACAAAGAAAGACCCCCATTTTTTATTATATCTGAAAGCATAAACATGCAATGGATTTTTTAAAAACATTGCTTTGGCCAAAACACAAACTTTGCATGAAAAGTAATGGATACAGTTGTAAACTAATTCAAGTCTTTAACTTGTTAGTTAACCTTCAGCCTTCCTGAATATTTATAAAGCGCAGGAAGTGAAACTAACAGATGTGTGAAAGCCCCCCTCACTGCTGACATGTGAACAGATTTTGGTTTTGACATTATTAAGAAGCTGATTAGTGAGAAGCTCAGAGGTAAGTCAGACAGCATCGAAAACAATTCAGCATTTATTTCAAATGTTATCAGAGACTGTACACCCAAAATGACCAGACAGAACTAGCACTTTCATGTTTTGCATCATATGTTTTCATGTTTCATTCAGGATGTCGTAAATGTGCTTCGGAAACGTTCTTCACATTAAATTATGCTTTACTTAAAGGTACAATATGTAACATTTTTGCATTAAAATATCCCAAAATCACAAGGCCAGTGTTATATATTTTGTTAAGTTGATAACTTACAATATTCCAAATGTTTCCAACTATTTTTAAATTGTGAGAAAATTGTGATTTTAACCAAGGAAACGGGGCGTGTGAGCAGGGGTGACCTGGGAGTCGCAAGTCAATGGCGTCATATCTGCATTACCCTCGGTTTCCGCCATCTATGGTTTCCGCTTGTATTGCCATAGTAACCACGGCGACAGACGTGGACAACTGCGTTATGCCTAGCAGGACGCTCACGCTGTTGTTGTTTTGGTCAAACATTATGGACCATGGCAAGCAGACTATGAGACAAAAAGAAAGATCAACATCTTTCGAGATGCCGAGAGCTAGCGTCCGAGACTAACTTGGACTTGACAGAGCTTCACGAGTCATGACAAGTCAAATCAATGTTATATAGCTCAACATGATGACATGTTAGAATATGATCAGTATGTTATTCTAATGTTGATCTAGCTTAACGTTACTGCTTTCATATAGCAAATGAACTAACACATAGAATAACATTATAAAGCTGTTTAGTATAGACTAACAGTTAACATTAGACCAAGTGGAACAGCGCTGCATTCCCTCACAAGTTTAATTCGTCAAATAAACTGACCTTTGAGTAGTAATTCAGCACTTACGTGTACTAGGTAGAATGAAATGTCCTCATTCCTTTATATCCGCGGGACTCGCGTGTGATATGTCTCTTATAAACAATCGCGACCTGCTTCATACCACTGTAATGTTAAAAAAACATTAATGTTTTCACTCATCCATAAACATTATTAGATCCATCAGCTTGACAGCAAGTCCCATCATTCAGCTCGTTGCTGCGTCATAAACATACGCCTTTGTTATTGTAAGAGGTTAGCGACCCCTAGCGGCGAAACAAATTGCATATTGTACCTTTAATGTAACGTTAAAAGACATCAATAAGAAGAGACGAGAGCTAACGTTTTTCTGAAAGGTCTAAATAATAAAAAAAAAAATGATATTGAATCTGTTTTTTTAAATTTACAGACAGAGATGTTATTCAATGAGGTTGTTTTTGCCGCTGTCTTCTTTGCTTTATATCCCTCAGGTAATACACTCACTCTTATTGTATTTTAGTCTTTGTATATCTATTATATTTACAACTAATGGCTTTAAACTTAAAATATATTCATGGATCAAAATGCATACTATTATTTCATATTTAACTATGTTATCTGATTGCCTGAGTCCTATTTTTTTTTTTATCTAAGTTTTATGTTTATGTATTATTTATATTTGATACCATTTTAATACCCTTTTAAAGTTGAATAACCTAGCTTACATGTAAGGGGCAAACATGTTGTTTTGTTAATAACAGTTATATGTTTGGTTAAATCATGTGCATATTTAGACCACATTTTCACTGAAATTAACATTTAATGAAAAAAATATTAATTTAGAAAAACAACCAATTTCACTGGGTTCTATCATTAAAACGTATTCTCATTGACAACATAATAAACAAGATACGGAGAAACAAAAAAAAAAAAAATCGCGATTTTACTTAATGTGATTGATTATTAGAGGGTATTAGGCTACTTAATTACATGTGAGCGCTGCACGTGGCAAACTATAGGCTAATATTGTCACAATCACACACACAGGAGAGAGAGATCCAAAAGCAGTAATGTTTAATATAGTAATCCATACTCACAATCCAGTCCAGGCAAGGTTCAAAATCCAAAAGGCAGTCCAAAACATAAACACAACCAAGACACAGGCAAAGGCAGGGCACAGGAGTGTGAGGACATAAAACAACGACTCTGTGATAAACACTAAAACAGACAGGGTATATATACACACAGAACTAACAAGGTGACGGGATACAGCTGAGTGTGATAATTAGATGAGTGACAGACTAGAATGCTGGGAAATGTAGTAAATGTGAATGACACCGTGAGAACGAGGACCTCTAGTGACAACCCAGGGAAACACAACCAGACACTGTGACATAACCCCCCCTCTACGGAGCGGCTACCAGACGCTCCACGACAACAACTACAACACAAGAGTTCAGGATGGAGGTGGAGGATCAGGGGGAGGGATGGTGGGCCAGGTCCATGAAGGGAAACAGGAACAGGGGGGGATGGTTTAGCCGGGGACCAGGGCGAAACAGTGAGTCCATCGGGCGACCAGGGCGAAGCAGACGACAGTCCTTCGGGTGGCCAGGGCGGTGAAGACCCTTCGGGCGGCCAGGGCGGTGAAGACCCTTCGGGCGGCCAGGGCGGTGAAGACCAGGGCGGTGAAGACCCTTCGGGCGCCCAGGGCGGTGAAGACCCCTCGGGCGGCCAGGGCGGTGAGGACCCCTCGGGCGGCCAGGGCGGTGAGGACCCCTCGGGCGGCCAGGGCGGTGAGGACCCCTCGGGGGGCCAGGGCGGTGAGGACCCCTCGGGGGGCCAGGGCGGTGAGGACCCCTCGGGCGGCCAGGGCGGAGACACTGGCTCAGGAACAGCAGCAGACACCGGCTCCGGCTCAGGAACAGCAGACACCGGCTCCGGCTCAGGAACAGCAGACACTGGCACTGGCTCCGGCTCGGGAGCAGACACTGGCACTGGCTCCGGCTCTGGAGCAGACACTGGCACTGGCTCCGGCTCTGGAGCAGACACTGGCACTGGCTCCGGCTCTGGAGCAGACACTGGCTCCAGCTCAGGAACAGGCTCTGGCTCTGGCTCCGGAACAGACACTGGCACCGGCTCAGAAACAGGCTCTGGGTCAGAAACAGCCACCAGAACAGCAACGGCAACTAGGACAGACAAATACAGAAACAGACACTAACTCCGACTCAGGAACCGACACTGGCTTTGGCTCTGGAACAGGCACTGGCTCTGGAACAGGAACAGGCACTGGCTCCGGCTCCGGCTCAGGAACCGACACTGGAACAGGCACTAGAACTGGCTCCGGCTCGGGAACGGGCACTGGCTCTGCCTCCGGCTCTGGAACAGCAGACACTGGCTCCGGCTCAGGAACCGACACTGGAACTGGAACTGGCTCCGGCTCGGGAACGGGCACTGGCTCTGCCTCCGGCTCTGAAACAGCAGACACTAGGGGTGGAACGGTACATGTATTCGTATTGAACCGAAACGGTACGGGGGTCACGGTTCGGTGCACGAATTTACACGCAGAATACACGGTATAAAAAAAAAACTCGCGTGCAAATTAATTAATGTAATGCGGAACTACTGTTAGATACGCGGGTTCTTTAGGGACACATAATCTGTACCCTCGGCTTAGCTCTGAACGCGCGTTCACTTCAAACGTTGGCTTTATACGCGCGTCCTATTCGCTTTGGAGTAGCGTCGAACTAGACGCGAATTTGACGCTCTATTCGCGTTTGGTGTGACCGCATAATGAACAGGCTGCGATGTCAAGATTGCAATGCTGGAGTGTGTGTGTGTGCGCGCGCGCGAGAGAGAGAGGCGCGATCGAACTGTGTGCGTGTGAGAGAGAGGGGCGCGGGCGCGATCGAACTGTGTGTGTGTGTGTGTGAGAGAGAGAGAGAGAGGCGCGAGCGAACAATGGAAACATAAAAAACATACTCCGTCATTTTGTTCATACAGATCATTAAACCTGCAAAGTGTTTACTTTGTGTACACTCGCAATAAAACACAACATTGTGCTTTTGTCACACTGTAAACTCTTGTCAAACTGTAACCTACAACTGTCACCCAACCAAAATCACACACACACACACTGTTTTAAAAGCAAAACATATTTATCCAACCCCATTTCAAAACAGTCTGTGGGTCCCATGACTTTTGGACATTCATCATATTGCATTGGTTTTCATTTCTTCTTATATGCACTAATCTGTTTATTTTTAAGTTACACATTCTACATTGATTAAAAAAGAAAAATCGAATGTGTTTTTAATGGTAGTATTATTTTATACAGAAATCCATTATTTATAATTCAGATGAGAATAATGTTACATTGTTAAGTAATAATGTTAATTAAAATTAAGGAAAACAAATATATTGATCTGAAATATAGCAAATTAATTTTAAATTATTTCAGGTACAATTACCAAACACATCTCAAGGTCTTTTTATTAATTTAATTAATAAACTAATTATATAAAACTATTGTCAGTGCACTACAAATAAACTGGTTCTATGCCTTTATTAATAAAACTTATTTAAAAAATACAATGCCTTATGCATTTTTGTTTTGCTTTTCCCTCCATTGTACCGAAATCGTACCGAACCGTGATGTCTGAACCGAGGTATGAACCGAACCGTGACTTCTGTGTACCGTTCCACCCCTAGCAGACACTGGCTTCGGCCCTGGAACAGACACTGGCTCCGGCCCTGGAACAGACACTGGCTCCGGCCCTGGAACAGACACTGGCTCCGGCCCTGGAACAGACACTGGCTCCGGCCCTGGAACAGACACTGGCTCCGGCCCTGGAACAGACACTGGCTCCGGCCCTGGAACAGACACTGGCTCCGGCCCTGGAACAGACACTGGCTCCGGCCCTGGAACAGACACTGGCTCCGGCCCTGGAACAGACACTGGCTCCGGCCCTGGAACAGACACTGGCTCCGGCCCTGGAACAGCAGACATGGGCATGTCCAGGATCCGAGCCAGACGCTCCAGACAGTCCAGGTCCATGAAGGCAGATGGCACTGACTCTGCCTCCGGCTCTGGAACAGGCAATGGCTCTGCCTCCGGCTCTAGAACAGGCACTGGCTCTGCCTCCGGCTCATGAACGGGAACTGGCTCTGCCTCCGGGTCTGGAACAGCAGACACTGGCTCTGGCTCTGGAACAGGAGACACGGGCATGTCCAGGATCCGAGCCAGACGCTCCAGATAGTCCAGGTCCATGAAGGCAGACGGAACGTGAACAGTCTCTGACTGGGCAGACGGAACGTGAACAGTCTCTGACTGGGCAGACGGGACGTGACCAGTCTCTGACTGGGCAGACGGGACGTGACCAGTCTCTGACTGGGCAGACGTGACGTGAACAATCTCTGACTGGGTAGATGGAACGTGAACAGTCTCTGACTGGGCAGACGTGACGTGAACCATCTCGGAATCAGCCTTCAGAAAAGCGGCGGGCTGCTGGGACACAGCCTCCGGGCCTTTGGAGAGGCTAGAGGTCTTCCTCCTCCTCCGCCGTCTCCGCTGGTGAAGTGTGCGCTCTGGGCTGGATGGAAACAGCGCCGGATGAAACTCTGGACTGGATCTCACCAGCCCAGGGTCGAAGAGGGGCCTGAGTGGAAAATGGTGTTGGGATTCCTCTCGACCACCTCCTCCACTGCGACCTCCACGGGTCCCGCGAAACTTGACCAACTGGGTCCCCTCAAACAATTCCCTTCTCTCCCGCTCGGTGGTAGGGGAAGAGATATAAAAAAACATACTGCTGGATCTTGGTTTCTGACGGAGTCGTTCTGTCACAATCACACACACAGGAGAGAGAGATCCAAAAGCAGTAATGTTTAATATAGTAATCCGTACTCACAATCCAGTCCAGGCAAGGTTCAAAATCCAAAAGGCAGTCCAAAACATAAACACAACCAAGACACAGGCAAAGGCAGGGCACAGGAGTGTGAGGACATAAAACAACGACTCCGTGATAAACACTATAACAGACAGGGTATATATACACACAGAACTAACAAGGTGACGGGATACAGCTGAGTGTGATAATTAGATGAGTGACAGACTAGAATGCTGGGAAATGTAGTAAATGTGAATGACACCGTGAGAACGAGGACCTCTAGTGACAACCCAGGGAAACACAACCAGACACTGTGACAAATATAATATAAATAGAAGCCGTGGTTTACAGTGAATTTAGAACAGCACAATGTGGAGCGGAGTATTATTATGTAAAGTAGTGTTTATAAGTGCTGTGTTGCTTTGTGTACAGATGTAACTGGCGAACCCGCTATATTTCTGCTGTTTCATAAGCACCACCTACTGTCAGACAGTGAATTTGCATTTTAATTCAGTGATTCTGCTGTTTTTGCTCTGTCGAAGATGAAAATTGACACATTACATTAGATTTTTACACAGCTTATACACAAAGTGTTATAAATGTTAACTGGTGGAACTAGATAAGGTGGAATTAGATAAGGCACCATATAAATACAGGTCCTTCTCAAAAAATTTGCATATTGTGATAAAGTTCATTATTTTCCATAATGTAATGATAAAAATTAAACTCTCAAATATTTTAGATTCATTGCACACCAACTGAAATATTTCAGGTCTTTTATTGTTTTAATACTGATGATTTTGGCATACAGCTCATGAAAACCCAAAATTCCTATCTAAAAAAATTAGCATATCATGAAAAGGTTCTCTAAACGAGCTATTAACCTAATCATCTGAATCAACTAATTAACTCTAAACACCTGCAAAAGATTCCTGAGGCTTTTAAAAACTCCCAGCCTGTTTCATTACTCAAAACCGCAATCATGGGTAAGACTGCCGACCTGACTGCTGTCCAGAAGGCCATCATTGACACCCTCAAGCAAGAGGGTAAGACACAGAAATAAATTTCTGAACAAATAGGCTGTTCCCAGAGTGCTGTATCAAGGCACCTCAGTGGGAAGTCTGTGGGAAGGAAAAAGTGTGGCAAAAAAATCTGCACAACGAGAAGAGGTGACCGGACCCTGAGGAAGATTGTGGAGAAGGACCGATTCCAGACCTTGGGGGACCTGCGGAAGCAGTGGACTGAGTCTGGAGTAGAAACATCCAGAGCCACCGTGCACAGGCGTGTGCAGGAAATGGCCTACAGGTGCCGCATTCCCCAGGTCAAGCCACTTTTGAACCAGAAACAGCGGCAGAAGCACCTGACCTGGGCTACAGAGAAGCAGCACTGGACTGTTGCTCAGTGGTCCAAAATACTTTTTTCGGATGAAAGCAAATTTTGCATGTCATTCGGAAATCAAGGTGCCAGAGTCTGGAAGACTGGGGAGAAGGAAATGCCAAAATGCCTGAGGTCCCGTGTCAAGTACCCACAGTCAGTGATGGTCTGGGGTGCCATGTCAGCTGCTGGTGTTGGTCCACTGTGTTTTATCAAGGGCAGGGTCAATGCAGCTAGCTATCAGGAGATTTTGGAGCACTTCATGCTTCCATCTGCTGAAAAGCTTTATGGAGATGAAGATTTAATTTTTCAGCACGACCTGGCACCTGCTCACAGTGCCAAAACCACTGGTAAATGGTTTACTGTGCTCAATTGGCCAGCCAACTCTCCTGACCTGAACCCCATAGAGAATCTGTGGGATATTGTGAAGAGAAAGTTCGAGAGACGCAAGACCCAACACTCTGGATGAGCTTAAGGCCGCTATCGAAGCATCCTGGGCCTCCATAACACCTCAGCAGTGCCACAGGCTGATTGCCTCCATGCCACACCGCATTGAAGCAGTCATTTCTGCAAAAGGATTCCCGACCAAGTATTGAGTGGATAACTGAACATAATTATTTGAAGGTTGACTTTTTTTGTATTAAAAACACTTCTTTTATTGGTCGGATGCATGGGCGTAGGTTTGGTCTCAGCTTTGGGGGGGACCCTCAAAAAATAAAAACCTGAGACTGTGTAATGCTGAACAACCAAACATTTTATTTAACATAAATTATTATGTACATTAGTATTTACACTAACAAATCCATTATTATTATCCATTACTACAGTATTCGATTAATACTAAAATTGTATCTTCTATTCTATATCAAATTCTATTGATAAATTCTATTCTTAAAAATAAATAAAATAAAAATGCATTAGATTAAACTGGGAAGGGTCATAAAACTTGCATATTGTTATCCTAGGTTTACTGCTTCTATTGTTCTCAATTGTAAGTCGCTTTGGATAAAAAGTGTCTGCTAAATGAATAAATGTAAATCTGTTGTGGTTTGATGCTGTCTTTCCTGCATACAAAATGGTTAATTTATTTTGTAGTCTATCCTATGGCTAGCAAGTTTAACCCTCCTACCAGATATGGTTTTTTGGATATTATCAATCAAATAATGATTCATTATATTTGAATAACCAACAGTGTTAACTTTTGCCTTTTTAACATTGCCAACATGTTTTTCCAGCACATGTGTCTAGCAAGTAGGCTACACTCACAAATACATTACATAAACAGAATGTAGAAAAGAAAAATTTCTCAGATGATCCACTGTTTATGACTGCAAGATTCTAAGTTAAGGTAGGCTAATTAACATTCAGTGACTTGCTAACGTAGCATTCTATCATGATAGCGCGACTTCTATGAGTCTATCCGTGCTGCACACCCCTAATTAATGCTCCTAACCTTGAAAGATTGCAGAAGCTAGGTTTAACTGTAACAATATCCTGGGTAACCAGGATCACCAGTTAATACTATTTTCCACAGTAGAATCTGCATTTGAAAGCCTGGTCAGTCACTACTACTGCTAGTTATTTGTGTGGCTAGTTATTTTTGCCGAGTGCTTTATGAAAAAGCTTCGTATAGGCTATGTCCCTTTCTTCTTCTTGGGTGACATAGCTGATCTACAAAGTACAAAAAGGGGCAAAAAACCTGAATATTAAAATGTTTTACTCTGGCCTTTGTATATGGCAGGGCGGCAGAGAGACAGCCCTAGTAACTTACCGTCGGCGTCGTCACGCGCGCGCACACACACACACACACACGCACACACCACCCGCTCGCTGCCAGTGGGTGCAAGCACAAAAAGTAGTCCCGGCCCGCGCGTGTAGCCTGTCAGATACCCCGCCGCCAATCAAATTACGGCGCATCTTGTACTGTCGTCGTCCTGGCCGTTGGAATCGATCCAAATAGCAGCGCAAAGATCCAAATGCAGCGCAAATTTAAAAATAGCAGTTCAAAGGAGCTTGCTAAATATTGGTGGGGACAAATTTGTCATCTCAAAATATTGAGTGGGACTAGTACCTAGCTCCCCCCCTAAACCTACGCCCTTGGTCGGATGAAATATGCAAATTTTTTGAGATAGGAATTGTGGGTTTTCATGAGCTGTATGCCAAAATCATCAGTATTAAAACAATAAAAGACCTGAAATATTTCAGTTGGTGTGCAATGAATCTAAAATATATGAAAGTTTAATTTTTATCATTACATTATGGAAAATAATTAACTTTATCACAATATGCTATTTTTTTTAGAAGGACCTGTATATACAGAGCTGGGTAGTAACTGATTATATGTAATCTGGATTACATAATCAGATTCCTCAAATTAAATACTTGTAGGCTAATTAAATCATAAATATAATCAGACTACAATTACTTTTTATTGATTAGCCTACTAAATATTCCGAAAATGACAGTAAATTATTCATAATTCAATGATTCTCCCGAATTCTTAGAATTGTATCTTTTAAAATGTAATTTCTAAAAAAAACTATTGTTATGTATGCTCAAATTCTTCAAGTTTTGTGGAATTACACACATGAACGACCACTAGGCAGCTACTGTACATGGAAAATTGAGAGGCCACACAGCGTAAACAAGCACATATTTTTTTTAATAACTGCAGACAGATTTGTGTGATATGTTTTTATTTTTTTTATTTTTAAATACTTAAATTTGTATTCAAAAATGTTCAGATTTAATTGATTATTAGCTTTTAATCAATTTTACCCTCTGAAGTTCCCACACAAACTCCAATTTGAAAAAGCCAGACATGTTTAATGCACCTCACGTTGTTGATAACGATGAGAGGAATAAATTACCAAATTAGGCCAATAGTAAAAGATTATTCTATTGAAATCAATGTGATAAATGAGTTGGGTCAAAAGTGATTAAAAAAAATTATCCGATATTATATTAAATATTATATACAGTGTAAGGGTGGGTTTCCTGCAGGGGTTCAAGCTGCAAGACTGCCGAATGACTAAAGAAACGTTATCAGCAAGATGGTAGAAAACTGTACATTTCTTGTCTATTCCACCCACTGCCACTTATACCAACGACGGAAATAAGCGCCGTTACAATAGCTTAATATGTGGGAGAGCGTTGCTATATGAGTGACAATATTGTATTGCAATAGGTAGCACTTCAAAGTCAATACCAAATCAAAACCATTTAGCACATTATTTGTAATTGAAAAGGTTTAATGACAAAATATGGTTATGGTTACACTTAAAATAGTTACAAAATTAATGTATGAGATTATGTTAATTTATAATTAATTTTACCCAGCATGTATGTAAAATGTTACCTAAGAGATAGATAGAAAGAGAGAGAGAGAGAGAGAGAGAGAGATAGCAGAGGAGGTAAAGAGAGAGAGAGAGTCCCAAGAGGGCCCCAGAGAATCAGAGCGCCAGAGCATAAAAAAGACAGAGCAACAGTTTCAATCTTGTTTTATCCTTTCCCTGACCATGTGACTAAAACCCAAATGTGAGACATTCAAACTGACCAATCAGATAATTACACTTCCCCCATTGTTCTAAAGGTGTGACAATTCATTGACCCCCAAAGTACAAACATCTTGGCCTACAGGCCTTGATCACTATCAGCCCCAGCATGTAACTCCTCTATGACTTTGGGAACTCCAAATGGTCCTTGTGGTTGAAACAAGAGGTGGAACACAGTAAAGCATATGTCTTTGTTCATTTCAAATATCTTGGATTATTTTCAATCCTACAACAGTATTATATTACCTAAAATGTGTGATGTAATCTATATAGAACCCCAATGAGTTTTGAGTGCTGCATCAAGATTAAACGTCTTAAATATATTGTGGATACATATCCATTCTGGTTCTTTTTCACAGGAAAGGCTCACACAAAAAACAGTGTGAAACAGTGGCCTGGTGAGGTGTACAGCACACCCGGAAGAAACATCACCATACACTGTCACACTCAGGAAGCCATCTGTTTAGTAAACTGGTTATATAAAAGAGATGGGAAACATGAGCTCATCGACAATCTTGCTCAGTTTAGTGGGAGGCATTCTGAAGAAACAAACCACTCACGCTCAAGCTTTACCCTGTCCTCACTAGAGCTCAACGACACCGGCATGTTCCACTGTAATTATTTCTGCAAAATCAATGGCACATATGAGCAGTATTATGGGACTGGGACTCGACTTTTTGTACATTTTAGGACTGAAAATGTGACTCAGGGAAGTCCACTTTCTACTTTCAATATTACAGGTAAGAAAGAGAATTATTTTCTCTTTGTAAAATAGCCGTGGAACTTTTATGTTTTGGTACAATTTCTCATTACCACTCTCTTGTTCTCTGACCAGATGGAGTGGAGGATGAATCCAGAGTTGACCTGAATTTCCCCTTTCTTGTTTTAATTGTTGTATTATCTAAACTTGTGGTATTTATATTTATGAGTTCCATTGCACTTTTTTCTCCACATTAAATCCAAATGTTTTCTCGATGCAAGGCATGTACAATGGAAACTGGCATAATTTAAGGAGGAAAACAATCTAACTAAAATATACATTAACACATTTTTTAAATAATCTAATATAAAAATGAGTAAGGAAAGAAAAAGTTTGTAAATAAATAAAAATGTTGAATTAAAAATAATAAATAAAAAAATATCTAAAGAGAAAAAAGTATGTTCACTACTGTAAAAAAAAGTTGGGGTTTAGTAAGATAAAAAAAAAAAAAAAAAAAAAAATACTTTTACACAAGGATCAACAAGGGGTTTAGGGTAGGGATGGCTGACGCGAAACAGACGTCCCAAAGCTTTTTGAGATCCCGATAGCACGTTTCGATAAACACAATGCGTGCTATAGAGACGCATTAAGTGTGACCAGGTTTATTCAAACAGTATCATAAACTGATTTTATTTGATTGATTGTTTTATGACTGAATTTCTATAAAATAATGCATGATAATATTTTCTGTGTCTCTTGAATATGCAGGTGTGTTAATAGCAGCTGTGTTACCAAAACCTGTTTTCTTTTGCATTGTCTTTGCTAAAGTAAGTCAGGACATTTAGACACTAAGCATTCTGCTCTTGATCAGTTTATCATTTATGTCTAGGATGCTTAGAAATCATAATTGAATGTGAATGTGAACAAATAATTATGATATATTTGCAATTCTACCAACTTACCTGGATGCAGATTAGAATGCTGTTTTGTGTCTTGCCGAATGCAGACATTGTTTAAAAATATAAAATAAAGATACCTTCAGAACATCTTCTTTTGTCTTTCACAGAAGAATGTCATAGCTTTGGAATGACACCGAAATGACAGAATTTTCTATTTTGTATAAACTTTCACTTTAATTTTGTCATAGAGTAGAAATTCTTTGTTCAATAACATTTTATTTGGCCAGCAGCCACATCCCCCTGTAGCCCAAGACTGGTTGCCCACTGAAGCTAAGCAGGGCTGAGCCTGGTTAGTACCTGGATGGGAGACCTCATGAGAAAACCAGGTTGCTGCTGGAAGAGGTGTTATGAGGCCAGTAGGGGGTGCTCTCCCTGTGGTCTGTGTGGGTCCTAATGCCCCAGTATAGTGATGGGGACACTATACTGTCAAAGAGCACCATCCTTCGGATGAGACGTTAAACTGAGGTCCTGACTCTCCTGACTGGTCATTAAAAATCCCAGGATGTCTTTCGAAAGTGTAGGGGTGTAACCCCGGTGTCCTGGTCAAATCTGCCCATTGGCCTCTTTCCAGCATGGCCTCCTAATCATCCTCATATACTGATTGGCTTCATCACTCTGTCTCCTCTCCTCCAGTAAGCTGGTGAGTGGTGGGCGTACTGGCGCAATATGGCTGCCGTCTCATCATCCAGGTGGATGCTGCACATTGGTGGTGGTTGAGGAAATTCCCCCTTCCTTGTAAAGCGCTTTGAGGTCCCAGATAAAGCGCTCTATAAATGTAACAAATTATTATTATATTTAAAATTACATTTACGTATGACTTTTTCATCTGGAAATATGAATATGTGTCTATCTTTTCATCTTTCTTGACAGCTTATTTATCAAATCAAGAACATATTCTTTTCATCTGTAGTAGTCCTAAATAGCTGCAAACTATAATTGTTTTGATATTAATGAACTGTGAAGTTAAGTAAAGAAATGCAATGATGCATTCTCAATTCATGACACGTCTTTAATTAACAATGGGTTTAAACCACATTTAGCCTTAAGTATCAGTTAGTTAGTTAGTTTTCAAGTTTAATTTGTACAATCAGTCACTAGTCACTTGTACAATCAGACTCTTCCTTATTTTTAAATCTGAAGTGGAAATATGATATTTTTATTGCATGTGTCATGAATGCAGATGGCTATAGCAGATCAGTCACGATCCATGAAATGTGTTTTATAAGAATGTTTTCTTAATTTAAATCCAAAGTAATTGCCAAAACAATAACTTTGTAAAGGATTTTGCAATTGTACCATCAAATACTGTACATTTAGCTTTTTTTACTGAAATATACAGTGAAGAAAATAAGTATTTGAACACCCTGCTATTTTGCAAGTTCTCCCACTTAGAAATCATGGAGGGGTCTGAAATTGCAGACCGTTCTCATCCCAAGGCGTCATATGCTGACGCTCGTGACATTTCGTCTACATTCAACGCGCAAGGCACCCTTTAGCGTCAATATGAGACGCAGATATATATGGGTCAGAAGGCTCCTCCTAGCGGTCTAACCCTAACCCTACACCAGAACTAAACCTACCCATATCTGTACGTGTTATATTGACGCTAAAGGGTACCATGCGCGTTGGATTTAGACGAAATGTCAAAAGTGTCAGATATGACGCCATAGGATGAGAATGCGTTGGAAATTGTCATCGTAGGTGCATGTCCACTGTGAGAGACATAATCTAAAAACTATTTATTTGTAAGATACAGCTGAAAATAAGTATTTGAACTCCTGAGAAAATCAATGTTAATATTTGTTACAGTGGCCTTTGTTTGCAATTACAGAGGTCAAACGTTTCCTGTAGTTTTTCACCAGGTTTGCACACACTGCAGGAGGAATTTTGGCCCACTCCTCCACACAGATCTTCTCTAGATCAGTCAGGTTTCTGGGCTGTCGCTGAGAAACACGGAGTTTGAGCTCCCTCCAAAGATTCTCTATTGGGTTTAGGTCTGGAGACTGGCTAGGCCACGCCAGAACCTTGATATGCTTCTTACAGAGCCACTCCTTGGTTATCCTGGCTGTGTGCTTCGGGTCATTCTCATGTTGGAAGACCCAGCCTCGACCCATCTTCAATGCTCTAACTGAGGGAAGGAGGTTGTTCCCCAAAAATCTCGCAATACATGGCCCCGGTCATCCTCTCCTTAATACAGTGCAGTCGCCCTGTCCCATGTGCAGAAAAACACCCCCAAAGCATGATGCTACCACCCCCATGCTTCACAGTAGGGATGGTGTTCTTGGGATGGTACTCATCATTCTTCTTCCTCCAAACACGGTTAGTGGAATTATGACCAAAAAGTTATATTTTGGTCTCATCTGACCACATGACTTTCTCCCATGACTCCTCTGGATCATCCAAATGGTCATTGGCAAACTTAAGATGGGCCTTGACATGTGCTGGTTTAAGCAGGGGAACCTTCCGTGCCATGCATGATTTCAAACCATGACGTCTTAGTGTATTACCAACAGTAACCTTGGAAACGGTGGTCCCAGCTCTTTTCAGGTCATTGACCAGCTCCTCCCGTGTAGTTCTGGGCTGATTTCTCACCTTTCTTAGGATCATTGAGACCCCACGAGGTGAGATCTTGCATGGAGCCCCAGTCCGAGGGAGATTGACAGTCATGTTTAGCTTCTTTCATTTTCTAATGATTGCTTCAACAGTGGACCTTTTTTCACCAAGCTGCTTGGCAATTTCCCTCTAGCCCTTTCCAGCCTTGTGGAGGTGTACAATTTTGTCTCTAGTGTCTTTGGACAGCTCATTGGTCTTGGCCATGTTAGTAGTTGGATTCTTACTGATTGTATGGGGTGGACAGGGGTCTTTATGCAGCTAACGATCTCAAACAGGTGCATCTAATTTAGAATAATAAATGGAGTGGAGGTGGACATTTTAAAGGTAGACTAACAGGTCTTTGAGGGTCAGAATTCTAGCTGATAGACAGGTGTTCAAATACTTATTTGCGGCTGTATCTTACAAATAAATAGTTAAAAAATCATACATTGTGATTTCTGGATTTTTTTTTTGTTTGATTTTGTCTCTCACAGTGGTGTAACGGTCACCAGCTGGAGTGCCCTTGAGAGCCACCAGAGGGCACTCCAGATAAGACTATTATCACTCACAAACTACATTTCCCACAACTCACTGCCCGGACTCACCATCACTGATCACATTCACCTGTACCTCATTCACTGATTCCATTCACCTGTGTCATCATCCTGTTAGTCTGTCTATTTATACCATGTTCATTCATTCACTCACCGCGAAGTCTTGTTTAAGTGTTACACTGCATTTCTGAGCATTATCCTCCCGAGTTTTGATTCCTGTGTTTGACCTGTGGATTGTTTATCGTTGCTGACCCTTCTCTGCCTGCCCTGACCCTGGACTGTTTCACTGGACTCTGATTCTCTCTGCCTGCCTCGACCCCTTGCTTGTATCTGGTTTGTCTCTGCCTTATCTCCGTTGCCCTGTTTGCTGTTGTTGACCCCTGCCTGTTTGACTACTCTAATAAATGCTGCGAATGGATCCCCTTGTGTCTGCTGCATCGTAACAGAGGACATGCCTACGATGACAATTTCAGACCCCTCCATGATTTCTAAGTGGGAGAATTTGCAAAATAGCAGGGTGTTCAAATACTCATTTTCTTCACTGTATTTTCTCTTAATTCTCTATTTATCCTTGTTTGATTAATTATTACATTTGTATGACTGAATACAGCAAACCCCTGTTTAAGACACTATTGTTCTTGGCTAATTTATTGCAAATGTTTTTTATTTTTTTTATTTTAAGTTCTGCAGATCCCATAGCCATTGAGATCTAGAGAAGAAGTCTAGTCACGTAATACATTAAGTATACTGTATATAATTATCAGTGTTGGGAAAGTTCACTTTCTTCATGAACTAGTTCAAAGTTCAGTTCACACATTTTAAAATGAACTAGTTCAGTTCATAGTTCACAATTTAAAAAATGAATTAGTTCATAGTTCGTTTTTTTTTTTTCCATAAATTTGTTGCGAGCTATTCTTTTAAATTATTGCCACAGCCCACAACAACAGACAGCAATTATTTTATTGGCGGGCAAAGTTTGCTCAGAAATGAGCAATTTTCCCATCCTCACCGACCTTGTCATAAAACTCGTTTAAATGATCATACTGTGTAACGAGTGGATATAAGGTGTGGCCCCTTTAAGAGCTGCGCGCGCGCCCTGTTAAACTGTCTACACACTCTTGTATGGTATTGTACCGTGCGCCTCGATGTATGCGGGTAATGGTGCTCATTTTATTTGATCTGTTTATGTTTTGTTTGGTAACGCTGTGGACGGAGCGTGGGACAAACAGTTTCCCCAAGTTTGATTGGGGAAATAAAGCACGAGCTGTTGTGATATGGCAATCGCCTCCGTGAGTTTGTCTGGCCTAGTGGCTTCGGCTGTGAGCTATCCCGGCGTTACAATACGACGCATCCAGTCCTCACTGCTTTGTCGACTACATGCATACAAATATGATCACATCTCTCCTGTTCTGTCCTCCCTGGGCTGGTTAACCATTCGAGATAGAGTTGATTTTAAAATGCTAGTTTATGCCTATAAGTGCTTAAATGGACTAGCTCCATCATATCTTACTGAACTTCTTGAGGTACATAAGCCCTCTAGATCATTAAGATCTGCTGACAAAGGAACTATGCTGTTTGTACCATGCACAAAACACAAACAACGGGGTGATAGGGCCTTTGCTGTAGCTGCCCCAAAGCTGTGGAATACGCTACCACTTTATATTAGGTCCGCTCCGACTATAGGCTCTTTTAAAAGACGTTTGAAATTTCACCTATTCCATAGGTCCTCTTTAAGTGTAGATGGATGAGCTCTTGTGCATCTATGTTTTATTATGTGATTCTAGTGTGGTGTTGTTTTGTGTTTTATTCTGTGTATATATATATATATATATATATATATATATATATAATTTTTTTTTTTTTTTTTTTTTTTTTTTTTTTTTTTTTTTTTTTTTTTTACTGTGTATTTTATTTTATATTTTAGAATTTTTTGTACAGCACTTTGGTACAACTAACTGTTGTTGGAATAGTGCTTTATAAATAAATAAATAAATAAAAAATGCTGCTTTTTGTTTTGATGACGCATGCGGCGGTGCAACACTGGTGGCTGGTGTTGCCAGATTGGGTGTTCACAGACACCAGAATGAACGAGTTCACAGTAACGTTCATCAGGCATTAATACAGTACGTTCAGTTCACGTTCGCCTAAAATATGAACGAGTTCATGAACTATCGTTCAATGAACGCGTTCAGGCACAACACTGATAATTATGTTGAATCAAAATGCTCAATGTCAATTTTGAGGAGGATTGTTGCAAATGTGTTGATAGTTCAAACATTGCAATCTTGCAGAGGTTTATTCAAGTATGCTTCTTGATTTGTCCTTCTTTCTGCAACTGAAATATTTGGCGACAACCTATTATTTATGCCATATGATTTTTCCTTTATAAGAAGGAAATAATTAATATTTTGTGTTTGTTCCGTTATGTGTTGCTAACACAATTTTGAAATTTCAGTGATGTTTTAGCCACTGAGTTTCACAGCGAAACTGGCCTCAATTGACAATGTTTAACCCTGAAAAGGAAAAGACCGTAAAGAGACAGCAGAAAATGTATTTATTGCAAAGATGGTTTTTTTTTCTGTAAAATCTTTTATTAATTTTTATAAAGTAAATGTAAGTGTCATGGTGACACAACCATCAATCAGCCCATCGTCCACCCACTCGTTCACTCTCCCCGGACTACTGATTCAACGCACCTGCACCTCCTCATCAAACTGCACTATATATACTACACACAACCTGCATACCATTGTCTGGTCTTGTCTAACCACGTACAGATTCATCTCTTCCTACAACTCCCGTTACCTGCCCGAGACTTACCTGCCCGAGACTTACCTGCCCGAGACTTACCTGCCCGAGACTTACCTGCCCGAGACTTACCTGCCCGAGACTTTCCTGCCCGAGACTTTCCTGCCCGAGACTTTCCTGCCCGAGACTTTCCTGCCCGAGACTTACCTGCCCGAGACTTACCTGCCCGAGACTTACCTGCCCGAGACTTACCTGCCCGAGACTTACCTGCCCGAGACTTACCTGCCTGACTACCCGTCTTCTATCTTCAGTTGTGTGTGTGTTCAGCCTGTACCATCATTCAACCACCTGTACCTGTGATCATCATATTCCACTAAGTCATAGTGCTACTGCTTGAACTTCATTCACCCTTCCATCGACCAGTGTTTGTTCTCTGCATCCTATTAATACATTTTGCTTATAAGATCACCTGTCTGTTTTCTTCTGTTGAGTTTACTTGATTAATCATTCCTATATGATACTTATATTTTAATTGTAAAAATAATTTTTTTCAGTTAATATCAAATGTGACACCAGGCTTTTTGGGGAACATTTATTTGTCCATCTCTCCATTATCACTAAATTGCATAAATGAGCCATACAAGCCTGATGTACAGTTGTGGTTTGAATGATTGACACTCCTGGTAAATAGCTATAATCAAAGATGCCTGTACAAATTTGCAAAAAATGAAACCTTTAGTTGAAGTAAAAGAATTGAAATTGAACAGAAAATCACATAATGAAATGTTTTTCTCAACCACGTTGCCCACAATTATTGGCACCCTTAGAATGTTTATGAGTAGGCCAAACCTTTCAATTATTTTACTTCAATGAAGGATTGATTTTTGCGTAAAGGATAAACAATGCATTTTTCCACGGCCATCTTTGATCATATTCACCAGGGGTGCCAAAAATTCTGACCACAGCTGTATAAAATATGACACTCTCTCTATTTGTTTTTAAAATGTTAGGGCCCATAGCTTCATTGGAGGGCAGCCCAAAGCCCCAGGTGGAAAAACTACTGCCTGACACGGTCCCTTCCTTCTGCCGTAGAAAGTGTTGACAGAAATTGACTGAAAAATCAATGTATTGTTGGAAAGGCTGAGTCATGTGCGTATGCTCTATATTCTGCTAGTCATCATCAGCAGCGAGAGTGACTCAACGAAGGTGTATGCGGGTCTGTGTGTGCAAAGTGTGCATTAGTAAAACAAATGTAAGTTGACTGTTAACCAAATTGATAATAAATGTTGGTTAAGGAGTTTGTAAAGCCTTGATAAAATGTCATCCTTTCTCTAAGTGATGAGTATTCAACAGTGATGAAGCTGTTTATCGTGTGCTGTCGAGCAGTGTTCGAATTATACCGTGAGCTTCGGGGGGTACAGCTATTCCGACTGGTATGACGTCCCTCTCCATTTTATATAGGTTTACACCAGTGGCGGCTCCTGGTCTTTCAAACAAGGGAAGCTCATTTTCGGCCTACATTATAAACTTGTCCATTTATTTAAAAGTAAATTCTGCCCTACGTTCCTTTTCGAGAAAATGCACTGTGACCCTGTCATACCAACTAGGCGTCTTTTCCAGTGACTTCACCAGTGTTTTCTCAATGGCCAGCAGAGCTAGGCTGCTTAAACGGCCTTGGCCCATTGTGTTACGGGTGTAGGACTTGAGCCGCTTTAAACAGGAGAAGCTCCGTTCTACACCTGCAGATGTAGCTCCAATTGTTGCCACTAATGAGAACAGTTTGTAAAGCTGAGGCATTGCACTGTCCAACTCCATGTCTTTGAGGAACACCAAGTAATCACACAGCTTTCCTCTGTTACCCTGCAAGTCCTGATCTGAATACAGGACTTGAAGTTCAGACCTCAGTCTCCCTGAATCAAAGTGATGGCCATAACTTTTCAGTTTCTGTGAACTCCCTGTAATTTCCCTTGTTGGATGATTCACTACTCTCATCATGTCCCCTAAATGACAGCTCCTGTCGGCCAAGCAAGGATGTTACATCAATAAGGCGGTTTAGGAAGGCCCTGTTTTGTTTGACTGTTTCATTATGTTTAGTCACTTGAATGCGAGCACCTTCATTGATTGCATGCTCAACCCTGAGGACCCATGCAACTTAATCTTGCACATGCACTCACATGTTCATTGCTCTTTTCATGTCTTTTATATGCCCTGTTAAAGTTAGACAGTTCTCCAAAACCCACCTTTGACCAAACAACACATCCGTGAGATGGTTTCATCAAGAGGCATGGCCAGCAGTACATTTTATTTGTCACAGCACTTCCAGTCAGCCAGCTAACTTTGTCATACCAGGAGAGCTGAAAAGACCTGTTATGTTTCCCTATCTTTTGCACTAAATCAATCTTAGGTGTTGATCTGCCCTGCTGTTTAATTCTAATTTTTTCCTCATAAGGAAGACTTTCAAATGGCTTCACCAAAATCAGGTCGACAATATTAGCACTGTCTGCCATCGTGCGCAGTTTCACCCATACGACGGTAGCCTAGCCTACTGTATAAATGAATGAATGAATGAACGATCTAAAAAAATCTATTAAACTTGGTAAAACTGAAACAAGGAATTTGGTGTATAATTGTGTGAAATGTATTATGCAAATTGACTAGCAATTTCGCCAAAGAAATATCCAGAAATAAGTTGCTGCAGTTTGTCTTTCGACTACACTTGAGAAATCCGCGACGGGACTGAGCGCGAAATAGCTTCAGCGACTTCTTATAGTACAGATTCGCTGTCAGTCAAAAGGAGATGCAGTCTTTTGACAGATCCTCCAATCATCACGCGGAAGCCCGGCGTCCGGGCCAGCCCACTTCTCTATTCACCCCAGAGACGCCGGGCGTCCGTGGGCGGGACATAATCGCAGCTTTTATCCAATGACCGTCTAGTTTCGGAGCACTGAAAAAAACTTTTCAAAGCAGCCCCATTGAAGTCAATGGACGCCCGGCTTCAACGGGGAAATGCACTGTGATGCTGCGGGAATGTATGAGAAGGAAATCGAGTCAGCCGACCTGTAGATGATTCTGAATGAACTCGTTTTCGAGATGAACGTGTTCTAACGCATTTTTAGTCAATAAATTGTTTACACAATAGTACATATTTGACCATTATTTTTTTGACATCATAGGGGAAGCCGAGCTTCCCTTGCAGTCTTAAAGAAATCCCCACTGGTTTACACACATAAGAACCACTAATCTATATGTGAAATTCCCAGAATATTAGTGCAGATTCCCTCTTGTTAAGACAAAAATAATGAAATTGCACAAAATGATAAATCGCCTCATTAAACCTCTCCCCATGTCAGTATGGAACTCCTGCTACGGCGTGTGATTGTAGGCCTAATGTTTTCAAAGGGGACATATCATGCTAAATCCACTTTGTTAGCCCTTAAATGCATTTTGTTGTATATTTGGAGTGTTTGTAAGTACAGAAAAGTTGAAATTAGTCTCTTCAGGTGCTTCGTTGATATCTTTATATTCTGTTTTGGTCATGTTTTGCAACCTGTTCCGATTTTTCTATTATCTATGACGTTTTTTGAACTATTATGTCACAGTATTTGCAGCGGAACTGCCAAATAAGGACATCGACTTCCGGCCCAACACTTCGAGCAATCCGCCATTTTCATTTCTCGCTGCAATTTTGTAGTCCAAGTTCAAGGATGCAGAAGTTACGAGAGGGTACGTCAAAATGTTCGGTTGTTGGATGTATAACCCACACGCTTCATTACATCGTCTCCCAGCATCAAAACCTCTTTGAAGTGCCTGCTTGAGTTTTATTTTTCACGGAAATATACTCACATCTGTGGGTAAAGTCATGTTTGTGTGCGCGAAGCACTTCAAGGTGCTTTGTGTGTGTGTGTGTGTGTGTGTGTGTGAACAACACATTTAGAGCGAAATGTGCAAATTACAAAAGTTCACATTCAAAATTCAAAATTGATAACTGATGTGGTGTGTGATGAAAACATTTTTCAAACACAGTCTTTGCAAATGAAGCCATCGTCATCACAAATAGCATTCTCCACACACACACACACACACACACACACACACACACACACACACACACACACATACACACATACACTTACACTCACTCACTCAAATACATGTGTATGTGTGTTTGTGAGTGACACAGATGATGGCCCATTTTACCACAGTGGATTAAAGGGGTCATGACATGAGAAACCAAATTTGCCTTGATCTTTTGGTATATAAGAGATCTATGTACTATTTAAACTTCCTGCAAGTTTCATAGCTTAAGATGTCCTCCCCATTATAAACGAAGCATTTATTTAATCAAGCTCTAAATACAGCTCGTTCTGGATCCATGGTAAGAAGTGACGTCAAGGTGCGAAGTGACGTACCAGTCGTTTGCATATGACGGGGGTCTGTTTACAAGAAGATTGCTATGCCACGCAGATGTGCTGTTCCTGTTTGAGTGTTTGAATACGCTGCCGAACGATCCAGGCGTCAGGGAAAGCAGTCGGATGCAGTTTATTTGCAGCATATGCAGCGCACCAAAGCCTTATTTGAACGGTGAGTGATCAGATGAGTGTGACAGGGAATGTTACTGAAAGAACGAGTAGAGAGCGAGCGAGCCCCGGCTGCGTGCGCGCCTTCAAACTGTTTCTCTCTCTCTCTCTCCCTCCCTCCCTCGCGCATATGAATCAAAATCAATTGAGAATTGACACGATGGTAAAAGATTGGAAGACCGAAGTTTCACCTGGTGGAGCATTGTGTAGTCTACATGTGATACAAAATGATTAACGTTAATAATGTATGCATAAGCAGCACTGACGTTAGCCAATCATAACAGTGGGTGTTAACACTGAAGTCTTAAAGGGAAAACGCCCCCAAACCAGACTGTTTGAATCAGAGGGGGAGAAACAGGGCGGGAAAAGGTCATAAATCACTAAATTTTTCAAGTTTTTTGTAAAAAAAAACTATAGTAATACTATAATTGCACCTAAGGGAACATAATAAAACAAAACAAAACAAAACAAAACATGTCATGACCCCTTTAAGGTAAATTGGGCTGCCAAGAAAAACATCACTTTTTCAAAAAATATGTTCATTTACCAAACTAACAACATTATTTCTGATTGATGCCATCAAGACAGATATTATGCATATATATATTTTTTGTGCATGTTTTTTTTTTTTTGGTATGCCAGGCTACTTACCATGCAGCTTTCTGGTGTAGTCTTGATTTGAACTATTCCCCCGACCACCACAGCAACCATAAACCAATCAAATCACCTGTTACTTGTCAAGCACAGTTATGACAACAGTTTGAAATCCTTTGCAGTCATTGGCTCTAAATTCCAGAGGGGCTGGGACCCCCAAAACTTAAATGGCCCATTTTACCTTATATCACCCTACCTTTGTCTTTCTTTTCTTTTTACGTACACGTCTGTAGCAGTATTACTGTTGTTGAGTTTCATCATGACAATGGTCATTTAGCTGCTGTGTTTTCTGATGCTTTTCTAAACGTAGTGTAACGTCTGTCAGAGAGTTTGAAGTCTGCCCAGATGAATAATAGGAAAGACAGTGCAAACGAACTGGTAGTTCCACGAGTCTTTTATAACTTAGTTACAGTCAAGCACACTCTTCACATACATGTAAAAGAGCGAATGCTAACAGGGAAAATAAAACACTCTGAACACGCTACAAATCAAAGTTGGAGTAAACATTAACGTTATAATAAACAGCAGTCAGCGATAGAGCGGTCATCTTCCTCTTTGCGCGAGCACTCTCTCTCTCACTGTGCGTGCGCGCTCACATTAGAACAGCACGCATACAATAACGTACGCCATAGAAGTCATCTTAAAGGCACATCAACATCAATGTCATGAACACTTCATAACACTAGGTGGCCGTTACAGTAGCATATTATCAATACAGATTTTTAGTGGTAAGATTAGGCCGTAGTCATTGTCTTGTTAGTGTGCTTGTTTTAACAAGAGAAATGCTCGACTTTTCTTTAATTGTTTATAATATAACTTATATTTTGTTTTGTGAGTGTTAAATAGTCGTTGTAAAACATGCAGTATTGTAGTAGTGGGCATGGATGGAGAAGTTACTGTATATACAGTAAAACACCATTGCAATACATCCATAGACGTTGATTCGTCGTCTTTATTTTCATCTCGCTCCGACTCTGGCTCGAACATGTAAGGCTTGATGGACAAGTCTTCCGTTGTTGACATTTAGTTAATAACGTGTGAATAAAAAGTTTCTGTGCCGCTAGATAATCGTATCTCTGCTATCAAACTACAAAAATGGACGAACGGGGTGGAGTTCCGAGTGTCACCTCTGCAACCTGGAGAGGGTGCGGGGTATGAAGTGTCTCATTTGGATTTAAAGAGACCGCGCACCAAAACGAGTTGCTCTCAGACGCACATCAGAGAAGGGGTAGAAAAGGGGCCTGTGGAGCTACAATAATAATAATGAGGAATTCAGACCCAAGCATTGCTGTTCCGCTTTATATAGACCACAAATGTATGATTTATATGTAAAAAGGAACGATTTAAAAGCATGATATGTACCCTTTAAGTTAAGCAGCAGCTATGGTTGTGGTATCCCACTCCTGTTAAATGGGCAATATGTCACGATCCACACACCAGGAATCAGCAAGATCCAATAATGCAACAAGTGTTTTATTAGGGAAATCCGTTACTCAGCAAGCAGTCCAGGCAGGGGTCAAAATCCAAATAAGCAATCCAATAAACAACGAACAGAACATAAACAGAGAGAAAACAGGCCTTCAGAAGTGATGTAATATCATACAAGGACTCCATGACAAACACTAACACAGACAGGGTTTATATACACTGAACTAACAAGGTGACAGGAAACAGCTGTGTGCAATGATCAGATGAGTGGCAGAACAGGATCCTGGGAAATATTGTTAATCGTGAATGACACCGTGGAAAACGAGGACCTCTAGTGATAACCCAGGGAAACACAACGAGACACTGTGAGACAATATTTGCTTGGTACAGAGAGCTTCAGGAGCTGCATGAACTTTTAGCTAGCTAGATAGATAGACTATGGCTGTGTCCGAAATCTCCACTCAAACCACTACTCCCTACCTCCTATGTAGGGGGTAGGGAGTAGAGCACTATATAGTGAGCTCACCAGCATAATAGAAACACCACTTTCGGACACTACTCGATCGTCTCTCGGCGCCGTTGATTACGTCATTGCTGTCGCCCGTCCGTCTTTTTACAATCAGCGCAATGCATGATGGTATGTAGGGCTTGGGTTAGTGACCATCGGTTGTACACTACTTTTCAAAATGCATTATGGGATACATTGAGTGGACTATATAGGGTATAATAATCATCACTATACATTCGGACAGCACTACAAAATGGCGAGCTCACTACATAGTCCACTATATAGTGAGTAGTGGGAGATTTCGGACACAGCATATGACTTCATTATAGATGAGAAAAACACTATGATTATGAACAACCAAATTGAGACAGTTCTGAAAACCTGTTTAGATGACGAGCTGCTCATAACATTTACCACAAAACACAACGCATGATGATATACATGGCAGTCAAAACCATAGGCAGAGATTAAAGTTGATTCAGGCACTTACTCTTAATTTTTTGCTGACACACCAGCACCTGCGCCCATTCCCGGTACGTTCATTTTGACAGCTAGTGAAGTGATATCAAAGAACCATAGCAAAGAACACAGTCTGAACGTACCAGAGAAATGGTACAGCCCAATGGGGAGTGAGGGTTTGAAAATCCCCTTAGATTCATTAGATTATTTTCTGAATTGTTAGTATGTGATGGTAAAACTGCATTTTTGGATAGGCTAACATTATATTTTATTAAAAGATTTTCAGTACCCCCTAAACTATTATTTTCATCCCTTTTGGGAGGGTCCAAGTCTCATCTAGGGGGGTCGGCACAGCTTCTCAAATTCCCCAGGATACAAAAAACCTATTTAACTTTTAGTCTTTCAGTTTCATTTCATGAGAAAAGTTTTAATAAGTGTTCAGTTATTTTTTTTGTTATAAAAAAAAGGAAATGAAACCTCTTTTTTTTTGAAAACAGAAATGTTCATTGGGAACTACATAGTCTACATTTAGAACGTGATGTGTGCCAACTGCTGTTAGACTTGAAAATGCATTAATTTACTCGGAAAATAAAATAAATGAAAGCATCACAATGCATAAAATTTCACATAAAAGCAAAATTCTAACATAGTAAGCTTTTTGCAGATTGCACAATTGGTTTAACATCCAAGCATCAAATACTACTGAATATCATATTAATGCTTGTTCTTACTGTATTATTTTAGTTTGCAAGCATTTCAAATATATTTTACTACTGCAATTCTTGTATGTTTTCAGTTTGATGAGATCCAAACTAAATTGAAATTATATATTATGCATATAAACATATTTGGGCTTATAGCCTACAGTACATTTTTTATATATTAAAAGCTTTCAAATACATGATATGAACACATTTTTTTTCAGTTGCAAGACATTTTTTAGCATTGACCATTTCCAGTGCATTAAGAGTCAACAGATTTGTTTGCCTTTTTTGGTCTTTCTCAGCCTCTGTCATTCCTGGAAGGGCAGTATGTGTCAATTTCGTCAAGCGTTTGCATAGACTGATTCATCTTCCAAGGTGCTGTCACACGACAATGGTCCCACATAATGCTAATTAAAAAGATACAAAATATATTAGACATTTAAACAAAAAAGACATTTTAAAAAATGCTATGACATTTAATGGCATAGCTTTTGCATATTAGTGTCTGCATGCAGGATTCTTAAATGTGTTGTAGTAAGTTCTAACTAGCTGATGTGCGAACAGTTCAGTCGAGTAGATTTTCACACAAACAACACATTCAGATCAAAACAAAATACTCCTAAACAACATCAAATTGTCACGTTTCAGTGTGTTTAGTTATCTTTTGTGATCTTGTTTTCCCCTGTCTTGTGTGATTTTTGGTTTAGTCCTGTTAGTTTTCCCGCTCCTCGTTTGTGTCCAATTTTCTGCACCTGTTTTCAGTTAATTATCTCGTTTGGTTCAGTTCATTTAAGCCCTGTGTTTTCCCTCAGTGTTTGTTGGTCGTCGTCAATGTAAGGTTGTGTGTTAACCCTGAAGTCCTGGAGTTCTGTTCTTTTGTTCTCGTTTGTTTTTGGACGTTTTAAGTTTGTTTAATAAATATATTATATTGAAGCCCTTGTCCTCGTCTTCAGCTACCTGCAGCAACCCTGACAGAACGACCAACCAATAAACAGAAAATGAGTAGAAGGAAGAAGAAAGAGGTGAGCCCCTTCGAAAACCCAATCCTCTTCCAAGAGGAGCGATCACTCGAAGAGTATGCGGGGCTCTATTTAGAACTTTATGATGATGTGTCGTTGGAGGAAGAGGAACTAACAAGGAGTTTCTGGGGTGGACTGAAAGACCCACTAGCCCAAATAATTCTTGTCCAGGATCTCAATTTGTCATTTTTGGAGTTTGTGGATCACACACTGTGGGCGTGTGGATCCACATACCACGTGGAAGATCTCCCACTCCAGCCAGTGCCAAGCCAGCCAGCCCTAGAGCCCGCTGATCCTGCGCCAGAGCCCGCTGATCCTGCGCCAGAGCCCGCTGATCCTGCGCCAGAGCCCGCTGATCCTGCGCCAGAGCCCGCTGACCCTGCGCCAGAGCCCGCTGACCCAGAGCCAGAGCCCGCTGACCCAGAGCCAGAGCCCGCTGACCCAGAGCCAGAGCCCGCTGACCCAGAGCCAGAGCCCGCTGACCCAGAGCCAGAGCCCGCTGACCCAGAGCCAGAGCCCGCTGACCCAGAGCCAGAGCCCGCTGACCCAGAGCCAGAGCCCGCTGACCCAGAGCCAGAGCCCGCTGACCCAGAGCCAGAGCCCGCTGACCCAGAGCCAGAGCCCGCTGACCCAGAGCCAGAGCCCGCTGACCCAGAGCCAGAGCCCGCTGACCCAGAGCCAGAGCCCGCTGACCCAGAGCCAGAGCCCGCTGACCCAGAGCCAGAGCCCGCTGACCCAGAGCCAGAGCCCGCTGACCCAGAGCCAGAGCCCGCTGACCCAGAGCCAGAGCCCGCTGACCCAGAGCCAGAGCCCGCTGACCCAGAGCCAGAGCCCGCTGACCCAGAGCCAGAGCCCGCTGACCCAGAGCCAGAGCCCGCTGACCCAGAGCCAGAGCCCGCTGACCCAGAGCCAGAGCCCGCTGACCCAGAGCCAGAGCCCGCTGACCCAGAGCCAGAGCCCGCTGACCCAGAGCCAGAGCCCGCTGACCCAGAGCCAGAGCCCGCTGACCCAGAGCCAGAGCCCGCTGACCCAGAGCCAGAGCCCGCTGACCCAGAGCCAGAGCCCGCTGACCCAGAGCCAGAGCCCGCTGACCCAGAGCCAGAGCCCGCTGACCCAGAGCCAGAGCCCGCTGACCCAGAGCCAGAGCCCGCTGACCCAGAGCCAGAGCCCGCTGACCCAGAGCCAGAGCCCGCTGACCCAGAGCCAGAGCCCGCTGACCCAGAGCCAGAGCCCGCTGACCCAGAGCCAGAGCCCGCTGACCCAGAGCCAGAGCCCGCTGACCCAGAGCCAGAGCCCGCTGACCCAGAGCCAGAGCCCGCTGACCCAGAGCCAGAGCCCGCTGACCCAGAGCCAGAGCCCGCTGACCCAGAGCCAGAGCCCGCTGACCCAGAGCCAGAGCCCGCTGACCCAGAGCCAGAGCCCGCTGACCCAGAGCCAGAGCCCGCTGACCCAGAGCCAGAGCCCGCTGACCCAGAGCCAGAGCCCGCTGACCCAGAGCCAGAGCCCGCTGACCCAGAGCCAGAGCCCGCTGACCCAGAGCCAGAGCCCGCTGACCCAGAGCCAGAGCCCGCTGACCCAGAGCCAGAGCCCGCTGACCCAGAGCCAGAGCCCGCTGACCCAGAGCCAGAGCCCGCTGACCCAGAGCCAGAGCCCGCTGACCCAGAGCCAGAGCCCGCTGACCCAGAGCCAGAGCCCGCTGACCCAGAGCCAGAGCCCGCTGACCCAGAGCCCGTTGATGTCAAGTCTGTTTCCGTTCCTGAACCTGTCCTTCTCCCCAAGAAAATTTTGGGGGGGGCTATACGCCTTCGCCGTGGCCAGCCAAAGATCCACGGAGGCCCGGAAAAATAACACCGCCGTGGCCACCTGAAGGGTCTTCACCGCCGTGGCCACCTGAAGGGTCTTCACCGCCGTGGCCACCTGAAGGGTCTTCACCGCCGTGGCCACCTGAAGGGTCTGCACCGCCGTGGCCACGCCCACAGCCTGCACCGTCGTGGCCACGCCCACAGCCTGCACCGCCGTGGCCACGCCCACAGCCTGCTCCGCCCTGGAGGCTTCCTGGAACTGCACCATGCCCTCGTCAGCCTCCAGGGCGCCCACCCTCCCACCCCTTTAGATGTTATACGGCGCGAGGACGCGCCTTCGGGGAGGGGGGAGGTACTGTCACGTTTCAGTGTGTTTAGTTATCTTTTGTGATCTTGTTTTCCCCTGTCTTGTGTGATTTTTGGTTTAGTCCTGTTAGTTTTCCCGCTCCTCGTTTGTGTCCAATTTTCTGCACCTGTTTTCAGTTAATTATCTCGTTTGGTTCAGTTCATTTAAGCCCTGTGTTTTCCCTCAGTGTTTGTTGGTCGTCGTCAATGTAAGGTTGTGTGTTAACCCTGAAGTCCTGGAGTTCTGTTCTTTTGTTCTCGTTTGTTTTTGGACGTTTTAAGTTTGTTTAATAAATATATTATATTGAAGCCCTTGTCCTCGTCTTCAGCTACCTGCAGCAACCCTGACACAAATCAAAACAACACTCCTATATGTCTAATGAATTGTCGCACTCAAACAGACTTAGTGAACCAGTGTTTTCTTACATATGTAAATTCGTACTTACCCCCCAGTTGTCATAATCATGATCTTCCGGGCAGTTTGTGTATATATCTTCATCACAGCCTTTCTCTTCTTTACTGCTTTGCATAAAATGTTAGATAAAAAAATCATTGGTAAGAGTTCTGAAATAGTTATAGGGAACAAACTATATAGAATGATTCCAAAAGTCTGGAATCCTTAGGATTTTTAATGTTCCATTTTATCATAAATGAGTCTCTTCTGCTCAAAATATAGTAAAAACTGTAATACTGTGAAATATTATTACAATATAAAATAACTGTTCGGTTTTGAAATAACTGTTTGATTTTAGCTTATTCCTGTGAACAAGACTCCAGTCTTCACTGTCATGATCCTTCAGAAATCATTCTGATTGATGCTCAAGAAACATTTCTTACTGTTATCAATGGTAAAAACAGTTGTGCTGCTTCAAAAGTTTGTGATAAATGTATGTACAGTATAAGGTTTCTTTGATGAATAGAACGTTCAAAATAACAGCATTTATTTAAAACAGAAGACTTTTGTAACATTATAAATGTCTTTACTGTCACTTTTGATCAATTTAATGCATCTTTGCTGAATTTTCTTTTTTTTTAACATTTGCTTCCATATTATGCAGTAAAACTGTTTCCAACATTGATAATAATAAGAATGTTTCTTGAGCAGCAAATCAACATATTGATATATATATAGACTTTTTAAAATCAGACCACTTTGGGCTTGTCTTCATTTCATTATGTTCATTCTTCATTACAGGCTGTTGTGTACTGTTCCCACTGCAAGAAAAATAAGTATTTTAAAGTTGCCAGAGAAAAAATGAGGAACAAAACATATGGAATAAGCATGAAAGAGAGAGACTTACCAGTGTCTTCTCACAACATACACCAAAACACCAACTAAAACAACTAAAATAGCTGATGCAACAGCAATGTATATTATGCCTGTGAAAAGAAACAAACAAATATTAGAATGATTTTCCCCTTCTGCATTAAAACGACTGGATGTAAATTCTCACCATTTTGAGGAGCTTCCAAAGTGATAGAAGAGCGTCCCAAACTGTTATTGGCAAAGCACTGGACAGTCTTGGGTAATCCCTGCCAACTTTGTACTGTGAATATGGTAAAAGACTCATTTTGTTTGATGCTGGAGCTGGGGGATGTTTTTGAGAAATTTGGACCAAACCAGTTGACTTCGCTGGGAGGGTTGGAGTCCACAATACAGACACAGACTGTCAAAATCACACCCTGGCAAGACGATTTGTTTTTAATTTCAGGAGGATCTAAATTAGATAGATGATCTTGGTTAAATCACAACCAGTAATCTTCTTTCACTAACAATACCAATTTAAACACTGACTGTTGAACCTTCACACATACTTACACAATATATTTAGTTTCTTTGGACTAGAACTGTTTCTTCCCACTGTGTTAATGACTGCACAGGAAATAGCTTCAGTATGACGAGACACTTTCTCCAGTTTATAAGTGGGTCCAGTTCCTAGCAACGTCCCATTTAAGCTGAACCACTGGTAGCTGTTTGCAGGAGGGTTGCTGTTACTGGAGCAGTTCAGTTCTGCAGAGTCATTCTCCTTCACTGAGGGTTTAGTCACCACGTTTACATCATATGGAGGATCTGATAGAGATAAAATGTTGAAAAAATTTCTTTTTTTTGTCAACAACGGTCTGTCTTTATAAACATTTATTTTATTTAAAGCTGCTGTCCGTAATTTTTTTAAGTTAAAAATAATCCAAAATAATTATTTTAAAAAAAACATCTTCAGCCAGTGTTCAAATCTATCTGCTTGCCATAGCTAGATTCAAAACGGTTAGCTTGTAATAATGATTTTAATTCCAGTGGTACTGGTGGGTTTCCGCGGGAAATTCGAGCATGTCTTTGCGTCATTACGTCACATCCGTACACATAAAGAAAGAGTTTCGGCTGCCAGCTATACTGCGCGTGAGGAGATGTAGGATGTAGAGATGTATAGGCTTTTCTCGCAGCACTTTACATAATTAAACTTATGGCGGATCCAGAAAGATCCAAACAACAATCATCAGAGTCAACTGGAGATTCACCAGTTATAAAACCCAAAAGACTTCGTACTTCGGATTTAAGGTGGCTAGAGAAAGAGAAAGAAATTAACCGTCTCATGCGAACACAAGGATAAACATCAGCGGGACTTTTGAAAGGTGCGTGAACTCCGTGTTTTGAAGAGTTCAAAACGAATAGACCACTTTTTTCTGCTTAACAAGTAAGACATTTCAATAGTTCAATCGTGTAACAGTACCACTGTTTTCTTAATTCACACAGTTATGGAGTTTCCTTGTTGTGCCTTTCTCGTTTAGCTATTATGGAGAATATGAATTCTGAACTACACAGGTAATAAAACACATTAAATGCAACGTTAGTCACGCAATCCTGATGTTGTTAACATGAACAATTAGAGAACAAAGTAGGCTATAATTTGCACGGTTCCTGTAAATTGCGTTGATTAAATCTAACGATCGCTTGTCATGTCGAATGCTTTTTCCCCCTTAGTTGATCAGAACAAAAATGGATGTTACTTGTTCAGAAGATATTTTCCGGTGAAAATTCTTATGTCGGTCAAACTTTCAAAAAGTGAATCTGTGATTCTGAATGACAGTATCCACACAGCGCGGTGACTGACAGCAGCACTCGCCTCAAAACACTGTGTTCATCCGCGCTGTTTCATGCCAATTTACAACCCACGTAAAGTTGATAATTCCACAAATAACTGCAATAGCAGATTTCGAACAGAGATGGTGACAAAGAGGAAAAACTGCGGACTGTAGCTTTAAGTCCCTTTTTTCAAAGCAATTAAAGTTGGTATGTACGTGGAAGAATTTTTTGCCGCCTCCTGATACAGTTGGATAATGTAAGCGTAATCGTATAGGGAATTTTAGCAATTAAATTGCTGTCAATGAACACACCAGGAGGGGAGCAGGCAGGGATTCCCGTTCCACGATGACGTAGAGCCGCTGGACCCGTTTGCCATGACAAGGATGTGATCACGATCATGACTCTGCATTCACACTGGGCATTGGAGTCAACGCTTGACGGAGGGCATATGTCTGAAGCTTGGTGCTTGATCGCATAGGCGATCTGATTGGCTAACGCCAGCGTTGGCACTTGAAAACATCTGCCGCGAGCAACGCCAGTGACGCAATGCAACGGAACGCCCAATTCATTTCAGCAACACATAATGTTATGTCACCCATTCAAAGTACATGAGAAGCGTTAATGCCGATGCCCTGTGTGAATGCACCGTGATGCAGTGTCATCTGAAAGCTCAATCAATGGAAACTGGATCTCAGTTGAGGTTGGTGAGTAAAGTGGGTGGGACAATGTGTAGAAACAATAGAACACTGTTTTACAGCTGGAGCGTGCTTGGATTGAGCTGATCGCACTGATTGACAGGTCTTGATTTACAATGTGCCATGGAATAGGAGCGTACAGCTTAAACAGCACTGGAAGATCTCATCAACCAGGATCTTATTACTTGGGGGGGGATATGGGATACTTTGCTCAGAGATATGAACACAAAATTTGGCTCATATGCAGCTGACATGATTGTTAACCCACACTTGATTTTATGAGCTTCCGTGTATACTTTCTAATAGTCATTATGTCAATCATCAATAATAACAAAATAAATCAATAAATTGTATCACTTTTTCCAAACCTCCAAACATACATTTAGTTTTTCAAAATTGTAAAGATTTTCTATCAAAGGAGACCATGCCCTTGCTTATATCTAGTTAAAAGCCATTACCTTTAAGAATGCCACTTAGATGTGAAATCATTAAAAAAGCCTTCAGTGTGTAAATGGTTAAATTCAAAGCTGATGTGTGTAATTTTTTACAAGTTAAAAAAGTACTCTCTCCAATCAATAAAGGGCCAGTCAAAAAATACTCAGTACTTACACAGCACCTTAATTTTCTGAGGACCAGAACTGTTTCTTCCCACTGTGTTAATGGCTGTACAGTAAATAGCCTCGGTATGACGAGACACTTTCTCCAGTTTATAAGTGGGTCCAGTTCCTAGCAACGTCCCATTTATGCTGAACCACTGGTAGCTGTTTGCAGGAGGGTTGCTGTTACTGGAGCAGTTCAGTTCTGCAGAGTCATTCTCCTTCACTGAGGGTTTAGTCACCACGTTTACATCATATGGAGGATCTGACAGAGATAAATTGTTGATCAAATGTTATGCCAACAATTGTCTGTTCTTTTCATTTTATTTAGAGGCACAAACTGACCAAAAATATTAAATTTGGTACAAATACAATTTGCTTATGTTTATATGGCCAAAAAAAAGTAAGATAACATTCTGATAACATGTAAGTTATATTAAAAATAACTTTATAACAGCTAATTAAGCTAGACTAATTTACAGTGACCAGGAGGGGACATGTTCGGTTCACTTAGTTTTGTCGTGGCCACAACATAGAAACTTGTGGGAACATGATATTAAGTCGTGGGAACGTCATAATACTTCGTGGTCATGACTTAATATGTTGAGGGTACGACATCCGTTTCTCGTGGCCACGAGTTTTATAACACGTGGGAACCAAATCTTCACACGTGACACGGGCTCCTCATTTTACCCCTGTCATAATTTACTTAGTTATTTGTTGATTTAAGTTTCTCATCATTTGTTTTTGTTTATTGCCTTAAACGGGACTTTAATTGTGACCCGAGTATTTCATTCAACCCAGCATATTTCTGACGAAAAAGCCCATTCGACTTAAGGATGGACTTCAGGTTATAACGTACCCATGTCTTAATGCCAGAAATCACACTAAATCTTTATTTATATCCTAATTCAAAGTAAAATGTTATTTCATCAGTCATCAGTCATCTCCGACTGCTGTATATGGTTATAGTATTGACTGGTGTGGTTCCCTCAACATAATTCGTGGCCACGAGAAATAGATGTCGTTACCTCAACAAAATAATCTTGTGACCCCGATTTATTATCACGTTCCCACGACTTAATAAGACAGTCCAACAAATTAATATCTCATGGAAACAACATATCACATTCCCACGAGTTTATATGTTGTGGCCACGTCAAAACTAAGTGAACCGTATGTCCCCTCCCGGTCAACGTACTAATTAGAAAAAATGCATACAAATATAATTTATCACTGTAACTCCCAATATTGTCTTATTGAGATTATATTTAAATGCTTTGTTTTATTATCAAAGAGTAGAAGATTGTAAACAATTTTGTTTTCAGCCAAGTTTTTATCGTGTTGATAATTTAGAGGCCTTAGAAATTTGACTATTAAATATGATACAATTAGGCGTTATAGGGTTAAGTTAGCATGCATTTTTAAGACAGTGGTTCTGTATTATGGGTCTGCGGGTTCTCTAGGGGGCCTCATATTAAAAGAATATATAGATTTTGAGGAAAATGCAATTCTTGAAACATCTGGAATCACAAAATGAATTGTGGTTAATTATTTGTCATATTGTATCTTATGCTTACAGTTTTCTTGTTTTTACACCTTAAAAGTATGAAAACAAACATCACTGTCATACTTACAGCAGAAATAACACATAAAATATCTCATTTGAGGGGCCTTCGACTGTTGGATGGGGGGCTTTATATTGAGAACCATTGTCCTAAAACTATTAACTAGTGCTGTCAAATCGATCAAACAGGATTTATCACATCTAACATAAATGTGTGTATGTAGGCCTATGTATATGTATTTCACAAGTTTAATCAGAAAGAGTAAAAAGTATGCTTATTTGGTGTGCTGTCCGAGGGGAGGGCTCTGAACCCAGTGTACTCCCCCCATGTCACTGGTTAGGATAGTAACCAGGAAAGCGTGAGGAATCTGGGTGGTGGATGGATTCGAAAAACTGTTGAGAAACATATAGGTGAGTCGGCTATGTATATAAATATATGGGCTTCCTCTTGTAATGATTGGACAGGCAATTTCAACATGTTCCTCCCAAACTTTGTTAATAAAACAATGCAATTAATCGATCTGAAAGCACTACTATTAACAGCAAACAAAAACAAGCAAACATTTGTATTCGCATCTGATCATTTATTTGTCCTAAACTCACTTAAAGCAGACTTACATTTAACTTTGAGTATTTTGTAGCCTGTCACTGTCTTCCCTCTAAACTCAGCAGAACAGCTGAGATTTTTATTGTGGTCTTCTGTGGAAGGAGTGAAGGTAAGTTTGTAAGATGTAACCTTCCATTGACCGTGAATTTGCGGCTGTGATGGACCTGAGCTACTGCCATTGTGGCTCCAGGTGACACGAGGAAGGTCTGATGGACAGGAATGTAAGACAGTGCAGGTAGCAATCACCGAATTCCCTGATGTCACTTCATCTTTCACAGAGACGGTAGGTTGTTCTGGTGACTCTGGTGAAGACACACAGATGGACATGTGCCGTTATTGTAATACGATATATCACAATAATGAGCATGCATGAAATTTATGTTGTGGGCACTTCGAAATACAGCGGAAAGTTAAGAATTATTTAGATCTTTAGAATCAGAATCGGATTGTGAGCTACAGACGAGGCCTACGCCAAAGAACTTTATCATTATATTGTTTGCCGAGCTGTCAATAAATGGTTAATTGTTTCAGCTTTATTCTCCCGAGTCTTTCTGGTAGAACTATGGTTACTGTCATTATGAGTTAATTTGTCCCAGCTGTGTCTGTTTAATTATCTCGTTTCTAGTATGCTATTTAAGATGTACCCTTGCTTTAAGTCTTGGCCTGGTCTCTGTTGCATTAATGTGTTTTCACTGCCAGTCAGCTTGTTCTAGTGTATTTTTAAAGTGTGAGTTTGATCTTTAATCAGAGTCTTCAGTCTGTTCCTGAGATAACCACAGCGTGACACCGGAACAACAGTAATGCAGCCATTACATTGGTAACACGTAAACAATACAGACTGTGCTATTTTCTGTTCATCACATCATCAAATACTTAAAGGGGTCATATAATGCCGTCTTTGTACAAGTTGATATGAATCTTTAGGGTCTAAATGAAAACTTTGTAATATACTTTTATTAAAAATTCTCATTAGTACTGTAAGTAAACACTAATTTTACCTGGTCAAAAACAGCTCTGTTTTCAGCACACTGTTTCAGTGCATATGCCTTTAAATGATAATGAGCTTTGCTCACTCCACCCCTCCGTTCTTTGGGCCATTAAATTGCCCAAAACATAAGTTGTGTTATCAACACACGTAGATAACATAACTTATTCCGGCGTAATATTGAAAAATATAAATTAGAGTATTAATAGTCTTGAATCATATGCATTTGTGGGATGTAAACTATTTTGCCGGTATTGTGTTACCATTCATCTTCATGCAGTTATAACAGTTTTTTTTACATTACTTCTTAAACATTAACCATAACGCATTGTTCATTATAAACGTGGGATTATGAATTATATTAAGAACGCCATAACGTTACATAGAAAACACGCCGTAATATACCCAGAGTGTGAACATTAGCCGCATTCATTGTGAAGCGTGCAAGCGTTTTGCAAAGATTAATATTTAAAGGTTAATAAAACGTTACACTCACTTTTTCTGAAGGTGCAGCAAGAACACGAATAGTTGGTACCGATTCTTTTTTCAGGAGCAGCTTCTTAGCAAAACCAGATTTTTTATAAAGCAGTCTGGTGTGAAATGATTAGCGCAAACATAAAAGCATTTACGTTGATCGTTGGGAGTATTCCCTTCAAAAATAAAACTCAGCCACTGCTTCTTCAGCGGTTCGAATTTAGGATCATTAAAATGACTGCTGTGTTCCTTAAGCGTACACCCAAGAACAGAACACCACAATCGCTTAGACGCCATTCTGCTCTATGTATCAACAATGGCGGACTACGATGGGTCTGTGTTGAAACGCTGCTGTCAATTATCAATCGTGGGACGGGCGTCCGATCTAATGACCTCACAAGATCGAACGCCTCAATTTGAGGCAGGGGAAAACATATAAGGAAATAAGGAAATTAAAACAAAAACACTGGATGGATTTTTATTATTATATGATGGTTGTGTACAGGCACTGCCAACACACATTTCAGTACAATCAACTTGTAAAAGTGCATACCATTATATGACCCCTTTAACATTTAAAGACTTAACAGGCTATTTATTTTTAAACATTTGTTTACACTTTTTAAAATCTGGAATAAAACATGATATTGACTGAAAATGTTGATTCTTTACTATTGTTCTTTATAGTTATTTTGCTCTTTAATCTGTTTAATCTCAGGACAACACTTAAATTGTGTAACTTAATTCAGTACCGTGATTGAACACAACCATTTTATTGAACAAATTTCTCTTACCTTTCACTGTTATAGAAACTTTTTTCGCCGCATAGGTGAACTTGTCCAAATTTTCAATCTCAATCCGGAAAAAGAATGGGCCAGTGTCACTGTTACGCAGAGAGCTGATTTTCAAAGAACATGTGTTTATTTGCAAATCACCAGTGAGTTTTGTGCGTCCTTTGAATGCCTCACTGATTTTTGAGGTTTCTGTATGGAAAACTGTTGATTCATAATTCTCTGTGTACCAGATTCCTGTAAATCCTGTGTATGTCTTTCCATTTGCTGGGTAGCTGAACGTACAGGGAATCTCCACACATGACCCAGACAAACCCACCACTGACTCAGGCACATAATTGGTCCATGGGTCAACATTAGCAGGTGACACTGAAAGAAGAATGATATTATAAACATTTTCATATGACAATTTAGTGACCAATTAAACGATTTTATTTAATATTTCTGCTTATTTTAATCTTATATCAGTGACAGCACATCATGTAACATACGCACAGGTTTTTTTTTTTTTTTTGCAATGATTGTTTCATCTTAGTTTGAGTCTAAATTATTTTCCTCCCAAGACACTTATCTTGGTACACCTAAAAGTTTCTTTCCCATAGATGTCTAAGTAGACTATAATGTCTGAGGAATGACTCCTTTTACTTTATTTTTAATACTGCATGGCCTAAGATCCGAGAAAATTAACCAATAATTAAAGTAATTTATTGTGTAAAATTCACTAAAACAGGACAAAACATTGATTATTTACAACGTAAAAACCGCTGTCATACATGATAACCATTTTCATTCTACTAACCTCTGAGCCAGAGAAAGAGTGACAATAAACAGTAACAGAAAACCATTTCTGCATCAAAGGTCAGCTCCTGGGAATACATTTTGTCATCATTTACAGCTTAGCGCCATATTACTAATAAAACAAATTGTTTTGAAATCACATTGTTTTCATTTTTGAACCTTGTTTAATTTCACTGTTTATGGAGCCCAGTGCAACATTTGCCTTATTTATTAAGACATTTAAATAGTCCATATGTAGGTACAAAATGAAATATTTTCACTTACTTAATGTCGTGTCCTCAAACAGTGCCTAAATTCATCAGAAGACGACCGGTGCGCTAAATATTTGAGAGCTTCCTTGCTGCTATATTTGGCTGAGTGTAACGCCTGTAATCCTTTGTTCACTTCCTATTTTAAAGACTTCTGAAAGATGGGCTGTACACATCAGCATAAAAGTGTCTTAAAGTGTTTAACTGTATATATACACACTATCAGTAAAAAAGTTTTTGGACACCTCGTGTTTTTTATATATTACAAAATTATGCAAATATTGCACTGAAAATAAGTCATATATTGTACTACAGCACAGGGATGGACTGGGACTAAAAAACGGCCCTGGACTTTAACTAGGCCCGGCCCAAAGCAATCGGCGCGCGAAAACTCGACAACAACAACAATAATGCCTGCCGCCTGGCATATGTCACAAGACTTTAATTTATTACTTAATAATCTTAATTAATTTATGCAGTAATTAATCTTACTGCACAAATAATAATAAATAATCTAAATGAAAATACACCATTACAAATGTAACTTCTGTATTCAAAATCTTCAAAGTTTGTAAGTTTATTACTGTAATATTACCAACATTTTTAAAAGTAAAAGCAAAACATACTACTTAATATTAACTACTGCATGTGGCTTTTTACAGCTAAAATGTTGAAGTTTAGCTGTTTTAACTACTGTAATCATTAAAAATGTAGCAAGCTGAATATCACTTCCTAACATCATCCCTAGCAAGTAACTCTCTTTCTCCTCTCATGTTCCATACTTACTTGCCCTGTATCTGCCTGTGGAACCAGCTCATCTTTCTGTCCCTCCTGACATCACTGCTAGCATGTTGCTGCAGCTGTCTGGCTCTCTTCTTCACTGCTGGGTCTGCTGGTAATATTTAAAGCTGCAGTCCGTAGCTTTTCCTCTTGGTCACCATCTCTGTTCGAAATCTGCTATTGCAGTTATTCGTGGAATTATCATCTTTACGTGGGTTGTAAATCGGCATGAAACAGCACGGATGAACACAGTGTTTTGAGGCGAGTGCTGCTGTCAATCACCGCGCTGTGTGGATACTGTCATTGAGAATCACAGATTCACTTTTTGAAAGTTTGACCAACGTAAGAATTTTCACCGGAAAATGTCTTCTGAACAAGTAAGCAACATCCATTTTTGTTCTGATCAACTAAGGGGGAAAAAGCATTCGACATGATAAGCGATCGTTAGATTTAAAGGAGTTCCCAGACAGTCACGATGTGGAGTTCTTTAAAGGGTTTGGGGACGTTATTTGGAGGACCTTCAGGGAACGTTCAGAATGTTCTGGGAACGTTTAGAGTACAATATTTAATTCAGAAATCCAATGTTTCCAAAACATTCGGAGAACGTCCCGCTGTTGTCAGAAACGTCGCTTGGTAATGTTCCCACAACGTTCCCAGACAGTCACGATGTGGAGTTCTTTAAAGGGTTTGAGGACGTTATTTGGAGGACCTTCAGGGAACATTCAGGATGTTCTGGGAACGTTTAGAGGACAATATTTAATTCAGAAATCCAATGTTTCCAAAACATTCTGAGAACGTTCCGCAGAACTTTTAGGGACCAACTTAGAATATTATTTTTTTTTGTCCTATTAAGGTCTTCTGTTATATTTAAAGAATAAGAAGCTGATGCTTCTCCGCTTCAACCTGATCTGCAGGCTCTGTGTGTGTGTGACAGGAGTTTTTTTTAATATACTGTGTACATTTTGCTGCCATTGTTGCTGAGCTTAAAACGTCTGCATTCTTGATTTTATAATAACAATTGTAAAAGACTGTTTTACATCAACGAGCCAAATAGCGGGATCACCACAACTTTTTTCCCATGGAAAAGTGGTGTAGGCTTTACCAAATAATAGGAAAAAATGACAAAAGAAAAGAGACAAAAATAACACAAACATATTCTAAAGACCCTCGCATTGACCTTTATGCCGCTTAGATTTCATGAGGAGACCCTGCAGGCTATGTAAACAAGAGTTAAAATAAGCAAATTGGAATAGGCCTAGCGCTTACGTTAGCTTGTTTATCTAAAAAAAAGCCAATATAGCCTGACCATCTACGCGAGAATGGTTCATTAAAATAACTTTACATGATAATCACATTGGCTTTTTTTGGCTCGCTGTCGGTGAAGAAAACAGGAAAAAGAGCGCCGTCAGGTGTCCGTCCGAGAAGGGTCCAGTCCGCAGACAAACCAGATAAACGTGACAGAAGTTGACGGAAGTTCTTCTTCTTCTTCTGTTAATTTTTTTGGCAGTTTACAGTCAAAGTGTATTACCACCATCTACTGGGCTGAGATGCAATTCACAAAAAATAAATTAAAAAATTAAAAAATTAAATCCTATTTGCTAGTTTTGTTTCTTTGATAAATGTTATCATAGCATTAGTGATGTTTCCTGATCTATTCTCACATAATAATGTTTCTAACGAAAAGGCTTTTTTGACGTTGACGGAAGTTGATCCTCGGTTCGTCCCACGTCACCGCGCACAAAACGTGATGTATATGAGAATGTTCTCATTAAGTTAGTCACAAAACGTTCTCATATGGTCAACAGAGAACCATATGGGAACGTCCTTATTATGTCCTCTTTGTAATGTTGCTATGTGACCATAAAATAACCAATATGGAACGTTCCCCTAAAGTCACATAAAGAACGTCATTGTATTACCAACTTAGACCCATATGAGAACGTTTTGATTACATCCTCTTTGTAACGTTGTTATGTGACCATAAGATTACCATTACGGAACGTCCCCCTAAAGTCATTTAAGGAACGTTGAACTGCAGCACTTTCATTACCAAAAGAGGACGTTTCAGGAACATCCCTAATGTTCTGTAAAGGTTCGGAATGTTCGTCACCTTTAGAGAACTTTTAGGAAACGTTACCCATGGTCGCGGGAACGTCACCTTCTACCTGGGAAGGTGAGGCTGTTCCAGGCGGGGTACATGAGCACTGAGCATCCGGTGATCTCTCCGAAAACATCAGATCAAATTAATAGGCGCTATCTTTATAAATAAACCACAGATTTGAGCTTTAAACAACTACATTGTCGACTGAAAAACTATTAAAACTACATTTCGTGACACAATAACAGCAGTATTTTAAAATTTTGCGCCCTTTCTCCTCTGAACGATACTATTACAAATTATATCATGATCAAATACAACCAGAAACAAATGTTCAGTCTTGCTTGTGAAAGGTAATTCCTCGAGACCTGTTTTCAGTTGTGTGGCGATTTGTACAGCCCCAAGCTGCACACGAAACAGGCATTTTCTCAATTGCCTGTCAGGACCGGGGGCCAGAACTCAAACGCAGACCAGAGTAATAGTTCAAAAAGATGAATTTATTTGACACAAGTGCAAACAGAGATGTGATTGAGCTGAAGATGTTTGTTTGGTCAGAAGGTCTGGGGTCCGGATTCCACTGCTCTGGGTTCTGTGGTGCAGGTGAGTTATCCGAGTTCGAGGTCCAGGCTGGAACTCTGCGGTGAGACAGGGAAAAAGAAGTTAGCTCTCGATTGCTCAAAAACAGACCAAAATAAAGAAAGTTTCAGGACAAGGTTGGCTGGCATGTGCTCGTACTGAATGGTACAACGATCCAGCAGAGACTGCAAGGTTGGTCTGGCTTTTATAGGTGAGTAGATTGCAGGATGGGGACCAGGTGTGCTTGATTGACGTGATGAGCCTCAGGTGAGTAGATTACAGGATCATTGGTGACCACGCCCACCAGCAGACTCAGAGCAGCAAGGCGGCCATAGTCATGACCGGGGTTTCGTGACAGTACCCCCTCCCAGACGAGCGCCTCCAGGCGGTCCTCCAGGCTTCTCAGGGTGAGAGCGATGGAACGCCCGTATGAGGGCAGCATCCAGAACCTGCTGCCAAGGTACCCAGCTCCTCTCCTCAGGTCCATAGCCCTCCCAGTCGATGAGGTACTGCACGCCGCGCCCCCGGCGGCGGGAGAACAAAATCCGGCGAACCGTGAACGCAGGATGGCCATCAATAAGCCGGGGGGATGGAGGGGCCGGGAGAGGAGGGAGTAGTGGACTGATGAGGACAGGCCGTCCTTATTGGGAGATCCCGGGTGGAGAGCCATACCTTGTCTCCCACGGTGTAGGAGGGTGCAGGAGTCCGACGACGGTTTGCGTGGCGCTCATACTGGACAGAAGTCCTCAGAAGGGTGGCTCGGGCTCGGCGCCAGGTGTGATGACATCGGCGTATATAAGCTTGGACAGAGGGAACAGCCAACTCTCTTTCCTGAGAGGTAAATAATGGGGGTTGAAAACCATAGACACATTGAAAAGGTGACAGACCTGTGGCAGATGTGGGAAGCGTGTTGTGGGCGTACTCCACCCATGGAAGCTGAGATGTCCAGGAAGTGGGGTTAGAGGAAGCCAAACAACGCAGGGTGGTCTCCAGTTTCTGGTTGGCTCTCTCCGCTTGGCCGTTAGCTTGAGGATGGAACCCAGATGTCAGGCTAACGGTGGCCCCGATGGCACGGCAGAATGACTTCCAGACGGCTGAGGTGAATTGTGGACCTCTGTCCGAGACGATGTCCAAGGGCAGGCCATGGACCGTGAACACTACAGAGACCAGTAGTTCAGCAGTTTCCTTAGCTGTAGGCAGTTTGGGCAGAGGCAGATAACGTGCAAACTTGCTAAACCGATCCACCACAGTGAGTACCATAGTCATACCTTTTGAGGGTGGTAGCCCGGATACAAAATCCAGCGACAGGTGAGACCACGGGCGACGAGGTATAGGCAGCGGCTGCAGGTAACCTAGGGGGGGGGGGGGGTCGATTGGAACCTTTGTTCTGTGCACAGACGGGACAGGCAGAAACAAAGGTCTGGACATCAGTCCTCATCTCTGGCCACCAGAACCGTCTGCGCAGGAAGGCCAGAGAGCGGGCCACTCCAGGATGGCATGAAAGTCTGGAGGAGTGACCCCACTGTAACACAGATGGACGGACAGAGAGTGGCACAAACAGGACGCCCGGAGGACCGTTACCTGGGTCAGGCTGGTGCTGCAGAGCCGTTATCACCTCTCTCTCAATCTCCCAAATGGCTGCTCCAATGATACAGGTTCTGGGTATTATGGTGTCGGGTTCTGCAGTAGCCTCCTCCTTCTCAAACAGCCGAGACAGTGCGTCAGGCTTCACATTCCTGGATCCGGGCCGATAGGTTAGGGCAAAATTGAAACGACCAAAGAAAAGAGCCCACCTGGCTTGACGAGGATTCAGACGCTTCGCCGAGCGGATGTACTCCAGGTTTTGATGGTCTGTCGAAACCACGAACGGTTGATCTGCGCCCTCTAGCCAATGTCGGCACTCCTCGAGAGCCATCTTCACGGCCAGTAGTTCCCGGTTCCCGACATTGTAGTTCCTTTCTGTGGGAGATAAACGATGGGATAGAAAGGCACAAGGGTGAAGCTTGTTATCCTCGGGTGACCGCTGGGACAGGACGGCCCCCACTCCCACATCCGAGGCATCCACCTCCACAACAAACTGCCGGGACGAGTCAGGGTTGATGAGAATGGGAGCTGACGTAAACCTCTTCTTGAGCTCCAAAAAAGCTCCTTCTGCCTCAGAGGACCAGTGAAACGGCCTAGCTGGGGAGGTAAGTGCAGTTAACCCTCTGGAGTCTAAGGGTTTTTTGAGGTCCGTGAGATGTTTTGACATGCCCTGACATTTGTGCTTTTTTCAGTTGCTTATAAACATATTAATGGCAAAGGTGTAATTACACTCTATTTAGCACAAATAGGGGTACCATAATATGCTAGCAACATCTATTTACATATTTGTATTTTTGAGGGAATAATGTTTATGCATGGTTATTCAAAAAACTAAAAATGAAAGTTTCTGAAATAAGGCCACAAAACACATACTTAACATGTGTCCACAAGACTTTTGACTAATGGATGTAGTTGCCTAGTGTTTTTTCTTCAAAATGATCTGAAAATCACCCTGCCTAATCATTCACATAAAACAATACATTTATTTAAATTTTTTAAAACAGTTTTTGCTTCCAAAGGCAATATGCGCAGGGGCGTGACTTGCTGTGATTCACACCTGAGAAGACAAAGACCCTGCATACCAATGAGCCTGCATACTAATGAGCCTTTCATTCAGGTGTGTCACACAAGAAAGAATGCGAGGACAAAAATAAATAAATAAATTATATATATATATATATATATATATATATATATATATATATATATATAAAATACAAATATAAATGAAAGTCAAAAGCACATTTTTAGTACATAGTCATACCTGGAAACAAATCCTGTTCAAATAGGCTATATGGACCATTCTACAGAATTAGTTAGAGTTAGAAAGTTAGAGTTCTCAGAGAGAAAAAAAAAGGTATTTTTTCACAAATTTTTTATACATTCAAATTGTATAATTTCCAAGGTAAACATTTCTAGTATGCAGTTAATTCTCATACTGTATTTTCAGAAAGTTTTGGAATATATCCTCTCCTCAAATGTGTCACTAATAAAAAACAATAATATTAAGATTTTTTTTTACATCTATCTTGTCTTTTTTTTTATTTTTTAAGTAGGCCTATAGCCTGGATTTTATCATTCATATTTCAAAGTTAAGGATTCATTAGTTTGATATAGTCTACATTGGAACAAACACTATAATAACATCTTAGATTATGAGCTTATTTTTGACAAAACATTCTAACGTTATATATTTAACATATGAGCAGAAACTGGTTAACTAAAGCTTATTTGATGTCTATTTTAGAGTAAAAATCTTTATAATCTATCCCAAACTAGTCAACTAAATGTTGTCTTTCATATTTCGTCTGTAACAACAACAGTGCGAATTCCGTTCATTCATCACACAGAGAGAGACACGCGATTCATATTAAAACAGTATTCGCGATTAGAACAAAACACTTAAGAATAAAAAACTTACTATGATCCTCGCTGGATCCATGGCTCCTCGAAGTGAAATTAATCCAGCACTTCTGAGGTAAATTATCCAGAATTATTCCTCACAGCCTCGAAAAACGACACAGACTACCGGTACATTAATCTGAACTTGGTGTTTTATCGAGCTCGTGTGGGCGTTGGCAAGTTTCAGATCATTTGCGTTTCTATAGCGCTCTGTGGGCGTGGTCACATTAAAAGATAATTAGCTGAAATGAGAACGCCTGGCATCTCTCTCTTTTTATATAGATTACATAAACACAGAATATTTGTTTTAGTTTTGAATTAGATAATTTAAAAGTACACACTTAAATGATTATAAAGATATATTGATCATGCCTGTGTGACTAGTATTTGCTGAGTTTTGTTTATGTTTAGAGACGTGCTCCAGAAAAAAAGTTCACGGAGACGGAGAGGCAGAAAGCACACCCTGTTTATTTTCTTTATTTTACAAAAGCACAATGTTTTATTTCGATTGTAAGTGGACCCATAAAAAAGTAGACATTTAACAGTTTATTTTTTCATATTTCTTAAGTGTGTATGACCAAAGGTGACGGAGTATTTTAACCCTCTGGGGTCTGAGGTGTTTTTAAGGCCTTTGAGGTGTTTTGACATACTCTGACATTTGTGCTTATTTCAGCTACTTACAACATACCATTGGCCAACATGTAATTTGGCTGTATTCAGCACAAACTCTGCTACAATAATATGTGAGCAAAATAGATGTACATGTTTGCATTTTATAGAAAAAAAATATTATGCGTGGTTAGTAAGTTTTGGGAAAAAAATTGTCACCGCAATAAGGCCATATAACACATACTGAACAGTTGTCCACAAGACTTTTGAGTTACTATTCTTGTAGGCTAGAATTTTTACTACAAAATGATGTGAAAATCATTCTGACCACTCTTTCACAAACAACAATATAACAATTAAAATTTTGTAAGTCAGTTTTTGTGTCAGCACTGCTGTATGCGTGGGAGTGTCAATGGCCATGAATATTAATGAGATTCACACCAGGGGAGACAAAAGACACTCCCCCAAAGGCTAATGCCCCATCAATGTGCTGTGAGGCAACCTGAACAAAGAATGACAGGAGATGCAAAGGTTTGGTTTTTCAATCTGTTTTATTGTAATTCCTAGAACACATTACTATTTTTTATATTTTTTAAAATATTAAGCAGCACAACTGTTTTCAACATTGATTTTTTTTAAATAAATCATCATATCAGAATGATTTCTGAAGGATCATGTGACACTGAAGACTGAAGTAATGATGAATCACAGAACAACAGAACAACATTTTAAAATAGTTAGGCTATTTTAGACTGTAATACTATTTCACAATATTACTGGGTTCTTTGTTTGTTTTTTAATCAAATATACGCAGACGTGATGAGCATCAGAGACTTCTAAAACATTAAAAAAGTTTGCAAACTTTTGATGGATACCTGTATAAAATTCTACATAATATATCCATCCATTTATATTTGCTGATAACACAATCAAAGAAGCTGTATTATTATCATTATCAATCACTAATGGCCATGGATAAAAAAAAGACAAAAAGTTTTTGTAATTTCACACAAGAATGGGTACTTGTATATTATGACGATGTAAACACAATTACATTTCATCTGTAAATATTACGTCTGTGCACTTACTCAGTATGATTCTCGATCGCACTGAGAACTGAACGACACCTGCGTGCTCCTCTGCGGTGCTGGAGAAGGAGAGCGTGATGCAGACACAATCCTACAACAACAACAAAAACTGTTAGCATACATAATCCAAAGTAAACTGTGGGCAATTAATGGGTATGGACGAACAATGTATATCTATTGATGGGCCATAGGACGGAGAAATATCTATTTATGGGCAATACACCGCGAGAATCTGCTGATGGGCCATATATAGACCGCGCGCATTTAGAGCATTTCAAACATTTACACCTGTATTCACAATCATCTGTGCAGTATTTTAGCAGGATAAGCAGTGTTATAGGCTAACCAAAACAGAACATTTATATATAAAAATATAATGTCTAGTATTTAGACAGTATTTTACCGGAAGCTGAAATATATTTGCACTAAATCACATTATATTTAGGCTACACCTAAGCAGATATTCGCAAATAAGCTACATTACGCATAAGCTAATCAAAACTGAGTGAAATATATTTAATATACAAATGTTTAGAGAGTAACGTTATCATATTGAAAGTTTACACTTGAGCATGTACACGAATGTTAATATTGTAAGGCAATACTAAGCAAAATATAGTCTGAAAACATGAGTTCTATATGATCAGAAAAATAATTATATAACACTAAACAATATAACACTTACTCCGAACTTGTATCCTCGGCGGGATCAATTCTCTCTTCAAAATGCAGCCGTTCGTCGTCTTGAGTTGCAATAATCTTCCTCTGAGGAAAAAATGTGAATTCTTCCTCGCTGTCCAGAATCATCTGGCGGCCTCTTTACCGGAGTAGCGTGCCCGCTGTGCCATCCTCAAAACGCGATGAACTATCAGCGAATCTCATGAAGAAATGTTGTGTTTTTATGGCATTGATCGGGGGCGTGTGCGATGCATATAGATCACCTAAACTATTTACATGTGAATAGCGCCGGGGGCGTGGCGGCCTCAACTCATTAAAAATAATGAGGGGAGAAAGAAAAAACTGGACCTCTCCTTGGTTTCAAACGGATTACATAAACTGTGAGTATTTGTTTTTTATATAAATTACTTCATTTAAAAGAAGAGAATTCAAGCTTCATAAAGAAAAATCTCTCGTGCCTGTGTGACAAGTATTCGCGGAGTTACAGTTAATCTTAGGACGTGTTTCAGAATGGACTTCACAGACAGAGAGAACGCAGAACTCGCATCATGTTCGTTTTTCTTTATTTGGCGAAAAGCACAACACTTTGTTTTTATTGCGAGTATCCACAAAAAAAATAGTCACTTAACAGGATCTAATGATGTATAACACTTAAATGTAAGATCAAAATCAACAGAGTATTTTGAGTCTCTTTTGCACTGATAAGAAAAAAAGCGAGCAAATCACGCCGGCGTGATTTCAGACCCCAGAGGGTTAAGTCTATTTTGCTGCTATGTGAAAAAAATCGCGCAAAACGCTCCGGCGCGTTTCTCGACTCCAGAGGGTTAATGGTGCAACAGTGCGGGTGTAATTTCTGATGAAACGTCTATAGAAGTTGGCAAACCCCAAGAATCTCTGTAGCTGTTTCCTTGACTCAGGACGGGGCCAATCTAAGACTGCTCTCACCTTCTCTGGGTCCATCCTCACCTGACCTCTGGCAATGATGTGGCCGAGGAAAGTGACTGTGGAGGCGTGAAACTCACACTTCTCTGCTTTGACGAACAGATGGTTCTCCAGGAGCCGATGGAGGACCTGTCAGACATGCTGGACATGTTCTGCTTGACTCTGGGAAAAGATGAGTATATCATCCAGGTAGACAAAAACAAATCTGCCCAGCATATATCTAAGCACGTCATTGATAAGACACTGAAAAACTGCAGGTGCGTTAGTCAGGCCAAAAGGCATCTCCAGGTACTCAAAGTGTCCCAGGGGGGTGTTGAAAGCCGTCTTCCATTCGTCCCCCTCACGAATTCAGACCAAGTGGTAGGCATTGCGGAGATCTAACTTTGAAAAAACTGTAGCGGTGGTAGTGGATATTTGTTCTTTACAGTGATGTCATTCAAACCTCTGAAGTCAATACACGGGCGGAGGGTCCCGTCTTTCTTACCCACAAAGAAAAATACGGCTCCTAGAGGTGATGACGAAGGGTGGATAATCCCCGCCGCCAATGAATTGTTAATGTAATCCTCCATTGCCACCCGCTCCGGTCTAGAGATGTTATACAGACGGCTCCGTGGAAACGTAGATCCAGGCAACAGGTCTATGGCGCAGTCATATGGTCGGTGCGGGAGAAGTGAGAGAGCCTGTTGTTTACAGAACACTTCCGATATCTTGTGGTACTCAGCAGGTATTGATGACAGGTCCGGCCGATCTGGTTCGGGTTTCTGGCGGGATACAGAAGAAGGCAAAGCAGACCGCAAACAACTAGCAAGACAGGCAGAACTCCAGTTATGAACCTTAGCAGATGTCCAATCAATGTGTGGATTATGTTTGGTTAACCAGGAGTGCCCCAAAACCAACGGTATGAATGGTGAGTCAATAACAAAAAAAGAGATTTCTTCAAAATGATTACCTGACAGCTGGAGCTGGACAGGGCAGGTGTGGGTTGTTACTCGAGCAAGCAGCCTCCCGTCTAGTGTACTAGCCTCCAGTGGCTCCTTTAGCAGCTCCGTAGTTAATCCCAGCTGTTTTACTAATGTGGTGTCCAAAAAGCTCTCGTCTGCTCCAGAATCAATAAGTGCCAGGAGCTCTAGTGTCTGGTTCTTCCAGCAGATAATGGCATGTAATTGGGTTCGTTGACGGGAAGACAGAGGTATGATTGCTCGGCTCGCTAGGATGCTCCCCCCAGCTAGCAAGCCCTTCGGTTTAACGGTCGGTTAGGGCAAGTGGCGATGTAGTGACCTGGTCGTCCACAGTAGAGGCAAGTGTTATTTCCTCTACGGCGTTCTTGCTCCTCTGCACTGAGACGATTCCGACCCAGCTGCATGGGTTCACCCTCCGGGTACTCCTCTCTCCGCACGGGTTCCTGCGGAAGTTCATGACGAGGGAAGGATCTGGATTTTACCGGAGCTGGGGAGGGATCTTTTCGGCGAGAGATGACGTCACTGCCAGGGCTGCGTTGTTTCTGGCGTCGTCTCTCCCGACCGCGATTGTCTATACGAATAGTCAGAGCAATGAGATTGTAACGAATGTACATCAATAATAATATACATAAAATGTATTTAAGGGGGCCGGAAGGCCAATTTAGCTCAAAAGGAATGATTCATCGATTTGCAATGAATCTTGACCGAATCACTATGGAACCGAGCAAATGACTCGTTTAGAGTTCATTTGAACGGGCCGTAATTATAACCTTGGCACAGATATAAATATCCAATCTATAGTGAAACACTATGTATTAGCAAGGTAACTTTAGATCGACAGTACAAGACATTAAATATGCAAGCACAACACAAGGCAAATATCTTTTCAAATATAAACAAGACTTTATTGATTATCCTAAAACATAAAACTAATATCTAACACAAACACACGCACACGCATTCATACAAGTTGCAGAAAGAAAGAGAGTGAGGAAAGAATGAGTTTTAAGAGTGAGATAGTGAAATCCCAAGTTTCTATATGCACTTATAAGACATGACCTGAACTAACCATCAATCATTAATTTAACCCTTCTATCGTTTCTTTGGCGGGTTATTTAATTTTACATTAATGCACCAGTTCAGTTAAGAGTCTGGAGTGTTACTTGCATGTCCTTGCGTGGCTTAGGGAATTCCCTGTTTGCGGTGCTTCGTCAAAGGGGTTTCCCGGCCGTGGCTTGGCTGGCTGTGCCTGGAGACGTCTTGGGGCGGCCAATCACGTGGCGTGTTGGCGCGGATGAATTAAGTCTTTGAAGTTGAAGCAGGCTTTGCAGTTGAAACGTTAAAACAAAACTTTGCAGCAAAGCTTAACTTAGAACCGAGACTTTCAACGAAAAAGAAAATAAAGGAAGAAATGAAAGTAAGAAAGTGAGGCGAGTTAGATGGCTTGAAATGAAGCTGTTGAACCCGTTCTTCTGATCTTAATTTGGGTTCTTTGTCTCTATGCGTCTACATGGTTAGGCTACCACAACCATCGTCTGCTGTCTCCACCCGACTTGTTGTTCTGCCGAGACCTTTTCGAGAGAGAGAGCCCGCCCGACTTCTGTGTTCGGGTCTAAGATTTTAAACTCAAATGTTTGTCCCGCCTCCTGGAGGAATTTGGACAATAAGATACTTGTAAGGTTGTTTGGAAAGGGGGTATTTTCCATCATCCCCCTCGCATCGTAAATCATGTGGTATCTGTGGTTTGCTTTACTCTGCAGCTGAGCAGAGGCTTTAGTTTAGACATAATTTCCATTTTAAGACCATAAACATTTTACACAGATTTCAATCAAGCCATCTTTTGAATTAAGGGCATACGATTCTTTTGATTGGAAGCACGGTACTCTTTCATTCATACCCACGGTTATAACACAATTACATGATTTATATGTGATCTAAGCATAATAGACACATAGGGGTCATATATTGTAGAAACACATAGAAATATGGTTGAACGATTATATTTGATTATATCAAGTCCATCAAGAATTGTTTTGGGATGAGTTTTATGGATTTTGATATGTAAAGTCTCGTGTCTCTGTGGGTTTTAATGGATCTCAACACTGAGGTCATTCAACGGTCTTCAAGAAGGGGGAAGTCTGTTTTACATCTCTGTCATGGGATCTCCTGACCTCGTGGCGTTAATTTAGTAGGTCCTATCCCGTGACATCTCTTGGTCCTTAAGAAAGAAGGGGTCTGTTAGTCGCAGGTGACCCCTGTTAGGGCCCTGAGCAGTACCATTTCTGAACAGATCTGTCTTTCACAATTACCAAATGTAGACAACATTATTCCTTTAGTTAAACAATAAAAGGTCTTTTTGGTTGTAGACTCTCTGGGTCTGGTGATTTGAATCTGGAATGTGAAGACTCTTTGTGGGATTATGTATGAAGTATGAACAAAATCACCCAAAAGCTTCAATTGTGTTTGGGTCCATTCTCGTTGTCGCTACATATCCCCCCTTCGTTCGACGATGTGTTGAGAAGAAGACATCGGTGAACGCTGGAGAAACGGGTAGAGGAAGCAAACACACACAGCAAACAACAAGACAACACCTCCATGACTGGTCACTTTACTGGTGCAGGGCATTAGATTATCTAGGCCTAAACAGGTTCACTCTCTCAATATAGTCAATCATGTGGAAAAAGTTTAGTTCAATTTTAGGACCGTTATTCTAGTTTGTTTTAAAACGGTGATTGATCAACTTTGTGACTAAATTTGATTTTGTTTGTTTTATTCTCTTCTAGATTGTTCTAGGTTTAGACCAATTTACCTTTCAAATTTGATTCGAATGATGCAGGGAGTTCTCTAAGCTAACATTCGTTTTAAGGTGACTTGCAAACATCAGGCGTGGTGCGTCAATCCTTATATGGTAACCTTGACCCTTATGGGGTGGACAGGCATTTTACCTAATAAAAGAAGGAAAGGAAGGAAGAAGTAAAACAAAACAAAGCAGTTGAGTGTTCCTGATAGGACTTATAACTACGGTTGCACAGCTAAGTTGTCAGGAATCATGATGTAATGAGAGGTGTTCTCAGGTGTACTTGTTGGATGGGTAGTTACCATGTTTCCTACGGTAAGTGTAGCTAAGTTGTTAAGCTAGTTTCTGAAGATAGTTTCTACCTGTGGGGGAAAACATATTTGTTGGATGTTTTGCACGGTAGAGGTGGTTAACTTCTGTATAATAGTGAGTATGTTAGGGGTGTTGTGTAGTGCATGTATGCATGCATGTATGGTCAGATCTGTTTCAGTCTGTCTTGCTCCCCCCTTTGCTTGATGGCTTAGCTTTGATGGGCTTGTTGCATCTTTGCCTTGGAAAGGGATCTTCTATGATCTGCTGGGGGTCAGTCCAGTAAGGCAGGAAGTTCTCTGGCAGACATTGGGAGGTGGTTTGGCATGGATGCGTGAAGCTGTAGTGCAAAACGTGGTCTCCTTTGTTGCCTTCCTCTTGTGATGCCTTCTGGTTGTGACAGACTTTCTGACCTTCTGTGCTTACTGTTGTTGCTGTAGCACTCACATGGTTCTTGAGTTTGGAGCTCGTTTGGTGGTTTCTTTATGAGTGATGGGTAGCCAGGATGGTGTTTCCTGGTACCTCTGGGCGTTTGTCAGTGGTTGACTGTGAGAAACCACTTTGTTCTGTGTTGTTGTAGAACAGGTGGTCGTCATCTTCCTTAGGAAGGTGTACCAGATGATCATTGGTCCTCTGTGTTCAGCTTGTTTTCGATGAACACTTGCAGTTGCCTCATTAGTCGCTCCATGTCTTCTGAGGGTAAACTGTCTTGTTCTTGGGCACACTCAGTGCGGTGTTTAGCTGAGTGGTGCAGAGGTGGGTTTCGTTGTCGATTACCCACATATAATGCTTTTGGATGCATTTGTTGATTCCAGTTGTTTCCTTCTTGTGGGTTTCTTGAGAAGTGTGGCTGGTCCCATGACTTTTCCATGCGGTTGGCGTGGTAGGTGTCATCGGCATGGGAGTCATATTCTCTGTGCTCCTTACGAAGGATGGTGGTGTTGTCATGCCACTGGGTGTCTTCCAGTGCAAGGCTTGTGTCTTGGCTGAATGAGTTTGAAACTGTGGATGTTTTCAAACCTTTCTTTGAGGTCATCTTTTGTTTGATGTAGGCCTTGTGTATCAGGTCACGTAGCTGCTGAATGGTCATCGTGCCTGGGCACGCCATGATACCAAGATGATGACTCAATCCGGGGTGCAGGTTTCTCAGGAAGAGGGTTTTGAAGTTCACATCCTCTTCAAGTTCAGGTTTGCTATGTGCACCTAAGTAAGCTTGTCGAAAACGGTGGAAATAGGCTTGGGGAGTCTCTTGTCGACATTGTTTGGTTTCCAAGGCGATTAACACACCGTGTTCTGACTCTGGACCTGTAAATTCTTTAATCAGTGTCTCACGTAGTAGCTGGTAGTTTGACATGACATTAGCAGGTTGTCGGTCTAGGAAGCTTCGTACCTCTGGACTGGATGTGGATCTGATGAGGTATAACCTGTCTCTGTCAGTCATATGGGGTCTCACCTCTAGGTGGAAGTCGATATCTCGGAGGTAGGCCTGGATGTCGGGACCCTCTGTGGAGTTCGGGTTGAACTGAGTGATATTCTTAACCAGCTGGTTGAGATCTTTAAATGTCATCCCATGTGCAGCTTTGGAGTCTGCCTGGATGATCTCTCTTCCGTTGTTGGCAGGGAAGAGTTCTGTGGTGAAGGCCGGTGACATTTTGGGTTGTGGCCATTCACTTCTTTCACTGTATGCCAGTTCTTGGATGGAGGACTCTGTTCTGCTCAGCAGGGGTGATGCTGAGGGAGGTTTCTCCCTTCTTGGCTCTGGTTTCTGTTGGAAAATGTGCTGGAGTTCATCTCTGACCGCGTAGAGCTCGTCGTTGACGTCATCTCGCTGTTGGGTCAGATGGTCGATGTCAGCGCTGCACCTTTCCAGGTGGTCTTCCAGAGCAGTGATTTTAGAGTTCTTACTTTCAATGTCAGCTTTGGCTTTCTCTAGCTGATGTTCAGCAGACTAGAGTTGGTTTACCAGGTGTTTCTGGACAGTCTTTAATTCTTGTTTGTCACGTTCAGTGACTGCAAGGGCTTCTTGGAGCTTGTCAACTTGTGTCTTTGTTTCTTGCTCCGCTTCGTCGGACACTTTGAGTTTGTCTTGAGCTTCACCTTTGAGCTGGTCTTTGCAGTGTTGAGTGTGCATCAGCTCTCTCAGGAACTCGGTGGTCTGACGCTTGAAGTCGTCCTGGACTTTCACTTCCAGCTTGTCTATGCGGCTCTGGGCACGTGTCAGCTCCTCCTGGAGGTGGGTGATGTGCTTGTCGCTTAGTTTCAGCTGGGCTGTGAAGGCATTACTTAGGGAACAGGTGATCTTGGTTAGTTCCAAGTGGTTTTGGTTTTGGCTTGAATCGTGTGTCAGGAATCTTCTCAGAATTATGATTATTATTAAAAATAATAACAGTTCAATTGTCTTTGGTGTGAGGCAGTCTGTAATGCCTCTGAGCCAGGCGTCCACATCTTCCCTTTGGGCAGTGGGGTTTGTCGTCCACGACATGTTGACACACTGGGGTGAAGAGACTGACACAGATCTGTGTGGGTTATAAGCCTATATGTGGTTGAACAGCTAAGTGTTGTTTCAATAATTGTACACCAATAGTGAAGTGTCGTAATGACTAAGTGTTGGTCTGAGTGTAGCCAGGTAGGCTAGAGATGTAAAGATTTCCTCACTCAACTGCTTAAAGGAAAGAGAGAGAAAAAGGTTAAAACAAATCTCAATGGAAAGAAACTTTTTTTTTCAATGGGAGAAATATTTTTTATAAATATTTTCTATCAATGAAAAGCTGGTTTCAACTCGTGATGTGAGGACTTCGTCACTCAACTGAGTAAGGGAAAAAGAGAGAAAAGTTAACAACCAATTTCAATGAGGGAAAAACAAAAAGAAAATTATTAACTGGGGAAGTATTAATTTCTCATAAATGTTCTTTATCAATGAAAATCTGTTTTCAGAAAGGTACACAATATTATTGTTTATGTTTACGAGGAAAGATAATACAATAATAATGCTGATACCTCTTTTCTGAGTTTGACAGGATTGACACACACACCTTCAGTTGGACCGCTTACAGCAGAGTTTACAGCAGGGATGCTTTGAAGGCGGAGTTTGCTCAGCACTTGTCTCTGTTACTTGATCTTGGATAAGATGTCAAAGTTTAAATTGCGTTTACAAATGCAGGGAGAGTATGAAGAACACAGGATTGTTGATTAAAAATCAAATACCTAATAATCTGTTTGTTGGGAAAGATTATCTTTGTCTCTTTTTAGAGTCGATTGATGGTTCTTCCAGGTTTGTTCCCTATAAATGTGAAGAATAAGATGGAATAAAGCAGGACAGAACAGGAAAGACGTGATGAAGAAATGAAGCAAGGAGGTTGGATCCCGCTACCTTTAGGTCTACCACGAGTATAGAATTGATAGTTGAGGAACAACTAAACACACAAATAAACTTTTGTAAAAGACGATTGTCTCTGGTTTATTTGAAACTCGTATGGAGATGGTAATGTCCCCTATTGAAGCGTCCCGAAAATGAATTAATCAAATATAGTGGTTAAGTTTATAACCAACAGGACGAAAGGATAAAACGCAATGACAATAATGAGCAAGTCTGAGTCTAACACTATTTTTGTAATAGTAATAACAACTTTCAAATTTTAACTTTCCAAGTTCAATACCTATTCACCTAAAGTGATTAGATCTCAACGAGAAATTTAAAAATTATGAAACTAGAATTTATGAAACATAAATCATTAGAAATGATCTGTCTAGAAAAATAGAATTTCAATTTTATTTTAATATTTCCTTTTCTTTAAAATCAAATTCAAATTTGACAAAGAGTAATAGTAAACCAGTATTTTCTTTTTCAAGTAAAATGCAGGTAAAGTAATTAATAATTGTAAACCAATATTTCCTTTTCAAGTAAAATATAGGTAAAGTAAAATGTGAGAGGTAAAAGAAAAAGGAAGAAAAGACCAACAGGTGTAAAAGTCGAGGTGTTTAAATGGTTAAATCACTTTAACTTTGTTCAAACAGACACTGCATTTAACCACTGATGTTAATTACTAATGATAACAGTACATAATGCGTAAGGCGTTAGCATATAGGCCTCAATGTAAACAACTGCTTAGGTTAGCCAAGCCACCGAAAGGGTTGTTTACACTCTGGCGATTGCACGGGTCAGAGTTCACCCGGAAGCGTTGGAAAAGACTTCCGTGTCACGATCGTAACTATAGCGACCAAACGAACGCTAGTGGGCGAACACGTGAAATGCAATGCAAATAGTTTGTAAGCAGTTACGCATGTGTTACATGAAATCTGAGCGCATTTCAACACTGTTCGAAGAATATGCACGTACAGTCGATCATATTATGGGAAATGTCGCCGCATTTCAACACTGTACAAATAAGATACACCACTCGCAGCTTTAGCTGGTTTTACGACGTGGGGCTTCACTCAGTTCGTTAAGAGTGATATTAACTTTAAGCAAGCGACAGCTTTGCGTTATAATAGATGGAACAATAGCGATCTCGGCGGATCGCGTCTGTGCAAGTTTATCTGGGCACACAAGAAAAACAACAACAACAGGGTTTTTAACTGTTGGTTCAGTTATCACGACTTTAAGTTACTATTCAAATTACACTCGGACATGCGCAGTGTTACACGAGAATTCATTGAACAGTCATAAACAGATAAACGTATATTTATTACAGGGATCGCAGTGGAACACGCACTTACAATCAGATAAATAAATATAAGCCTTTTATGACTAACGTTAGATGAGGAACACGCTCATCGCTCTGTGAGGAGAATATTCGTCCTTACAGATAACGTTAACTTAAATTACTGCAGTTTAATTTCGTTCAGCTCTCTGAGTGGTATAAACACACACACATAATGTTATAGCTATTTGAAAGACTCTGGGACACGCAGACGTCAGTTAAGCTATAATCAAGGTATTTCAGGAAATGAGGAACACGCTCAATTCTTACCTTATAGTGTGAGGTTTTATATCTTAACTCAATTTACTGCAGGTAAAAATAATAATAAAAACAAATAAGGAGGCAGACTAGACTAAAGTAACAGCTTTGCTCTGGATGCATTCACTCAAGCAGCAGCATCCACTTCATTCAAACAGGGCGCGCGCTGCGCGCTCTCCATACGTCACACACAGACTTTCAGAGGTTCGGATCTCGCATCCGAAACAAAATGAAAAGATAAATCTTGATATATGCTTACAATTTAGGTTGAACTGCCCGCATTCTCCACCAATCTGTAACGAATGTACATCAATAATAATATACATAAAATGTATTTAAGGGGGCCGGAAGGCCAATTTAGCTCAAAAGGAATGATTCATCGATTTGCAATGAATCTTGACCGAATCACTATGGAACCGAGCAAATGACTCGTTTAGAGTTCATTTGAACGGGCCGTAATTATAACCTTGGCACAGATATAAATATCCAATCTATAGTGAAACACTATGTATTAGCAAGGTAACTTTAGATCGACAGTACAAGACATTAAATATGCAAGCACAACACAAGGCAAATATCTTTTCAAATATAAACAAGACTTTATTGATTATCCTAAAACATAAAACTAATATCTAACACAAACACACGCACACGCATTCATACAAGTTGCAGAAAGAAAGAGAGTGAGGAAAGAATGAGTTTTAAGAGTGAGATAGTGAAATCCCAAGTTTCTATATGCACTTATAAGACATGACCTGAACTAACCATCAATCATTAATTTAACCCTTCTATCGTTTCTTTGGCGGGTTATTTAATTTTACATTAATGCACCAGTTCAGTTAAGAGTCTGGAGTGTTACTTGCATGTCCTTGCGTGGCTTAGGGAATTCCCTGTTTGCGGTGCTTCGTCAAAGGGGTTTCCCGGCCGTGGCTTGGCTGGCTGTGCCTGGAGACGTCTTGGGGCGGCCAATCACGTGGCGTGTTGGCGCGGATGAATTAAGTCTTTGAAGTTGAAGCAGGCTTTGCAGTTGAAACGTTAAAACAAAACTTTGCAGCAAAGCTTAACTTAGAACCGAGACTTTCAACGAAAAAGAAAATAAAGGAAGAAATGAAAGTAAGAAAGTGAGGCGAGTTAGATGGCTTGAAATGAAGCTGTTGAACCCGTTCTTCTGATCTTAATTTGGGTTCTTTGTCTCTATGCGTCTACATGGTTAGGCTACCACAACCATCGTCTGCTGTCTCCACCCGACTTGTTGTTCTGCCGAGACCTTTTCGAGAGAGAGAGCCCGCCCGACTTCTGTGTTCGGGTCTAAGATTTTAAACTCAAATGTTTGTCCCGCCTCCTGGAGGAATTTGGACAATAAGATACTTGTAAGGTTGTTTGAAAAGGGGGTATTTTCCATCATCCCCCTCGCATCGTAAATCATGTGGTATCTGTGGTTTGCTTTACTCTGCAGCTGAGCAGAGGCTTTAGTTTAGACATAATTTCCATTTTAAGACCATAAACATTTTACACAGATTTCAATCAAGCCATCTTTTGAATTAAGGGCATACGATTCTTTTGATTGGAAGCACGGTACTCTTTCATTCATACCCACGGTTATAACACAATTACATGATTTATATGTGATCTAAGCATAATAGACACATAGGGGTCATATATTGTAGAAACACATAGAAATATGGTTGAACGATTATATTTGATTATATCAAGTCCATCAAGAATTGTTTTGGGATGAGTTTTATGGATTTTGATATGTAAAGTCTCGTGTCTCTGTGGGTTTTAATGGATCTCAACACTGAGGTCATTCAACGGTCTTCAAGAAGGGGGAAGTCTGTTTTACATCTCTGTCATGGGATCTCCTGACCTCGTGGCGTTAATTTAGTAGGTCCTATCCCGTGACATCTCTTGGTCCTTAAGAAAGAAGGGGTCTGTTAGTCGCAGGTGACCCCTGTTAGGGCCCTGAGCAGTACCATTTCTGAACAGATCTGTCTTTCACAATTACCAAATGTAGACAACATTATTCCTTTAGTTAAACAATAAAAGGTCTTTTTGGTTGTAGACTCTCTGGGTCTGGTGATTTGAATCTGGAATGTGAAGACTCTTTGTGGGATTATGTATGAAGTATGAACAAAATCACCCAAAAGCTTCAATTGTGTTTGGGTCCATTCTCGTTGTCGCTACAAGATCATCCAGGTTCACAGGTTCAGGGTGTGACACCAGTTCATCCTTTAATTTTTCGTTTAAACCATTGATATACACAGCCAGCAGGGACGCCTCATTCCAACCACTCTCAACGGACAACGTCCGGAACTCAATGGCATATTCAGCCATGCTCCGGAGTCCTTGGTGGAGAGAAAAAAGTCTCATGGATGCGTCATTACCTTGGACCGGGTGATCAAAAACCTTGGTCATCTCCGTGGTGAATGCAGCATAGGTGGCAGTAACCTGATCCTGTTTCCTCCAGTGAACTGAAGCCCACTCCAACGCCGCTCCTCGCAGCAACCCAATGAGGTAAGCAATCTTAGATTTTTCTGTGGCATAGGTGAGGGGCTGGAGAGCAAAAACAAGACCACATTGCATAAGGAACGTCTTACACTGACCTAAGTTTCCATCGTACCTCTCCGGACGGGAGAGCCATGGTTCCCTGGCGGGGTTAGCTGCAGCTGATGCGGCCACTATGGGGGCTGGAGGAGGATTTTGCAGGGTGCCCTGGAGGTTTCCCATACGGAGTGACAGGTCTCGAAGTTCGCCCATTATCTCCTGAAGCGCTGTGCTGTGCTGATCCAGGATTGCTCCCTGAGTGGAGACCGCGTGGCAGACTGGCTCCAGGTCTGCTGAGTCCATTATGGCCGGATCGTTCTGTCAGGACCGGGGGCCAGAACTCAAACGCAGACCAGAGTAATAGTTCAAAAAGGTGAATTTATTTGACACAAGTGCAAACAGAGATGTGATTGAGCTGAAGATGTTTGTTTGGTCAGAAGGTCTGGGGTCCGGATTCCACTGCTCTGGGATCTGTGGTGCAGGTGAGTTATCCGAGTTCGAGGTCCAGGCTGGAACTCTGCGGTGAGACAGGGAAAAAGAAGTTAGCTCTCGATTGCTCAAAAACAGACAAAAATAAAGAAAGTTTCAGGACAAGGTTGGCTGGCATGTGCTCGTACTGAATGGTACAACGATCCGGCAGAGACTGAAAGGTTGGTCTGGCTTTTATAGGTGAGTAGATTACAGGATCATTGGTGACCACGCCCACCAGCAGACTCAGAGCAGCAAGGCGGCCATAGTCATGACCGGGGTTTCGTGACATTCCCGGTATGAGAGGTATGGGAAAGTTGCCATCCCCAATATGGCGGCGCCGTTGACGTGTGCTCCAGCGGCCAATAGGGCGTCTATGTATTTATAATGTCTATGAGTGCAGCTGGCATCCAACTTAAAGGTGCATTGCTGCCACCTACAGTACTGGAGTGTGAAACAGATTAGTAGGGGGAAAAAACAGGACTGCGTGTGTGGTGGGTGGTGGGCCCGCCCACCGGCCGTCCTGGAGTACCGGCTGTTCTGTGATTCTCCAGATCACACAGATGGCCAGTCCACCCCTGCTACAGCACAACAAAATATGTTTGATCTGCTATTTGAAATTAAATAACATGAACAGCATAATTCTTGAACTTTTCCAATTATGGCCTAAATTTAGTTTGTTAATAAGTACTTTTGTACCTGTATCCACCTTATTTTTCACGCCACTGAAATATGTGTTAGATTTCTGGTAAGCTACTTCCCCTTATCGTAGTTTTATTGTGAACCCGTAGTTTTGCGTCGACTGTGTAGTTTTGACTGTCTAGATAACTTTTAATATTGACCACAAAAAGAATGGTGTCATTTGCGCAGTTAGGGTGTGCCATAATTGTCACGGTTCATAAATTCATGGTTTCCTTCTTGTCTCCTGTAACTGTTGTTATGTGTGTGGGTGTGTGTGTGTGTGTGTGTTAGTGGGCGTGACTGCTCGTTCCAGTAGATCCATCCAATCCACTCTCTCATAAATACTCATCGCAATCTCCTTTCTTTTTCAGATCGTTGTTTGATGTCCCTCGTGTGTGTTTGGTCCTGTTCCAGTTGTTGTTGTTTCTGCAGTTTTGTGGTCTGGTTCCTGTCCTTGTTCCTGGCTCCCGTTTCGTGTCTGGATTTATCACCTGTCACCGTCACCCTCATCTCTGCACTCTCACCTGGAACTGCTGACCATCTAGTCCCTGCGTCACCGACCATCCAGAGACTTTGAACTTGTGCTTTATATTAATAAAGAGTTTCTACTTGCATTATTGCTTCCGCTTCTTCGATCATGACAATAATAGCTGGTTCAATTGTAAAAATACCTGCAAGAAATTTGTTTTGACCATAATCCACACACCAGAGCTGAATGTGCATGTGGGGCACCTATGATATGCTACAAGAAGCTTGACGGCTTTGGTTAAAAGCATTATTGTAATGTGCGAATACGCTGGCAATGCAAGTTGCTTGTTATTCTTATGTTTTAGTCAATAGTTAACAGTGTATCTGTTGAATTAACCGGTCAATCAGTTTTGAGTTCTTCGCATGCACATGCTCAATGTTTTGTCCTGTTTTAGTGAATTTTACACAATAGATTATTTTAATTATTGGTTAATTTTCTCGGATCTTAGGCCATGCAGTATTAAAAAATAAAGTAAAAGGAGTCATTCCTCAGACATAGGAATTACAGTCTACTTACAGACATCTATGGGAAAGAAACTTTTAGGTGTACCAAGTGTCTAGTGTCACACACTTTTTGCTTCAGTAACTAACTCACTGAATTTTGTAGCTAGAGTTCTCAAACTTTTATACAAAGTACCCACATATGCTCACTACAAATGGCACCAATTCAATCCTCTACAACAGCGGTTCCCAAACTTTTTTTCCTGCGCACCCCCTTCTATGTCCCAACCAGGTTGACGCACCCCCAATCCCCACTTAAAAAAAAAAACCGCAACAAAGCTTTGTTTTATCGCCATATAAAGACTCATGTTTAATCATGCGCAAATAACCAGAACACGCATGACAATAACAACATCAACAAAGTTTCAATATAATGCAACAAAGCTAAGCTACGCACAAGCTTGTGAGTGACAGACAGGCTCAGTAACAGAAAGCACGGTTATTTTCAGCCGCGTAAAAGAAACATTGCAGCAAGGCTATTAAATGACCGTGGAGCTATCATCATCATAACACAACGGTTACGGAAATTAGAACGACAGTACATTGAATAATTGTGCAGGATACAGCACGTGATGAAGCAATGTCCACGAGTAGGCTACCATGAACAGGATAGGATCATAGAGACACAGCATAAGAGATGACTGACAAAATCAGAAGTAGCCTACGCGCACCAAAAAAATAAAAAATAAAAAAATAAACACTGGTGAATGCGCACCATAACACATGAAAAAACACGGTCACTTCAGGTGCTTCACTCTTCACTCGATCGCCCCCTCCTGTGCTATCTTTTTAAAGAAGCTTCCTATTTTTGGCAATTTTGTCATTAATTTCTCTAATTCCTCTTTTCATTTTCGCTTTTGAAAGCCACTATTGTGTAATTTGACGACGACTCCATATCGATATTTTCTGTCTCAAGTTCAACGTTTTTACTGTTTTGCACGCAATAGCATGTTCACTTACCAACCCGGGGATTCCCCAGTCCCAATTCAAAACAAATTACACCATAATCCATCATTGTTCGTTTCACACATGTATTGAATGATCAGTAAAATATGTTGGTGTCATTATTTATTAAACGAGTTGGCACGCATATAGCCTATAGCGGCTGCAGTGCATAAAAGAAGAGCAGTGCGTAGAGGACAGCAGCTGTCTTCTTCTTCTACGTTTCTATCAAAAACTAATAAATATATTTTTTATTTTAAATAAAAGCGATTACAAAGGAAATGTTTACTGTTCATGTTTTTTAATTTTAAGTATGGAAGTATGGTATATAAATTCCACTTAAAAAAAAGACCGCCATTACATTTTTCCTCTCGCGCACCCCCTGGTGGCAGCTCGCGTACCCCGGAATCCCTGCTCTACAAGAATATCACAGACCTCGTGAGTTGGTGTCAAATACATGGTGTACCTTCGTTACAACCTACCCCAATACCGGGGTAGGTTGTAACACATGCTGGGGTAACTTGTAACAATTACACAAAAGAAGCAAAAATGGATGCCGCACTATAAGTTACTGTATGCTTCAAAAACAGGTTTATTGACATAAAAGAACAATGTCTCACTCCCTCTCTGGAACAGACTGTCTGATTAACTTGTGTGTGTGCGTATATGTATATGTATATGGAAGCTTTAGCGTTAAGTTCTGCCAGGAAGACTCAATTGCTACGTCACTTATTACCTTCTCATCTATCCAATCATGTCTAATACTTGCAGTATAAAAGGCCGGTACTTACACATGTTTGAGTTCGCAGATGCTGACGCTTTCATTTACCTCCATCCTCCCCACCACCTCCAAGATGGTTCCTTCCCCTCCATCCTCCCCACCACCACCAGGATGGTCCCTTCCTATACCTCCCAGGGGGTCGGCTGCGCCCCTGCCTTCGTCTTCAGGCAGGAAATGCAGAGTCCGGACCCTCGGATTGCGAGCTATGGACGGGGCCTACGCCAAAGAACTTTATTGCTTGCTGGGCTATCAATAAATGTATTTATTGTTACAGTATTTATTCTCCCGAGTCTTTCTGGTAGAACTACTTGAACGAACTTACTTAACAGTATACTTGATAAACATATTACAACTTCTAACAAAAAACAGTGTGTGTGTGTTCTTAATCAGAGTCACAGTGCTGACAAATGAATGCCGGTAACCCTGGAGTGCAGGCTTTGTGGGCCCAGAGACTGCATAGGGCACATTTTACCCAGACCTCCTTCGGCTTTGAGTTGCCAAATGGCTCCATGCAAACAACACAAACGTTTTCCTCATCTGAGATGTCAGAATCCTCAGCGTTCAACATTTTCTTGGTGGGCTTCCTCTCCTTTTTCTGTTTCTTGCCTTTATTCTTACCAACAAATAAAGTTTGTCTTTTCTTTCCTCTTCCCTGTTGTTCTTCGACCAGTGCTTGTTTCACTGGTGTATCAGTGAGTATTTCAGACCGCCTCTTCTTCCTGATCCATGCCAGTTGTTTTTCTTGGCCCTGCTTTTGGAAAAGGCCGCATGGCTGAATGACTGAATGCCTGACCTGGAGACAGGAAATAAATAACAGGAAGTCTTTCTCTTGCCCTGTAGCATTTCAGCTTCCAGCACTCCCAGTTGGGCCACTCTGAATAAAGTATTCCTTGTAACGTTCATGGGGGAATACAAAGAAGGGGGGAATTGCATTTCCCAGTGCTTGCACAGCGCATGCTACTGACACAAGCACACCTCTCTCACCCAATGTCATCGCACCCACCTGCTTGACTCCACGACGTGCAACAACACGGTCTGGTGACTGAACTGTGGTTACACCAGTTTCGTCCATGTTCCATATGTCACTCCCATCAAAGTTGTATCTCTCAATGACCTGTCTGGGGCTGTTGAAGAAACGTTTCACATTTATGGTGTTAAAACTTGTGGCCCGTGTAAGGCTGGTTGCCTCTGGACTCCTCATGGACAGGTTGGGGTTCCGCTTCATGAAGAATATGAACAAGTCAGGCCCTGCCATCCTCTTCTCACCCCATGTTTGTGGGTATTTGAGGTTATACTTTACAGCCAGTTCATATGTAAACGTTCTGACCTAAAAGAAAGTGAAATAGAAAACCTAACCAAATATAAAAAAATCTATTTATCTGGAACCTATGCTAGTATTCAATTCTGCTCTGGTCTCCAGTAGCTAACCTTTCATATGCTTACCTCACGTGGAGGCAATCCATAATACAGGTCTGCTGCCTGAGTCAAATATTCTGCTAACACTTTCTCCTGCTCCTCAGAGAAAACTCTGTTGCTGCTCCGGTAACCTACACCAATCAAACAAACCGATCCTAATTCACAGCACCGCAATGTAAAGATAAAAAGGATAAAGGGGCAGAACATCACAATTTAGCAACTGTAACCATTCGACTAGATAGTGCAAAAAATGCTCTCTGTCCTCGCATTATATGTCCTCAATTTAATAAATACATATATATGTAAAAAAATAAATAAAGAAAATGTGGACCTGTCCGTATAAAATGCCACCATGATGCTGATGGGCATTGGAGGTGATTGCTAGGGTTTTGGCTGTTCTTAGTGTTTTTTTTTTTTTTTTTTTTACTGCATTTGTATGGGGTTGTTAGGCTGTGGTTAGGGTGTTTTGGGTGGTTGCTATATGTTTTGTTTAGTTTTTTTTAAAGGAGCAACTCCCAAGTTAATATAGACAGATAATTATGATAGATAATGGCCTGGTTTCACAGACAGGGCTTAGATTAAGCCAGGATTAGACCTTAGTTTAATTAGGATATCTAAGTAGCTTTTATAAATGTGCCTTAGAAAAAAAAACATTACTGGTGTGCATTTTGCAATGCAGTATGTCTTTTTGTGTGTGTTCTTTAAAGAATTTGAATGAAAGCATATTTTCAACATTTAAATATAATTTAGATAGTCACAACAATATCCTGTGTTAAGACATCACACAGGAAGTTTGGGGGGCAGAGGAAACCTCAAGCACTAAGAAAAGTGTTTTATGTACTAAGAAAAGTTTCTGCTATTGCCCACTTCTTTGTGAAAAGAGAACATTGTGCATGATAAACTATCACAAACAATAGTTCACAGAACCATAACTTTTCAAACAGATTAAGTTTCATTAAACACATGTCTGTAATAGTGCTGTTAACCTTTGACATCCATTGGGTGAAAGATAAATACTAGAGTAAAGATGATTAGATCAACTAGCTTTTCACAAGAGATGTGAGATGGGGGTTTCCTGTGGAAAACTCGCTGCAGCTATATGTTAGTGTTTGCTGCTTGCCAGGGTCCAGGTCAAAAGAGGCCATTATTTATTATTCTATTCTATTTTTTCTGTGTAAATTCATGGTATTTTTCCCAGTTTTATTGTCCAAGATAGAAAATCAATGTTGTGTTGGTGGAATTGCACACCAAAATATAATACTGAGTCTAATTAAAAAAAACTATTATGAGCAATATGATGCAATCAGAAATTCAATGAAACACCATAAAACAAAATGTATACCCTATTTTGAGCCCTGAGAGAAGTTGTCAAAGGCAATGTTTTTTTTTTTTTTTTTTAAGGAATATGCACCCTGGCCTGACTGTGACGATGTAACTTGACTGCTGTGTCTTTATCTGATGTGTGAATTACATCCACTGTGTTAAGTAAGTCCAGCTCTTTTATGGCAGGTTGTCCAAGGAGAGGGGACACCAGTCTTGGTATCACAAACACTGGGTGTTTTATCACTCTTCCCTGATGACAAAGTGATGCTGCCCTCTCACCTGTATTGACGTTGCTTGGTCCACACAGCTTGTTCGGGGGACTGAGAACACTGTGGCATGTCTTTGAGTACATGCTCTCTGGAATAGCTGTCACTGCTGCTCCTGTGTCCAATTTGAAAATAATTTGCTCACCGTTCACTGCAATGGACTTTTGCCAGACATCAGTCGAATTCTCAGACTTTACAACTCCCAGGAACACAGTCTCTATACTCTCAGTCTTATCACAATGATATATTTCCTCCAGTCTTTTCTTTGTTTTGCAGACTGCAGCAAAGTGGCCTTTTTTGTTGCACTTCCTGCACTCAGCCTCCCACGCTGGACAGCTGTTCAGTGAGTGTGCTTGTGGCTTTCCACATCTGCCACATCCCTTGCTGGCTTCATTGTGTTTTATACTGTCTGGTCGTCTTTGCGGTCCTTTTTGTGCAAATCTTGGTTTCATTTTGTATTTTACCATGTCCATGTTTACCTCATTTGAGTCAGCGCTTGCTTGTCTTAAGATCGCCTGCTGCTTTTTTATTTCTTCACTTTGTCTTATCTTTGTGATGGCTTTAATGAGTGTGAGCTCGGGATCAAGCTGTAATCTCTCTGATAATCCGTGATCTTATATGCCAACTACCAGTCTGTCTCGTATCATTTCCTCTTGAAGGACTCCATACTGGCAATTTTCCAGCCCGTTCTCATCCCAAGGCGTCATATACTGACGCTCGTGACATTTCGTCTACATTCAACGCGCGTGGCACCCTTTAGCGTCAATATGAGACGCAGATATATATGGGTCAGAAGGCGCCTCCTAGCGGTCTAACCCTAACCCTACACCAGATCTAAACCTACCCATATCTGTGCGTGTTATATTGACGCTAAAGGGTACCATGCGCGTTGGATTTAGACGAAATGTCAAAAGTGTCAGATATGACGCCATAGGATGAGAATGCGTTGGAATTTTCTGCTAGTTTATGAACTGCAGTGATGAACATTTCAGATGATTCGCCCTGTTCTTGGCACCTCTTGTTGAATTTAGCCCTCTCGTAGATCACGTTGTGTTTACATACGAAGTGTTTCTCGAACGCTTCTTTAACTTCGTCATTTTTTTTGTCTTGGTCAGAAAGAGCCAGCGTGCACATGATATCATCAGCTTTATCTCCCATCGTGTAGATAAGCGAATTAACTTGATATTCTTGGCTTCTTTCACTAATTTCCGCTGCTATACGGAATCTTTCATATCGTCTAATCCAATTTGGCCAGCTGCCAAAATCATTGAAGTCGAAATGTTCAGGCGGGTTTATCGAGAACAAAGTATCCATCTTATATGTTTACCTTGGTGCTGTTTTAATGTGAATCTGTTTTGTCGTTGTTGTTGTTTTTTGAGATCAGCCGTGCCGATCGCCTGATCTCATTTCTCAAAGACATTTCTGTCTTTGTTAATGTCAAGTTGTCATAATCAAGAAATTTTTGTCTTTGTTAATGTCAAGTTGTCATAACAAAGACATTTTAAACAATGTCAACTTTGCATTAAAAGTGTCATAATTTACCGAATGACACTTAATGACAACAGTCATAAACATTCATAAAGACTCCTTCATGTTCATGACAGGTGTTATGTCATGTTTATGACAGTGTCATGTCAGTCTTATGCACACCTCTTCAAATAAAGTGTTACCCATAATTCCCTAATATTAACTCTAATTTTGGTGCTGCAATGATTCGCCCATCGCGACGATAACTGACCTCCTCATCTGAGCTGCTTCAGCACTCAAACACCCGCTCGTCAATGTCTAAATGTTTGAGACCAATCAAAGCAAGCGAGATTTTTGTTCACAGAAGCGCGAGCCGAGCCCGAATCCCAACGCGACGCTTCACTTCAGTTAACGCTCATACAGTGCGGGATAAGATGCAAGTAGCTAAAATAAAAAGCTGGGTTTTTTTTCGATAGAAGTTTTAAATGACCGACAGAAATAATCAGTTTGATAAGATTTTATAAGCTCAATTTAACAACACAAGCACCCTATTATAAATATATTGACATTATTATTGTATAAATATATTTGTTTAACGTTACCTGTTTTTTGTATCACTCACACTTGTCTGTGTTTGCGCAACTTGCATCATTAAGCCAGAAGGTGGCGACAAGTGACTGTCTTTATGAGTGAGCAATTGAACCATTGATTAAATTAACAGATTAGTCCAAAAACATTGATTCATTTAGGAAAGAAAAAGTAGCTGAAACTGATGTCTGATGCTCATTGATGCTCATGTGCCTCTGGACACAGAAGGATTGCATTGGCGTTTGTTTGAAATGTAACATCTATGCAAAATAATCCTTGAATCATTTCTAATTCAAGGCCATTCAGACATTTAAACTGATAAGTGTGTGTTTAATGTTTAAGAATCTGATCAAATACTTCATGCTACTGCCCACCGACATGCTTTTAAAGCTACGGTTGTCCATTTTTTGGCCTTCAAAACACCTTAAAATGCTCATGTCGAGATCAGGAAAATCAAAATTTTCGAATTTATGGGAACTCTGTATTTATAAAACTCTGTGTATGGCCCTGATATGCAAGAATACAGTAATTCTATGTTCTATTCTATTAATTCTATTCTATATTATATAGTCTTGCATATTCAATACTAATATGCAAGACTAGTCTTACATGTCACTGTTTATAACACAGAGCATTCATCCTTTGCTGGGACGCTTAAAAAAAAATATCGGGGGCATAAATTAAGAGTATACCCACTTCTCCAGGCACCACTACATCACTGCGCACACACACACACACACACGCACACACACACACACACACACACACACACACAATTACTAATAACATAATAACACAATAATTACTAGTATGTTTAACACGTACTAATATTGTCTTACAAGCACTTATGCAATGTTAGGTTCACAATAAATAAAATCTGTCATATTTGAATCATACTGTCTTTTCTACAATTGGCTGACTGCGGCTTCATTCATCTGTGATAGCCTACTAAAAATGTTGATGCCTGTGACTTTACTTTGGTAATAATTTGAACGTGATAGTTTCATTAAATAGTTTCTGTTGAGCAGGCAGAATACAAGTTAGGACCAACACATCTCTTGTCAGCCTTAATGAACTCTGTTGACTGGTCTGTTCATTGTGCTGCTGTTCTAAGCCTATTTGCTTGTTGGGAAAACTTGTAGCCTATTTGTTAGAGCGAGGTGGTTGCCAATGTTACTCCACTGCAGTGTACAATAGTTATTACATGTCTCACTGCTTTCCATACCTAGTTCCCTCTGTGTAATTTTTGTATTATTTAATGGACCTTAAGTCAAAGCTGAGCATGATGATGCATCACTAGTTTTCATTTCTCTTAGGGGTGTAACGATGTTCGAACCAAACCGAAATACGTTTTGCAATACTCTCATGGCGTACCGAACACGCTCCTCCCCCTGCTGGCCTGCCCAGCCCAGCCCAGCCATGGCTCAATGGACCCCTCATGTCTTATGTGTAGCTACACAACGAATCCAGCGTTGTTGCCTAACCACCATTAATCACATAATCGCAATAAGCTCAGTGTTTTGTTACTTTTGATAATAAGCATCTTTAAAATTGTCTATTTGATCACGAAATTCAAACAATAAATGCTGTTTTGGCGCTCTTTGACAGATCACTGTATTGGCTCCTCATTTAAACGGCAGCGTGGAGTGTGAGTAAACGCGATCATCTCCTCAGTTACAGAATAAACATGTAAACATGAATGGACAACTGAAGGTATGTTAAAAGATACAGTTAGGGATGGCTGACGCAAAACGGATGTTCCGAAGCTTTCCGAGATCCCGAAGCGCAGATGTTTCGAAACACTTCTTCTTCGTCTCCTTCTTCTCTTTCTATGGCGGTTGGCAACCAACTTTTTGGTGCATTACCGCCACCATCTGGACTGGAGTGTGGATCAATGGGTCAAACTCATAGACTGTAAACGGGTCAGACTACACTTTTTAAATTCTTTTAATTAACCCAGTTATCTTTAAAAAAGAAAACAAAATATGAAAACAAATTTCGCCAGACCCTCTTTGCATTATTTCATGTAAATTTAGGGTAATCTGATTCTCACCAAGTTGTGATATCAATCTTTGTCTAGCTTGATGGTATTTAGGACAATTCATAATTACATGTTCTACTGTCTCTTGACTATTGCAATATTCACATTTTCCATCAACATGCTTTTTCATTATAAATAAAGTTCTATTTAATCCTGTATGTCCTAGCCTCATTCTAGACACCACATCTTCCTCTCGCCTTTTTCTGTATGTATTCCTGCTCTTTCCCACTTTTCCTTGAATACTATACAAGTATCTCCCCGTCTGTTCATTGTCCCATAAAAACGGCCATTTTTCATTAATTTTAGCTTTAATTATACTTTTAACTTCAGCTTTGCTGTATTTAATATCTATCTCTATATAAGGCTTCTCTGCTGCTTTCTTCGCACATTTGTCTGCCAATTCGTTACCTCCTACACCTATATGAGCTGGCACCCATATAAATGTAGTACTAATACCAGACTTTAGCAGATTGTTAGCTAAATGGTTTATTTCAAACACTATATCCTGTCTAGTCTCAGAGTGAAGATGCTTTAGACTTATTAATGCTGAACTGGAGTCTGACGCAATCACAGCTTGCTTAGGTTAATTGCTCTACCCACATCATTGCCATCCATATTGCCACCATTTCTGCTGTATATACCGCTAAATCATCATTAATTCTTTTAGCAAATTCAATATTTAATTGAGGGATAACATAAGCAATTCCCATTTTCTTATCTGTCTGCTTTGATGCATCAGTATATAAAATAATTCCTTCTTTATGTTTGCTAGTTATATAATTCTGAGCCCTGTAACGATCCAATTCCATTAACCTCCTTTTCCTCCAATAATCCTAAATCAACTGGAACTTCTGACAACAGCCAAGGAGGTACAACTGGATATACACAGCAAAATCCCCAGTGTTAATCGAACTCTCCTGGGGTACATATAGGTCCATGGACCTATATGTACACCAGGAGAGTTCGATTAACACTGGGGATTTTGCTGTGTACCACTGTAGGGCTTATCTTCAGTGCACGAATTCCTATTGTTATTATCTTCTGCCTTATTGTCCAACCAAAACTTTTAATTAGGTTATTCTCTCTCTCTTGACATTCCCATAAAACTGTCTGACTCATATGTTTTTCAGTATGACCCCTCAGATTTGCCCAATACACAAGAGATAGCTGGTCTCTTCTAAGATGTAGCGGCATCTCCCCCATCTCTACCTGAATTGCTGCCACTGACGAGGTCTTAATTACCCCACAGCATAACCTCAAACCTTGGTTCTGGATTACATCTAGTTTCTTTAATATTGTTTTAGCAGCAGATCCATACACTATACACCCACAATCAAATACCGACCTGATCATCCCTGAATTAATAGCTTTCAACGTAGGTCTACTTGCTCCCCTTTCTACTCCACGCAAACATCTCATCACATTCAACACTTTCTTACATTTATCAATCATTTTCTGGATATATGCATTGTCCAAGTTAGTCTTTTGTCGAACCAAATTCCCAAATATTTGAAGAATTCCACTCGTTCTAATTCTGCCCCAGATAATTTGATTTTTACATTCAAATTTATTTTATTCCTAGAGAAAAATAAAGTCTTTGTTTTGTCTATTGAGATTCTAAACTCCCATTGAATGGCCCACTCTTGGACTCTATTTACTGCTTGCTGCATCTTATCCACCACAAAATCTATATTCCTTCCCTTTTTCCACATTGCTCCATCGTCTGCAAACAATGCTACCCCGACTGAATTTTGCATATCCTTAAAAACATCATTAATCATGATTGAAAATAATAGTGGACTGATAATGCTCCCTTGTGGAACACCATTTTCCACACTGTAACTCTCACTTACTTCCCCATTTATTTGAATTTGAATTACTCTATCAGATAAAAACCCTTTTATCAACTGGAACATCCTTCCCTTAATTCCCAATAGTTTTAGTTTAATCAGCATGCCTTCTCTCCACAACATATCGTATGCCTTTTCGATATAAAAAAATACTACCACTACAGATTCTTAATTCACCTGAGCCTTCCTTATTATATCTTCAAGGCATACAATGGGATCCATGGTACCTCTACCTTTCCTGAATCCACTTTGATAATTTTGCATCAATCCTTTTGTTTCTATTGTAACGAATGTACATCAATAATAATATACATAAAATGTATTTAAGGGGGCCGGAAGGCCAATTTAGCTCAAAAGGAATGATTCATCGATTTGCAATGAATCTTGACCGAATCACTATGGAACCGAGCAAATGACTCGTTTAGAGTTCATTTGAACGGGCCGTAATTATAACCTTGGCACAGATATAAATATCCAATCTATAGTGAAACACTATGTATTAGCAAGGTAACTTTAGATCGACAGTACAAGACATTAAATGTGCAAGCACAACACAAGGCAAATATCTTTTCAAATATAAACAAGACTTTATTGATTATCCTAAAACATAAAACTAATATCTAACACAAACACACGCACACGCATTCATACAAGTTGCAGAAAGAAAGAGAGTGAGGAAAGAATGAGTTTTAAGAGTGAGATAGTGAAATCCCAAGTTTCTATATGCACTTATAAGACATGACCTGAACGAACCATTAATCATTAATTTAACCCTTCTATCGTTTCTCAGGCAGGTTATTAGATATTACATTAATGCACCAGTTCAGTTAAGAGTCTGGAGGGTTACTTGCATGTCCTTGTGGCTTAGGGAATTCCCTGTTTGCGGTGCTTCGTCAAAGCTGGTTTCCCGGCCGTGGCCTGGCTGTGCCTGGAGACGTCTTGGGGCGGCCAATCACGTGGCGTGTTGGCGCGGATGAATGAAGTCTTTGAAGTTGAAGCAGGCTTTGCAGTTGAAACGTTAAAACGAAACTTTGCAGCAAAACTTAACTTAGAACCGAGACTCACAACGGAAAATAAAGGAAAACTTAGGAAAGAAAGAAAGTGAGACGAGTTAGATGGCTTGAAATGAAGCTGTTGAACCCGTTCTTCTGATCTTAATTTGGGTTCTTTGTCTCTATGCGTCTACATGGTTAGGCTACCACAACCATCGTCTGCTGTCTCCACCCGACTTGTTGTTCTGCCGAGACCTTTTCGAGAGAGAGAGCCCGCCCGACTTCTGTGTTCGGGTCTAAGATTTTAAACTCAAATGTTTGTCCCGCCTCCTGGAGGAATTTGGACAATAAGATACTTGTAAGGTTGTTTGAAAAGGGGGTATTTTCATCACCCCCCCCTCGCATCGTAAATCATGTGGTATCTGTGGTTTGCTTTACTCTGCAGCTGAGCAGAGGCTTTAGTTTAGACATAATTTCCATTTTAAGACCATAAACATTTTACACAGATTTCAATCAAGCCATCTTTTGAATTAAGGTTATACGATTCTTTTGATTGGAAGCACGGTACTCTTTCATTCATACCCACGGTTATAACACAATTACATGATTTATATGTGATCTAAGCATAATAGACACATAGGGGTCATATATTGTAGAACACATAGAAATATGGTTGAACGATTATATTTGATTATATCAAGTCCATCAAGAATTGTTTTGGGATGAGTTTTATGGATTTTGATATGTAAAGTCTCGTGTCTCTGTGGGTTTTAATGGATCTCAACACTGAGGTCATTCAACGGTCTTCAAGAAGGGGGAAGTCTGTTTTACATCTCTGTCATGGGATCTCCTGACCTCGTGGCATTAATTTAGTAGGTCCTATCCCGTGACATCTCTTGGTCCTTAAGAAAGAAGGGGTCTGTTAGTCGCAGGTGACCCCTGCTAGGGCCCTGAGCAGTACCATTTCTGAACAGATCTGTCTTTCACAATTACCAAATGTAGACAACATTATTCCTTTAGTTAAACAATAAAAGGTCTTTTTGGTTGTAGACTCTCTGGGTCTGGTGATTTGAATCTGGAATGTGAAGACTCTTTGTGGGATTATGTATGAAGTATGAACAAAATCACCCAAAAGCTTCAATGGTGTTTGGGTCCATTCTCGTTGTCGCTACATATCCCCCCTTCGTTCGACGATGTGTTGAGAAGAAGACATCGGTGAACGCTGGAGAAACGGGTAGAGGAAGCAAACACACACAGCAAACAACAAGACAACACCTCCATGACTGGTCACTTTACTGGTGCAGGGCATTAGATTATCTAGGCCTAAACAGGTTCAGTCTCTCAATATAGTCAATCATGTGGAAAAAGTTTAGTTCAATTTTAGGACCGTTATTCTAGTTTGTTTTAAAACGGTGATTGATCAACTTTGTGACTAAATTTGATTTTGTTTGTTTTATTCTCTTCTAGATTGTTCTAGGTTTAGACCAATTTACCTTTCAAATTTGATTCGAATGATGCAGGGAGTTCTCTAAGCTAACATTCGTTTTAAGGTGACTTGCAAACATCAGGCGTGGTGCGTCAATCCTTATATGGTAACCTTGACCCTTATGGGGTGGACAGGCATTTTACCTAATAAAAGAAGGAAAGGAAGGAAGAAGTAAAACAAAACAAAGCAGTTGAGTGTTCCTGATAGGACTTATAACTACGGTTGCACAGCTAAGTTGTCAGGAATCATGATGTAATGAGAGGTGTTCTCAGGTGTACTTGTTGGATGGGTAGTTACCATGTTTCCTACGGTAAGTGTAGCTAAGTTGTTAAGCTAGTTTCTGAAGATAGTTTCTACCTGTGGGGGAAAACATATTTGTTGGATGTTTTGCACGGTAGAGGTGGTTAACTTCTGTATAATAGTGAGTATGTTAGGGGTGTTGTGTAGTGCATGTATGCATGCATGTATGGTCAGATCTGTTTCAGTCTGTCTTGCTCCCCCCTTTGCTTGATGGCTTAGCTTTGATGGGCTTGTTGCATCTTTGCCTTGGAAAGGGATCTTCTATGATCTGCTGGGGGTCAGTCCAGTAAGGCAGGAAGTTCTCTGGCAGACATTGGGAGGTGGTTTGGCATGGATGCGTGAAGCTGTAGTGCAAAACGTGGTCTCCTTTGTTGCCTTCCTCTTGTGATGCCTTCTGGTTGTGACAGACTTTCTGACCTTCTGTGCTTACTGTTGTTGCTGTAGCACTCACATGGTTCTTGAGTTTGGAGCTCGTTTGGTGGTTTCTTTATGAGTGATGGGTAGCCAGGATGGTGTTTCCTGGTACCTCTGGGCGTTTGTCAGTGGTTGACTGTGAGAAACCACTTTGTTCTGTGTTGTTGTAGAACAGGTGGTCGTCATCTTCCTTAGGAAGGTGTACCAGATGATCATTGGTCCTCTGTGTTCAGCTTGTTTTCGATGAATACTTGCAGTTGCCTCATTAGTCGCTCCATGTCTTCTGAGGGTAAACTGTCTTGTTCTTGGGCACACTCAGTGCGGTGTTTAGCTGAGTGGTCCAGAGGTGGGTTTCGTTGTCGATTACCCACATATAATGCTTTTGGATGCATTTGTTGATTCCAGTTGTTTCCTTCTTGTGGGTTTCTTGAGAAGTGTGGCTGGTCCCATGACTTTTCCATGCGGTTGGCGTGGTAGGTGTCATCGGCATGGGAGTCACATTCTCTGTGCTCCTTACGAAGGATGGTGGTGTTGTCATGCCACTGGGTGTCTTCCAGTGCAAGGCTTGTTTCTTGGCTGAAGGAGTTTGAAACTGTGGATGTTTTCAAACCTTTCTTTGAGGTCATCTTTTGTTTGACGTAGGCCTTGTGTATCAGGTCACGTAGCTGCTGAATTGTCATTGTGCCTGGGCAGGCCATGATACCAAGATGATGACTCAATCCAGGGTGCAGGTTTCTCAGGAAGAGGGTTTTGAAGTTCACATCCTCTTCAAGTTCAGGTTTGCTATATGCACCTAAGTAAGCTTGTCGAAAACGGTGGAAATAGGCTTGGGGAGTCTCTTGTCGACATTGTTTGGTTTCCAAGGCGATTAACACACCGTGTTCTGACTCTGGACCTGTAAATTCTTTAATCAGTGTCTCACGTAGTAGCTGGTAGTTTGACATGACATTAGCAGGTTGTCGGTCTAGGAAGCTTCGTACCTCTGGACTGGATGTGGATCTGATGAGGTATAATCTGTCTCTGTCAGTCATATGGGGTCTCACCTCTAGGTGGAAGTCGATATCTCGGAGGTAGGCCTGGATGTCGGGACCCTCTGTGGAGTTCGGGTTGAACTGAGTGATATTCTTAACCAGCTGGTTGAGATCTTTAAATGTCATCCCACGTGCAGCTTTGGAGTCTGCCTGGATGAGCTCTCTTCGTTTGTTGGCAGTGAACAGTTCTGTGGTGAAGGCCGGTGACGTTTTGGGTTGTGGCCATTCACTTCTTTCACTGTATGCCAGTTCTTGGGTGGAGGACTCTGTTCTGCTCAGCAGGGGTGATGCTGAGGGAGGTCTCTCCCTTCTTGGCTCTGGTTTCTGTTGGAAAATGTGCTGGAGTTCATCTCTGACCGCGTAGAGCTCGTCGTTGACGTCATCTCGCTGTTGGGTCAGATGGTCGATGTCAGTGCTGCACCTTTCCAGGTGGTCTTCCAGAGCAGTGATTTTAGAGTTCTTACTTTCAATGTCAGCTTTGGCTTTCTCTAGCTGATGTTCAGCAGACTGGAGTTGGTTTACCAGGTGTTTCTGGACAGTCTTTAATTCTTGTTTGTCACGTTCAGTGACTGCAAGGGCTTCTTGGAGCTTGTCAACTTGTGTCTTTGTTTCTTGCTCCGCTTCGTCGGACACTTTGAGTTTGTCTTGAGCTTCACCTTTGAGCTGGTCTTTGCAGTGTTGAGTGTGCATCAGCTCTCTCAGGAACTCGGTGGTCTGACGCTTGAAGTCGTCCTGGACTTTCACTTCCAGCTTGTCTATGCGGCTCTGGGCACGTGTCAGCTCCTCCTGGAGGTGGGTGATGTGCTTGTCGCTTAGTTTCAGCTGGGCTGTGAAGGCATTACTTAGGGAACAGGTTATTTTGGTTAGTTCCAAGTGGTTTTGGTTTTGGCTTGAATCGTGTGTCAGGAATCTTCTCAGAATTATGATTATTATTAAAAATAATAACAGTTCAATTGTCTTTGGTGTGAGGCAGTCTGTAATGCCTCTAAGCCAGGCGTCCACATCTTCCCTTTGGGCAGTGGGGTTTGTCGTCCACGACATGTTGACACGCTGGGGTGAAAAGACTGACACAGATCTGTGTGGGGTATAAGCCTATATGTGGTTGAACAGCTAAGTGTCGTTTCAATAATTGTACACCAATAGTGGAGTGTCGTAATGACTAAGTGTTGGTCTAAGTGTAGCCAGGTAGGCTAGAGATGTAAAGATTTCCTCACTCAACTGCTTAAAGGAAAGAGAGAGAAAAAGGTTAAAACAAATCTCAATGGAAAGAAACTTTTTTTTTTTCAATGGGAGAAATATTTTTTATAAATATTTTCTATCAATGAAAAGCTGGTTTCAACTCGTGATGTGAGGACTTCGTCACTCAACTGAGTAAGGGAAAAAGAGAGAAAAGTTAACAACCAATTTCAATGAGGGAAAAACAAAAGAAAATTATTAACTAGGGGAAGTATTAATTTCTCATAAATGCTTCCTATTAATGAAAATCTGTTTCCAGAAAGGTAAACAATATTATTGTTTATGTTTACGAGGAAAAATAATACAATAATAATGCTGATACCTCTTTTCTGAGTTTGACAGGATTGACACACACACCTTCAGTTGGACCGCTTACAGTAGAGTTTACTGCAGGGATGCTTTGAGGGCGGAGTTTGCTCGGCACTTGTCTCTGTTACTTGATCTTGGATAAGATGTCAAAGTTTAAATTGCGTTTACAAATGCAGGGAGAGTATGAAGAACACAAGATTGTTGATTAAAAATCAAATACCTAATAATCTGTTTGTTGGGAAAGATTATCTTTGTCTCTTTTTAGAGTCGATTGATGGTTCTTTTCAGGTTTGTTCCCTACAAATGTGAAGAATAAGATGGAATAAAGCAGGACAGAACAGGAAAGACGTGATGAGGAAGAAATGAAGCAAGGAGGTTGGATCCCGCTACCTTTAGGTCTACCACGAGTATAGAATTGATAGTTGAGGAACAACTAAACACACAAATAAACTTTTGTAAAAGACGATTGTCTCTGGTTTATTTGAAACTCGTATGGAGATGGTAATGTCCCCTATTGAAGCGTCCCGAAAATGAATTAATCAAATATAGTGGTTAAGTTTATAACCAACAGGACGAAAGGATAAAACGCAATGACAATAATGAGCAAGTCTGAGTCTAACACTATTTTTGTAATAGTAATAACAACTTTCAAATTTTAACTTTCCAAGTTCAAGACCTATTCACCTAAAGTGATTAGATCTCAACGAGAAATTTAGAAATTATGAAATTAGAATTTATTAAAAATAAATCATTAGAAATGATCTGTCTAGAAAAATAGAATTTCAATTTTATTTTAATATTTCCTTTTCTTTAAAATCAAATTCAAATTTGACAATTAGTAATAGTAAACCAGTATTTTCTTTTTCAAGTAAAATGCAGGTAAAGTAATTAATAATTGTAAACCAATATTTCCTTTTCAAGTAAAATATAGGTAAAGTAAAATGTGAGAGAGGTAAAAGAAAAAGGAAGAAAAGACCAACAGGTGTAAAAGTCGAGGTGTTTAAATGGTTAAATCACTTTAACTTTGTTCAAACAGACACTGTATTTAACCACTGATGTTAATTACTAATGATAACAGTACATAATGCGTAAGGCGTGAGCATATAGGCCTCAATGTAAACAACTGCTTAGGTTAGCCTAGCCACCGAAAGGGTTGTTTACACTCTGGCGATTGCACGGGTCAGAGTTCACCCGGAAGCGTTGGTTAAGACTTCCGTGTCACGATCGTAACTATAGCGACCAAACAAACGCTAGTGGCAAACACGTGAAATGCAATGCAAATAGTTTGTAAGCAGTTAAGCATGTGTTACATGAAATCTGAACGCATTTCAATACTGTTCGAAGAATATGCACGTACAGTCGATCATATTACGGGAAATGTCGGCGCATTTCCACACTGTACAAATAAGATACACCACTCGTAGCTTTAGCTGGTTTTACGACGTGGGGCTTCACTCAGTTCGTTAAGAGTGATATTAACTTTAAGCAAGCGACAGCTTTGCGTTATACTAGATGGAACAATAGCGATCTCGGCGGATCGCGTCTGTGCAAGTTTATCTGGGCACACAAGAAAAACAACAACAACAGGGTTTTTAACTGTTGGTTCAGTTATCACGACTTTAAGTTACTATTCAAATTACACTCGGACATGCGCAGTGTTACACGAGAATTCATTGAACAGACATAAACAGATAAACGTATATTTATTACAGGGATCGCAGTGGAACACGCACTGACAATCAGATAAATAAATATAAGCCTTTTATGACTAACGTTAGATGAGGAACACGCTCATCACTCTGTGAGGAGAATATTCGTCCTTACAGATAACGTTAACTTAAATTACTGCAGTTTAATTTCGTTCAGCTCTCTGAGTGGTATAAACACACACACATAATGTTATAGCTATTTGAAAGACTCTGGGACACGCAGACGTCAGTTAAGCTATAATCAAGGTATTTAAGGAAATGAGGAACACGCTCAATTCTTACCTTTATCGTAGTGTGAGGTTTTATATCTTAACTCAATTTACTGCAGGTAAAAATAATAATAAAACAAATAGGGAGGCAGACTAGACTAAAGTAACAGCTTTGCTCTGGATGCATTCACTCAAGCCGCAGCATCCACTTCATTCAAACAGGGCGCGCGCTGCGCGCTCTCCATACGTCACACACAGACTTTCAGAGGTTCGGATCTCGCATCCGAAACAAAATGAAAAGATAAATCTTGATATATGCTTACAATTTAGGTTGAACTGCCCGCATTCTCCACCAAATATGTAACGAATGTACATCAATAATAATATACATAAAATGTATTTAAGGGGGCCGGAAGGCCAATTTAGCTCAAAAGGAATGATTCATCGATTTGCAATGAATCTTGACCGAATCACTATGGAACCGAGCAAATGACTCGTTTAGAGTTCATTTGAACGGGCCGTAATTATAACCTTGGCACAGATATAAATATCCAATCTATAGTGAAACACTATGTATTAGCAAGGTAACTTTAGATCGACAGTACAAGACATTAAATGTGCAAGCACAACACAAGGCAAATATCTTTTCAAATATAAACAAGACTTTATTGATTATCCTAAAACATAAAACTAATATCTAACACAAACACACGCACACGCATTCATACAAGTTGCAGAAAGAAAGAGAGTGAGGAAAGAATGAGTTTTAAGAGTGAGATAGTGAAATCCCAAGTTTCTATATGCACTTATAAGACATGACCTGAACGAACCATTAATCATTAATTTAACCCTTCTATCGTTTCTCAGGCAGGTTATTAGATATTACATTAATGCACCAGTTCAGTTAAGAGTCTGGAGGGTTACTTGCATGTCCTTGTGGCTTAGGGAATTCCCTGTTTGCGGTGCTTCGTCAAAGCTGGTTTCCCGGCCGTGGCCTGGCTGTGCCTGGAGACGTCTTGGGGCGGCCAATCACGTGGCGTGTTGGCGCGGATGAATGAAGTCTTTGAAGTTGAAGCAGGCTTTGCAGTTGAAACGTTAAAACGAAACTTTGCAGCAAAACTTAACTTAGAACCGAGACTCACAACGGAAAATAAAGGAAAACTTAGGAAAGAAAGAAAGTGAGACGAGTTAGATGGCTTGAAATGAAGCTGTTGAACCCGTTCTTCTGATCTTAATTTGGGTTCTTTGTCTCTATGCGTCTACATGGTTAGGCTACCACAACCATCGTCTGCTGTCTCCACCCGACTTGTTGTTCTGCCGAGACCTTTTCGAGAGAGAGAGCCCGCCCGACTTCTGTGTTCGGGTCTAAGATTTTAAACTCAAATGTTTGTCCCGCCTCCTGGAGGAATTTGGACAATAAGATACTTGTAAGGTTGTTTGAAAAGGGGGTATTTTCATCACCCCCCCCTCGCATCGTAAATCATGTGGTATCTGTGGTTTGCTTTACTCTGCAGCTGAGCAGAGGCTTTAGTTTAGACATAATTTCCATTTTAAGACCATAAACATTTTACACAGATTTCAATCAAGCCATCTTTTGAATTAAGGTTATACGATTCTTTTGATTGGAAGCACGGTACTCTTTCATTCATACCCACGGTTATAACACAATTACATGATTTATATGTGATCTAAGCATAATAGACACATAGGGGTCATATATTGTAGAACACATAGAAATATGGTTGAACGATTATATTTGATTATATCAAGTCCATCAAGAATTGTTTTGGGATGAGTTTTATGGATTTTGATATGTAAAGTCTCGTGTCTCTGTGGGTTTTAATGGATCTCAACACTGAGGTCATTCAACGGTCTTCAAGAAGGGGGAAGTCTGTTTTACATCTCTGTCATGGGATCTCCTGACCTCGTGGCATTAATTTAGTAGGTCCTATCCCGTGACATCTCTTGGTCCTTAAGAAAGAAGGGGTCTGTTAGTCGCAGGTGACCCCTGCTAGGGCCCTGAGCAGTACCATTTCTGAACAGATCTGTCTTTCACAATTACCAAATGTAGACAACATTATTCCTTTAGTTAAACAATAAAAGGTCTTTTTGGTTGTAGACTCTCTGGGTCTGGTGATTTGAATCTGGAATGTGAAGACTCTTTGTGGGATTATGTATGAAGTATGAACAAAATCACCCAAAAGCTTCAATGGTGTTTGGGTCCATTCTCGTTGTCGCTACACTATCCAATACTTAAGCCTGTCATTTATCATCCTCTCCATAGTTTTTCCCATCTGGGACGTTAATGCAATAGGTCTATAATTATTTGCTATTTGGGGATCCTTCCCAGGTTTCCTAATAGGAACAATTATAGACTCCTTCCATGCTCTAGGAATGCATCCATCTATCCATACTTTATTATAAAGATTTAACAAAACATCTTTCCCCTTATCACTTAAGTTGTCCAACATAGAATAACAGATTTTATCTCTCCCTGGAGATGTCTTACCTAATTTCCTCAATGCCATGTTCAGTTCTGACTTTGTAAATAATACATCCAATTCCCCTCCTTCACTATCCTCATTGCCAAACACATACTGATATTTTCCAACTGTTTCATTTCTTCCTCTCTTTTCCGCATTATTTAAATTTCCTGGACTATGCACCTTGACTAATGTTTTTGCTATAACTTCTGCTTTTTCCTTATAGTGATAGTTCTTTGCCCCTCAATCAGCATAGGATATCCATATTCCCTTCCATATTCCCTTTCATTTTTTTAATCATATTCCAAATTCTCTCCACTGGAGTAGTTCTCCCAATAGAGTCACAGAACCTTTTCCAGTGATAATTTCGAAACACTGATCTGAAGCGTGATTTAAAACACCCATGTCACGTGACTACGGCTAAATGAAGCTTCTGAGTGTTTCGACCAGTGGCGTGCTCCGCCGATTCAGCGTTTGATTGACAGGGTCGGGAACAGACCACACAATCGCACATCTGTATAAAAGTGAAGTCAACTCATCTTGACCTTGTGTGTTTTTGTGAGAGGATTTTTTCAAAGACTGGAGTAATTATCTATAGAGAGCCTAAGTCCCGCCCCTCCGCTTCCGGCTCATGGGACCTTATTTCGGAAAAAATATACATGGTAGTCAATGGGGAGAGATAACTTATCTTTTTATTCCGTCTGAGCTGTGCCCTGAATTACACATATTATGATGTTTGTCAATTTAAAAGGTAATTATGAAAGTCAAGAAAGTCGCAGTTTGTCATAAAACAGGAGAGTGACAGTTACTTTTATGTGAAAATCGCTCAGTGAACTACATCTCTCGTCTCGCACCAAGCTCGTGTGTGTGCAGTCTGGTACAAAACACACACAGGCATGACGGCGTAACGTTACGATTATAAAGTTAGACTATAAAACATGACAGACGTTAGCTTAGCTTCATTCATTGAGAGAAAAGGTATGCCGTCTCATGTGCGCCTTTTGGGTTTTGTAGTCTTTGTAATTACGTATTTTCACAGTCTTATACCTCGACAGTTTTACATCAAACTGCGACTTTCTTGACTTTAAAATGTATCTTTTAAATTGACAAACATCGCATGTGTAATTCAGGGCACAAATCGAACGGGATCAAAATATTTGTTGTCTCTCGCCATTGTGTAATATTTTTCCGAATTAAGGTCCCATGGTGGTTAACCGGAAGGGGAGTGACTTAGGCTCTCTATATAAAAAAAAAAAAGTAGGCTAAGTCCTTCCAAAGAAGATAAATTAATATTTTTAATAAGAATCTCTAAAAAAGTGAGACATTGTGGCTTGATTTCTTTTATTAAGATTCATTTTTCAGGACCAAAATAACATTCTGCACAGTGAGGAGTCTACAGGTTGCAAGCTTCACATATTAGAAAAATAGCTACAATAATAATAATTTTTTTTTTTTTTTAATTTATGGCTCGTTGTCAAGGTGTTTCAGATCAACACCTGCAAGCGACCACTAGGTGTCACCGTTGAGACGGATGTCGGATTGGGATTCGAAGCCTCGACACAATATGGCACATTTGGTTCAACTGTTTCATTGCTTCACGAAGCCTCAATCTGCCCACCACAGTATACTTACTGAAAGGCATCTGTAATAATCCACTGGAGGCAAGTTGTAGCGAGAGAACCCAAGTGCAGTTTATTCAAAATAACACAGAACAAGATCAAAACATAAAACAAAGCATGACCTGGGGCCTGTACCATGATGATAGTTGAACAAACTCGGGGTTACAGGATTGGTTTTGGGTCGACAAAACCAAACCGATGCAATCTGGCTTTATTGGTACCATGACGCAGCTCATCAACTTTCTCTGTCAACTCAGGCTTTGATCCTTAAGCTATGATTACTCCACACGCGCGTGCACATAAAAGAGTGATGTCGACACTGAACAACCAATCGCGTTCGATATGGATAGAGCGAGAGATATATATTTTTCCGCGCAGGAGCAAGAGATTATTCTTCAGAAATATGAAGAATATAGGAGTGTTTTTCAAGCACGCAGTAACACTGTATCTGCTGCCAAAGCAAGAGAACAATCTTGGAGGAAGATTGCTGATTGCGTTAATGCGTAGGCTAAGTTAAACAATTAATGTAAATTTATGTAGGCTAACCATATTAAAAATGTATTAAATGCTAAAATAAAAATGTGTATTCGTGCTGATATATACATGCATACATAAGTATGTGTGTGTGTAGATGTATGTAAAGTGTGAATGTGTAGGCTATTACATCCTAAGAAAGATTGATATTCATTGATTTTTAGATGCAACCCCAACTCCCCAACAAGCAGATCAAGACAAAATATAAAAATATAATTCAAAGTGGTGAGTATTTACCAAAACCTTTTATTACTTTTGTAAAGTAAACATTTAATCACAAACACTTGTTTGCAGCAAACAGAAAAAAGTGTGACATAAGGAAAACTGGGGGAGGGCCACCTCCTCCAGAATACACTGTGGCGGAGGAGTTGGCGCTGAGTAACAACAAGGGGCGGCCGGTTATGGATGGGATTGCAAGTGCTGTACAGTCTGACCCTGGTGCTGGCTCCTCTAAGCAAGTGACACTGGGTATGTGTGTGCAATGCATTACTAATGTTTTAAAAAAAGTTAAATATGGCTGACTCTATGTTCTGCACAGTAGAGGGAAATACAGTGTCCCTGTTGAAGCCAGCCAGTGCCGCCGCTCCCACCACGCGCATCGCGCGCTGTGCGTAGGGCACCAAGTGCTGAGGGGGCACCAAAAATAGCCTAATGAAAAATCAATCATCAAACTTCTTGTTATAATCAGATTCAGCGCGTTCTTCATCTTCAATCCGCAGCGCCGAGCAGAGCTAGAGCACGTCAGAAACAGAGAGGACAGGGTGTGTGTGTGTTCATCTGAGCCTGATTGGTCCATCACTGCTCGTCAATGTCAGAATATTTGAGATGACCAATCAAATCAAAGTAGGCGGGCTTTACGTTCAGAGACGCTGAGCATGAATTTCAACAGTGCAACTCGACGCTTCAGTGTACGGTCAAGTGCGAGATAAGATGTAAGTAGCTAAACTTAACGTTTCATATTTGACAGTTTTTTTTAGGTCATAAATGTTAAACGAATGACAAAAAATAATTAGGCAAACTAATATAGTTTTGTCTAATTTCGCCATTTTGAACTGAAAATAGGCCTATGTAACATGTAGCCTAGTGTAATAGTTTAGGCTACTGTCATTGTGAGGGGACAAGAAACAAGAACAAAGCCATTTTCATCATGTTAGGCACAGGATTAATAATGAATGTGTACATATTGAGAATAAAATACAAATTGTAGCCTTTAGTAAATTTAAAAAGCCAACTTTAGGAGGGGAAGAGATGGGACAGGAGAAAAACAAAGAGAAAAAGAGTGTGATGCTGATGAGGAGAGAAAAATAATCAGCTGCCCACTAACATGGTTTTAAAGCTGTTGTTATCGAAAAAAAATTTTTTTTGCCTTCACAACATCTTAAAATGCACATCTGTAGTTCAGAGAAATCCAAAATGTTCTCGGGGAAACCCCGAACCCCCCTAACTAACCTGTCTCAAATTCGGGACCACAGTGATGATAAAACCACAGTGATGATAAAACCAACCATAATGAAACTTTAGTTTAGGGTCTAATGCTCACTAACTAGTGTTACTTTTTAATTTTTTTATAAATCATACCCTAATTGGGGTATGAAACATAAATGGAAATCCTAAATGAAAATGTTTTTTTTTTGGGGGGGGGGGTTGGGGGGGGGGGGGGGGTTGGGGGGGGGGGGGGGGGCATCATAAAGGAATTATGCTTAGGGCACCAAAATGGCTAGCAGCGGCACTGAAGCCAGCACACATGCACACAGTCTCCTGCACAGAGGTCAGTATGCAGCAGACAGAACACCATGAACATAACCTGCTTTATAACAGTTTTGTTTTAAATTGGCCTTCAATTTATAGGGTTAACCAAATGATGAAGACACTCTGTCTGTGTGTTCAGAGACAGTTGCTGAGGTGAATGCACTGGGCTTTTTATTATGGCACACATTTGAATGTCATAATTAAATGACTGGCTCTTACACATCTCTTTTATTGTAGGATTTTTCACAACCTGCCCCAGAAACTGAAGCCTCTACCTCAATGGGCTTCAGAAGGAATGTGAACAAGGTAATGCTTTAAACACTAAATTACAGTCAGTCCTATGTTTGTAGAAAGTCATGGCACTTTTTGTGATTTGATCAACCTCCAGAAAACGTGTAATGATTGTTTGTGGTGGAATTGTTTCAGGTGGAAACAGACCCAGTCAGGGCCCTTTACAAAAGGAGTCTAGAACTAGACTGTTCACTGAAGGAGCTGTGAGCTGAGGAGGCTCCAAATTAAAAAAATTAAATTGGAGATCAAACAGCTGGAAAAAACAGATCTCAGTATGTGGACTTTTTTTTTTTAACCAAATTACCCTGTATGAACACTATGAATGTGTATTAATGTAATTTTTCTTTCTCTCTTTCCTCCCTAGCCACATGACCAATAAAACAGTTTGAGACCTATCTGCAGTGTCAGTGTGCTTTTATTAAGTCAAATATTGTGTTGTGATTGCATCTCTGACAGCTGCGCCAGCTGGGTGGTCAAGTGTGATGGGGTCAATTTCATCAGGGAGAAGCTGGTTTTGTGGTGGTACTCACTCCTTTCTGATAGTGGCTATATTGTGCAGAATGGCACATGCAGCCACTATCTGTGATGCCCGCTCTGGTGACACTCTTAAACACCTAAGGCAGTTGAAACGTGCCTTTAGGATGCCAAAGGTCATCTCGATCTTGACCCTGGTTTTACTGAGGGCCACATCGAAGCGGTTTTGTGGCCCTGTCTGAGGGTCAGGATAGGGGGTTAGCAAAAACCTCTGGCATGCATAACCTCTATCTCCTACCAACAGGCCATCAAAAAGCCCTGTCATAGAACAGAAAAGGGGAAAATTGTGTGAGCTTTGCAATTCAAATTAAAACTTTAAAGTGTACTGAACCAAATTGAACTTGCCTCCCTCAAAGCGCTGACACAAAATAGACTCACGGAAAATGTGTGAGTCATGCACTGAGCCAGGCCATTTGGCATCCAAACTTGTGGTCATGCATTCATGATCACAAGTCATCTGCAGATGAAATGTACAGTAAATAATTGTCCCATCTGTTAGTTACTTATTTAAAGATTGATCTCAATGCAAATAAAAATAATTTCACATTTTTCACATACCTGAACATTAAGGCTGTGAAAGGACTTTCTGTTCACATAATCTGCCTCATGTTCTCCTAGAGCTGTGGATATTGCAACATGTGTGCAGTCTATTGCTCCTATGACTCTAGGGAATCCTATCATAGGAATTAAAAATATATATTTAAAATCATTCTTAACAGGTACTGTAAACTATTGTATAATATATTTCTAAGTATGAAATATGCTTTTTTGAAGAAGAAGAAAAAAAAACGAATGTGAAAGGTTAAATTTGTTCATATGATGTCACCCTATCAAGATATCTTACCGGCAATTTGATAAAATCCCTCTTTTATGGACATAGTCGATAAATGTCCAGGGAACACAATGTAGCTATTTATACCCCTGCAGAGCGAGGACCTTGCGAATGGTCTGACAGACCGTGTTTTTCCCTAGATTCTCTGCATCACCGACCGCATACAAGTATGTACCACTTGCCAAAAAACGCAACGCAATACATTACATTTAATATCGATCGTGAGAAAAAGTGTAATTTTTGTTTGTACATTTATTTATTTATTTATTTTTTGCAAGGGATCTATGCCATTAGTATATATATATATTTTTTTTTTACCGAACCCCCCACCCCGGGCCGGTGGTCTACGAAATTTCCCGGTAGATTTTTTGGTCCCACTCCGCCCCTGATAAAGATCTTCCTTGATGAACTCTCCAGGTGGTGGTAAAATTATTAAAGTCTTCATCGTCAAGATATGGTTCGGTGTAAGAGGCTGTGGACCAGATGGATCATTCAGATACTCTGTAGTTAAGGGTCTGCTATTCAAGGTAGCCATGATTTCATAGAGAAATGAGAGGCACTATCAAGTCTTTGGGCTGATTGATCATTGGGCTGAATGATTCCGGATTTGCCTCTGCCACCTATATGACTGGCTGATGGGGTGTTTATAAGTACTCACTGCCAAACTCCTTTAAGTCTTCTAGATTAATTTCCTTTAGTGCTTCAGCAAATTCTCGTCTTGTACCAACAAAATTAGTGCCCTGGTCAGATCTAAGTTGACGCACAGGTTCATGAATGGCAATGAAAGCACGTAAAGCATCAATGAAGACATCAGTGGATAAATCCTCCAGCATTCTATATGAACAGCTCGAAGAACACATATATGTAAGTAGAAGCCCATAGCACTTTTAACACCTTTCTTCCTTCTTTGATGTAGAAAGGACCAAAACATGCTATCCCGTATGTGGGATGAGTTGTCTCCATATGTCCCTGAGGAAGATCTGACATCCTTTGCTCTTTAGTGCATCATCTAAGTTTGCTGCGCCTTGAGCATTTGTAGATGTATTAAGACACTGCTTTGCTCCATCCCAAAATCCAGAAATGAGTAATGAGTAGGCTAATGTTGACATCTGACTATTTCATGGGAGAACTGCTGGATGTTTCACATGTGGATGTACTCAACCTCGCACTCTGATGATACCATGCTCATCTAAGAATGGATTTAGGCGATGCAGTTTGTTTGTACAGTTGTTGGATTCAGTCTCCTTCTGTTGCTCAAGTCTGTGTATATCTCATCACAAAAGGCTGATTGTTGTACCATTTTGATAATGTTGAGCTCTGAATCATTTCTATCTTCAATGCTGCTGTCTTCATTGACCCTTGGACTTAGACCTTTGACTTCATTGGCACGTCGCTTCGATCAAGCAATTTTCTTCCTTCATTTGTTTGGGTATTATGAACATGGGCCTTTCGCAGCTCTGGGACATTGTCTATGATCTCTCCCACCTTAACATCTCTGGGCAGTTCATCTTGTCACAGAAACTATCTCCATTGCTTAGTATCTGTACTTTGTTTAATCTGCTGAATACGATTGGCCACAAAGACATCAAATCTCCTGGCATAATTATGTACCCTAAGACATGCTTTGAGTCTGTGCAGAAGTACTTCTCTGGGTTGTCTAGCCCTAATACCTTTCTGAGCAAGTCACTCGTTTGTACAGCGACTTCTGCTGCTGACAGCTCATTTATACATCATTTATAATTGGGGCAGGTTTGGTCTGTGTTCTTTGAAAGGCAAAGGCATTTCATAATGACCACCTTCTTTGTCTCTGATCCCGGTTTTCATTTTTGACAGAAAACGTAGATCTTAGAAAAATACTATCCTCTACTGCTTTCTCATTGAAGTCAGATTAAATGACTAGAGAGGGTAACTAGTGAGGACAGGTGGGGCAAATTAATCAATAATCAGGTAACAATTGGGAGGGGCTAGACAATCGACAGGAGAGCACATGGCACAAGGAAACATACATGACAAGCCATGTGCTCACACGAAACATGACAAAAACACAAGCACATGGCCAGTAAAACAAATCACAAGCCATGTGCTAACACAAAACGAGACATGAACATTGGATGAACAGATCCAATGAGAACACTCATAAGCCACGTGTTCACACAAAATATGACAACATGAAAGCACACAGCTAGTGTAAAAAAAAAAGCTGTGTGCTGTACAGCACAAGACAAAACAGGAGTGTCAGGGCTTTGTCACAAAACCAAGAAATAGACTAGACAGAAGTGACAGAATTTATGTATTCTAAATAAAATATATAGATTGAACTGAATGTCAGCTTGCTTATTTTGCTCAAGGTAAGTTTTGTGTTATATATTTTCACAATAACAAACCAGGAATGCTCGTGATACTCAGGAACTGACATCACTGTGTCCCCACTTATCAGTCCACTCAAGCATCACCAATTATTAGATTGCTGTATTATAAACCTTTGAAATTGGGTGTGGGTGGAGCGACATGTCACCCCACCTTAATGTGTCGCCCCACCCCAATCGTCCAGACTGCACTCTGGGGTTATGTGCGGATCATAGAATTTATAAAATGAGTTTTAAATTCATGATTTAATATTAATGAGATTAATTCATATTAATGTGCGGTGCACAGTTGCCATGAAAACTGAAACCGGCCTTAGTAAACAACTTACAGAGCTCTTACTTGTACCACCTGACTGCAGATTCACTTCACCATTGACAATGTTGACATAGAAACACATAATCCGAGTCTGAGGATGAAAACTTCGCGGGTTGCCATTTTTAAATTACGGTTATGACATGGCATGAACGCAGCATTAGCTTGTTGTTTTGGTTCAGAAGGAACTGTAAAAGACGGCTACTGTTTGTTTGCGGCGCTCAGTGACTGCCTGTCTACAACTCCGCATAGCCTCATGGAATGCGTTGATGATGTGTGACTTCTGCGTGAGCAGGTGAGCGAAGGTATGGAAATACATCGTATTCGGACAGATGATTTTTGTAATGGTTGGAGGAAAATGTTTTTGATCCTGAGACTTGCACAGAAGACATATGTTTTTTTTTTTATTATATACTGTATATATATATATATATATATATATATATGTATGTATGTATATATGTATGTGTGTGTGTGTGTGTATATATGTATGTATATTATATATATGTATGCTTAGACAACTTATATTATTGATTGCTATCTGGATGTGAAGAGAGTTTCAACCAGAATAACAAAAAAATTATCCACTAGTTGAAAGAGAAATTCTGTACAAGTGAGAGATGAGTAGATCATCTAGCTTCTTACAGACGTGAGATGGTGTTTATCCTGTGGAAAACTCGCTGCAGTGATGTTAAAGTGTTTGCTAAAGTGTCAATTCTGCATTTTCATGCAGTTTTTTAAGATGCTCTGAATGATTTTAAAGTATTACGGTGGCTACTAGGGTATTTCAGGTGGTTTCTATGGGTGGGTTAAAGGTAGGCAGGAATTTTCTAAAAAATAAAATTCCCAAATTAGTTTAAACTGTGTTTATATATCAATACATGATTAAAATGTAAGTACTCTGAAAAAGAACGTATAAAAAGAGTGTCTGTAGTCCACTCAGGGCTGCAATAAACACAGCTACTTATTCAATTCACTCCCAACCCCTCCCGTCTGGGCTCCTTCCAAAGCCACGCCCCCAAAACACATGAACGCGCGATGCCGACGGCTCAGCTGGAGGACGAGTTTACCAGCGCAGAGAGGAGCGCAGTGCATGTAGTGACATCATGTCAGAATCACATGTAATAAAATACCTAGCTTTATCATTATGAATATAAACAACTAACATGGCTGTTAGTACTCATTATCAAGCTATTATATCGATACTGATAAAGTTTAAAATATATTGAGTGACAGTAACGAGCAAGTAACATAAGGCAAACTCAAAGCTAAAAACAGGTTGCATTGATGCACGTTTTTCCCGTTACCATCAGTTACACTGTGATGAAGGTAAATTTCGTGTAAGCTTCATACGGTGTTTTGCATGTAAGAGCTTCAACGATGAAAGCACTGTTGGCGTCACTTTTCAGCCCCTTGATGTCCCTCAGTTGTCCACCGCTGGAAAGCCCCGATATTGCTTGCTTTATGATCCAAAGATTTTTTGGGCATAGCCTTTTCAAATACTGCCATCTTTTTTTTTTTTTTTGCCTGGTTTGTCTTCGCTGACAGTATATGCAGGTACTGGGAATTTTGACTGCTAAATTCTTGGCCATAATTGTGATTCTTCTTACTAGCTTCCATGCGTCTTCCCCTCCCCGAGTCAAACGGGTGCGCGCAGGGCCGTTTGAAGGAATTTGGGGGCCCCAAGCAAAATAGACATGGAGCCCCCCCCCCCACCCCCCCCCCCCCCACCCCACATACAGTTTAAGTGCACTCCACAATTTATATGAATAAAAAAGGTTTACAGTGCAAATACTGCTGTTGCATATACTGTGCATAAAAAAATAATTACAGTGACATAAGCTATGAAAAAAATCATGTTCCTCTGCCTTTTTCAGGTTAAATAATGTTTATAGATGGGTAAGGTTACAAATTATTTATTAAGTAAAAAGACTGTTTGCAAACAGTTAAATGACAATTAACTAAATATTAAATAACTGGTTCTTATAAAGTGTTACCGAAAACTTAAAGATATGTTAGCATTTCGATATTTTGATATTAGAAGGGAAGGGATGCTGCTTTCACTACCAATGCTTAAAAACATCCCAAGCTAATGTTTGATGCACGGAATTTATTGTGTGGTTTTCCTAACCCCCATTGGTAAATAGATAATCACGGTGGAAAAGTTAGTATAGCATGCTATGCCACTTTCATAAAAACCTATTACAAAGCTATAGCAATGTCATGTCATTAAATAAGATAAACGGATTTGCGTCTTCCTTAAACCGTTAAAAAACATATTACATTATGTAACGTTAACCATATTCCGTCCGTTCGAAAAAAAATGTGCACTAACTGTTCGTTACAAGCAGCATTTGCCATCAGGCAGATAGCTAACATAAACATATTTTTGCTAGCCTAACGTTACCTGAGCTGCAAAATTACACCATTTGTACAAGACAAGTAGAACTATTTTTATAGTTCAGTATAGTAACTATTTTTATCACTTTACCACTATCTGGTATTTTTCTTATCCTCCTCTTCCTTTCTCTTCTTTCTTTTCTGGCTTCCTGAAGCATAATTCCGCTTCATGATAACTCCCGAGGAGGTTTGTATTTGCCGGCAGCAGAGATCGCGTGGCTGGCTGGCTGCTGTCAGCGACTACTGAGGGGGCCCCCTTGAGGGGGATTCCGATAACAGTGTCATTGCACTTTACTGCATTGACTATCAAAGGGGTGCTCACAGTTTGTCGTTGCATTTTATTCTTAAACAGTCGTTGTCTTGGGGCCCCAGTCCAGCTCGGGGCCCCAAGCAATTGCTTGGTTTGCCTGTCCTGTTCCGACGGGCCTGGGTGCGCGCGTCTGGGCAATTCCTGTAGCAGCAAGGGTGGTAGCCATGGTAGCAAGGGAGAGTGACAGTCGCCCAGCCAACCATTTCATCCGTCCCGAATGGAATAGCTGTGTATATTGCAGCACTGAGAGGACTACTGACACTCAATTTTTATACTTTCTTTTTCAGAGTATACTTACATTTTAATTATGTATTGGTATATATAGACAGTTTAAACAAATTTGGGAAAAAGTGTCTGAGTAAATTTGTGGTATTTTACAGTTTTATTTGCTGTGGGTGCAATTACACACCAGAATTTAATACTAAGAGTCTGATGAAACCATATATGAGCAATAGTAATAGCGATGATCACTCATCAGAGATTTAAAGAAAAATCATAAAACAATATGTGTACCATATTTTGAGCCTAAAATGGAGGATCTGCTTTTAAGAGAACAGAGACGTTGTCAACATTTTTTGTCAATATGCACCACTAGTGGCCTGACTGTGACCACTATGTGGCATGAAGGAAATACATAGGGTTTTTACATGGACAAGGTGACACTTCACTATCATTATGTATCGGTTAATTACTAAACATCTCGACTGCTAAAACAAACTTTGTAAGGTTTGATCATGACCTCTATTTATCACAATCCATTGTCTCCTGCATTTGAGATATACTGTGAAAAATAAATGGAATAGAATAAAGTCTACAAACTCTTTCAATGTTTATTTTTGTTGTACATTTAAAATAGACTGTAACAGTATTGTTAACACAAACAATTTCAATAATTGTTTATGTATTACAACAAAATATCAAACAAAGAAAGTTTTATGCAAAAAAAAAAAAAGCAAAAAAAAGATACATTATCTTTTTAGAATTAAAATCTACATGGAACCAGGAAAGTTAGATGTGTGAGACTTCTAGCATCATTTGTTTGCAGATACATTGTTTGATATGTAATTCATTTTATGACCCTTTTTAAGACAGTATACTTAGAGATTATTTGATGTAGCCTAATAGTAAATACAAAAAATGCATATTTGAAATTCTGCTTTGGCCTTGTGACAGACATCATTTGCAGAAATGCAGTTCATCAAAATTCATAGCTACGGCACTGAAAATGACAAAAAAGGGGAAGTTACGTTTATGATTTAAATATTTCGGTGGAACATGGTTTTCTGAATTGAGAAACAGACTAATATAAATCACACAAAGCTACAGTTTCAAGAGATCCTGACATTCTCCTCTAGAAGTAAGTATACTCATTGCTTTATGGGTTGTTCTCCTCCACAAAGACAGGGTTGCATATTTCCCAGTTCTGCACAGAAAACTGTTCCTGCTCATGCTCCAGAGCTGACGGCAGATGGCAGTAACGGATGTGATTTCCTCTCGTAAGGTTTAGTTTTAGCACATTGCAGTCTTTCTTTGACAGTACTTTCCAATGCTTGTTTTTCCTCAGGGCATCCTTGTAAGGGACTTTGTTGTCTGGGAAATCCTTAGTAAGCTTTTCATTTCTCCAAATATTTCTTCCTGGGTCCTGGGTCAACAGAGGCCTTGATGTTCCATTGCCCATGATATACTGTGAGATGTTATGCACTAAGAAAAAAAAAAAAAAAGAAAAAAATGAATACAATAAAAGTATTACATTTAAGTTGTTTATTTACCTTCTTGGGTAACACTTTATAATAACTGCACGCTATGAATCATTAGTTAAGCATTAGTAAACAGTTAATTCATCATTTATAAAGCATTAATAGACATTCATAAGCAGTTTATAAATACAGATACAAATGCTTTATTCTTGATTTAAAAGCATATATATAATGTGTTAAATAATTGTATTTTCATACTTTTTTAATGATCAATTTATCATTTCTAAATGATGTATTGCATTATTTATAAACCAGTTATTTAAGAGTTGTCAGTGGTTCATAAGATTACTTAGAAAGTGTAAGTAAATGATTAATAAACTATTTAAATGTACATGCATACATCTTATTATTCAGACATATAGTTACTTACTGTAATTCAGGGTTAATTCGGGTAGTTATAAAGCATTTAGTAGTGGTCAGTTAACTATTTCTGTGAGCTCATCTAAAGTGAGGACTATTCATGCCTTGTGAAGCATTTACAAATGAGATTTGTGTTGTTTAACTGTGTTGTGTTTGTTTCATTTTTCTATTTAGAAGAGAAATGAGCCTTTACATCTCCTTTGTAAATGCTTTACAAAGCATAACTAGTACTCACTTTAGATGAGCTCACAAAAAGTTAACTGACCACTACTAAATGCTTTATAACTACCTGATTTTACTCCATGTACTTACACTTTCTAAGTGATCTTATGAATTAGTGACAACTCTTAATTAACTGTTTGTAAATAATGTTATACTTCATTTAGAAATTGTTCATTGATCATTAACAAAGTATGAAAATACAATTATTAAACACATTATAGATATGCTTATAAATGTTACCCTTTCGGGCACAGTAATTAAAAAAAACATGTAGCCTATACATGCATTAACCATTCAGCATGTTCACAGACACATTACATGCAAAAGGAAAAAGGAAAAGTATTCATTGACTTTACCTGAGTTGATTTTGAATGGATGCCTCATTTGGTTTGATATCCGATTTGGATTTAAATAGTGATGAGTGCCCGCGGTTTAAACTAAACTTCCTGTTTCAGCTCTCAGTGAGTGGTATGAACAGCTATGTGTTAGATAGGTGTTTTTGTTCTTTGAATGGATTGTGGAAATTATATGAGAAATAGGATTACTGAGCACAATGGATTCTCAGATCCTTGGTCAGTGATGAAACATTCTCACAACAGTTTTTAGTAGGCTATCTAATTGAACTGATCTTGATTCAATTAACTCTGTTTAAACACTGACTAATGATTGCATCTGAATATTTTTCAAAGATTGGTTTATTCAACATTTACTTGATCAAAAAAGCTTAGATCAAGAATAACTAAAGGAACTCCTTAAAAGTATGCAAATAAATGTATGCTAATATTTCGTTGAATTGTGCAATGCATTGGTTTTATATCAGGTCATATGTCACTCAAAATATCATAGAAATTAAACTGAATGAAAACGGCTGGCTTGCTGGCAACCTTGACAACTGAAACCAGCTACACCCGATTATGCTGGTTTTTATAAGTTTTCACTTAGCCACACAATCAATGCATGAACACAACAAAAAAATCCATCCATTTTATATTGGGTTACAAGCCATATTATTTTCAAACATTTCCTTAAAATTTATGATGGCTATATAGGCTTAAACTTTTTAAGGTGATTTTTTTTCTTCGAGTTTAAATGGGCTTTTTACAATGTTATAAAAATACCACTTTTAGTTCTGATGACGTAACGGGAAAAATCAGTTTTGTTGTAAATAAATTTACTTTTTGGTTTCCGTTTTAATTTCCATAGACTGGTCGCAGTGCCCCGTCAAGGTATCGTGAGAAATCGCTACCCTGATCGCACAAGTACATCTCGGAGATGCCTATGTCTGCATTTACATCTGCAAGATGTATTTTTTAGTGTTTGCTCATCTGCAATACGTCTTTAGGACATTTCGTGTTAGATGTCATATGGACATTTAGAAGATGTCTTTAAAGGTGCACTGTGTAATATTTAGGAGGACCTGTTGACAGAAATGCAATATCATATACATAATTTTCATTGGTGTATAAAGACTTTACATAATGAACCGTTATAAACCTTATAAAACCTTATAACCTTGTAACCTTATAAAATTAGCAAATTCTATCTACATACACCATTATTTAGCAATTTTGCGCCAATAAGTTTCTACAGTAGTCCTTAAGACAAACGTGTTTCGCCACTATGTTGTTCTTTGTGCAAAGGCGCAAGCTAAAGTGACACTGATACAATGATATCTTTTATTATTTACTTATCTTTGTAAAGAAACCTCATAGCTTAACTGGGTACTCTGCTGTCTCAGACGACGACATCACCACTAGATGCCGCTAAAAATCACACACTGCACCATGTACGTAAAACTGCCTTTTCTAAGATGTTTATAATATTTATTTTTTTTACACAGCAGATGCTTTCCAGATCAACAGATCTTTAGCAGACATTTAGCAGACGTACATATGCTATCTGGGATTATCACAAACACTCATCACCACCAGATGTCCTATTTTCTGACAGAGTTTGAACTACATGGGGCGCTGCGTGACTCAAATATACGTATTTTTTTCTGATAAAGGAGGGGAGGGGTGTTGCTGTATTAGCTGTATATTGTCTTTTTCATCGATGATCTAAGTGGTTACATGTTTGCTAAATAAAAAATATCTGTGCACAATTTTTTTTTTCTCCACTTCAAGGCTTTTAACAATTTTGTGAAGCAGTCATTTTTTATTGTATAAGATACCTTGTTAAATCTGTTCTGGTCAGACAAAGTCTGCTCATTTTTACCACTTCATCTCTGGATTCCTGCTGTTTCTCTGTCTCTTGGACTGCCAGAGGACTTAACATGATTGGTTTTGAATGTCAGAGAAGATTCAGTTTTGACTGGTTCTAGATGCCTGATAAAAATGTATATCTTCTGATAAAGTCTAAAGCAGCTGGAGAAATTCTGCATAAAGATGCAAGTTGCTCATTGTTTTTGATAGTCATAAAAAATCATTCTCTTCTTCGTCTGCACTTGCTGTGATGCTCAGAGTCCTCAAGGGATGCATGAGAAAATGAGAAATTAAGTAAAAGGTCTTAATAAATTCTCAGAAATCTTTGGGGAACAATATACTTCCTGTTGTTTTTTTTTTTTTAAGGCAGTTTATATATCTGGTTTGCATTAGAATTCAGTCAGTCCTTCAGTCAGTAAAGTCACACCAGTCACACTGAAAAATAAGGTAGGCTCCTTTTCTTTTCATAATAAATATTATCATTGAGATAAATTATCATGATTAGAAGCATGGTGATAATATTTAGATCTAAATACAAATGTCTATGTAAAATTGTATGTGATGAATGAGAAAATTCCAATTATGCATAAAAAGAGTTATTGCCTTGTATTACGTCATATATTTAATGTTATTCTGCCAATATCATCTAGTATACGGATAAAGTTAATTTCCATTATTATTTATATCATATTTGACTGCTCTTGCCAGATGTTCTATCAGTATGATTCATATTAGATGCATATCACTGTAAAACCCAATAAGGTCATAGTACTCAAAACTTTTGTAGAAACCGATTACATAAGAACTTTTGAAGTAACTAACTTAATTTTTTTTAAGTAGTATTTTTTTTAAAGTTACAATCTAATCAAACTTACTGTTTTTTTACAGTCGCTAGGACACATTTCTCAATACTTAGGTCACTTTTTCAAAACTCTTCACACAGTGAGCACAACAGAAGTATATGTGGGCTAAACTGTGGATCATTTATCATTGCTTTGGCACAAAATGCATTCAATGACTACATCTTTCAAATTACATTAATTCTTTTCTCACTTCGACACAACAACCACCAAAACTCTGTGTACCGACAGGCCAATTTGCACATGTTTACATACTGTTTTCAAAACTGTTCAACTTAAGTTCAAAACAATAACATAATACAAAACTGAATAAGACAGCATTTTGCCACATTTCTACAGTAATATTGTAATGAAATATATTTAGAATCTAAAAATTAAATGGTATGAAAAACAATTGGACCATCCACAGCTGATTCCTATTGTATCTGTATCGGTGGATGGTGTGTGTACAAATATTTGTACTTTGGAATTACTCCAAAAACATCAAATATAATAACTGCATGATGTCTGATTAATTCTAGTAACATATATTGCAGTGAATTCTAAACAGTAGAGAGGTAGAAGAAAGAAAGCATTTCCATTGGAAAACATTGTATAAAGTTACCTGTTGTTAGTGTTTTTTATGTTATTGTTTTGTGGGTGACAAAGTGTGTTTGTTAGCTGTCAACCTTTGCTAGTGTTATGGAAGAATGTGTTGATTTGAGATATGAATGAAGTGATTTGGTAGTTTTAGTGCATTTTGAATGTGAAATTAACTGCTGTGCCGAGCTGAATGCTGGTTATGAGAACTGTGTGAAGAGTTGTGAAAAAGTGACTTATTGAAAAATGTGTCCTAGCGACTGTAAAAAACTGTAAACATTAACCTCCTGAGACCCGAGAGTTTGCCTGGTGTGCATTTTATAATTGTTCTTGCTATTTGGGATAAGTAGGACCTAATACATATAATAACTAAAATTTGTTTTTGTACAGGAAGTAGTTTTTGCAGAAAATGACGTCCTCATGTGAGGACAGTGGGTCTATGATTTACCATATGATGTCCTCATGTGAGGACATAGTACTAGCAATAAAAAAAAAACTTAAATGGCTGTAATTCAAGAATGCTTTGGAATATAGACATATGGTTGGTCTTATTTTTAAGAAGACATTTGCCAGATTATTGTAGAAGTGAAATAAATTATGAAAGTGAAACAGAAAAAAAGTTAAATAAGTTTGAGTTTATGAAAATACAGAATGTAAAAATATAATTATTTATATTTTATATAAAATATATATATTATAAAATATATTTTACTCTAAAACTGCTAGAAAATTAAAGCCAACAATCTAAAGTTGTGTTCCAAATTTTAGGTTGATATCTCAAAAAATGAAATGAGCTTTCAGTGAGATTTAATTTGGGCGTAGTACCAAACTTTTTCACTAGATGGACAGCCAGCTTCCTTACTGACCATATAAGGGTGCCTCCATTTTCATATGTTTTGAGTGATCTGAACCATGTCTTTCCATAATTTCATACAATTTATTAAGTATACATCCTATTCAGAAATAGTATGGGTGTTTTGGCAGTATTTGATTTGATTCCAACCTCTAATAAACATAAAAAGAGCACATCACAAATGTGCTCTTTTTGCCGCATCACAAATCGAGAATTCATAATATTTTTCTTTATATTCTAAAAATGTTCAAATGTTTTCTCATAACATTTAATTAGGGTCTCTTGGCATGAAAACAAACTGAGGTTTCTACCAATCTTTCATGATTTTTCATGTTTTTTTCTGTTTCAAAATAAAGGCCTAAACACGCCTAATTAATATGAAATATTCTTGTTGCAAATTGATAAATTACTGCTCTTCTGTAATTTATTTTAAAAAACAGCCACCAAATATGAAAACTAGAGATTGTAAGCTTTCAAATGATATATAGTTTGTCAATATAACTTTAGGTTTTTACTAAGATATTATTGTTCTAAATATATATGGGCAAACGTCCCAGGTGGGACGGTGACAGTTAAGGGGATAACGTAATATAGTCCCAATGTCCTCAAACGAGTACTTCACATTTACTGATGTCCTAGAGTGCTACTATTACTAAAATATGTCAAATTTTAATCCCCATATGATGATAGAGACAGTATTGTACATAAATACATTTGTTTCATTCATATAATTTGAATAGATTTTTTACCTGGGTAATTTTTCTTTCGGGAACTGGTGTAGAAGTGTTAGGGTTAGGGTTAGGGTCATTTTCTTCTAACTGACATTGGTGTAATGTTGTGATATCACCACAAGTTGGTGTGGGCAGTGCCCCTAAATGTGGCCAACATGTCTAAGATTTACAAATTTGACTATCATTGTGTCAAGAGGCTAGCCTGGGAAAACCCAGACAACTTCCGGCAAATTTAGATTTGCTCTGAAAGTTAGTCTGGCAAAGAGCTCATTCAAGCCCATTTCCAGTCCGTCGAAATCGAGGCACCAATCAGAAGCATTGGGGCGGGCTTTACACGATGACGACAGCGCTGGGATTTTGAAGCAGATTTTGTAGCCTACATTACAAAGATGGATGCCGCTGTCGAACATCACTCGTTTGAATCAGCTATCGCGTCTGTTTTAAGCGATTTAAAAATGTCCTTTTCGTTAAAACCTGAGCAAAGAACAACACTCAAAGTCTTCATGTCTAAAAAAGATGTTATCGCTGTCTTACCGACTGGATTCGGCAAAAGTCTGATATACCAGTGTGGCGAGCAGGACGATCGAGCCGAGGGACGTGAGAGAACGACGTGAGTGAGGCCGGTCTCGATCTCTCACGGAGGAGCGGAAGCATAAAAGGAGGAGCGACGACGGTGAAGATCGAGAGAGGACAGGCCTGAATTTTAATTGATGTTTTGTTTTATTATGTGTGGCGGCAGTCGACCGTGAGGGACTTTGTATTTGTTCAATTTTGTCATTAAAATGTGTGAATGTTCGCCGGTTTCCGACTCCTTCTTCCCAGAACAACGAGCCCCGTTGGTGGCTAAACAAATGGGTGGGTCTTAGGGCGAGAACACTCTGCATACGTCATCTCCTTCATCGCTCTGATTGGTTTTAGGTCTATCCAATTGCGCCAAGAGGCACTTGAGGGACGTCCGTTGGTGACGCCCCTCTGGAAATGATTTGTCTATGGAGCTTTGCCAGACCCTAACTCAGTTTCAACTGAGAATGGTCTGGTTTTAACAAGGCTATCAAGAGGCAAAAATGTAATGTCCTCATATGAGGACGCAGGGTCTCAGGAGGTTAAAATTTTATTTTTAAATTTTTTTAAGTGCACTGTGCTTAAAAATATTGTTTAATAACACTCACATATTTTTAGTTTCTCCATACTTAATTATTTTGATCCAATGGTACTTACAGTTTTTTACAATCACTTTGCTACTATTTTCAGAACCTTGATGTCATTTTTCAAAACTCTAGACACAAAACTCAAAACGGTTATCACTTGTAACACAGGCTGTCTAATGTTCAAAACATTGCATTGTGCATTCACATCTTTAAAGAAATCTTGCACTTGCACAATCATTGGTTCAAAAAACAAATTTACTGTGAAATACCATTGAAACATAACTATAGATCACCCACACACAAGCAACCGATAATTTCACTGTGTCATTGTTAGTACAATCATTAAATATTGTAGAACAAAATAGGTGATACAGGTTTCATTATGGTACTATGTACAGTAAATACCTCTGTTAAAGTACTGCAGTAGTAGAGAGAATACTACAGACACAGTGGAATCATTGAACAAAGTTTGTAATATATTGATGCAAAACACTACAGTACAATCACAACATTGGTTTATTTTAATATGAAATAGAAAAGAAAAGACAGTACTGTAAAACATCAAATGCAGTGTTCCTCACCTTGCTTGCTTGTACTGTAAGAAAAAAAAAACAGGAGTTATTACTGTACTTCTACATTGTCATCAACTCTGTGTTGTGGATTTGGCCACATGTTCCCATCTACATCACAATGGATGTTTTCATTAGCCAAACATCTTGGAAAAAACCTTCGGGCATGGCGAATCCAGGAGAAAAATTCCTCAATCGGGTTAAGGAAGGGAGAGTATGGGGGTAAATACAGGGTGGTAAATTGTGCATGGGCCTGAAACCATGCTTGCACCACATGAGCATGATGGAACCTGACATTGTCCCAGACAATGACATAGGTCACACCTTCAGCTCTGCAAACCTGATCGAGCTCATCAAGAAAGGTGACAAGAAGAGCTGCATTATATGGTCCAATATGAGGTCTGCGTCCCACCACACCATCTTCTGATATAGTTGCCCGATATAGTTATATAGTTATAGTACTGCCCGAATTTCATTGGACACTCTATGCTGTTGCTGCCGCTGTCTTGGTCCGTGGCCTTGTCCTCTACCCTGTTCCCCCACACCTCTCAAACGAGGCCCACGACCACCTCTCAGAAGGGGTGCCTGTCCTCTACCCTGTTCCCCCACACCTCTCAAACGAGGCCCACGACCACCTCTCAGAAGGGGTGCTTGTCCTCTACCCTGTTCCATCACACCTCTCCAACGAGGCCCACGACCACCTCTCAGAAGGGGTGCCTGTCCTCTACCCTGTTCCCCCACACCTCTCAAACGAGGCCCACGACCACCTCTCAGAAGGGGTGCCTGTCCTCTACCCTGTTCCCCCACACCTCTCAAACGAGGCCCACGACCACCTCTCAGAAGGGGTGCCTGTCCCCAACCATTCCTTTGACCAACACGTCTTCCTCGTCTTCCTCCCACCACTGCTTGACCTCCATTGTGACCTGGATCACCTGCTGGCTCCATGTTACGTATCACTATATGCTCTTGCAATTGGATCGCAATCAACTCTTTATATACTCATTCCACAATGTGCACTCAATCATCAGTAATGAGTTGGCAGAATTGGACAAGCAATTACAAGGGCCTGCATCTACACAGTCCAGTACTGTTGGCTAAATACTTTAAATAGTCTGAAAAGGTGGTACAGTATTTGGGACCAGTGTCTGATGAAGCATTACAGTATGATATAAAATATTAGGCTACATCCATGGATATTATAGTGTAATTGGTTCATGCTCCACGCTAATTGGTGACAATGAATCTCGGAATCTTGAAACTTTCATGATTTACTGTAAACATGGAAGATTGTTTGTCTGTTTCCATTCAATTATGAATTACTGTAAGAGTAATGCAACAGTTACTTATCATTTTGAGCAGTTGTATCAATTGGTAGTTAGATTATTGTAAGAAAATGAATAGACACTCATTTGAAATGTAATGTGTGAATTGCCTTTTGAAATAGTAGTACTTTGATGTTAAGTTGTGTCATATTGAACAGGTGATTTTTGTTTAATGAACAAATGATCTAAGTTGTATGTGTATTGTATCCAAGCAATTGAGAAAAGGGTTAGAGTTTTGAAAAATTTGCATTTTGATCATTGGTTGTGAGTTTTGTGTCTAGAGTTGTGAAAAATGACATCAAGGTTCTGAAAATAGTAGCAAAGTGATTGTTAAAAACTGTAAATAGATATCTACTTACTCAAATATACTTGTGTATAACCCACTAGCTAATAAAATTTACAAGTTAAAACTGCAAAAAAAAAAAAAACTTCAGCTGTACATTTTCTTTTTTCCTTTATTCAGGCTTAAATTTGTTTTATAAAAACATGTTAGACCATCAACAGCAGTCATTTTTAAAACTCTGTTCTAGCTCAGAGGTGTCTAACCATGTGCAATGATGCGCTAAGTGACTCAAGTCACATACTAGTTTCACCACCTACCCAATAACTGTAAGTGTGTTAACCAGTGAAATTACCTGGTGAAGTATTTAGTTGGAATGAAAACCAACATAAACACAGCACAATTACACACTCTAGCTACAAATATAACATATTGATAAACTCAGTGTATGGTTGTGCATTTGTCTGTGTGTGTGTGTGTGTGTGTGTGTGTCTGTCTGTCTGTGTGTGTGTGTGTGTGTGTGTGTCTGTGTGTGTCTGTCTGTGTGTGTGTGTGTATGTGTGGCCTGGTAAACCCTACGTTATGGGGACAAAATGTCCCCACAAGGATGGCAATATCCGAAATTCTTGTTCGTGTGGGGAAATTTTTTGGTCCCCATGAGGAAATCAGCTTATAAATCACACTAAGTGATGTTGTTTGAAAATGTAAAAATGCAGAATGTCTCCTGTGATGGGTAGGTTTAGGGATAGGGGCTGTGTAAGGGGATAGAATATACAGTCTGTACAGTATAAAAACCATTATGTCTATGGAAAGTCCCCATAAAACATGAAAACACAACATGTGTGTGTGTGTGTGTGTGTGTGTGTGTGTGTGTGTCTGTGTGTGTGTGTATCTCTACATATCAAACAGGAACAAGATAATCAGGAACTGAGCATCTTAAAGTGCTTAAAGGAGAACTCCGGTAAATTTTAATATTGAGCTAATTTTTGGGTAAATTTGGAGTGCTGTCAGTACAGAGAACAACGACAAAAATCGGTGTTGCCTACACCGTGTTATCTTCTTTTTAAAATATGCCCCCTGTTGACTTCAATGGGGCAAGTTTTAAGCCTGCTTTTAGCCTCTTAACATCCTTGATTTGTCATTACAAGTGCACAGCCATGTGAGTGGTGTTATTAAGAGTGAACACGGTCAATCTGACTGCAGTAGATGTGAAAGATATTAATAAAAATGATGTTAATTCAGCCAGCTCACATACCTGTATTTTCTTCCTGTTTTCGGTCGAAGTCCAAAGTAGTCGATTATCGAGTTGGGAGAATGGGATCTCATACAGCCTGGTCGCGCGCGCGAACTCGATAATCGACTACTGTGGACTTCCACCGAAAACAGGAAGAAAATACAGGTATGTGAGCTGGCTGAATTAACATAATTTTGAATTATTATTAACAGTACACAGGAAGGATATTATCTGTCACTAGCAGGCGGACTGGCGGTAATTGTGCTTTTGGCGCATAAAAAATGCGCGCGGCACCGTGATGCTGCGCGCTTGCAACTTATATATTAAAAATAGCCTTGTCTAACAGTCAAATATCAAATGCAGTGGCGGCTCCAGACAATTTTGATTGGGGGGGGCAATGGGGGGTCCTGGTCATTTCAAGGGGGGGTCTCATGAAAACCAACAAAAAAATACAGTGGACATGGCTAATAACTCTACATATTACTGCTACTCAGGGGCGTTTCTAGGCTTTTCATTTTAGGGGGCTAATCCCCCAACGATTATGATTATGATTATGATTAAAAAATAAAAAATAAATAAAAAGGTAACACTTTAGTTTAGGGTCTAATGCTCACTATTAACTAGTTTTAGTACCATGCAATGTCAGGGTTTTATAATCACTGTGGTCCCGAATGTGAAGCAGGTTAGTTAGGGTAGTTCTGGGTTTCCCAGAGACATTTTTTATTTCTCTGATCTACATATGTGCATTTTAAGATGTTTTGAAGGCCATAAAATTGGATAACAACATTGATCTTATGCCTAATACAGGGCAGTAGACAGGGCTTTATAATAAAAGTTGGTGCGTAAGGGCTTCAAATGTTTTATTTCTCTGATATGTGCATTTCAAGACGTTTGAAGGATAAGGAAATAGCTTTAAAACCATGTTAGCGGGCAGTAGACTATGTCAAGTCTGCTCTCACTTCATCTCCATCTATCATCCTTTCTTTTTTCTCAGTAACGTTATCCTCATCGTGCCCTTTCTCTTCCCGTCCTAAAGCTGAGCTTTTTTAATTTACTAAAGGCTACAATTTGTATTATATTCTCAATATTTACGCAATACACATTCATTATTAATCATGTGCCTAACATGATGAAAACGGCTTTGTTAATGTTTCTTCTCCCCTCACAATGATGGTAAACTAATTATTAGCCTACATTACATGAGTCACTATAGGCCTATTTTCAGTTCAAAATGGCGAAATTAGACAAAACTATATTAGTTTGCCTGATAATTTTTGGTATTCGTTTAACATTTATGACCTAAAAAAAACTGTCCAATATGAAATGTTTAGTTTAGCTACTTGCATCTTATCTCGCACTTGACCGTACACTGTCGAGTCGCTCTGCAAAAATTCGCGCTCAGCAGCGTCTGTGAACATAAAGCCCGCCTACTTTGATTTGATTGGTCATCTCAAATATTCGGACATTGACGAGCAGTGACAGACCAATGAGGCTCAGATAACACGCGCGCGCGCGCGCGCGCGCGCGCGCGCACACACACACACACACCCTCCTGTCCTCTGTTTCTGATTCTGACGTGCGCTTTGCTCGCCGCCGCTGCTGAAGAGAAATATTTTTAAATCTTTATTCCGGATATATTTTTTAATCAGGAAGTGGGTGGGGGGTCAAATGGGGGGTCAAAGCGTTTTTTAGGAGGGTCTTGAGACCCCCCAACACCCCCCCTGGCGCCGCCACTGATCACATGTAATATGATATTATTACAATATTACAACAAGCAAAGTAGTTTTGAAGTGTTTTGGTTTACTTCTTGGTTTTGTTCTTGATTGCACATCGCTCGAGAGGGTAGCCATCTTGTATAGATTTTTCAGGTAACGTCAGTTAGGACCGCACGTTATGACGTCATATCACGTGATCGATGGTACACTTAAAAATATTGAGTGAACCAGCGGTGTTCACTCAGAAATGCTGAGGCACACAAACATAAAAACACATATTTGTTCATAGACATTAATAGTTTTAAGGTGGATTAACCAATTAAGGTGGTAATTTTGCTCTTATAGATAACTAAAACAGGTTGAATTAACCTCAATAAAATAAAGAAATAAAGAAATAAATAACCTTGCTTCACCTCCTAAGCGAGGCCTATCTTAACTTTTTTTCAGTTTGTCCACTGTTGCTTGTGAACTATAAGCTTATGATTAGAATGATGTTAGACTTGTGCATGGTTCCCTTCTGCTTGACTCTCTGAATTTCATATTCCCTTTGCATTTGCTTCAAGTAATCATTGATTCAATTTGTTATTCCTTTATCAACAAATATCATTGTCCAACAACCTTGTTTTCGGATTCTTGCATAGTATGATCAATAAGTTATACATTTTTGTTTCCATTTTTATCTCCTGAGAACTCTCAGGTTGATATATGAACGCTATAAATGAAGCCTATCCAGTGCCCTTGATAAAGATTGATGTATGCACAAAGTAATCAGTAACAATTTTTGATCAATTGCTATGTTTTTCCTCTTCAGTCCAGTCCAACATGGGTGTACGGGCACAAGTTCTTCTCTGCTGGCTTCAGGGTAAGATAAAAAAGGCCATACATTATATAAATAAATTATTTTTAAAAAATAATAATTGTGAGATTAATAATTTTTAATAATTTATTGGCTCACTTTATTTTGCAGTTATTTGTGTTGTCGTGTTTGGTGATGTTTGGAAGGTGAAGGTAGAGCCTGAAATGGAGGCTCTGGTCTCATCGTGTGTCGTGTTGCCGTGTTCATTCAAATACCCTGTTCAACAACAGCCCTCCAGTCGTACTAAAGGCATGTGGCACATGAAGGACAAATGGGACGATTACATCTATCACAATGATCCTACAAGGGTTCTAGACAATTTCAAGGGTCGTACAAAACTGATTGGTTCACTGGGTGATTTAAACTGCTCATTGGAGATTGATAAAGTCAAAAACCATGACAACGGCCCGTACTGTTTCAGGGTGGAATTAGAGACATCTAAAATAGACAAGTTCTCCTTTGTGGATAACTGTGTGGGAATTAAAATGATTGGTAAGTGTGCTTTTGAGCTGTCCACCTGTAATTACAATAACAAAATAAGAAAACAGACTAACAAATGGAAAGATTCCAAATTATGTTTTTGTGACTAAATAATGAGTAAATAAGCTCGGTTTTACTTTTATTTATTATGTGAAATATGTGTTCTCTCATTCAAAATATATGTACAGAGAAAGCATTACAACCAGATTTGCAGGCTGAGGCGTCTGTGGAAGAGGGTCAACCTGCAATCTTCAAATGCTCTGTCTGGCACACCTGTCCGTCCCATCAGCCCACTCTCAGCTGGAACCACACTGGAAAAACCATCCTGAGCTACAAGCACATTGATCATGGAAAATGGGAGGCAGAGTCTGTCCTTACCTTCACCCCAACAAAAGAGGATGATCACTCCTCGATCACATGCACTGTCAAGTACCACGGGAGTGTTGAGGGTGAAATGCAAGCCACTCGACGTATCTTTGTGAAAGGTATAACAATAAAACTATACTGTGTATTGCTATAAGCAGGACCACACGGAATCTGCTGACTTTTTTTTAATGATTTCTGTGCTAAACTTTTGAAAAAATCTGCGGAATTATGCGGAATGGTTTTATATAGCTAGCCTATATATATATATATATACACACACAAACACACAATAAGCTATATTATTGTTTATATATGTTATGCATGAAAGCACTACACAATGTGTTAATATTTTGAGAAGTATGTTCAATTCTATTGTACAATAGTAATATATTTCTGTGATAATTTCTTCACGTTAAACTAATTTTGACGGGTTTCTGAACGATGAAATGCTGAAGATGAACGTGTACTTGAGTACGGTATGTGATGTGTAGTATGTGGCACTCATTTACAGAGACTCGCTGAACAACCAAGCAATTTGATATTGTGATCGGCAGTGCAGACAGATCTGTTATTTTTAGCTATGCGCCGGTATTGCAGTAGCAAATAATAGCCTACAAAATATATCATACACGCGCAGGTCGTAGGCTACTTGTCAATGACGGGCACTACAATCTGCGGAAATCTGCGGAAATCTTATAGCCTATAAGTGATCATTTTTAGTAATAAAGTGAATTTTTTTTTACCAGAACAAGCAACTCTCAGCCACATTATCATACCAACCATCTCTGGTCTTGGAGCTGCTCTTTTGGTTGGATTACTGTGTTTCTTCGTTGTCAAGAGATACAAGTGAGTCTGGATCTGATTTAAGCATAAGATAATTGACTAAAGAAATGCATTCCTAAAAACATTTGATATTTGTGTAATTGACTTAATTTGATGTATAATTGATTTATTTTAAAACACACACACACACATGTTGGTGCAACAGCATTAAGTAATTAATATCACCTTCATCCTTACAATTATTGAATCATTTATAAACAGTGAGTAGTATGAACACAAAGAGTATTTCAGTGTCACTGTTATAGTTTTTATGAATTTAGAGCTTCAGTAGTATGATCCTGTTACCCAGACCAGCAAGAACTGACTCAAGTATTGGTCATGAAAAAATTAACGAGTTTTTTTTTTTAAACTACAGTGAAACTAAAACTAAAATTACAATAAAATTAAAACAAACCATCTCTCATATTAAATTTCATGGAACTAGGTAACATACTGACGGACTGTGCTGGATTGTTATGACGATGATGAATGATTGTGGTTTTAACAAGGAATTTTCCAGTATTTGGATAAAAATATTTGGAAGGCTCTCACAATGAGAACATTGCAATAAAGCAATAAATCATTTTTATAAGCTCTCAATAAACAAATATGTTATGACATCACCAGCATAAACTAAACACAATAAACACAAAAAATATTTCAGCCACCAGACAAACTTGATAATGTGCTGTTCATTGCTTTTTTACCTCTCTACACTTTTCTTAATTCTTACAGTCAATTGATTCACAAATTTTATTTGATAAGATTATCAACATGATTTGTCTTCATTTGGCTTAAATGTCTGTGACTGTTGGCCCAGTGAAACCAGATTGTTCTCGAAGAGTCAGAGACGTCTGTGAATGCAGGATGGGTGCAGAAGTTCAAGCTGAAACAGTTACAGACAAGGGAAGTGATGCAGTTCTGAGCCAAAAGAGTTGATTAAAGAATGGAAAAGAACAGCTTCTCTGTCCTGATAGGGAATAGATTACAAACAGCTAATTCTATTTTTATTTGGATTTTTACTCTATAATTTTGCACTAGAGCTATCTAACTATTAAAGGAAACATTTTTAGTCATCTAAGACATGATTGAAACAAAAGCTGCTCTAGATGTTAGATTGTAGTCACATTAGCAAAATTTTGGTGAAATTTTATGGGCAAAAATGCACATTGTCTACTACTTTCAATAGCTTTATGAAGCACAGCTCATACAGAAGTCACTTTCAAGCAAAACAGCGTTCTGTTGGTCAACACAGCAAATTTGAGTTGGAAAAAAAACATGATGTGGAGGCAAAGAACCGGCCAACATGAATAAAAAATTACTTAAACTGCTTATACCATGGTCATTTGTCAGCATTGACAACTTAAAGCTGTTATTGATGTTTGCAGTGTATAAGGAGTGCAACATTATGAGGACTCTCCATAGGCGTAATGGTTTTTATGGGGTTTCTTTTAGGGGGTTTCTATCCCCTTACACTGCCCCTATCCCTAAACCTACCCATCACAGGAGACATGCTGCATTTTAAAAATTTTAATAAAACATTGTTTTTTATGTTTTTTAAGCAATTTGATTTATGAGGACTTTTGGAGTGTCCTCATAAACCACCCATAAGTTGTAATACCATTGTAATACACGTCATTATACAAATTTGTGTCCTCATAAATCACATAAACCAACCCCCCCCCCCCCCCCCCACACACACACACACACACACACACACCAAACAAATTCAAAGTTCAAGATACATTGAAAAGTAGGATTTTACTGAAGATGCTTTGTCTTTTGTACACAGTCACTTTTTTGTTAGTGTTCTTTAGTTTTCTGTTGTCACTTTCTGTGAGTCTTAAAAAAAATTTTATTTTTATTTCTTTGGTGTTTTTTTTTCTTCCATGCACCCCGGAAAAAAAAAAAACTTTATGTACAAATTGTTGCAAGATTCTTTTACAGTAAAACACTGCATTAAGACTTTCAGGTATCTTCAATTAATATTTTGTTTTAAATCACTAAAATCTTTCCCAGGAAGCGCATTGCAGATCTCCAATCCAGAAACGACAATGGGTGAGTATTAACAGCAATTTTACCTCGGAACATTATAGTGCCTCATCTGATTTTAAAATTTGTGTCTTTAAGTAAGTTATCTGTACTCTATAAAGGTGAAAAATCTCCCCCTCTACAGTTCAGAAATGAAATGCATGTAACTAGTATATTCGATACTTTCAATATTTTTTTGTATCTTAAAATACAATAATTATTAGCTACATGCAAAGTGTAGCTTTTGGTTTTCATTCTTTGAGAATAAGTAAAATTCAACAATGTTAACATAGTCATTGAGATCCTATATCTCTGGGACTGAACCATATAGGCCTTTTAAGATGAAAATACCAAAAGAGAAGTTTATTAAGAACCAGTATCTTAAATGATATTAAGATATCTTTAATATTGTTGACTTAAGTAAGTCAAGAGAAAACCAATATTTATGGTAGTCAGATAGGAAGGTTCTATACAATTGTTTGATAAAGGGACACAAGATACATTTCTTGTTTCAACATTATTTTGTTATTTTCAGTCATTCCTCTTTAGACTAAATAATTATCAGCTGTATGCAAAGTGACGCATATTTGGTTTTTGACCCCTGGAAATGTAACAGTTTACTCATGAAGGCACATTGAAATCCTTTGATCTCTGGAAATGAACCATATAGGGCGTTAAGAATTAAGACACCAAAAGAAAAGTTTAAGAACCAAAATCGAAAAGGGTATTAAGATATATTTAATATGTCTAGAGTTACAGCAGACTTTGGTGAAAAAAAAAAAAACACACAAGAAGTGCTTTTTCACATCTTTGAACTGTCACCATTGGCATATAATACAACAAAGATTGCTAAGGTCAACAGATTTTACTAATAGAATACCAATCTCCCTGTAAAAATTAAATAATGCTGCAATCTTTCTAAAGTCATTTCTACCCCCTTCAATTTGGCTCCAAATCTCAGGTGAAAATGGTCATTTTCACATTTCCACCCCCTTTACAAAATACTGGACAACTCCATATGAATATTTTTGCTTTCTTTTTCTGTTATGAAAAAACTACTGACTATGTCTGATCTGACTTGGTTTGAGAGGGGAAGTACGTTGTGTTTAAAGATGCTTCCTGCTGATAAAAGCACACACATCTGTTTCCAATCTAATAATATACTTACTAATATGTTCAAATATAACAATAATAACCCATTAGTTAACAATGTAACTGATATTAAGAAGTCATCATAATTGTTATACTAAAGATGCAAAGTATGCTAAAGTTTTAAATGTTTTTTTTTAGAATATGGAGTCGACTATCAAGAATGTCTCGCAGGTAATTACTATACTTTTGAATCTATTTTTAACATCTGCATTAAATAATTCATCAACCTGCATCAGTTGTGAATTAACTTTATCTGAATTAAATCCTTGACTTGTGTGTGTGTGTGTGTGTGTGTGTGATCACCAGGTTTCATTCAGGTGAAGGCAGCAGAGGTCCAGGTGGCAGAGAGCAGCGGCAAGTACACAACAGTTTTTAATGCGCTCTTCTGCAACAAATCAGGACAAAACAAATCATCTAGTGGAAATCATACTGAATCTGTGATTTGATTTGGATTTTAGTTATGTTATAGAGGGGGGTGGTATTTCCTCTTTTCGTATTTCCTCTTTCTCTCTCCATGATGCAGGATTCTAAATTAAGAAAAATAACTTCCTAGATAGCTTTCCAACTCTCATGTACATACTCATTCATGCTCAAATCACATTCACTTTAATCAACTCACAAGCTTGAATTCCTGGTTATCTTTTGTAATCACTGACTGGACAATCAGGTTGTTAAGCTAGCTTTGATTAACTAGTCTAGCTGCTAGGTCTGCTGTTATCTGGCAGATCATTTGGCTTCATACACATACAGCTAGCAAGAAACGTTGACAAACGTACTCTTCTAATCATTACACTGGGTTAATGCAACTTTTGAGATTGGAACTCAAACTCCTAATATTTTACTAGAAGCAATTATTATGGAGATATAAACATAATCGAAGCACTTACAGGATTTTCATTCAGGATTTCACTCTTTGTGAGGTTTTGTTTTGCCGCGTTCAGGTACAGTACATGTCTGCGGGAGCACCACCACAACAATCTGTGACGCTGAACTCACTCGGCTAATAGCTGCCCTGAGTGCTGCCTCACGCTAGGAAATAAGTTAATTACTGTTATAAATATAAAACGTCACTTAAGACCTATAATTTTCACAATAATTGTTAATGTTAAAATAGATTTGTCGGGGACCCCCCAAAATCCAATGGAGGGTTCGGGACCCCCCCAGACCCCCCTCATTTCGAACCCTGGTTCTACAGCCTCCAAACTCAGGTCAGACCTTCAGACTGTTCTGACTTGGGCAATTGTACTTGGGAATATGCTAATTCACGCCAACAACATGCTAATTCATCCTAGCAACATGCTAATTTATGCCAACAAAATGCTAATTCCTATTAAATGATTAGTTCACTTTTAAAAAACACTTTTGCTGATACAGTAATTTAGGCTAGGCTCGGGTAGCGCTAAACTTTTACGGATCAGCTCTTTAACCAGCAGCCCCATGGGATCAACCACTCCTCACCCCCATGTCATCCAAGATGTCCATGTCTGTCTTTCTTCAGTGGAAAATAAATTAAGGTTTTTGATGAAAACATTCCAGGATTTTTCTCCATATAATGGGCTTCAATGGACCCCCAAACGGATCAAGGTCCAAATGACAGTTTCAGTGCAGCTTCAAAGGGCTTTAAACGATACCGGACGATGAATAAGGGTCTTATCTAGCGAAACGATCGGCCATTTAAAAAATAAATAAAAAAGTTTAAGTTTTATAAGCACAAATGCTCGCCTTGCTCTGTTCTGTGATGCGCGTTCGCGACGTCACGTAATACGCATTTACGTTGAAAAGGTCACGCTTCTGTCCTGACGAAAATGTTCTTTTAGCCTTTTTAATATTAAAACACCCAGGATACGCACACGAAATGGGTATTTAAATGATAAACTGACACAAAGACATTTGAATATGTGCATATGGTCCTCCTTCCTCACATTTGTAAACACTGACTCTGTGCGAGCATTTGTGCTTATAAAACTTAAACTTTTTTATTTGTTTTTTAAATGACAGATCGTTTTGCTAGATAAGACGCTAGATTTGCTATTCATTGTCTGGTATCGTTTAAAGCCCTTTGAAGCTGCACTGAAACTGTCATTTGGACCTTGAACCGTTTGGGGTCCATTGAAGTCCTGGAAAAATCCTGGAATGTTTTCATCAAAAACCTGCTAGTAAAACATGCTAGTAACATGTTAATTAATGTTAGCAACATGTTACTTCATTCAAGCAACATGTAAATTAATGCTAGCAACATGTTAAATCATGCAAGCAAAATGCCAATTCATGTTAAAGGTGCCCTAGAATGTGAAATTGAACTTATTTTGGCATAGGTAAATAACAAGAGTTCAGTACATGGACATGACATACAGTGAGTCTCAAACACCATTGATTTCTCCTTACTTAAATCTCGTTTTTGAAAAACAACCCTGAAAAATTTGATCAGTGTTTGGATGTACAAATGAACTCAAAATTATTTTTAGTTCCTTCATCCGAGCCTCTGAAGAAACAATGAGTCAATTTTATTTTCTCTGGAAATTTCCAAACATTTAACCGACGACACTGTTCCCTCAACTTGGGCCAATACAGAGCTAGCCTCGATGAACGTCTGAAAATAAATCGATCGAGCTACCAAGCAACAGTTTCTGATGTGTAATTGTTCAAGTTTAGACAGGTAATCTTTCTCTCAAAATTGTTCAATACTGTTTATGCATCAGTAAGTCAAGCCAGTGACTAGAATATCAACTTCACATCGTTTATTTTAGTAGGATGAAAAAAAACCTTATTTAAATTGTGAATAAATTATAGGCTATACAGAAAGCGATCAAAAGAACAATCTTTCCACAGTGCGAGTATCTCTGGACACTTGCAAAACTCGTTATGAATTCAATGACGCACGTTACACTGCACAACAAAGCTCTTACAGTATTTACATCATCGTGTTTGCATTGGTGAAAGCATTAGAGAGAGTGCAGAAACTGTGTTGCATTGATAAGATCTTCATTCTCGCGATCAACACACTGTCATCTGTTTGCTCAATGCTCATCACGGCAACATTTTATGTGATGGGAATAGATCTAAATACTTTAAAAACATCTCACGATTCGTTAATCTCGATAGCTGTAATAGTAAAAACGTATAATATCTGTAGTAAAAATATTCGAGAGATTCACATGTAATACGTAGCTATTTCATATGCAATCATGTCAGCCAATCACAGCAGACACGCCCCTTGAAACAGAGCGTTCACATCAGAGGCTAAAATCAGGCTAGGAAAAATGCCTTTCATTTCTAAATTATGAATATTTTTTATCTAAAAAACATACTAACATTATAAGGGCAACCCAGAAAACATTATACAATAAAAATAAAAACCATTCACCTTTAAAGGGTTAGTTTAAAATGAAAAATCTGTCAGTAATTACTCACCCTCATGTTGTTCCAACCCCGTAAGACTTTCGTTCATCTTCAGAAAACAAATTTAGATATTTTTGATGAAATCTGAGAGCTGTGACTCCTTCATAGACTGCAAGGTAATTTTTTATCTGCCAACCCAGAAAAGTTAGTAAAGGCATCGTTAAAATAGTCCAAGTGACTACAGTGGTGAATAGTGAGCCTACGTTCTGATGTACAACCCAGAAGCGCTGCGCTGTTACACTACATGAACTCACTCAGAGGCCCACACAGAAGAAAATGAATAGTTGAATAAAATATCCAGCGCTCAGATTTCATCAAAAATATCTTACTTTGTGTTCCGAAGATGAACGAAAGTCTCACGGGCTGGAACAACATAAGGGTGAGTAATTACTGACAGCATTTTCTGGAGATTATGATAATCTTATAAAATCTTATAGATTATGATTATGATTATGATAATTACGGTAATCTACTGCTTTTAATGCAGTTCCGGATATTTTATATACAGTATATCCTGAATTTTCATTTTTGGGTGAACTAACCCTTTAACAACATGCTAATTCAGATTACCAACATGTTAATTAATGGGAGCAACATGCTAATTCATACTAAACATGCTAGGAACATTCTAACATGCTAGCAACCTGTTAAAAAAACGCCAGCAAAACATACTAATTCATGCTAACAATTTGTTAAAACATGTTAATTCATGCTAAAAATGTCTTTCTCTATTTCTCTTTCTACTTCACTAAATTTAAGGCTTATAAAACTTTAAACTTTCATATGGCTTTGTCAAGCCAACATCAAAGTTTGTTTATGTTGTACTTTTCTCACAATTTCTCCCTGTTTCTCAGTAGAGATCAGCACTGTCAGATAATTTGTTAAATATTCATTATGGATATTGACAAATATGATATATGGTATGCAGTGGACCTTTTTGTGCCATTGGTAGTAAATAATGGCCCTAGTTACAGTAAGGGAAAGCTCCTAAAAAACTCAGATCAGTTGTTTTAAATATTGTGTGATAATTGTTGTTACTGAAAATATAAGAACATTACACACACACACACACACACACACATAAAAAAAATAAATAAAAAAAAGATTAAACTCATCATCTGTGTGACCTTACTCATAGCAGGCAGGTTATATATATTATTTGAGTATTTAATACACTTTTTACCCCCCAAAAAAATACTAAATTATTTGCATCTTATAAAAAGAAATCAGCCTAAGAGTAAAATGGTGAAATTTTAAAACAGCCTAAGAGTGCTTGTGTTATTTTGGATCTGACCGTAGAGAGGGGAAGTATAATGTGTTTAAAGATGTTTCCTGCTGATAAAAGCACACAGATCAGTTTCCAACATTTAATAATCTAATAAAATTATATATTAGTTGACTAACATGTTAATTATTGCTATTATTATTTTTCTTCTGTTTAACGCGTTCAAAATAGCCCATTTAACATATAGGCTACGCATCCGTTTTTTTCTGGCATCCTTTTGCTAGCGTTACAGTATATGATCACACTCTCAATCATTCAAGTGCATTCAAGCACGATAGATGCAAAATATAACTCAATTCAGTACTGGTCTGTGAACAACCAGTACTGTAAACAACATACATGCTTCTCTGTAAACAACATACATGCTTCTCAGTGCACCAGTACAGATTTTAATTACCTTTTGCGTATTATCACACATGAACCGACTAAAACACGCAAAATTATGTCAAAATGCCCATTTTCGTAAATGACTGTAAAGAGTTGGGGGAAATCGGATGTCAGATTCGCTTCATGTCTTAAAGTGACAGCAGCCTAATAAACAAGCTGAAGTCTGTCATCAATCCTACAAACAAACAAACAAACAAAAAAAGAATAATCACACACTGCTCTTGACTGAATAATATTTTTAGCTTAATAATGATTCATCTTTATTCAGTAAACTGCAGTGTTATTTTACATATGATTAGTTGGTAACACTTTACAATAAGGCTCATTAGTTAACATTAGTTAACTACCTTACATGAGCTAAGTATGAACAAAACTTCTACAGCATTTATTCATCTTTTTAATTTATTAATCTAATATTATGTTAATATTAATTTCTATATTTATTAATGCATTATTAAAATCAAAGAATGTACTTGTTAACATTAGTTAATGGACTGTGAACTAACATGGACAAACAATGAACAGCTGGATTTTAATTAACTAACATTAACAAAGATTAATAAATAACGTATTGCTCATTATTTAAAGGTGGGGTATGTGATTTTCTTTTTTGTAAATTTTTCCAAAATCTCTTGAAATCCTATTCATAACCCACTTACAGCCACTGAGTTAGAAGCACTGAAATGAAAATTAAGCAATTTAATCATCTGTGGAATGGGCAGGACTCGAAAAACTCCAGCCAATCATTTCCAAGACCACCTAGAATCATTGGACAGTAAGTCTGTCAATCAAACGGTCGTACCATACCCCCCTCCCCCCATCCCCCTCACGCGAATCAGGGCCAGCGTTGGAGGAAAGAAGGTAGGACCATTTGAGTTGTGTATTTTCAAAATCTGCCGGCCGTTTTGCAAATCCCATACCCCACCTTTAATGAACCTTATTGTATAGCAGGGGCATCACTAGGCCCTTTTTAGGGGGGCTTCAGAATGTGTGATTAATATGCTACACAAATTCGTGTTCGCTTCAGTCTTGTTATAATCAGATTCAGCACGTTCTTCATCTTCAATCCGCAGCAGTGCCGAGCAGAGAGCACGTCAGAAACAGAGTGTGTGTGTGCGTGCACGCGCGTGTTCATCTGGGCCTCATTGGTCTATCACTGCTCGTCAATGTCAGAATATTTGAGATGACCAATCAAATCAAAGTAGGCGGGCTTTATGATCACAGAAGCTGCTGAGCGCGAAATTAAGCAGAGCGACTGGACGCTTCAGTGTAGGCTACAGTCAAGTGCGAGATAAGATGTAAGTAGCTAAACTTAACATTTCATATTTGACATTTTTTTTAGGTCATAAATGTTAAAGAATGACAAAAAATAATCAGGCAAACTAATATAGTTTTGTCTAATTTCGCCATTTTCAACTGAAAATAGCCCTATGTGATGTAATAATTAGTTTACCGTCATCAGGGGGCAAGCAACATTAACAAAGCCGTTTTAAAGCTATTTCTTATCCTTTTGTTGTCTTCAAACGTCATGAAATGCACACATCAGAGAAATAAAGGATTTGAACCCCCTACCAACCTCCGATTTAGGACCTCAGTGATTATAAAGCCCTGTCCACGGCCCTGTATTAGGCATAAGATAAATAATGAATGTGTAGCCTATATTGTGCATGAATTAAATTTTATTTTATTTTTACAGGGACAATGCACAATTAAAAGTAATTGCACCAGAGTTAGCTAATAGCTAGTTTACATATGCTGTCCCTGGGCAGGTAAACAAATAAAATAACATACAATATTACATTTAATTAAATTTAATAAACTTAGTTACCTAGCTTTCCTAGTAGCTTTCAGTAAATGAACACGTCTGAGAAAATGATTCATAGGCAAAATCAACCTATGACTTGACCCTATGTTTACTTTCTTCACTGACAGACAAAAATGAAAAACCTATATCAGTCAAAGCTCAACTTTAGGAGGGGAAGAGATGGGGCGAGATAAAAACAAAGAGAAAAAGAGTGTGATGCTGATGAGGAGAGAAAAATAATCAGGCCTTCAAAACATCTTAAAATGTACATATACTCACCGGCCACTTTATTAGGTACCCCATGCTAGTAACGGGTTGGACCCCCTTTTGCCTTCAGAACTGCCTCAATTCTTCGTGGCATAGATTCAACAAGGTGCTGGAAGCATTCCTCAGGGAGTTTGGTCCATATTGACATGATGACATCACACAGTTGCCGCAGATTTGTCGGCTGCACATCCATGATGCGAATCTCCCGTTCCACCACATCCCAAAGATGCTCTATTGGATTGAGATCTGGTGACTGTTGAGGCCATTTGAGTACAGCGAACTCATTGTCATGTTCAAGAAACCAGTCTGAGATGATTCCAGCTTTATGACATGGCGCATTATCCTGCTGAAAGTAGCCATCAGAAGTTGGGTACATTGTGGTCATAAAGGGATGGACATGGTCAGCAACAATACTCAGGTAGGCTGTGGCGTTGCAACAATGCTCAATTGGTACCAAGGGGCCCAAAGAGTGCCAAGAAAATATTCCCCACACCATGACACCACCACCACCAGCCTGAACCGTTGATACAAGGCAGGATGGATCCATGCTTTCATGTTGTAGACGCCAAATTCTGACCCTACCATCCGAATGTCGCAGCAGAAATCGAGACTCATCAGACCAGGCAACGTTTTTCCAATCTTCTATTGTCCAATTTCGATGAGCTTGTGCAAATTGTAGCCTCAGTTTCCTGTTCTTAGCTGAAAGGAGTGGCACCCGGTGTGGTCTTCTGCTGCTGTAGCCCATCTGCCTCAAAGTTCGACGTACTGTGCGTTCAGAGATGCTCTTCTGCCCACCTTGGTTGTAACGGGTGGTTATTTGAGTCACTGTTGCCCTTCTATCAGCTCGAACCAGTCTGGCCATTCTCCTCTGACCTCTGGCATCAACAAGGCATTTGAGCCCACAGAACTGCCGCTCACTGGATGTTTTTTCTTTTTCGGACCATTCTCTGTAAACCCTAGAGATGGTTGTGCGTGAAAATCCCAGTAGATTAGCAGTTTCTGAAATACTCAGACCAGCCCTTCTGGCACCAACAATCATGCCACGTTCAAAGTCACTCAAATCACCTTTCTTCCCCATACTGATGCTCGGTTTGAACTGCAGGAGATTGTCTTGACCATATCTACATGCCTAAATGCACTGAGTTGCCGCCATGTGATTGGCTGCTTAGAAATTAAGTGTTAAGGAGCAGTTGGACAGGTGTACCTAATTAAGTGGCCGGTGAGTGTATGTAGATCAGAGAAATCTAAATTTTCTCGGGGAGATCCCGAACCCCCCTAACTAACCTGCTTCACATTCGGGACCACAGTGATTATAAAACCCTGACGTAATGAAACGTCTCGGTTACATATGGTAACCCTCGTTCCCTGAGGGAGGGAACGGAGACGTAGGTCATGACTGACCAATAGGAATCTCGCTAGAGAGGCCATCTACTTCGAGTAAAACTAAACAAGCCAATGCACATTGGCATGCAATCATTTGTATCAGCTGCGCGACCTCGTTAGCACGGGTATATAACGAGCAGCTGGTGATTGCACTGTAGTTTTTTGCTGAGGAGCCAAGCCTGAAAAAGCTGGCCGCCCCGGCGGGCGGCAGCAGATGTGGCGACGGGACCTACGTCTCCGTTCCCTCCCTCAGGGAACGAGGGTTACCATATGTAACCGAGACGTTCCCTATCGGTCAGTCACTACAACGTAGGTCATGACTGACCAATAGGAATCCCTACCAAAGCGCCACAGCCGCTGCACCCCATCCAGCGCCCCATGCAAGCCTCTACACCTTCTTGCCTGGAAGGACGATAGGAGGAGGCTTACACAGAGTGAGTCTGACACTGTTGTTCCGTGATTAACCCATACAGTGAGATATTGGATAACACTGGGAAAGCGTGCCCTTACTATTTAGGAAGGGAAACGCTGCGGAAGCCACTTCTTCAAAGAGTTATGTGGAAAATACATATGGACTAACCCGAAGGTTGTACTGCATATGAATAATGGGTGACTTAGCCCAAGGGAAAGACACGGGCTTCCGTCTTAGGAGCAGCCGTGGAGAATATACACATATGGGATCCACGCAGGGTCACACATATGGAACCCAGCCCAGATCCGGCTCTCAAGGATTCAGCGGATAAAGGCCTGGCGCCGGACGCTCCGCCATGTCCAGGCCGAAGGGTTTTGGAGGACTCAACAGGTTTTACTCTGGAGTAATACGGTTGCACAGTAGGGTGCAGCAAGCCGACAGAGCTGGGTCTCACTGTGCTTCTACCGTCTAGGGTGAGAACACGGGAGGAGACCGGCTCTACACGTAGGCTATAATATCTAGCGAACGTGTTAGGTGTCGCCCAGCCCGCAGCTCTACAGATATCTGTTAGCGAGGAGCCACGTGCCAGCGCCCAGGAGGATGCAACGCCTCTCGTGGAGTGTGCATGCAACCTGAGCGGGCAGGGCATGCCTTGAGCTTGGTAAGCCAAGGCAATGGCATCCACTATCCAGTGGGCCATCCTCTGCTTGGAGACAGCCTTTCCCTTCTGCTGGCCTCCGTAACAGACAAAGAGCTGGTATGAGGTCCTGATGCTTTGAGTTCTGTCCACGTACATACGCAGAGCGCGAACGAGACAGAGCAAAGCCAGGGCTGGGTCTGCCTCCTCCAAAGGCAGCGCTTGCAGGTTCACTACCTGGTCTTTGAAGGGAGTGGTAGGAACCTTGGGCACATAGCCAGGCCGGGGTCTTAATACCACATGGTTGTCACCCGGTCCGAACTCTAGGCACGATTCGTCGACCGAAAATGCGTGCAGGTCTCCTACCCTCTTGACAGGGGCCAGTGCAACCAGCAGCAAAGTCTTCATGGAAAGAAGCTTAAAGTCTACTGATTGCAGAGGCTCAAAGGGAACATCCTGAAGTGCTCGAAGCACCAGGGAAAGATCCCAAGAGGGTATGGAGGGGGGTCGAGGAGGATTTAATCGTCTCGCCCCCCTAAGAAACCTGACGACCAGGTCGTGCTTTCCAACTGTTTTGCCATCTATGTGGTCGTGATAAGCTGAAATAGCGGCAGCATGTACTTTGAGGGTGGAGGGAGACAGTCTTCACTCAAACCCTTGCTGCAAGAAGGAAAGCACAGACCCTATCGAACATCTTTGGGGGTCTTCTCGGCGAGAAGAACACCACTCGACGAACAGGTTCCACTTCAGGGCGTAAACACGTCTCGTGGACGGCGCCCGGCTGAAGTGATGGTGTTAAGTACCTCAGGGGGTAAGTCACCTAGAACCTCCGCGTCCCATCTAGGGACCAGACATGGAGTTTCCAGAGGTCTGGACGCGGGTGCCACAGGGTGCCCCGTCTCTGAGTCAGAAGATCCTTCCTCAGAGGAATGGGCCAGGGAGGGACTGTCACAAGGAGCATGAGTTCTGGGAACCAAGTCCGGGTGGGCCAATAGGGAGCCACCAGAAGGACCTGCTCCTCATCCTCCCTGACTTTGCACAGTGTCTGCGCAAGTAGGCTCACTGGGGGAAACGCATATTTGTGGAGGCCCCGGGGCCAGCTGTGTGCCAGTGCGTCCATGCCGAGTGTTCCCTCGGTCAGGGAGCAAAACAGCTGGCAATGGGAGGTCTCTGAGGAGGCAAACAGGTCTACCTGAGCCTCCCGAACTCTCTCCGGATCAGCTGAACCACCTGGGGGTGGAGTCGCCATTGTCCTGGGAGCACGGCTCGTGATAGCTCATCGACCACACAGTTGAGCACGCCGGGGACATACATGGCTCGAAGCGACCTCAGATACTTCTGACTCCAGAGGAGGAGATGGCGGGCGAGTTGCGACATGCGACGGGAGCGTAGACCACCTTGTTGGTTGATGTACGCAACGGTCGCAGTGTTGTCCGTGCAGACCAGCACGTCCCTGCCCTGTAGCGGCCCTGTAGCGGCGCAGAGCGAGATGTACTGCTAGCAACTCGAGGCAATTGATGTGCCAATGCAGATGGGGGTCCGTCCACACCCCTGACACTGCATGCCCGTTGTACGTGGCACCCCAGCCGGTGGCAGAGGCATCTGTGAACACCACAGCATGCTGGACACCTGTTCCAAGGGGACTCCTGCCCGAAGGAACGAGGGGTCTGACCACGGGCTGAAGGTCTGGTGGCAGGCCGGTGTGATCGCCACCCGGTGAGTGCCGTGATGCCACGCCCATCTCGGGACTCGGCCGTGAAGCCAGTGCTGAAGCGGTCTCATATGAAGCAAGCCGAGCAGGGTAACCGCTACTGCCGCTGCCATATGCCCCAGGAGCCTCTGAAAAAATTTCAGTGGGACCGCCGTCCTGCCCTTGAACGTGTTCAAGCAGTTCAGCACCGACTGAGCGCGCTGCTCTGTGAGGCGCGCTGTCTGTGTGACCGAGTCCAACTCCATACCGAGAACGCTCTTTTCCCAGTTGACCTGAAGACCCAACTGGCTGAGGTGCCTGAGCACGAGGTCCCTGTGTTCGCGGAGCTGATCTCGAGAGTGTGCTAGTATGAGCCAGTCGTCGAGATAGTTAAGGATGCGAACGCCCTGTTCTCTCATGGGAACAAGGGCCCCCTCCGTGACTCTCATGAAGACACGGGGGGACAGGGACAGCCCGAAGGGTAGGACTTTGTACTGATATGTTCGACCCTCGAACGCAAAGCGCAGAATGGCCTGTGTCGAGGATGAATCGAGACATGAAAGTACGCGTCCTTCAGGTCAATCGCTGCAAACCAATCTCGGGGACGGATGCATCCGAAAAAATGCATTTCTGCGTGAGCATTTTGAACGGTAGCCTGTGGAGGCTCCGATTCAAAACACGCAGGTCCAAGATCGGTCGTAACCCACCACCTTTCTTGGGTACAATGAAGTAGGGACTGTAGTGCCCTGACCTCATATCGGCTGGAGGGACCGGCTCTATCGCGTCCTTCACCAGTAGGACTGCGATCTCCGCGCACAAGACATGGGCATCGGCTGCTCACACTGTAGTGGAGTGGATGGCCCGAAACTTGGGGGGATGCCGGGCGAACTGAATCGCATAGCCGAGCCTGACGGTTCGAATGAGCCAGCGGGCTCGCAAGACCATACGAGCGGGACCAAAGGAACCGTAGGCGTACCCGGGGTGGGGCAGCGAGGTGGAACACAGGGACGCGGCTCGGGAGGCTCTCTCTGGGAGGCGGCCCGTAGCAGGGTCAGAGTGTGTTGTGCAACACTTACCTGGTTCCACAGGGCAGGAGGTGCAGGAGGCGGCTCGGTGGCGTTCTCGGACCGCACTCAGCTGCCCGCTGGTGATAGAAGAGGTGGATGAGAGTGGTGAAGATTCTTTACTCCCACTACTCTCCGGGCCCTCTTCAAACCCAGAGATGAAGGAAACTGCTCTATTATTGAGAATTTGGGTACCGCTGGTTTTGAGGCCAGCGGCGGAACACAAACAGAAAATGTTTCCACCCGGCCCTATTCCGGGGAAGGGAGCAGTGAGGTCACAGTCTCCTGGAGAGCAGTTCCAATCATCCCTGGTTTGCCCGTCCTGGGGCCACTCACCTATGGCTTTTCCGCCCTTCATGGCGTGGGCCTGGACGGGCGGGGCGGCCTGCCTGCCACTGGCTCCATGGCGCCGTTGGGTAGAGGCTGCTGCGGCACGGGAACAAGGGCAGAACAGGAAACGCCCCCGGCGACGAGCAGACTGAGGAGCCGCGGACGGTGGGTTAGAGGCAGCAGCTGACCGCCGCGGCAAAATGTGTTTGATAGCCTCTGTCTGCTTTTGTACAGCCGAGAACTACTGGGCGAAGTTCTCGACCGCGTCGCCGAAGAGGCCAGTCTGGGACACGGGGGAGTTAAGGAACCGGAGCTTGTCGGTCTCCCTCATGTCGGCCAGACACAGCCTGAGATGGCGTTCCGGACCACCAAGGTGGACATCGCACGACCCACTGACCACACGGTTACCTTCTTCGCACGAAGCGCGAGGCCCGCTGCGGCATGAGTTCTTGGAGAACTTGTGGATCATGACCACCCTCGTGCAGGTCCTTCAGTGCTTTGGCCTGATGGACCTGCAGCAACGTCATGGCGTGCATGGCAGAGGCAGCTTCCCCACAGGCTTTGTAAGCCTCGTCGAAAAAAGGTCCGACGAGAACCTACAGGCCTGGGAAGGAAGACACGGTTCCTCGCACCAAGTGGAGTTAGGGCACAGCTGCATTGCAGCGGCCCGCTCCACTGGCGGGATGCGCGTGTATCCCTTAGCTGCCCCGCCATCAAGGGTGGTGAGGGAGGAGGAGCCACCGAGACGGTTTCTGGCAGTAAAAGGTGCCATCCACATCCCTGTGAGCTCCTCGTGCACTTCCGGGAAGAAAGGCACTGGGGTGGGTTGCTGAGAACCAGCGCGCACCACCCCGAGATACCAATCATCCAGCCTCGAGGGCTCTTGACACGATGGAGGTTCCACTCGAGCCCGATCCTGTTGGCGGCCCGGGAAAGCATGGCCATCATTCTCTGGGTCCGACTCGGCCGAGTCGTCGTCCGCGGAGAAGTCTGACCCACCCTCCAATGTAGCGATCGACATCTGTTCATCGCGGGGAGCACCAAAAAGAAACGACTGGTACGCACCAAGGATGGACCAGCACGTTCGATTGGTAACTCAACTGGCTGCGGAGCGTGAGAGGCATGAGGGTTCCTAGGGGGTTGGTTCCCCGAAGGAAGCGCGCTCATCGTGATCCTCAGGTCACCCATGTTACTGCCCGAGGGCAGATGCACGGGGACTCCGCCCCTTTGCAGGAACGAGAGTCTCGACCGCAGCTCCGAGATGGTCATCTTCCCACAATGGGTACAAGACACATCCACGAACGCTGCCTCAGCGTGTACGAGGCCCAGACACACGAGGCAGCGATCGTGACCATCCCGTGACCCCAGGTAACGACCACATCCAGAAACACACAGATAGAACGTCATCTTGAAAAAGACGCGAACTATCTAGCTCTTTTAGAGACTGCTCTCATTGGTGCTGAAGCACGCAGGGGAACGGTCACCGCAAACACAGACAGGAATGTGCACCTGTCTGTGCGCTGTTCTCTCTCGCTGGTCTTACCAGCCGTGAAAACGGCTATTGAGCGCTCTCACGCGCACCTTACCAGCCGTGAAAACAGCTGTTGAGCGCTCTCACGCGCACCTTACCAGCTGTGAAAACAGCTTTTTTGTTTTTGCTCAGTTTTTTTTTTTTTTTAAACAAAAAAGAGAGAGAGAGAAGAAAAGACCGCTCGCGCTGCTTTGCTGTCACGCCCGCACCAAAGTGGAGAGATCCAGAAGAGGCTTGCAGATTCACTCTGTGTAGTCAGCATACGAAGTGCTTGGCTCCGAAGCAAAAAGCTACAGTGCAATCACCAGCTGCTCGTTATATACCCGTGCTAACGAGGTCGCGCAGCTGATACAAATGATTGCATGCCAATGTGCATTGGCTTGTTTAGTTTTACTCGAAGTAGATGGCCTCTCTAGCGAGATTCCTATTGGTCAGTCATGACCTACGTTGTAGTGACTGACCGATAGGGAACTAGTTAATAGTGAGCATTAGACCCTAAACTAAAGTGTTACCCTTTTTTTTTTTTTTTTTTATGTATCATACTCTCATTGGAGTTTATATTCAATATCTGTATATTTCCTATATTGTTGTTTTAATACAATACACCATTAATTGCTATTAACTTTGACTTGTTTGTAATTTTAAGAAGTATTAGCACGTAAATTTAGTCTAGATTCATGTCTAGAATCAATCAATTATTCTTGTAAATTTCGCTGTATTATTAACACAGTATTCATGTTTGTAACTTTTTGGTGTCTAAATTGTAAACAAAGCCATTTATACAGCACAGAAGTATGTTTTATAATTAAATTCTACAAATTCAAGCAGGCAGAAGCTGTTGTGTGTTACTTATTTTTCTGTCCCCTAGCAACTGTTTTTTTTTTTAAACATGTATATTCAGCACTTGTGTTGAGGAAGAATCTTATCACTAACACAATGTTTATTTTTAAATTGAAAAGTTTCACTACCGTTTGTATCAGAGAATGTCTACACTATTGTGGTCCGGTTGTGGGTGTCATGTCAAACATTAATCTGTAAATGACGAGATACAATTTTCTCATGTGCTTTTTTCTGTTCCTTTTTTGATTTAGGAGGTCTATTTGGAGTAGATTTTCAAGGTATCCACACTCTTCCTCTTTAGTCTGTTAAGGCCATCATCCTACTTGTGTCCTTGCAAAGAATATAGGCTTCTATTTGAGCCTGGTTTCTGTTTTCTGGCTAAATAAAAAGCTTTTAATGCACAAAATGAATTAATGTTGTGCCATCAAAACAGATATTATGGTAGGCTACTAGTTATGTTGATTAAATTAGTTAGGGAACCATATATCTAAAACATGAATAAGAGCTAAGGCCAGCATTTTCACACCTGAAAAAAATTTAACATGGAAATATGTTCTGCTGATCTAATATCTGTTTTTACATTTTAAAGGAGAGGCCAAGGGAATCAAATTGACAGGAATTTTGACAACAGGTAGGCTAAGTATCTGCATGTTTAGTTTGATTTTCTTTTTGAATTATATCATCATCAAGGATTTTTTATCAATTTTAATTTAACATAGAGTATCGTTAATGCTATCGTCTGATGCTACTAAATGTTTTTGTAAATGTTTTTGTTCTGTAAAATAGTAGATTATCATGATAGCAACGCCAAAGTCATGGGTTAATTTTTCAGGGAATTCAATGCATGAACTGATAATTCCCCTGTGTTCTGGAAAGTTACTTCAATATACCCAAGTATTTTTGTCATGAGCAACTTTTACTATAGGGTTAATTGTATAACGCTATCTTTTGCTGAAGCATGACGGAGGTTTTTGAATCTTAACAGGGCAAACAATGTATGTACAGTGTCAGGAAACAAGCCTTTCGACAAACCTCGTATGCCATCACCAAAGAGGTATAAGAGCATTTGAACTAAATATCAGTCTCTGAATAGATTCATAACATAACATAAACATAGTTGTCAATAATTGGTTTGATTAATGCTTTAATCAATTTATTAATTATTTATTTAAAATTCTTTTTTTCACATGATTCACAGCAGTAAGGCCAAAAGCTACTCTGTGAGTATATAATTTATTCTTGTTATTAATTTTGTTATGTTATTCTTGACATATGTCAACTGTTAAGTGTTTGATTTCTTGTCCTGTAGATCATACATATATTTTATCTCATAACTTTTGATTCATAGCATGTGCATATCTGACATGTTATTGCCTGTCTAATCTGACTTCTATATCTCTGTTTTTTAAATCTTTCATTTCAAGGTTGATAATTTTGATGATGATTACACCAACACGGCAGATCTCAACTTGTATGGAAATATCTGATGAAAATGCCATGCCAAATGAACAGTAGACTTCACATCAACATCTTCAGGCAGGGAAACTGAGAGCAGACAATCCGGTTACATTAATAAAATGAGTGTTGCATTTTAAGCCTGGCCTAATTGCCTAAACATGTTTGCTTAGACCATATTACTGTATTTACATACTTTATTATGATGCTTGCACCGCTTCTACACCGGACACACCACAGCAGCTAGAAGCTGTCGACACTGGACACGATAAAGCAACCATTGCAAATTCATTTGTCCTTTATATGAGAATATTGTAAGTGCTTTGAGTACGTCATAAATAGAACATAACTGATTATAATTCATTCTATTGTCTTTTGTCGCATCACATTGCTCCACTCGCGTCCGGTGTAGACTCTGTGTTACTCTCTTAACCCTCATATGGTGTTCAAAACCCTATAACACCTGTGGTGTTCCCGGTAAAAAATAAAAACTTATAAATCACTCATTATACCATATTTTCACCCAATCTTGGATTCAATCTTTTTGTCAACATGTTCTCTTTCAATTAGGACTGGTTTTATGTTTTGATTTGCATCTGAATAATCATAGGCCTCATTTATTTGAGAGTAGGCATTTCATTTTTTGAGTATTTTTTTTTTTAAAATTTTGAATAATTTTGGAAATATTAAATAAAATCTGAAGAAAATTGGTATTGTTGATCACACTAGTCAACTTAAAATTTTCACCAGGAATTTTGTTTTGAAACTTTTGTTTTGTAAAAAATATGGCACATAGTCACACTTGTGGTGTTCCCGGTCAAAAATGACCGGCCTATAAAAAATAGCTTATAAATCACTCATTATACCATATTTTCACCCAATCTTGGATTCAATCTTTTTTTCAACTTGTTCTCTTTCAATTAGGACTGGTTTTATATTTCTGTTTGCATCTGATTAATCGTGGGCCTCATTTATCTGAGAGTAGGCATGGTCAAAAATGGTCACAATGGCCGACCACTGAAAGTGAATGGGAGAGACTGAAAATAACAGAACAATTTAGTTTTCAGGAGCATGTTCATTATTTTCATGTACACATGTGAGCATGTGTGCTTGCAAACATCGAGCCCTTGGACCTGTGCATGTATCGATACATTTATACACACGCTACCCAGACACTTTTATATTTCATACAGACACAGACGTTTTATATTTCTGTTTGCATCTGATTAATCGTGGGCCTCATTTATCTGAGAGTAGACATCTAATTTTTTGAGTAAAAAACAAATAATGTATGAGTAAATTTGGAAATATGAAAAAAAAATGGAAGCTGTTGATCACACTAGTCTACTCTAATGTTTCACCAGAAACTTTGTTTTGAAACTTTTGTTTTGTGTTCTAGTTCTGTGTGAGAACCTCACAGTTCCAAAACATAATATCATAATATTGATGATGATGAAACAAGAACATGAAAGAAAGATTATTTTGAAGCTGGGTCACTGCAGTCACGGCCAGTGTGTGTGTGTGTGTGTGTGTGTGGTAATGTCAGATGGATAAATGTATATTATATGCAGCTGGTAGGATCAAATTTCTCTCTGTGGAAAAGAATGTGTGTAATACTCAAAGTTTGTGTGTTTTAACGTGTGTGTGTCTGGGTAGCGTGTGTATAAATGTATCAATACATGCACAGGTCCAAGGGCTCGATGTTTGCAAGCACACATGCTCACATGTGTACATGAAAATAATGAACATGCTCCTGAAAACTAAATTGTTCTGTTATTTTCAGTCTCTCCCATTCACTTTCAATGGTCGGCCATTGTGACCATTTTTGACCATGCCTACTCTCAGATAAATGAGGCCCACGATTAATCAGATGCAAACAGAAATATAAAACCAGTCCTAATTGAAAGTGAACAAGTTGACAAAAAGATTGAATCCAAGATTGGGTGAAAATGGGAACACCACAAGTGTGACTATGTGCCTTATTTTTTACAAAACAAAAGTTTCAAAACAAAATTCCTGGTGAAACATTAGAGTAGACTAGTGTGATCAACAGTAGCCATTTTTTTTATTATTTTTTTTTTATATTTCCAAATTTACTCATAAATTATTTGTTTTTTACTCAAAAAATGAGATGCCTACTCTCAGAAAAATGAGGCCCACGATTAATCAGATGCAAACAGAAATATAAAACCAGACCTAATTGAAAGAGAACAAGTTGACAAAAAGATTGAATCCAAGATTGGGTGAAAATATGGTATAATGAGTGATTTATAAGCTATTTTTTATAGGCCGGTCATTTTTGACCGGGAACACCACAAGTGTAACAAGGTAACAAAACTCCCACAAAAAAAAAAGAACATTTTCAACAAAAAAAAAAAGAGATATAGTTATACCGTTTGGGAACAAAGTCACTAAGTTTCAGTCCAAAGCGATAACTAACTAGTATTTTCGGAAAAAAGAAAATCTTCTCCGGGTCAAATTGACCCGAACACCACATGAGGGTTAAGAAAAAGGTTATATTTATGCATATGGTTCTGTCAGGCACTTAATATAACCTTTTGGTTCCCATCATAGGATCATTTTATGTACTTTGTTTTAATTAATAATAATAAAAAAAGAATTAGGCAGCTCATAAAAATACTGCCTAAATAATACCAAATAAACCCATTAAACATGAAAGTATTATCCATTCATTTAAGACTTTATTCCTTAAACTTTTTTGCTTTAAGAGTTTTGTTCTACATAACCCCCTTTTTTAAGAGTGTGCATTGTAAAGGTATACAAAAAAAAAAACATTATTAATGTACATAAGTCATATAGTACCAAAATACTTGTGTTAATGTGTGAGAGACAGTGAAACATTTAGCTGAACTGTAGCTGAAAGGTAATACTGTATTTTGTGTGTTTTCATTTTTTAGATATAATTTGCATACCCCATGTAACTAAACCCCCATTGACGCTGTTTTAGTAACAAGTTGTTTTTTGTTGACTAAAAAATACTCAAATGTAAATAGCATCCTGATGTTTAATTTGTACCATATAGTTTATTAAAGGTTTAATAATGTGCACTGCAATTCATACACTGTTACACTTTGGCATCTGTATTTCTGTGTGTCATATACTCTGTTTGGGCAGGTGGTTTCAGAACATAATTGTCAGCATCAAGAATATACTATCTTAAATTCTGGATGTTTCTGGTTCAAATTATTTAACTGCTATTTAAAACCAAAATGAAAATGATTTACAAAAATAGGCCCTAACTCACAAATAAACCTCCAATCTCTCATTACATGTTGGGGCCAAGTACAGTCAAACCAAAATGTATTCAGAAACCTTCAACATTGCTCACATTATCACAGTTCATTCCCTATAGAAATGGAAATGGGACTAAAATATGACAAGAATTTAAGAGTTGATATTTCACTGGTTTTGGCCATCCTTCTGTTGGACTGTCTCACAAATGAATTAGGTTGAATAACTGTCACTGTTAAATTTAGGTACACAATTAGATGATACCAACAACCAATAACCAAGCAATGCTTCATTTTTGTTCAGTCTGGGGTGTAAAAAGGTCGCATTAGCAATTAAAGAAAAAACACTTAAGCAAAACATGGTCAGATCAAAGTGTCTGAATAAATTTTGGTCCCAAATGTTTATACATTTTACTGGTAGTCCACTGTATGAATAATTTTTGGGTATAATATGTCACAGTTTACTTTATTTTGCTATCCTTACTTAATAAATTAACTATAGTGTCCTGCACCCACTAGTAAGAAACATCAAAAAATATATCTGGTTTCAGAATAAGTTTTGGTTTGACTATTGGTGTAATACAATGCCCTATACCATACTGAGGCTAATTCAGATGGACAGACCCGTGTAGGTTCTATACCTCATACAACATGCTTACGTTGTCCACACCACGATATGTTGGCTGGAATATGCGTGCACGACTGGTCAACTATTGAACCAGTGAAAAAAAAAATATATATATAAAAATGATATCTTTAATAAATTCTAAAACCGTGTTTCAGCTTGAGAGCCTTCTTCAGGGTATACAACAGACACAATGCATTCAAGCCGAAATGCGTTGTTAATTTTTAGAATTTATTAAAAGCTTCCCTTATCACAAGTGTTGCTGGATTCCCTTTTTTGCACTTTTTGTAGTGTCTGTTTCCATGCAGTTGGTAAAGATCCTAGCTCCAGATCCTACTAACTAGGCTACTCTTGAACCAGAACTAACTATTTTTATCTAATACACCTGAGCATAAAGCAACATCACAGACAGGCATTAAAACTTGGGGTTTTGGTGATTTCAGGAGACACTTTTTTTATTTATTTGCATCTAAAGGTTATGGTTTATTAAGGTTTATTAAGAAAATACTGCTTCAAAACAAGACCTCAGTAACTTGAAGTAACTATAGAGCTCGAAAAATTTAATTGTATCAAGATATATTATAGGGTGTAGACTACAGTAGTCTATGTTGGCTATGATTGTCCATAATTTGGTCACGTTGTAAGACTGTGTGCACGACTGCAAAAAAGCCTTATTTGGAAGAAAATGTAAAACAAACAAAAAAAATCCCTCTATCTATGTTCTTCTCTGAACCAGTATGTTATAATAACAGTGTTCACGCCTCCTCAGAATCATTCTCAGAAAACGAACAGTGCTTTTGTATTTCTATCAGTCTCTCACATTTTTTCATTTAGTCCACTTCTTTGCTAATGAGACTGCATTAAGTAGGTAAGAATGGAAATCAAAGTATATTAAATATTATCAAAATCAAAGTAATACTCCAAGGCACTCGAATTGTGTATACAAAAAAGTAAAAAGCCTTTATTGAATCATGGCTTCTATCATTAAAATTGGTGACAGATACACCTACGCGTTGCGGCTATTGCCTTCGTCAGGGTGTGTGTAACAAACAAAGTCACAGGTGCATTTTAAATAGCAGTTCATTAGTCTAAATAGCAAACACCTGGTCACACTACGCAAGGTAACCAGCAGGGAGCAGAATTCAACAAATGAAATAGTATATTGCATAATATCAAGCCAAATCAAACTCAAAAAAAAAAAAAAAAAAAACACACACACATACACATACATACATACATACATACATATATAAAAAAAATATAAAAAAAAAAAAATATATATATATATATATACACACACACACATATATATATATATATATATATATATATATATATATATATATATATACATATACACAAATAAACAAATAATAATAATAAATAAATAAAAAAAGTAAAAATAAAAAAAAATAAAAATAATAATAAATAAATAGAAAAAACAAAACAAAAAACATTTGAAATATTTTCGGCAATATCTAGATTACAGTATACAAATCAAAACATAACAATGAAATAAAATAGAGCAAAAAAACATATCAAAATATACACGTCAATGGATGTATACATCTAATGGTACACAATACGACTAATTTCATGAAAAATATTTCACAGAAATGGTACAAAATCTAATTCTCCATTTAAACCTGGGAATGTGGTGGCTTTCAGTGAGTAAATCCAGAAAGATTCTCTTTGTAGTAACTTCTTAACCCTATCACCTCCTCTTATGGACTTGTGGATGTGTTCAATACCGATTATCTTGAGTGTATTAGGACTACCATGGTTTGTATCTCTGTAATGAATGGCCATAGGATATAGAGGGTTACAGATTCGAATGGCGTTTTTATGCTCTGATAGTCGTATCTTTAGTTTTCTAGTCGTCATCCCTATATAGAAACATCCACATGGACACTCTAACCTGTAGATCACAAATGAGGTATTACAATTAATGAAAGATCTTATTTTCAGTTCGGAGTCAGAGGTTACGTCTCTAAATGTTTTTGTCCTGATCATATTATCGCAGTGATTACAGTTGCCACACCTGTAATTTCCTGCACTTGAACTTAACCAGGTATTGGCTTTCTTAGGAGAAAGATGACTTCTCACTATTTTGTCTTTAATTGTTGGTGCTTTCCGAAATGCAATAGAAGGAGATTCGGGCATGACTTCCCTGAGATAAGGGTCACTCATAACTATTTCCCAATTCTTCTTTATAATTTTCTTAATTCTGTTTGCCTCTGTGCTATACTGTGTCACGAAATATACAGAGTTATCTGAATCCTGTGATTTACGTTTTTGTTGTAATAATTCATCTCTACTGATGTTTCTCACTTTATTGTATGCTTTGTTAATCACGCTATTTTTGTAACCCCGTTCCTTAAATCTTTGAGTCATGTCTTGTGCTCTGGTGTTAAAATCTTCTTCCTTATCACATATTCGTTTCAGCCTCTGGAACTGGCCAACTGGAATATTTTCGGTCATCCATAAAGGATGAAAACTATCTGCTCTCAATATAGTGTTTCTGTCAGTTTCTTTTCTAAATATAGTGGTATGCAGCGCACCACTACTTTCTTTGAAGATTTTTAAGTCCAAGAAATTAATCTGAGTATGTGAATAGTCAAGACTCAGCTTCAGATTTACATTGGTATTATTAAGATAAGCGTGAAATGCTATTAAATCCACCTCCGATCCTGTCCATATCAATATAATGTCATCTATATATCTGCCCCACCACTCCACATATTTTAAATATGGGTTTAAGTCAGAAAATACAAAATTCTTTTCCCAGAATCCCAAAAACAAATTTGCATAATTAGGGGCAAAACATGCACCCATAGCTGTGCCTTTAATTTGTTTATAGAATTTATCTTGAAACAAAAATATGTTGTTTTTCAAAGTCCATTCCGCTAGTTGTATAATAAAACATGCAGGTGTCCTTTCGGTAGATGATCTCATATCCAGATAGTATAATAGTGCTTCCAGTCCATCTTTATGGTCTATGTTTGTGTACAGTGATTCAACATCCATAGTCACCAAAATAGATGATTCAGTAGTTTTTATCTTTTTAATGGTATTTAATACATGGGTAGTATCTTGAATAAATGAAGGAAGTTTTCCAACCAATGGTTTGATAAAGCTGTCTACAAATTTTGAAGCTGGCTCTGTAATAGATTCATTTCCACTAATTATAGGTCTCCCTGGCGGATTTTCAAGATTTTTATGTATTTTAGGAAGCATATAAAATGTAGGAATCCTAGGATTTTTACAGGAAAGTGTCATATTAGGCAGAAACACAGGAAGCAATCGCGAGTATAATACAGTGTTTATTGAAGCACAAAACACACAAGTCCAGGGTGCAGTGAGCCAGGTGGAGATAGGTGACGCAGGGACTTCGATGGTCAATACCGGGGACGTGCAGACAAACGGTGAGACGATCCAAATCCACACGGAAGACGACGAACAGGAAACACCAGGCAGGAACACGAACCAGAAGACAGGAAAACATCAAACAACGATCTGACAAAGGTGAGAGAACAGCGGTGAGTTTATGAAGCGTGGAGAGATGAACTGCAGCTGGTGATTGTAATGATGAACAGCTGGAGTGGATCAGGTAATGACATACAGACACGCCCCTTGCACACGTGCACTCATACAACCACATAAACACAAGACTAGAAGGAACCAGCGAATACATCTACCGTGACAGTACCCCTCCTCCTAAGAACGCCTCCTGGCGTTCCCAGACTCCCTTACCTGCCGATTGTAATCATCGATAAGGGAGTGATCCAGGATGTCCCTAGCAGGAACCCAACTTCTCTCCTCCGGACCGTAACCTTCCCAGTCCACCAAGTACTGAAATCCGCGTCCCCTCCGCCTAGAATCCAGAATACGGTTGACCGAATATGTGGTCTCCCCATCTACGAGCCGCGGTGGGGGAGGAACCGGGACAGGCGGATTAATGTGAGAATGAAAAACGGGCTTGACTTTAGATACATGGAACACGGAATGAACCCTCCTGTACGCAGGAGGTAGTTTGAGGCGGACTGCCACCGGACTAATAATCTTGGTGACAGGAAACGGGCCAATAAATTTGGGAGCAAGTTTATTAGAAACGGTGCGAAGAGGAATGTTCTTAGTTGAAAGCCACACTTTTTGACCAACGACGTATACGGGAGGCTTTGACCGGTGGCGATCGGCCTTGGCCTTGGTGCGCGCCCCCACCTGGAGTAGAGTCTCCCGGGCTCTAGTCCAGGTGCGGTGACACCTCTGGACAAAGGCGTGAGCGGAGGGAACCGCAACCTCGGATTCCAGACTGGGAAAAATTGGTGGCTGGTAACCTACACTACACTCAAACGGAGATAGGCCCGTCGCAGACACTGGCAACGTGTTGTGTGCGTACTCCACCATAGACAGTTGTTGACTCCAAGATGAAGGATTTCTGGAAACCAAACATCGCAACATTCTCTCCAAATCTTGGTTGGCTCTCTCTGTTTGACCATTGCTCTGGGGATGAAACCCAGATGACAGACTAACCGTCGCCCCCAGTAATCTACAAAATTCTCGCCAAAATTTGGACACAAACTGGGGTCCCCGGTCGGAGACCACGTCTATCGGGAGGCCATGTAACCGAAAGACATGATCTACGACCGTAGCCGCTGTCTCCTTAGCTGAAGGTAATTTGGGTAAGGGAATGAAATGTGCTGCCTTCGAGAATCGGTCCACCACAGTTAAAACTACTGTGTTACCCTGGGAGGGTGGGAGGGCGGTAATAAAATCTAGAGCGATATGGGACCAGGGTCTCGAAGGCACCGGCAGCGGTTGAAGTAGCCCATCTGGAGGTCGATTGGAAGACTTACCAGTGGCACAAACAGAGCAAGCCAAAACAAAATCGCGAATGTCACGAGCCATAAGTGGCCACCAGAATCGTTGCTTGACTAGAAATCCAGTGCGATTAATTCCTGGATGACAAGCTACGTTGGAGCTGTGACCCCACTGGATAACGTCAGACCGTAAGCCCTCCGGCACAAATAATCGGTTCGGTGGACACCCGGGCGGAGGCGTTACCCCTTCCAAGGCCTCTTTGACCTTCGCTTCGACCTCCCATGTGAGTGTTGAAACAAATACGGTTTGGGGTAAAATACACTCGGGAGTGGACGGGCGACCGGAAAAATCAAATATACGAGAAAGTGAGTCGGGTTTGATGTTCTTAGAACCCGGACGATATTGGAGAGAAAAATCAAAACGACCGAAAAAAAGTGCCCACCGGGCCTGCCTGGAGTTCAATCTTTTAGCCGTTCTGATATATTCGAGGTTCTTATGATCAGTCCAGACGATAAAAGGTACCCCCGACCCTTCTAACCAGTGACGCCACTCCTCCAACGCCAACTTGACTGCCAACAACTCTCTATTACCAATGTCGTAATTACGTTCGGCTGGAGATAAACGATGGGACAAAAACGCGCAAGGATGCATCTTGTCGTCTACAGGTGAACGGTGAGATAACACCGCCCCTACTCCCACCTCTGATGCGTCGACCTCCACCACGAACTGACGTGATGAATCAGGGGTAATGAGAATGGGGGCTGAAACAAAGCGGCCTTTGAGTTTCTTGAACACAGTCTCGGCTGTGTCGGACCACCTGAACGCAGTTCTGGGGGAGGTCAAGGCAGTCAGAGGCGCGACCAGCTGGCTGAAGTTGCGAATGAATCGCCGGTAGAAATTGGCGAACCCCAGAAACCTCTGCAGGGCCTTGCGGGAATCTGGACTTGGCCAATCCACCACAGCCTTAATCTTCTCAGGGTCCATCCGCATCCCCTCAGACGACACGATGTATCCTAAAAAAGGAACAGACTGTGCATGAAAATCGCATTTCTCCGCCTTGACAAAAAGCCCATTCTCTAGCAACCTCTGAAGCACTCGTCGGACGTGCTGCACATGCTCCTGGAGAGATGCAGAAAAAATCAATATGTCATCCAGGTAGACATATATGAATTGATCGATCATATCTCGCAACACGTCATTGACCAGTGCCTGGAAAACTGCTGGGGAGTTGGACAGCCCAAACGGCATGACCAAATATTCAAAGTGCCCCCTAGGGGTGTTAAACGCAGTTTTCCACTCATCACCCTCCCTGATGCGGACCAAATGATAAGCGTTACGTAAGTCCAATTTGGTGAAGATGGATGCTCCCTGCAACCTCTCGAAGGCTGAAGACATCAACGGCAAAGGATAAGTATTCTTTACCGTGATGTTATTCAGCCCTCGGTAATCAATGCAAGGTCGCAGAGAACCATCCTTTTTCCCCACAAAAAAGAACCCCGCCCCCGCTGGAGAAGAGGAAGGGCGAATGAACTTGGTTGCTAGAGAATCAGAAATATATTTCTCCATAGCCTCTCTTTCAGGAACCGAAAGCGAATATAACTTGCCCTTAGGCGGAGACTTACCTGGGAGTAAATCTATTGCACAGTCATAGGGACGATGCGGAGGAAGAGAAGCAGCACGAGACTTACTGAACACTTCCTTCAGATCCAGATACTCCGCGGGCACGTTAGACAAATCCCCTGCTTCCTCCTGAAACACAGAAACAGGTACAGACGAACAAGCAGACACGAGACAAGACCTATGACATTCCTGACTCCACTCCAGCACAGATCTATGTATCCAGTCCACTCGGGGGTTGTGTTGAATGAGCCATGGATGTCCTAGAACAACGGGTGCCAGTGGTGAATCCAGAATAAAAAATGAAATAGTCTCCGAGTGATTGCCAGAGGTGATGAGAGTGATTTCTTCAGTGGATAATGAGATGGTGGGAAGTTCTTGTCCGTTGAGTGCATGAACTGCAATCTGCTGTGGGAGGGGTTTGATGGGAATCTGAAATCTGCGTGCAAAATTATGGTCCATGAAATTACCCTCGGCCCCCGAATCCAACAGTGCTTGACAATCGTGCTGGTGGACTGACCATCTTAGTCTTACCGAGAGGAGGGTGGAGGTAGATCTTGTCGTGGATGAGGTCTTCCTGGCGGAGATCCCACCCGATAGTAGCCTCATGTTTACTATCGGGCTGGGCCCTTTTACCGGACAGTTGTAGGCGTAGTGTCCGGCTCCTCCGCAGTACAGGCAAAGGCCCTGGGACCTCCGCCTCTCCCTCTCCTCCCGGGAAAGCCGAGCTCGACCCACCTGCATGGGCTCGTGATCGTAGACGGGGCTGACCACGTCCCTGCCGCTGGATCGTAGCCCGTCGGCTGCCTCAAGTGTGCGGGTGGGCGTGGCTTGACGCTCGACTCTGGACAGCCGAGCGTCCACCCGCAGGGCCAGATCAATGAGTCCGTTGAGGGTGGTGGGAAGATCCAGGGCGTAGATCTCCTTCTGGACGTGGTCAGCCAGCCCATGCAGGAACATGTCCCACTGCGCCTCCTCGTTCCATCCACACTCCGCCGCCAAGGTCCGGAACTCGATGGAAAACTCGGACACTGATCTTCTTCCCTGCCGTAGCTCGACCAATGTTCTGGCCGCCTCTCTTCCAGTGACCGCACGGTCAAAAACCAGTCTCATCTCGGCGGCGAGGGTCTGGAACGAGGCACAGCATGGATTTTGGTTCTCCCACACCGCCGTTCCCCAGAGTGCCGCTCTCCCAGTCAATAGCGTCAGCACAAACGCCACTTTGGCCTGTTCGGTCTGAAAAGTGTGAGGTTGCAGGGCAAAGTGCATAGAACATCGAGTCAAAAAAGCTCTACAAAATGACGGTTCACCTGAGTATGCCTCTGGGGTGGGTAGCCGGGGTTCTGACTGGAAGGGGCTTCCTGATGGTGCGGGAGGAACGGCCGGTGTGGGTGGCGCAGTGGGAGGTCGTAGGCGCTGGATCTGCTGGGTGAGCTCGGACACCTGCGTCACCAGGGCTTGAACTGCACGACCCGTATCTCCAATCTCCTTCTCTTGCGAGTCCATTCTACGGATGCTGTGATGGACGAACTCTTCGAGTGAGGACGACGAGGCGCTCGCTGCTTCCATTCCTTGGTCAGATCGTTCTGTCATATTAGGCAGAAACACAGGAAGCAATCACGAGTATAATACAGTGTTTATTGAAGCACAAAACACACAAGTCCAGGGTGCAGTGAGCCAGGTGGAGATAGGTGACGCAGGGACTTCGATGGTCAATACCGGGGACGTGCAGACAAACGGTGAGACGATCCAAATCCACACGGAAGACGACGAACAGGAAACACCAGGCAGGAACACGAACCAGAAGACAGGAAAACATCAAACAACGATCTGACAAAGGTGAGAGAACAGCGGTGAGTTTATGAAGCGTGGAGAGATGAACTGCAGCTGGTGATTGTAATGATGAACAGCTGGAGTGGATCAGGTAATGACATACAGACACGCCCCTTGCACACGTGCACTCATACAACCACATAAACACAAGACTAGAAGGAACCAGCGAATACATCTACCGTGACAGAAAGAAAATCACATTCATTTTTTGAAATCCATCCCTCATCTTTAGCATGTGATAAAATATCAGTCAGTTCATTTGTCATTACTTCTATTGGATTGGATCTCAGGTACTGGTAGTACTCACGGTTTTGAAGTTGTCTCAAGGCTTCTTCAATATACTGATCTCTGCTCCATACAACAACAGCACCTCCCTTGTCCGCTCTTTTTATTACTAGCTCTTCATTATTAGAAATCCAGTTCAAAGCTTCTCCTTCTTCTTTTGAAAGATTATATTGTTTTCGTTTTTTTGAAGTGAAGATCTTGTCAATGTCATACATTACTTTCTTGTAGAAGGAGTTCAAAGTTGGATTAGATGAACCTGGCATAAATGTTGACTTGGGTTTGAATGTTGTTGCCTTCTTGTCATAGGTACGAGTAGCTGTTTCAGAAGTGTAGTACAAAGCTTTCAGTTGAAGACTCCGATGAAACTTGAATAGGTCCACTTTAGTTTGAAACTCTTTGGCTGTATTTATAGGGGCATAGGACAAACCTTTTGACAATACAGAAACACAGCTTGTTGATAGAGTAACCTTTGAAACATTTATCACTTCATCCCCTTTGTTTGGCTCCTGGTGTATCTGCCTTGAATTGGGAATCTTGGTAGGTCTCTTTCTTCCTCGTCTCGTCTTCCGCTGTCTTGTCTTCTGAATCTCTGATTTGCTCTGGACTTTTTCTCTAAAAAATCTCTTCTAGGTGAAGTCTCCACTACTGAGCGGTCTTCATCACTGCTAGGTAAATTAAAAGATACTGATCTCTTTCTAGGAGTCTTAACATTCCATTGTGACCATGTGTAAACCTTCTGCTCCTTGTAATCTTTTTCATCTCTTCCAAATTTTGTCAGCTTTTCTTGCTTGAGTTTTTTGGATAGTTGTTCTAAATCCTCTTTAAGTTTCTCTTCAAATTGAATAAGTACTTCATGTCCATCTGATGTAAACTCTTGTTTGATTTTGACGATCTGTTTTTGCGTTTCAGTTTTCTGTTTTTTTGCTTCCTCAATTAGTAGCAGCATAAGATCTTGGGAACATTTATTCAATATTGCTTCCCACTTTTGTTTGAATTCTCTATCTTCATGGCCGAATGAAGGAAATTTTTTAATTCTGAGTCCTCTTGGAATCATGTTTTCTCTCCAGTAGTCAGATAGTGTAACCATATGTAAATGTAATCTTAATTCTTTTTCCGAATGTCTCTAAAGTTCATAACACAGGTTTGTCCTATGCCCCTATAAATACAGCCAAAGAGTTTCAAACTAAAGTGGACCTATTCAAGTTTCATCGGAGTCTTCAACTGAAAGCTTTGTACTACACTTCTGAAACAGCTACTCGTACCTATGACAAGAAGGCAACAACATTCAAACCCAAGTCAACATTTATGCCAGGTTCATCTAATCCAACTTTGAACTCCTTCTACAAGAAAGTAATGTATGACATTGACAAGATCTTCACTTAAAAAAAAACGAAAACAATATAATCTTTCAAAAGAAGAAGGAGAAGCTTTGAACTGGATTTCTAATAATGAAGAGCTAGTAATAAAAAGAGCGGACAAGGGAGGTGCTGTTGTTGTATGGGGCAGAGATCAGTATATTGAAGAAGCCTTGAGACAACTTCAAAACCGTGAGTACTACCAGTACCTGAGATCCAATCCAATAGAAGTAATGACAAATGAACTGACTGATATTTTATCACATGCTAAAGATGAGGGATGGATTTCAAAAAATGAATGTGATTTTCTTTCCTGTAAAAATCCTAGGATTCCTACATTTTATATGCTTCCTAAAATACATAAAAATCTTGAAAATCCGCCAGGGAGACCTATAATTAGTGGAAATGAATCTATTACAGAGCCAGCTTCAAAATTTGTAGACAGCTTTATCAAACCATTGGTTGGAAAACTTCCTTCATTTATTCAAGATACTACCCATGTATTAAATACCATTAAAAAGATAAAAACTACTGAATCATCTATTTTGGTGACTATGGATGTTGAATCACTGTACACAAACATAGACCATAAAGATGGACTGGAAGCACTATTATACTATCTGGATATGAGATCATCTACCGAAAGGACACCTGCATGTTTTATTATACAACTAGCGGAATGGACATTGAAAAACAACATATTTTTGTTTCAAGATAAATTCTATAAACAAATTAAAGGCACAGCTATGGGTGCATGTTTTGCCCCTAATTATGCAAATTTGTTTTGGGGATTCTGGGAAAAGAATTTTGTATTTTCTGACTTAAACCCATATTTAAAATATGTGGAGTGGTGGGGCAGATATATAGATGACATTATATTGATATGGACAGGATCGGAGGTGGATTTAATAGCATTTCACGCTTATCTTAATAATACCAATGTAAATCTGAAGCTGAGTCTTGACTATTCACATACTCAGATTAATTTCTTGGACTTAAAAATCTTCAAAGAAAGTAGTGGTGCGCTGCATACCACTATATTTAGAAAAGAAACTGACAGAAACACTATATTGAGAGCAGATAGTTTTCATCCTTTATGGATGACCGAAAATATTCCAGTTGGCCAGTTCCAGAGGCTGAAACGAATATGTGATAAGGAAGAAGATTTTAACACCAGAGCACAAGACATGACTCAAAGATTTAAGGAACGGGGTTACAAAAATAGCGTGATTAACAAAGCATACAATAAAGTGAGAAACATCAGTAGAGATGAATTATTACAACAAAAACGTAAATCACAGGATTCAGATAACTCTGTATATTTCGTGACACAGTATAGCACAGAGGCAAACAGAATTAAGAAAATTATAAAGAAGAATTGGGAAATAGTTATGAGTGACCCTTATCTCAGGGAAGTCATGCCCGAATCTCCTTCTATTGCATTTCGGAAAGCACCAACAATTAAAGATAAAATAGTGAGAAGTCATCTTTCTCCTAAGAAAGCCAATACCTGGTTAAGTTCAAGTGCAGGAAATTACAGGTGTGGCAACTGTAATCACTGCGATAATATGATCAGGACAAAAACATTTAGAGACGTAACCTCAGAGAGAGAATGAAGGGCGGCATCCATCAAACTGACAGTTTTATTGCCTCCCTATGATTGGTTCCCGCGCTAAGCCCCGCCCCTTTTTACCCCTCCCACCCACTTCCGGTCTGACCATCTGGAGCGTGGGAAAATTCCCACGCTAACTCCGCCCCTTCCCACCCCCACAACCCCCACTTCCGGTCTGACCATCCGGAGCGTGGGAATTCTCCCACGCTAGCTCCGCCCCTTCCCACCCCCATCACCCCCCCACTTCCGGAGAGATCATGTGACCGCGGGAATTCTCCAACGGTACGGAACCCCGCCCATCCGACCCGGTACGGAACCCCTCCCATCCGACCCGGTTCCGGACAGGACACCTGCTGTACACCTGTTACGGGCACCTGTCTTGTTCAATGTAAAAATGTTCAAAATAAAGGAAAAACATTCAAAACAATACATTTGAATCTTTTTAAGAAGGATGACAGAAAACAGATAGGTTTAGTGTTTTTTATTAAAGAAAGGGTTTTCACGTTTACATTTGAAATCTTTTTACTTTCACACATTTGTAAAAATGGTTAAATAGGATTTTCTCAAATTACATCAAGCAAATAGTTCTATTTTCCATCATACATTTAAAAAAGTTGTACTTTTCACATAACACAGTGCTTAAAACCATTAAGACATTAATATCATTAAGACCAGTACAGGTATTTACCTTCACACATTATTTTGTAAAATGTTAAAACATTAATGAGAAAGTTTAAATTGCGTTTTCTTAAAGTTATCAAAATGTTCTAGAATTAAAACATCTAAAACACCATATATTTGAAGAAAACTTGTACTTTCACAATTACATAGTGTTTAAAGCCATTAAGACCAGTACAGGTATTTACCTTCACACATTATTTTGTAAAATGTTCCATTTTATATAAACCAGCTGTTTTAAAAGGTGTTTTCTTAAAGTTATCAAAATGTTTTAGTATGAAAACATGTATTTTTTTCACAATTACCTAGTGTTTAAAGCCATTAAGACCAGTACAGGTATTTACCTACACACATTATTTTGTAAAATGTTCCATTTTATATAAACCAACTGTTTTAAAAGGCGTTTTCTTAAAGTTATCTTAATGTTTTAGTATGAAAGCATCTAAAACAACATGTATTAAAATTATATCAAACAAATAGGTCTATTTTCTATCATACATTTCACATAACACGTATAGTGCTTAAAACTATTAAGTCCCATTTATATCATTAAGATACATGTCTTTAGTGTTCATACACTTAAAACATTAATGAAAAAGTTTAAACAGCATTTCTTAAAGTTATCAAAATGTTTTAGTTCTTAAAACATCTAAAATGTTAAAACGTTAAAAGATCAACATCCAGTTATTTACAGAAAAGTAAAACGAGTTAAGAGTTTTTTTTTTCATTACAAAAGATACATTTAACCTTCATTATTTTTGTAAAATGTGTTACATTTTTACATAAAACACGTCATGATATTAAAACTACATCGTGTTAAAAATCATGTTTAAAACAATGTATAAAAGTGTGTTTTTAGCGGGCTCCATACACTTAGACATAAAAAATAAATAATTAATAAATTAAAAAATATAATTCAATAATTAAATAAATAAAAGTTTTAAATTGTGTTTTCTAAAAGTTATCAAAATGTTTTAGTAACCTATTAAAACGTTAAAAGGTCAATGTTCAGTAATTTACAGAAAAGTAAATAGTTATGTTTTTTAAAACATCTAAAACATTTGTATTAAAATTACATCAGGCAAATAGTTCTATTTTCTAACATATTTGAAGAAAAGTAGTACTATACACAATTACACATTGTTTAAAAATATTAAAATGTTGTATAAAGTTAAAATACATACATCTTTAGCGTTTTTACACATTTTGTAAAATGTTAAAATGCATTTTCTAAAATGAAAACATCAAACAAATATTAAAGCATATCAAAACGTTATGTTAAAAATCACAGTATCAAAAACACATACATACATACATTTAAAAAACTGACTTACGTTTTTACATCCACGTTTTGTTGTTGAAAGAAGAACAAAAGTAATCCAGTTCAAAGTTGTGTAAATGTAATTTCCAGGAAGCTCTGCGAAACACGTCCGAACACTCCAGGGACAATCCCAAGAATGAGATTAGCAATCGATGCACGCGAGCCGGAGGTAGACTCCACCCCTAGACCACCCCCACACCAGGTGTTGAAGAGGCATGAGAAAAAATAACAACAGATCCCCACGCTCGGGATCATCGTGAAATAGCGACCGTTCGGCTCAGCTGTCTGACAGGAATGACTGTCCTGAACACTACGCATGGACCCGAGATGACTCCACCCCCTATTCTCGCCCCCACAGATGACGTGCGTGTGAAAATAGAACACAAAGCTCCCACGCACACACGCGCGCGCCCACACATGAATGAAGAGACGCCTCCCCCGCGGTCTGTTTAAAACTCCGTCTCTAAGCACAGTGACAGAGTGGATTGAAACACCTACGAAACCACAGCATGGATTTTTGGGTGTTGTTTAAATTCAGAGGAATGAGATAACGGTGAGGAATCATTATTGAAAAATATAAAATAATATTAATTGTAGGCTATTATAATGTATCTATATAATAATTAAAGGTGCCCTAGAATGTTTTTTTTTATTATTTTATAATGTTTCCTGGGTTGCCCTTATAATGTTAGTATGTTTTTTAGATCAAAAATAGTCATAATTTAGAAATAAAAGGCATTTTTCCTAGCCTGATTTTAGTCTCTGATTTGAACACACTGTTTGAAGGGGCGTGTCTGCTGTGAGAACCGGCCACTGCTGTGATTGGCTGACATGCTTGCATATGAAATATGACATGTGAAACTCTCTCGAATACTTTTATTACAGCTGTTATATACGTTTTAACTATTACAGCTATCGAGATTAACGAATCGTGAGATGTTTTTAAAGTATTTAAATCTATTTCCATCACATAAAATGTTGCTTTGATGAGCATTGAGCAAGCAGATGACAGTCTGTTGATCGCGAGACAACGCAGTTTCTCTCTCTAATGCTTTCACCAATGCAAACGATGACATAGCCTACTTCTATGAGAGCTTCGTTGTGCAGTGTAACAGCGTCATTGATTTCATAACGAGTTTGGCAAGAGAGATAAACTCGCGCTGTGTGGATTGTTCTTTGACCGCTTTCTGTATACTTTTTTCACTGAGAATTAGCCTATTTAACGTTAGTTATGTATGCTCGTTACTTGGAGTTTGCTATTACTGTACTAGGATCTTGCGCTGGATCTAACACAGTGTAAATTATCTTTAATAAAATCACTACTTACCGGTTGCGGGAATATAGTTGGAATTACCCCCTTCTTCAGTTTGAGACGCTGAGAGAAGCTTGATATTGTCCCAGGTTCGAAAATAAGTCCGTGGTGAAATGGGCAGAGCAAACTAACAACTTCGAATTAAACTGTTGCGGTATCCGATTAATATAAACATCAACCACGCGTCCACGCCTGTTGACATTTCTTTTCTGTGGGAAGGGTATGAAAATACCTCACATCCCCTGCACAGCCTGGAACATAGCATTTATTCCATGATCTGCCATTTTCTCTCTGATCCTCGCTTGTTCCGATGATGACTCGGCTGTGCAGTGCTTGTCATTGAGGGCTGGGATATGCAAATCTTTGGAGGCGTGATCCCCGACTGTTGCGTCACAGTCGGTATTATGTGGAGATTCGCCTGTTTTTCAGGGGTGTTTTTTAAAAACGAGATTTAAATAAGAAGGAGAAAACAATGGTGTTTGAAACTCACTGTATGTCATGTCCATGTACTGAACTCTTGTTATTTAACTATGCCAACATAAATTCAATTTCACATTATAGGGCACCTTTAATATAACCATTACTGTTTTTCCTAGTCAAATTACACGAAAGAAATTTAAAGATATTTCTGGATTCACAGCTGTTCTGAGCCACGAAACACTTCGATGGATTTTTGAGGATTATCAACATTCAGCGCGAGGAATATTATTCAACGCAAGGAATATTATCCTGAACCACGGCACATTTTGCTGAATCTTCGAGGAGTATCGCCATTATTCAGTGTGTGGAATATTATCCTGAAGGACGACACGTTGATGGATATTTGTGGAATATCAGCGCCTTGTTCAACGAGTCTGAAACACGACACATCTTGCTGGATTTTTGAGGATTATCAACATTCAGCGCTTGGATTATCAACATTTCAATGGATCTTTGGGGAGTATAAGCATTCAACGCAAGGAATATTATCCTGAACCACGGCACATTTTGCTGAATCTTCGAGGAGTATCGCCATTATTCAGTGTGTGGAATATTATCCTGAAGGACGACACGTTGATGGATATTTGTGGAATATCAACGCGTTGTTCAACGATTCTGAAACACGGCACATTTCGTTGGATCTTTGAGGAATATCCACACGTTTGTTCAGCAAGAGGACTAGTCTGAATCACGGCACATTTCGTTGGATCTTTGAGGAATATCCGTGCGCTAGCAAGAGGAATATTAGTCTGAATCACGAACTCTTATCATTTCAACAGATTCTAGAAATCGTGAGGAGTGCGAGACGTTATTGCACAACTTCTAACCATGCTGAATAGTCGAAACCTGCACTAGTCTATTCTACGAAATGCAGAGTTTTTCAGGAGCAACCGGATGTAAACAGAGAACTTCGTAACGATCCTTTAAACACAGGAGGAGAATCGAGAAATACGGACAACATCTAATAATGGTAACAAACTCTTTTTAAATGAAAGTTTGAATGTTATCCAGATTATTAATGGAAAGACATGAAACATTCATGAGAAGTTATGTTACATCTCATAATTACTGATTTCTTTTTAGTCATTTGATTGTTATTATTTTTATTCATTTTATTTCATATTTTATTGTTATTTTACGGTTTCCTAACTTTTCACAAGTTATGAATATGTGTTATGAATATTGTAGGCTACACTATTTTTATTTCTGTTACGTTTTGCTGTTGTTATTTGTATTAATGCTATGGGCTGTTGTTATCCATAGTCATTAAACCTCTTCAGTGTCACCGGCCCACCGGTGGGACCCAAAACCATCACCTATTTAAATTCAGTAATATCCCATACTAAACCTAAACTAATCTTGACAAACTACATAGCATTTGAAATCTTACAATGTCTAGTTTTCATATTTGATGATTACTTTTTACTTGTTTGATTGTTATTATTTTTTATTAATTTGACTGTTATTGTTATTTGTATCACTGCTAAGGGGTGTTGTTATTTGGTTTGTTGTTAACCGTACACATTAGCCAACATTCATATTGTTTATGAATGGTAGTGGTGTTGGAGTATTCGTTTATAGTCTACTAGTAACACATAAAAAATGTCTTCTAAAAGATCTTACACTGATACACAGTCAGACTCAGATGAAGACGTAGAACACATAAGATCAAGGCGTCACAGTACTAATGAACAATTACGTCTTTTAATACGTGAACAACTAAGGATGCTAAACACTAGTGAACTATCCACATCCGAAAGATTACAAAATAGTATAGCCGAACAACGAACATGGTTAGAAGCGCCTTTGTGTGATGATGATGATGAAAACGCACAATCCGGTAATGGGTTTTGCAACTGTTCCCCCGCACAGAGACCATTACACGTAATAAGAGGAGGTTCACATTGCACAATAGATCAATCGTGAAAAGTTTCAGACTTGTGTACAATAAGCGAGTACTCCAACCAGATTATACTACCTTACCTTACAGGTTTTAACAATTGTTTTGAAAATGTGTGAAACAGATGTTTTTGACTGCAGACTGCAACACCCATTTTCAGCTGTTATTAGCGGTCCAAGCAATAGTGGGAAGACTTTTTTTGTAAAGACTCTAATGTATAATTCAGACAAAATGTGTTCTGTGAAGTTTGATAATTATGTGTACATTTATACATGTTGGCAGCCTTTATATGATGATCTGTTACATGCTTTTGATATTAAATTCATTGAAAACATCCCAAAGAAATTGGATGATGATTCATTATTCCCTCCTGGTAAAAGATCCCTATTAATTTTGGATGACGTTATGGGTCAAGCTGCGTCCAATTCTGAAGTCGAGAAGATTTTTACGCAATATGTACATCATAAAAATATGAGCTGTTTGCTACTGATACAGAATCTATTTTTCCAGGGTAAATCTACCAGAACAATAGGGCTTAACGCAAATTATTTAATAATATTTAAAAACCCTCGAGATAAGCAACAGATAGGTGTTTTGGGTTGTCAGATGTTTCCCGGTAATACAAAGTTTTTTATTGAAGCGTACCAGGACGCAACTAGTCTTCCTTTCAACTATCTGCTAATAGATTATAAAACACAGACGCCTGAAAGATTTCGACTCAGAACGGATTTACTGTCTGACTATCCTGTGGTCTACGTCCAGAAAGGAGTTTAAAATGAGTTCGAGACTTTCCAGAAATCTGTACCTTTTAAAGTTATTATACAAGAGCACACCCAAACAACGAAAGGTTATTCTGCATTCAGCCCCTGACGAGCTCATACTGGCTCTGTGTGAAGTGGCCCTCAATATTCTTCACGGCAAGATCCCTCTAACTGCGAAACAGCTCGGATCTTTAAAAAGGAGAAAGACAGAAATAAAATACGTTGCTAATAAAAAGATAAATATTGCAAGAAAAAGACGTATGATTAACCAAAAAGGGGGGTTTCTACTACCTCTTCTAAGTGTAGCATTACCTTTCATAACTAGCCTGATAACTAGAAACTGAATCTGAAGAGAAAAAATGCAGCATACTGAAAAATTGTATCTTGTGCCAAAGTATCAATTGGATAGACTAAGGAATGCACCGCCACGTGAAAATATCCATACGTCCGTGGAGGAAAACTTGGATTCATCTATAAGAGAGATATTACAGAGACATGACCTGGACACACATGAAAAAGCAAAACTATACACCAATATGTTACAGAGGTTTCTGTCTGTATCAAAGCATAACGATGTGGTGAGCAACACTTTAACGCTTACAGTGCCGAGTCAGGAGGGTGAAAATGAAGAGGCACCTGTCACCTCTCATAGTGTAGGTGATAGGACTGATACCGTCACTGAAGACGTAATCGTATCAGAAGTGCTAAACAACGTGTCTCGGAGAAGCTTGAAAAATGTAAAATACATTTTGGATAAAATGTCTAAGGCCAAGCAGCTGTCTTCATGGACAGACACCGGAGAATTTGTTTATAAAGGGAAAATCATTGCAGGATCTCATATGCTTGACCTGCTGAAAAGCGTAACAATGCCTCAAATGATACGCGACGAACGTAGGCCAACAGGATGGAGTGAATTTCTGGATGCGTTTTCCACTTTAAACATACCTTACTCAACTATAAGTAACCATCATGTTAAACGTTTGATTGATTCACTTAAAAGAAAAACAGACTCTGATAGTTTTGGAGATGTACCGACAAAATCTTTGAAAAAACGAAGACATCGTAACACGTCACCACACACCCCTTCAGACACACCGGATACAGATGTATTTAAATCGCCTGCATTAGACACCAAACAATGGTTACATTTTTAACAGTTATATGTATCGGTATAATTGGGATTGTTTATCTGTTTTAAAAATGTTATTGGATGTGAATCTGTGTATATCATAATTATGTAACTGTGTTTTTAAGTTGTATACTAATATCTGATGTCAATAAAGAAAAGAAAACGTTTAATCTGTTTTACAAGTTTGTTTATTCATCACACACATAAACAATACATCATACCTCACATTAATACACCTGAAATGTTTTACCAGACTGTACACACTGAATGCATTTAAATGTTTTACCGTTACAGAGACTAGGCTTAAATTTTTTCACAAAGAGAGAGACCATGATGTCATTTTTTAACAAATCATTATGGTACATTTTTATAATATTCTCATATTCATAACCTCTTGATATATAATACAGAAAAAACACACAATGTTGTCCACAGGTATCAGAAGCATAATCTTGAACTTGTTTGTCTGAGTACTGAACGACTGTAGAATTGTTTTTTAGAAAGTTATGAAAAGATGCAGGAAAACGATGTGCATCAGGCGCGTTACCAAAGCTGTCAAAAAAACAGCTGACACCATCTCGACGTATGTATGCAGCGACCCAGTGTTCCCCTGGTTCGTCTGAAGCTTGTGTATTCGAAATTAGCATGCATGGTATATCCTTTAAAGGCTCTTTGGGTAGGTAATCGCTCGGTAGTACGCCTAAAAAATTTGTGTTACAGGAAATTCTATCCATCAACCCCGTCAGTTGCACAGTGTTCATTTCAGTAGTGCTCTGCGAACACCTGTCTTCGATTTGATATCTCTATAATTGAGTCAAAGACTGAATATATTAAAATATTAACTGGATGTGCGAGGGGTGCTCTGAAACGTACTTCTAATCTAATATTTCCTGATCTAATCAGCGAAACGTGTTGACCACATTCCTCGTCGGGTGTCAGGTTAAACGCATAGAGAGTGTATCCTTGTAGGAAATCTTCGCGATCTATAACCATAGACTGATTCTTTAGATGTCGGCCTGTGGCTGTCACTAGCTGATAAAACTCTCTCACGGCAGACCCGTTATTATATTCCGGTTGAAAAGGACGCGACGGGATCTGATGGCCATCACAGGTCAGAGTCAGGTATTCAAGGTCAAAGTGCTTAAAGGCAAAAGGATTTTTGTCATAAGCACCAGAAAAGGCTGTGTTTTCCGTCATGGCCAAAATGATAGATTTCGGTAGCGTCCCGAGGAAGAGATTTTCATGGTTAGATACGCGTGCCCCTGCTGGTACGGAGAAATTTTTCACGCAGACTCTATCTATGGGGTATTTAGCAGTGGTCGAGAGAAGAGCTTGTGCATGTCCCAAGCGCACTGCAGGGGATACGGTGACTCTTTTCACAAAAAGCGAAGCCGATAGTATATTAAGCTTATAATCAACGGCATCATTACGCATCAGACAGAACGCGTCTTTCGCACGAGTTAAACGAATCCGTATATCCACTCCGTTCAATAATAATTTCGATTGAAAGAAGATGTCGCTGTGAATTGGAGCTAGTAGCTCAACAACACTACTGGCGTTTGTGAACGCTGCTCTCTTTGTTAACCCGGCGTTTGCCCCTCCAGGATCCGTAGCATCTATGTGGGCTGAAGAATCTTTGTAAAATAAACCTGCTGAAAAGTTACTCTCGAGAGTGACTTTTCCATAATTAATGAGAGCTTCGATGATACACCTGTAGGGATGTGTATTGGAACTTTGAGACACTAGACGGTCGCCTAAAGAGACGTCGACCTGAGAGAATATCGTCGATCCCGGATAATTAATTAACCCTGTTGGAGCTCCATCAGGAATGTCAGTTCCATCAGGAAGAGTTATTTTGACGCGGGTATATAGCAGAGTGTTATTCAGATCCGTGTAATCTTCACCAGTCCCCGCAATAAAGAATTCGATGGGGGAAGCATCTGTTAAAGCTGACACAGGGCTTATCTCCACATACGTATTTTTTTCAATAGCCGTTTGCGTCAAAGGGAGTGTAAACAGATCCAGCTCTGATTTAATGCACTCGTCAGACATACAGTGTAACAGAGACATGCTTTAGAAAATAGTAATACCCCGTCTTTTTAAATTTGTAGATCTTTTCACCCGTTTCGTGCTAGTTCTTCGCTTGCTTTTTGTAACTGAGCGTGTTTTACTAGAGCGTCTAGTCTTCTTTACAGCAAGGACACGCCCCCTTCTCATACGGGTACCTGGTGGTTTACGTGACATCACCATCATGCCATGGCCTTCCTGTCCATTTTCATCATTATTATATGACCTTGTTAGAGCGCTGGTGACAACATCACTCATTATGTTTTTAGCGGCTGACTTTAGATGTGGTTTTGCTATACTGAACCCCCTTCTAAAAAAAGGCAGAGCCATTCGAAAAAGACCTTTAAAAAGTCCACCGATCCCTGAAGCAAAACCGGACCCGTACATAACTCCGCCCCCTGCGTAGCCTGGAAGCCCGTTACCGGCCTGAGCCCGGTAGTATGATATGTAGCGTTCGGGATCCGCTTTGTACGGGGTGAGATAAGCCATTTTAAAACGGTTGATGTTTCACAGGTCTAAAATGTAGTTTGGTAACAACCTTTCCGTAGGTGAAACGCACGTCCTGGTTTAAATCGTCTTTTACATCAATAGAGATTTCTGCGATGCTGCTCTTATTAACCCGTACGTAATGAGCTTTGTCGTATCTGACACTGACTGTATTGTTAGTTTCACCATCTATATATACAGTTGCTAATAAAGGTACATATGCATCACCAACTGATTGATAGTCGATTATATCCGTGTATACATATAGTGTGTAGAATCCGGCTCTTATATCAGCCTGGAATGGAGCATATGTGATGTGTGCGTCTTGATGTTCATCCGAACTGTTTACAGTTTCTATAGAAATTCCTGGTTTTAAACCTAGGATGATCGCTAGTTTGCCATAAAATGTCAGCGAAGTCCCGTGAGGGGCTTTCAGAAATACCTTATTCTTTATACGGTCGTAGGCGAGACGTACCCTCTGGGGTAGAGTGACATTTATATCCCTGAGCAAAATGGGAACATCCTCAAAATACCCACATTTTAACGTATTCCGACTCGTTGATAATTTTAGAGCATTCTGAAACGTATCACCCCTTACATCATGCAGTTCATAGTTATTCTGTAGTAGACGTTGTTCACAAACAATAATAAAAACAGCGTCATCCTCATTAAATGTATACCATGTCAATGGATATTCAAATTCGACCAATGCCACCTCCCACAGACCTTTTAAATTTATACTTCTAGCCAATCTAGTTCTGTAATTAGATATATTGTTATCAGGGTAGATGTTCATCGATGCGTTGCATGGAAGCGTGACGTAGAATCCTTCCTCAGCCATGGTTATTATTTAATGACACCTGTCATGAATTCTCTACGGCTTTAACGGACCCTGCAGATGCACCACCTGCTTTTCAGCTATCCAACTGTTGAATTTGGAGGGCCAACCCCACCATTTGACTAGAACGTACGTGACTTTTCCACGTTTTTGTTTATGCAGAATCTTCTCAATCTTAAATGTTTTATCATCACTAACAATAATTTTTTGTAGTTCTTCCTCATAAAAACACCCGTCAATAATTTCACCATCGTAGTCTTGTAATCGGTATACGGGTGGGGTACGTGGAATGCATGCGGTTATGGTGAAGTATTCCTCCGTATAATTCTGCTCATACCCCTTAGTAAATATACCTCGGACTTTAGAGACTCTCACAACGTCCCCTACAGAGTATTTAAAGACGGGTGTCTCTTTACGTATTTTTCCGTATAAATTATTAAACACTACCGCCTCATTTTCTTTATGTACGTCCAGCGGGCGCATTTTGATGGATTTGTGATAACTACAATTATAACCCTCTGTCAGGTCTTGCAGTATATCACAGTAGCGTTTGAAGTTTACAGCCGTTAAAAACTTCCACATTCGTCCTTTTAGAGTTCTTTTAAACCTCTCGACTACACACGCTTTTAAATCGGTTGCTGTGGCAAAATGATGTATGCCATATTTTTTCATCAGCAGTTGAAAATGTTTATTGAAAAACTCTGTCCCCTTATCTGTTTGTAACTTTATCGGTACACGTCCTTCTTTCAGGATAGATTCGAAAGCTTTAGTCACTTCCGGGCCCGTCTTATTTTTCAATGCACGTGTCCATGAGTACTTGCTGAATAAATCAATAACTGTAAGAATAAATTTAATATTATCGTTCTCTTTTGAGTATGCGGTCATATCGACCAAGTCAGCCTGGAATTGGTGATCCTTACCGTATACAACTACACGGTTCCGTTTATAATTTATTGGTGCAGTCTTGTGTAACGTATATACATCCTGTTTGGACAACCATTTGTTAATATCCTTATCATTTAATTTTACACTGTATTCCTGTAACACAGCCTGTTTTAATCTGTCCTTACCGCCAAAAGCTCCGGGGCTTGAGGGATTATAGTAAATTTTTTTCATTAGCTCTGACATGTTACTACCTCTGTCACTCTTCATAAAATAATGACCAGTTGTCTTGATGTCACACAGATTTTTATTTCAGATATCTACACGGTTCATCCAAACATCAAAATAAATTTTACACACATTTCAAAATTTTTCTCCAGCATGTATTCAACCATAATATCAATCATTTTACAGACATCGGGATATTCATTCCTTGACAATTTACAAACATCAGTTACATACGTACAAAGACACAATATATTTCCTATTCTAAGAGATTCCTTGCATTCAGGCATCAGTTCAAGAATGTTGTTGATAGTCGTACAAGGTGTGTGTTTGACAGAAATGTTTATCATATTATTCCATTCATTTGATATTCCCCTTACAGTGTTCATCTGATTCGATAATTTTGTCAGACGTTTATCAGCCATAGTCACGGTATCATCTGGTGCATGATTATCATCGATAATCTTGTACAGCAAGTTTGATATTTCACGTTTTACACATGATCTAAAGAAATGTTTGGCAATCCAGGAGGTGCAGCGGTTCCACATTTTCACACAAGGACAGGTTCAGGGTCTTCAGCATCAACGAGTTTCCAGTTGTCAACAGCGTTGTATACGATCTGTTCACAGGTTTCATCGACTAGTTTCTGTCTGATAGATGCCAGCTGTTCCACTATGTACATTTCATCTTTGAGTTCAAACAAAATCGTCTCGATAGATCCCTGGATTGTTTGCAGATGCGGTGTGACTCCACACAGGTTCAAAGCCTGAGCTAAGATGGTTTTCAGCTCAGGTTTGAGGAGTTTCAGACTGATCTCGTCAAAACAACCGTAAAAATAATATGGAGTAGGTTCAAACAGGCACGAATGTCTTGTTTGGGATGGATGGTCTACGGTACATCCAATGCAATCCTTCTTCATTTGCTTATCAATCAAGTATTCCAGTATGACAGTAACGACTGCTTTAATAATCCGGTGGCCAGTATCACCTAGGCACCCGTCCAGCTCGTCACTGGACGTGACGTCAGGGGTCTCAGCTGCAACAGTAGCAGCAGCAGCAGCAACACAACCACCAACCCCGTACCTCGTGAGGAAGGCAAGATTGTGAAATCCAAGTTCCATACAAAATTTATTTAGCCATTCGATGCTTCTTTCCGATGGATTTGATAATCCTTTTGTAGCATATCCATCAGCAGATCCGGAAGGGGAGAATGGTGAGATGATATCCTCTTGAGACATGTTGAGTGTTTTGAGACAGAATGGCTGTGTGGGAGGGTATTAATGGTTGTAGAATGGGGGAGGAGCTACAAGAACGCCCCTCCTACTGTCCTGTGTGATGCATGGGAACTCTTTGTCGTATTTTCCCACGACTCTTCACCACCTGGTGTGGGAGTGGTCTAGGGGTGGAGCCTACGTCTGGCTACAGTGCAGACCTCACAGATGTCAGTCTAACTTTTGGGATGTAAGAGTGTAGACGTGTTTCGTGGAGCTCCTCACGAGGACTTTTGGAATTAAAATCTCGAAAGTTTCGGAGTTTGATATACCTTTGGAGATGGATTAATACCTTCTGGATAAACCGTTCCTGTTGGATATATCTTTGGAGATGGATTAAATCTTTAAACTGGATAACTTTTGTTCTTCTTTCAACAACAAAACGCGGATGTAAAAACGTAAGTCAGTTTTTTAAATGTATGTATTTTTAATATTGTGATTTTTAACAAAGTTTTGATATGCTTTAATATTTGTTTGATGTTTTAATTTGAGAAAATGCATTTTAACATTTTACAATACATTGTTTTGTACATCTTTAAACACTATGTAATTGTGAAAGTACAAGTTTTCTTCAAATATATGGTGTTTTAGATGTTTTAATTCTAGAACATTTTGATAACTTTAAGAAAACACCTTTTAAAACAGTTGGTTTATGTAAAACGGAACATTTTACAAAATAATGTGTGAAGGTAAAATACCTGTACTGGGACTTAATGATATAAATTGTTTTAATACCTTTTAAAGACTATGTAATTGTGAAAAAAGTACATCTTCAACTGTGGTCCGTGGGAGAATTCCCGCGGTCACATGACCTCTCCGGAAGTGGGGGTGGTGGGGGTGGGAAGGGGCGGAGCTAGCGTGGGAGAATTCCCACGCTCCAGATGGTCAGACCGGAAGTGGGGGTTGTGGGGGTGGGAAGGGGCGGAGTTAGCGTGGGAATTTTCCCACGCTCCAGATGGTCAGACCGGAAGTGGGTGGGAGGGGTAAAAAGGGGAGGGGCTTAGCGCGGGAACCAATCATAGGGGGGCAATAAAACTGTCAGTTTGATGGATGCCGCCCTTCATTCTCTCTAACCTCTGACTCCGAACTGAAAATAAGATCTTTCATTAATTGTAATACCTCATTTGTGATCTACAGGTTAGAGTGTCCATGTGGATGTTTCTATATAGGGATGACGACTAGAAAACTAAAGATACGACTATCAGAGCATAAAAACGCCATTCGAATCTGTAACCCTCTATATCCTATGGCCATTCATTACAGAGATACAAACCATGGCAGTCCTAATACACTCAAGATAATCGGTATTGAACACATCCCCAAGTCCATAAGAGGAGGTGATAGGGTTAAGAAGTTACTACAAAGAGAATCTTTCTGGATTTACTCACTGAAAGCCACCACATTCCCAGGTTTAAATGGAGAATTAGATTTTGTACCATTTCTGTGAAATATTTTTCATGAAATTAGTCGTATTGTGTACCATTAGATGTATACATCCATTGACGTGTATATTTTGATATGTTTTTTTGCTCTATTTTATTTCATTGTTATGTTTTGATTTGTATACTGTAATCTAGATATTGCCGAAAATATTTCAAATGTTTTTTTTTTTTTCTATTTATTTATTATTATTTTTATTATTTTTTTTATTATTATTTATTTATTATTATTATTTGTTTATTTGTGTATATGTATATATATATATATATATATATGTGTGTGTGTGTATATATATATATATATATGTGTATGTATATATATATATATATTTTTTTTTTTGTATATATGTATGTATGTATGTATGTATGTGTATGTGTGTGTGTTTTTTTTTTTTTTTTTTTTTTTCTCTTTGAGTTTGATTTGGCTTGATATTATGCAATATACTATTTCATTTGTTGAATTCTGCTCCCTGCTGGTTACCTTGCGTAGTGTGACCAGGTGTTTGCTATTTAGACTAATGAACTGCTATTTAAAATGCACCTGTGACTTTGTTTGTTACACACACCCTGACGAAGGCAATAGCCGCAACGCGTAGGTGTATCTGTCACCAATTTTAATGATAGAAGCCATGATTCAATAAAGGCTTTTTACTTTTTTGTATACACAATTCGAGTGCCTTGGAGTATTACTTTGATTTTGAGCATTACTATCCCAAGCAACCAAAGAGCACCGAGTTTTTACACCCTGTGCAGCACTTCAAATGCATCTTTATGCTGTGATATATTAAATATTATATATATATTATAATAAATGTAACAAGAATTAAGGTTATTTCCATTTAGCCCACATTATTCTGTGTGGTCAATGATTTCTGTTGTTCATCTATTGGACAGCAGAACTTTTTGTTTTTGTGCAAACCCAGGAACATGATGGGACCTCTGCTGCTTAAATTGCTTTTACAAGGTTGTCAGAAATGAAAAGACTTCCAACCGTGCCTTTTATTCTCCGTCCTTTTATTAGGTTGTGAATGAATAATACAGAAGACCAGCGCTGGGAAACCATTCAGAGAATAGCTTAGTTTGTACTTTCGGGGTCCCGTAATATATAGTGAAATATCAAGAGGAGTAACATACATCTAACCAATAGAAACATACATTCCTTCATCCCATATAATAATCCCATAAATGGTAAAGAAAAGTTAGGTCTCCTCTGGAACCTGAAGGTCCAGCAGACCTTCTACCATACATACTGCACATCTTCTATATGACACACACACACATAACTAGAGAGGGAGAGGGCTCTTCAGCTCCCTCCTTAATGTAACAGATGTTTAACTTACATGCATACATGGAAGGTGTGTAGACTAAACAAACTCTGGACAGAGCTGAGAAGGAGAAAATACAATTCCTTACAAAGGTATATAATCTGTTCCCTTTCGAAGGGAACTCGACTGCGTCCAATGACACTTTGGGGGGAAGCCCCTCAGCGTAGCGCCTCTGAAGTATGAATGAAACTAAGCCAATCTTGATTGGTGTTGCGTCATGACGTAATGTGTGACGGCACACATGCGGAAGCTATAAAAGGACGCCGGCACACATGAGATGTCAGCTTTTTGCTCTTCAGCAAGCGCTCTGTGTCAAACTGTCTGTCATATTTGGTGTTGTTTGTCCCATAAGAATTGTCCCAAATAAAGGCTGTAATCTCACGTTTGCCGAGGCAGCGTGTTGATTAAAGGTCTGCACTCTAAATACAGATTATGTAGTGGCTCGGATCTCGCGTTTGTCGAGACAGCGCGTAGATTACGGGTCTATTTTGCAATAAAGATTCTGTGTGGGTGCGAGGCATGCACAGTCAGCTCCTGAGGGTGCTGGCTGTGTTCATTGAGAAATATCTCGACGCACATAGCCGTGCGTTTCGGGTGTTTCAGCCTCGCGCCCGTTGACTTTCTTCTCGAGAGATGAAAGCCAAATATATTGTGTGTAAAACTCAATCTCGCGTTTGCCGAGGCAGCGTGTTGATTAAAGGTCTGCACTCCAAATACAGATTCTGTAGTGGCTCGGATCTCGCGTTTGTCGAGACAGCGCGTAGATTACGGGTCTACTTTGCAATAAAGATTCTGTGTGGGTGCGAGGCATGCACAGTCAGCTCCTGAGGGTGCTGGCTGTGTTCATTGAGAAATATCTCGACGCACATAGCCGTGCGTTTCGGGTGTTTCAGCCTCGCGTCCGTTGACTTTCTTCTTCAGAGATGAAAGCCAAATATATTGTGAACGACTCGCATCTCGCGTTTGCCGAGGCAGCGCGAATATTACGAGTCTGCAATAAAAGGGGACACACACGATCTGTGAAATAATACTGTTGGGTGCGATGCATTCACAGTCAGTTCCTGAGGGTGCTGGCAGTGTTCATTGAGAAATATCTCGACGCGTAAATCCTTGCGCTGTCGGATGTTTCAGCCTCGCACCTGTTGTCTTTCTTCCCGAGGGGTGAAAGCCAAATATATATTGTAAACGGTTCGAATCTCGCGTTTGCTGAGGCAACGTGCAGATTACGAGACAGTAAATAAAATTAAGACAGTATATTGTTTGGTGATTATGGCTGCATTTAATTCTATGAAATTAATATGATGAAATATCTGACTTAAGAAGTAAGATATTTTAATTCAGTCTACCATCCAGATCGTGTTTCACTCAGTGTTAAATATGGCTGCATTTAATTTTGAGGAATTAAAATGATGAGCAGCGAACGTCGATAATCGTTTTAGATTTTTCCCTGCCGGGCCTCCGCTTCAGGGTATCGAAAACGAGACGAAAATAGCAGGGCTCTGCGGAGCCCTCAGGAAATCGATGTCTGTTTCCAGCATCAAGTGCGCTTCGGGACACATCGGTTTTCAGCGAATGCACGCCTCATTGTCCGCCACAAAGGCTTGCGGGCAGGCAGTGTTCGTGTCCGCTCATCGGAAACGGTTTTCCATTATTCCCTGCCGGTCTTCCGCTTCAGGGTGTCGAGAACAAATCCGAAAGAGCCTCCCATGGGGAGCCCTCAGGAAATCGATGTCTGTATCCCGCCGTAAAGTGCGCTTCGGGACACATCGGTTTCCAGCGAACGCACGCTGCTCTGTCTGCCCCACAGGCTTGTGGCCAGGCAGCGCTCGCGTCCGCACATCGAGAATCGTTTCGACCTAGCCCTGCCGGAGAGCCGCTTCAGGGGATCGAGAACGAATCTCGAATGATACCCGAAGCCAGCCTCGAGAGGCTGGTTCCCTTGGGGTACAGACTGCAGTTCGATTTCCGTCCACCAAATTTCAAAGGGATGGTCTGGACTGTAGTCGACCCAATGCAGGATCGGGTATTGGAACAAGAAGTAAACTCCCTGCTGGTTAAGGAGGCTATAGAACGTATTCCTCCGCCAGACAGGGAGTCCGGGCTTTACAGCCGCTACTTCATAGTTTCCAAGAAGGATGGGGGGGTTGCGTCCAATATTAGATCTCAGGCACTTGAATCGGTCTCTGAGGAGGTTCAGATTCAAGATGCTCACTATCGTGAATCAATTTCAATCCGAGGATTGGTTTGTCACGGCAGATCTGAAGGACGCATACTTCCACATATTCATCCTTCCATCTCACAGGAAGTTCCTGAGGGTCGCATTCGAAGCGTACCAATATCGGGTTCTTCCGTTTGGCCTAGCTCTCTCCCCCTCGCACATTTAACAAATGTATGGATGCAGCTCTAGCACCTCTGAGGCTTCAGGGCATCAGGGTGCTCAATTACATCGACGACTGGCTGATTTTAGCACAGTCACAAGAGCTGGCGGTTCGGCATCGAGATGTTGTCCTCGCCCACATCCAGAGCCTGGGGTTGAGACTCAACACGAAAAAGAGCGTGTTGACACCAGCCCAGAGAGCCACGTTCCTGGGAGTGGTGTGGGACTCGGTTACGATGCGGGCACGATTGTCTCCTGCATGAATCGAGTCCATTCTGGCCACAGTGTCCAGGATAAAGCTAGGCCAAGCCATCACTGTAAAACATTTATCATAGAGTGTTAGGGCTCATGGCAGCAGCGTCCAACATTATTCCATTCGGCCTGCTGCACATGAGGGCCCTCCAGTGGTGGTTAAAAACCAAGGGGTTCTCCCCGAGGGGGAACCCGTTCCGCATGATCAGGGTTACGCGCAGATGCCTTCGTTCCCTATCTATGTGGAAAAAAGCTTGGTTTCTGTCCCAAGGTCCAGTGTTGGGAGCGTCATGTCGCCGGAAAACCATTTCGACAGACGCCTCCCTCACGGGCAGGGGCGCGGTCTTGGACGGCCGCTTTATGACAGGCCTATGGCAGGACCATCATTCATCCTGGCACATAAACTGCCTGGAAATGTTGGCGGTGTTCCGAGCTCTGAGGAGCTTCCTGCTGGACCTCAAGGGTCATCATGTCCTCGTGAGGTCAGACAATATGTCCGTAGTGGCCTATATAACCATCAGGGGGGTCTGAGGTCTCGCCCTCTATGCAGACTGGCGCATCAGATCCTCCTGTGGTCCCAAGGGAAACTGTTGTCTTTCGGAGCAACATATATCCCGGGGGTTCAGAATCAGGGAGCAGACATCCTGTCGAGGCAGGGGCTGAGGCCCGGGGAATGGAGACTTCATCCCGAGGTGGTGGAGTCAATATGTCAGAGGTTCGGCCCAGTAGAAGTGGATCTATTTGCGTCTCGAGAGACGACCCACTGTCCACTGTGGTTCTCCCTCACACATCCAGCCCCGCTGGGGTCAATATTTCACCCTCGGCCGGAAACTGTGGGTCTGGCCCCTGAGGGGGCACAGTACCGAGAGGCCGGCCTGTCAGTAGGAGTGGTGGAGACCATACTCTGCTCTAGAGCTCCCTCCACGAGGAAATTGTACGGCTTGAAGTGGAATGTCTTCACCATTTGGTGTAGAGAGCGTGAGGTGGACCCAGTTAACTGCCCAGTGGCTTCAGTGCTGGAGTTCCTCCAAGATCGCTTCTCCACTGGTCTTACCCCGTCCACACTCAAGGTGTACGTGGCTGCCATTGCGGCTTTCCACGCTCCTCTGAGTGATGGGCCTCTGGGGAGACACCAGTTGGTCGTACGTTTCCTCCGTGGGGCTTGGAGGATGAGACCTGCGGCTCGTACCAGGGTTCCCACATGGGACCTGGCTGTGGTTCTTGAAGGGCTGGCTGAGGCCCCCTTCGAACCGCTGGAGTCGGCTGAGGCCAAGAACCTTTCGTTGAAGGTGGTCTTTTTGTTGGCCATTACTTCTCTGAAGAGGGTAGGAGATCTCCAGGCGCTCTCTATATCCAATGGGTGCCTGGAGTTTGCTCCAGGCAACATTAAGGCCATCTTACATCCCAGGCCGGGCTATTTGCCCAAGGTGCCATCTAATGTGGCACGGCCGGTGGTTCTGCAGGCTTTTCATCCTCCGCCTCACGTGACGGCGGATGAGGAGAGACTTCATCTGCTCTGTCCTGTCAGAGCGCTAAAAATTTACATCCAGAGGTCCTCTTCATGGCGGAAGTCGGACCAGTTGCTGGTGTGTTTCAGGTCGCCCAAGAGGGGGCTTCCCGCTTCCAAGCAGACCATCAGCAACTGGATTGTTCATGCGATTTCCATGGCCTACTAGGTGCGCAATATGCCTTCACCTTTGGCCGTGAGGGCTCATTCTACCAGAGGCATGGCGTCCTCTAGAGCCCTTCTCGCGGGGGCCCCCATCCAGGAGGTCTGCGATGCAGCAGGATGGGCCACCCCTCATACCTTTATTAGATTTTATAGCCTGGAAGTTCCGTCGACACCTGGCACTCTCATGCTCTCGTCCTAAGTGTGCCTGTGAGCAGCTTCACACTAGGACAGGCAGGGCGCGTTGTGGCATAGTGGGTACTCGTTCCCCCAAAGTGTCATTGGACGCAGTCGAGTTCCCTTCGAAAGGGAACGTCCTCGGGTTACGACTGTAACCCTTGTTCCCTGAGAAAGGGAACGAGAACTGCGTCCCTTCGCCACGCCTTCCCCTGCCTGGGAGCGACTTGCTTCATCACAGAAGCTGACATCTCATGTGTGCCGGCGTCCTTTTATAGCTTCCGCATGTGTGCCGTCACACATTACGTCATGACGCAACACCAATCAAGATTGGCTTAGTTTCATTCATACTTCAGAGGCGCTACGCTGAGGGGCTTCCCCCCAAAGTGTCATTGGACGCAGTTCTCGTTCCCTTTCTCAGGGAACAAGGGTTACAGTCGTAACCCGAGGACGTTTTCTTCACTTCGTTTGGTTATTGACGTCTGTCTTGGGCATTTAAAAACACAACAATTTGTGCTGTATTTAGTGTGTAAATAAAATATTGTTTACATATTGGATGAGATGCAGTTGAACAATGTTATATATTGCAGTGTAAAGTACAGGTGTATCCAGAAAGATGGTATCCAGTCTTCACAAATTAGTGGAAAAGTCATTGAAATTTTTTGGTCAGAAAGTGAATGTTCTTAAGTTTATATTCATTAGTTTTATTTATTACACAAACTTTGTCTATAGATAAACTGGTTACTTGTGTATTAGCATTAAATTGTTTACATCATTTTAAAAGTAAATTAAAAAAAATCTAACCTAAATATGCACCCTCATTTTGAGAGTCTTTATGTAGTAACCACAATATTTTTGAAAAATTACTTTATCTTCCATTCAGTTATTAATGTTCTCCAACTTTTGTCCCACAGCAGTTCTTCTGTATGTTGCTTTGGGATGGGAAGTGAAAATGCCAAAAGACATTCACGGTCTCCAGGGTTCCTGTCTGGTTATACCATGTTCTTTCTCCTACACATTGTATCCACCCAAAGACCCATATAGAGTTGTGTGGTATCAGTGGGTCTCATGGTTATCCTTTAGTTTATGATCCATGGTATCCATATGATGTCATTGAGAAGTTTAGAGGAAAAACTGATTTATATGGAAAATTGAGTTGGGATTGCAGTCTGCTGATCAAAAACCTGGAACAGTCCCATCATGGGGAAAAAATATATGCATTGTTGACCCTGAAAATGTTGGATGGCGCACCTATGCATTTTATGATGTCACTTCTACAATTCTTGTTGATGGTATGTACAAATCATAATATTCTTCTAGTTTAATATGTGATTTGTACAACTGTGACTGGAAGTGTTGGTCAATAATGTTCAATGACATTAGACAAAATATGCTTCTCTCAATCTGATTTCATTTTTTATACTAATTCTAATGAATCTGTCAACTGTAGCAAGTCCACAGCAGCCCAGCATTATTATTTATGGAGGTGAAAGGAAGGGTGACATCATCACAGTAGCATGTTCGACTTACCACACGTGTCCATACAGCAAACCAAACATCATTCTGAGTGGTACTGAAGGAAATGACCAAATAAAGGAGGAGCATATTAAAGATGGCTTGTGGAAAATCACCCTGACACGCACAGGTGTCTAGGACAATGCACAATGCACTAAACTTGTGCAATCAACAGGTACACTGGAAATGCTCCTGAAAGACCACCAAAGCCTGAACAAAGGCAGGTTGAAAATATAATTATAATGTTACAAAAAAAAAAGCATACACTATGCACAAATTATGTATGTATTCATACCATTTAAACATCACTTGTCTATTTAAATGTCACATCTCTCAACAGACGGAGCATCTGGAGCCAATTTTCTAGGTAATCAATAATTACATTTTCTGTTCATTTGGTGTCATGCGTTTCATTTTTAACTAATAAAACCTTCCAATGTGATAACTTTGTTCTCTTTTTTAGACACCAATCACCCAGAAACAATGCAAATCTGAGAGCAGAATATAAGTTAGTTTTTTTATTCTTAAAAAAAAAGAATTCAGGAAAAAAAAAAAAGTCCATACATTTTAGATTTTACAGTATACATGTAAATAAAAACACCAAACTTGACTTTGTATATTAAAAATATAAATTCATATTAAAATGTATTTATATTAAAAAATATATTTTAAAACAAATTAGAATTATTTTAATACAATTCCCTCTAAATGACCAAAGCAGCATCACTGATGAACCTTCTCTCCTCACAGGGCAACCAACACATGTACAGTGTCAGGAAGCAAGCCTTTCTCCAAACCTCATATTCCATCTCCGAAGAGGTACAGTGCATTTGAACTACATATGAGGCCCTCAAGGTCTAAATTCATTATATGCACCATACACGTAAAATAATACTGTTGAATGCAGTCTATGACATGTCATAAAGTTATAATAATGTGTCAAAAGTCCCCATGCCACTTCAAGATTCCTGAGTTTGGTTCTTTAACATTGTCATTGTGAATGCTTTTTATCATTATGAATATTTCTTTCAATAACAATGTATTATATTTCAAAAGCACTGTACTGTATGTGTCCCTCTGATGAAGCACTGTACTGTATGATGTCCCCACAGATGATTTAAATAAATAATAAACAAACAAACAAACAAACAGTCAATTATACTAAGGTTTTATCATTAGGTTAACAGTTGTTAAGATGAATGCAAACATTTCTGTAATTTTTAAAATCTTTTTTTCCCCCCATGCATCTCAGTGAGCCAAAATCCTACCGTGTGAGTACATTTATCACTTCATTTCCTCTGTTACAGCATGGAAAACATTCCATGTGATTTCAAATGATTTCTGAAGAATATGCTTAAATATGACTGACTCTGTCTTTTTAAATGTTCCTTTAAGGGTTATGATTATAATGCTGCTTGTGTCACGGATTGGCCAGGTTCTTCCACCACAATCACCCAGCGATCACAATCACCTGAGTTCTAACGAGAGACACCTGCACCCCATCAACCACTCTGCTTCATAAGCACACACCAAGCACCTCTCATTGTCCGGGCTCGTTCATACGAAGCGGACTCATAGTGCTTCTCTCTACGAGTGTCACTAACCAAACTAACCTGTGATTACTTACCAGTTCTCTGTGCCGATCCCAGTCTGTCCAGATCTTGCCATTCAGTCCAGCCAAGTGGTGCGTGAGTGTGTGTCGTCAGCCTGTCAGCCTCTTCCAACGGAGTCTGGATCCACTCTGGAAATCTCCTCCCGCCGTTCCTGCAAAGGAAATATCTATTATTCATTCACGGACTGCAATCAAGAATTATCCATATCTGAACTCTGATACTCAATTCTGTACGTTGAGTTATCCTGACACCATGCTGATTAATTAAACTTTATCTTCACTACTTACCTTGTTGTCCGTCTGCTTCCGTAACAGCTTGCTCCTACTGATGAAAATAAAACATTATCAGGGCTGTTTGGAGTTTGAGTCCCGATCACATAATTTCCCTGTCCTGTCCCTCCGTTCAACATTATTTTATAAATGACAACGCGAAATGGATATGAAAAAAAAAAAAAAAACATTTTTAATGATCTTATGCTTCAGGGTGTTCAATTTTAGAATTTAGAAATACAAAGTATTTTTTTGAGTCTGCAGTTTGTATTGACTTTAACATGCTTTCATTCTTCATACATATAGCCTATATGAAATATATTACGAAAATATGTTTTCTGGAAAACAAAATATATTTTTTACCACAACCAATTTATTTGTTTTTTGTTTTATGCGTGAAAGTTATGCTTGTATTACCTGTCTTCAAAATAAAGAAACATATGGTTTGGCTTGAGTGTTCACAGTTTTTTGTTTGTTTGCTCAAAGTTGCTTGCTTTGATATCTAAAAAGATATATATTTTTGAAGTATTTTTGTCATTTCAAGTTTTTTTTTGTGAAAGTGTAGACATCCAAGAAATTACAAAATAGCTCTCCTCCTCTTTCTGACCCCAACTTTAAGCCTTCATTTACTTAATATTATTTACTTAATATTAATATTAATATTTAGCTTTTTTTATACTATAGATTCTTACCCAATACACTTGTTTGAGTGGGGGAATAAAACCGTTATAAAAAGGGAAATGTTTTGTTACATGTAAAAAAAAAAACAAAGATGAATAATCATCTATTTTGAAGCCACTTTCACTTCTCAGTTTGGTAGTTTCTTGTGGTTACAGGGCACAGCTGAATACATCCAAAGATTGGCAAAAAGTACACACACAAAATGTCTCGGGTTACGTATGTAACCCTTGTTCCCTGAGAAGGGAATGAGACACTGCGTCGGGACGACACTAGGGGACGCTGTTTCAGCGTAGCACGCGTCTGAATTCATGAATGAAACAAATCCAATCCTATTGGCGTTGCATGATGACGTAGCGTGTGACGGCATACACTGATGTGTACAAAGGCACGTAGACACAAGCAGAGTCAGCTCTTGCTATGAAGCAAGTGCTCTAGGCAGGGTGAGGTGTGGCGAACCGACGCAGTGTCTCGTTCCCTTCTCAAGGAACAAGGGTTACATACGTAACCCGAGACGTTCCCTATCGAGGAACTCGAACTGCGTCGGGACGACACTAGGGGAACGAGATACCCACTATACCACAACGAACCCGCCTGTCCTAGTATGAAGCTGACTTCAGGCACAACTTAGGATGAAAGCACTCGAGCACCGGGCGTAGAGGGAAGGTCCACACTGTAAAACCTCATGAATGTGTGCGGAGTGGCCCAGCCAGCCGCCTCACATATGTCATGGATAGAAACCCCTGAAAGGAGGGCTCTAGAGCAGTGGTTCCCAAACCTGTCCTGGCGACCCACCAACACTGCACGTTTACTTTGTCTCCCTAATCAAACACACCTGATTCAACTCATCAGCTCATTATCACATGGGTTAATGAGCTAATGAGTTGAATCAGATGTGTTTGATTAGGGAGACAAAGAAAACGTGCAGTGTTGGTGGGTCGCCAGGACAGGTTTGGGAACCACTGCTCTAGAGGACGCCATGCCTCTGGTAGAGTGAGCCCTCACGGCCACAGGTGAAGGCAAATTGCGCACCTGATATGCCAGGGAAATAGTCTGAACAATCCAGTTGCTGATGGTCTGCTTAGAAGCAGGGAACCCCCTCTTGGGGGACCCGAAACACACCAGCAACTGGTCCGACTTCCGCCAGGAGGAGGACCTCTGAATATAACACCTGAGCGCTCTGACAGGGCAGAGCAGGTGGAGTCTCTCCTCATCCGCCGTCGAGAACCACTGCCAGGTCCCATGAGGGAACCCTGGAACGAGTCGCAGGTCTCATCCTCCAAGTTCCACGGAGGAAGCGTACGACCAGGTGATGCCTCCCCAGAGGCCCATCACTCAAAGGAGCGTGGAAAGCCGCAATGGCAGCCACATAAACCTTGAGGGTGGACGGGGTAAGCCCTGCAGAAAAACAGTCTTGGAGAAACTCCAGAACTGAAGCCACCGGGCAGTTAACTGGGTCCAATTCACGTTCTCTGCACCAAATGGAAAACATTCCACTTAAGGCCGTATAACTTCCTTGTGGAGGGGGCTCTGGAAGTAGGTATAGTCTCGACTACACCTGCTGACAGGCCGGCTTCTAGGTATTGAGCCCCCTCAGGGGCCAAACCCATAGTTTCCACAGCTCTGGCTGAGGGTGGAGAACTAAGCCTCCCGCCTGAGACAACAGATCCCTCCTCAGAGGAATCTGCCATGGTGGGCCTGCCAGGAGCAAGATGATGTCCGAGAACCATACTCGGGCCGGCCAAAATGGGGCTACCAAAAGTAGACTGACCTCGGCCTCGGCCACGTCTGCACCATCGCATCCAACCCCAGTGGGGCTGGATGCGTGAGGGAAAACCATAGTGGACAGTGTGTCGTCTCTCGAGACGCAAACAGGTCCACATCTACTGGGCCGAACCTCTCGCATATTAACTCCACCGACTCGGGGTGGAGTCTCCATTCCCCGGGCCTCAGCCCCTGTCTCGACAGTACGTCTGCTCCCTGGTTCTGGTCCCCCGGGACATACATCGCCCTGAGAGACGACAGTCTCCGCTGGGACCACAGGAGGATCTGATGCGCCAGTCTGCACAGAGGGCGCGACCTCAGACCCCCCTGACGGTTTAAGTAAGATACCACTGACATGTTGTCGGATCTTACTAGGACATGGCGACCATGGAGGTCTGGCAGAAAGCTCCTCAGAGCCCGGAACACCGCCAACATTTCTAGGCAATTTATGTGCCAAGAGGAATGATGGTCCTGCCAGAGACCTCTCGTAAAGCGGCCGTCCATGACCGCGCCCCAGCCCGTAAGGGAGGCGTCTGTCGAAATAGATATCCGGCGACATGACGCTCCCAGCTTGGGACCCTGGGACAAGAACCAAGGCTTCTTCCAAATTGATAGGAAACGAAGGCATCTGCGCGTAACCCTTATCAAGCGGAATGGATTTCCCCTCGGGGAAAACCCCTTGGCTCTTAACCACCACTGTAGAGCTCTCATGTGTAGCAGGCCAGAAGGTATCACGCTGGACGCTGCTGCCATGAGACCCAGCACTCTCTTAAAGTGTTTGACAGTGATGGCTTGGCCTAGCTTTATCCTGGACACTGTGGTCAGGATGGACTCGATCCGGGCAGGAGACAAATGTGCCTGCATCGTGACTGAGTCCCACGCCACTCCCAGGAACAAGGTTCTCTGGGCTGGTGCCAACACACTTTTCTTTGTGTTGAGTCTCAACCCCAGGCTTCGGATGTGGGCGAGGACGACATCTCGATGCCGAATCGCCAGCTCTCGCGACTGTGCCAGTATTAGCCAGTCGTCGATATAATTGAGCACTCTGATGCCCTCGAGCCTCAGAGGTGCTAGAGCTGCATCCATACACTTGGTAAAGGTGCGAGGGGAGAGAGCTAGGCCGAACGGAAGAACCCGATACTGGTAGGCTTCGCCCCCGAAAGCGAACCTCAGGAACTTCCTGTGAGATGGAAGGATGGAAATGTGAAAGTAAGCGTCTTTTAGATCTATCGTGACAAACCAATCCTCGGACTGGATTTGACTCACGATGATAGGAATAGTAAGCATCTTGAACCTGAATCTCCTCAGAGATTGGTTCAGATGCTTTAGATCTAAAATAGGACGCAACCCTCCATCCTTCTTTGGAACTATGAAGTACCGGCTGTAGAACCCGGACTCCCTGACTGGTAGGGGAACATGCTCTATGGCCCCTTTTTCCAGCAGCGAGTGAACCTCCTGTTCCAACACCAGACCCTGCTCTGGATGCACTGAAGTCCAGACCACCCCATTGAATCTTGGTGGGCGGACCTGGAACTGCAGTCTGTGAACTGTTCACTGGCCATACTGAGTTGAACAACAGACAAATAACACCAAATATGACTTACAGAACACAGAGCGCTTGCTGAATAGCAAAAAGCTGACTCTGCTTGTGTCTACGTGCCTTTGTACACATCAGTGTATGCCGTCACACGCTACGTCATCACGCAACGCCAATAGGATTGGATTTGTTTCATTCATGAATTCAGACGCGCGCTACGCTGAACAGCGTCCCCTAGTGTCGTCCCGACGCAGTTCGAGTTCCTTGATAGGGAACCCCCCTGCAATTTAACTTGCACACCAGTGAATGTCCCTAAAGAGGCATGTCCATTATCAAGACGTGCTCGACAGAACACTCTATTGCCTGCTATTAACATTTCATCTATTTAGTATAAACCTGCAACATTTTTGATGTGGGATTATGACAGGACCTTTGTTACTTCATCTATTTGTCCAAGGTAGAGTGTGTTTTCTTTAACATTTACATTTCTGCTACTGTATGTTTAACCATTAAATTAAATCAAATCATTAAATTACTTAAGAATGACAAATGCTACACGCATAAAAGTATTGCAAAAGTTCCAAAATTGCCAAAAACAACTGAGCAATAAAGAAAATAACAGTTCAAAAAACAATATGTCATTTAAATGACTGTTGACCAGAATTAAGAATTAGGTATGATAATACACTGCACCCTTCAGTCATACCAATGCTGGCAAGTCTACTGACCCAAATTTTTACATTTGGCTATTTTTGTTATATTGTAGTCTATAATAATAATAATAATAAAAATAATAATAATATGCCTGTTGAGAATTAAAACAATGACTGCTTAAATACTCATTAATGACTCCTACTTTTGTCCCACAGCTGTTCTGCAGGTTGATACTTTAGCATGGGAAGTGAAAATGCCAAAAGACATTCATGGCCTCCAGGGTTCCTGTCTGGTTATACCATGTTCTTTCTCTTATACATCAAACCCCCCCAAAGACCCACGTAGAGTTGTGCGGTATCAGTGGGTCTCCAAAGGTTATCCTTTAGTTTATGATCCGTTGCATGCAGACGATGTCATTGAGAAGTTTAGAGGAAAAACTGATTTATATGGAAAATTGAGTTGGGATTGCAGTCTGCTGATCAAGAGCCTGGAACAGTCCCATCATGGGGAGACATTGTATGCATGGATTGACCCTGAAAATGTTGGATGGCGAACCTATGCTTTTTATGAAGTCACCTCCACAATTGTAGTTGATGGTAAGTAATAATGTCTGTAAATTTTCACTTCTGATCTGGCAGTCCGATCTCATGAAAGTGCGTATCAATACCACGAATGTTATTTCTCGCGCCATTTATACGCCAAAAACAGTTTTTGCGTGTATATGATACGCAGTTTTCACGTGCATATGATACGCACTTTTTGGCGTGTCAGGTTCCCAAACCTGTCCTGGCGGCGGGTGGTAGGGGAAGACTCATGAATATTCATTAGGGAAGTCCTCCCTGATTGGTCTTAACCCCAGTGACGGGTAGGTTTAGGGGCGGGGTTAGGGCTAGGTCATCGTCAGACCCCAGTGACGGGTAGGTTTGGGGGCGGGGTTAGGGGTAGGTCATCAGACCCCCAGTGACGGTTAGGAAATGAATATTCATGAGTCTTCCCCTACCACCCTGCAAAAAAAAAATTCGCGTCCTGGCGCACCCCCAACACTGCACGTTTTCTTTGTCTCCCTAATCAAACACACCTGATTCAACTCATTAGCTCATAATCACATGGGTTAATGAGCTGATGAGTTGAATCAGGTGTGTTTGATTAGGGAGACAAAGAAAACGTGCAGTGTTGGGGGTGCGCCAGGACAGGTTTGGGAACCAAGCGGTTTTCAGTGCGTAGCATTTACACGCAAAAAACATTTTTGGCGTATAAATGGCACGAGAAATAACATTCGTGGTATTGATACGCACTTTCATAAGACTGCGTTGGATCTGGTTATGAAAGTATGTTGCCTAATTGTTATATTTCTGATATTTGTAGCAAGTCCAGAGCCGCCCAGCATCAATATTTATGGAGGTGAAAGGATGGGTGAGACTATTACAGTAACATGTTCAACTTTCCACACGTGTCCATACAGCAAACCAAACATCATTCTGAACGGTACTGAAGGAACTGATCAGTTAGACAATGATCATATTAAAGACGGCCTGTGGAAAATCACTCTGACACGCACAAGTGTCGTAAAGGCAGAAAGCTCCACTATTGAGTGTTCTGTAACATATTATGGTGGCATAACAGTGACAGCTACAAAAAGTAAAAGTGGACAGTGTAAGTGATCTATGTTTAAATACATGTTTGCACTAATGGGCATTATGATGTGCATTAATAAGGATTAATCTAATCCTTTTAGCCACTTTCCATTATGAGGCAGACAAAACTGTTGAACTGAACACTTGTGCTTCTCCTCGCATGCATACTTGCTGGAGTCATCACATACAAGAGACGACACAGGTATTTGTGTGTGTGTGTGTGTGTGTGTTTCTTTAGGCTGATACTTATTCTTGATAAAGTTTTTAGACCAGTGTATATATGTATTTCTCTTAACATGTTTTCTCATATTGTCATTATTGATTGTAGACAGCCTCGTACACAAGGGTCAATAACACAATTTGAACAGATGTAAATATTATATATTCAATTATTTTATTCATCTTGAAAAACTATTTATTCATGCTATAAGCGACAATCTTTACATTTCTTAAACACTATTCTTTGATGTAGGAGATCATGTTGGAACAGATTTTCGAGGTTAGAATTTTCTTTATTGAATTTAATTTATTTGTAAGTATCTTTGGTCCTGAGACTAATTTTAAAATGTCTCCCACAGAGTATGTCTGAAAGAAGTGCAGTTCAGTCTAACAGTGAACACAGGAGTGATATCAGGCAAGTACAACATAAATGGGTAAAATATAAGTTTGATTTACTGAACACTGGTTTACTTTGTTACTTGTTCAAATAATCAAAAAATCTACAGTTACTGGACAGACTGGCAGTTTTAGTGGTTTTGATTTTTTAGTAAATCTTTCTGCAAATGACATCGTTACACCAGTAGGTGGCGACAAGTAACTGTCTCTATGGGTGATTCACTAAATCGTTCAATGGGGGGATTTGCTCAAAGCATCCATTAATTTGAGAACCAAACAAGTGATTCATTCAATTCGGAAATGCATACTAGCATACTACTTTTACTATTTCTTTCATAGAAAAATAAGGGCTGCGCCCGAAATCGCATACTCTCTTGAGTAGGTACTTATTTTGAACAAGTACTGTACTTACTTTGTGACCGCTAAAAAAGTATGTTCTATATAGTATAAATGTAATCTGGATGTATACATTCACCTTATTGTCATTATCATGTGACCTACCAGCGTCAGTTGCGTCGCTTCACTGTCATTCACAAATCCTCTCCCGTGGCCTTATGGCAGTGGCGGCCTTAAGCATCTGGGGGCCCGTTTCAATGGGGCACTACCCACATAAAACATAAACATAGAGCAGAAAAGGCAAGGATTCCTGTTGGTTTGCATCAATTGTATATTATTTTATTACGTGCACTTTCAGCTTCATGAACAGGCAGCACAACATAGAAATAATCCAACCTTATTTGATTAAAACTATACATTTATACAGCGTTTTAGTTGGAATAAGCCTCACCCTTTCACGCTGGGCATCTTCACTAATTGATTTGCGCAGTATATTTCCATCTGTCTGTGCTGACTAAAAAAAAAATCCCCTCAACTTGAATTATTTAACAAAAGAAAGAAAAAAAATATCCGACTGACATTGAACCGAACTTATCATAAATAACGATGGGCACCGCGTTATTTCAACACCGTCCAGATCCAATGGTCTTTAAATTACTATTGTTTGAAGTTAGCATTATACAATACGTAGACCTGTCCTCAGTGGTGGACAGTAACGAAGTAAATGTAATTCGTTACTGTACTTAAGTAGCTTTTTTGCGTATCTGTACTTTACTCAAGTATTTAAATTTGGGGAGACTTTTACTTTAACTCCACTACATTTCAAAGTCAAATATCTTACTTTTTACTCTACTACATTTTCAAAATCAGTCGTTCCTTTTTATTTATGAGTGGATAAAAACGTAACTGGTCAAACGAGCCACCAATCAATCACCGTACAGCGCGCGCGCTTGGTTTTGAATTGCCTGCGCGAAGAGGCGTTAAATATGAGAGTTGCGAATGGCCGTGTCCCAAATGGCACACTTCATGTGCACTTTTGGCCTTGTGGACTGCTACGTGCGCGTGTCCGTTAAGTCCGTGAGAGTAGCGTGTCCCATTTGCCATTGCCATTTGTCGATTTGCGCCCTCGATGCGCACCTTTGCCGAGTCCGCACTGATGCGGTATTCGCGCAGCAGACTTCTTACCGACAGTCAAAGTGCCGTTACGTCACGAAAGTGCGGACTGACCGCGAGTGCTGGGGGACATGGGCCAGGGACGGTTGCGACCCTATGGTTGCGATACAGCGATCTCGCCGCCGCGCGGTCACGTTATTCGTATAGCTCTCAATAGTTCCAAACAAATCGCGTTGCCAATGATTTTAAGCGGAGCAGAGAGCAGCAGCTATTATTGTATATATATATTTTTTCTGGGGAGTAGCAGAAACACTGCATTAATACGTTTGTGTGTTTAATTTTGGCTCTTCCCATAACATAGAATATATAGATCTCTCTCTCTCTCTGTGTGTGTGTATATAGCCTATATACACTACTGGTCAAAAGTTTTAGATCAGTAAGATTTTTTATGTTTTTAAATGAAGTCTCTTCTGCTCACCAAGGCTGCTTTATTTGATGAAAAAAAAAAAAGACAAACAGTAATATTGTGAAATATTATGACAATTTAAACAATTTAAGTTTTCTATTTTAATATATTTTTAAAATGTAATTTGAAAGCTGAATTTTCAACATCATTACTCCAGTCTTCAGTGTCACATGATCCTTCAGAAATAATTCTAATATGCTGATTTTATGCTCAAAATATATAAATTATTATTTTCAATGTTGAAAACAGTCGTGTACCATTTTTTCCCCCAAAATTCAATGATGAATAGAAAGTTCAAAAGAACAGCATTTATTTAAAATATAATCTTTTCTAACATTATAAATGTCATTACTGTAACTTTTGATCAATTTAACTCATCCTTGATGAATAAAAGTATTTTCTAATTTCTTTCTCCCAAAAATAAAAAATAAATTCTTACTGACCCCAAACTTTTGAATGGTAGTGATTAATGTTACAAAAGCTTTCCATTTCAGATCAATTCTGTTCTTTTGAACTTTCTATTCATCAAAGAATCCTGAAATAAAAATGTAAAAAACTGTTTTCAACATGGATAATAATCATAAATATTTCTTGAGCATCATATTATAATAATTTCTGAAGGATCATGTGACACTGAAGACTGGAGTAATGATGCTGTAAATTCAGCTTTGATCACAGGAATAAATTACACTTCACTATATATTCACATAGAAAACCACTGTTTTAAATTGTAATAATATTTCACAATATTACTGTTTTTTTTTTTTTTTTTTTTTTTTTTTTTATCAAATAATTGCAGCCTTGGTGAGCAGAAGAGACTTCATTTAAAAACATAAAAAATCTTACTGATCTAAAACTTTTGACCAGTAGTGTATATATATATTAAATGGCGTTGTGCAGGTTTATGTGAATGTATCATAACATTAGGATGTTAATAATTATGACCATAGACGCTCGAGAAAAATATATACAACAAATACTGTAAATATACCTTATGGGAACAGTTCCCTTCCCTCCAAAATTAAACACACAAAAAATGTATTCAATTATATATATATATATATATATATATATATGACTAATTAATGTAATTTTATTAATCTTATGAATAGATTGGTGTGCCAAGAGTGACATTAGTCTTCATGTAGACTGAGTTAAGCAAGAATCTTGTGACAAATTATAATATGACATTATAGCCATAAAAAAATCAAAGTACTTGGATACTCAAGTACATTTGAAGGCAAATACTTTTGTACTTTTACTCAAGTGAATGTTTAAAGGCAGCACTTCTACTTTTACTTGAGTATTATTTTACCCTGAGTATCTCTACTTTTACTCAAGTACATGGTATGAGTACTTCGTCCACCACCAGGGGCGTGGTACCGGGGGGAAAAAGGGGACAGAGTACCCAGGGCCCGAGGCAGCGGGGGGGGCCCTTTAGAAGTCGACGAGCTCAAGTTAAAAGTCCGTCGGAGAAGTCCGTCCGAAATTCCGTCTCCTCGCGCAGTAAGTCCATCCGTCCGTCCCGTTGGAGAAGTCGCACAGTCCATAGTCCGCATAGACTGCTTTAAAACTTTCACAGAGACCGGCTCAAACAGAAAGCACAAAGCCTTTCTTTAAAGTGAATTTCGTTTTATATTAATTGTATATTAATTTTAATCAATGTTTCATCAACCAAATTGCCTGGATTTAATAAATAAGAAGTAAATATAGCAGATATAGCCTAACGACACGGAGGCGCCCGCGCCGGCGCGTAAACTGGAGCTCGTCTCATAAATTAACCAAAACTCAGCATAGGCCATAAGGTAGCCTACTCGCCTCACAGTCACAGACCTGAGAAATATATCTAAAATGTCTACTTCTAAAAAGAACATTTCAAAACGAAAGAAAACAGACTGCTCTCTTTAATCCGTATGTGTATTTCTCTCTGGCGCGTTCACCACTGCGAAGATCACGATCAGCATCGTCAACTTCATCTTTGCTGGCGACAGTGACACAGAAAACACTTATTTGTAAACAATTTAAAATCTCTCCTTGCTATATTCGACATATTCATAATAATTACTTTTGCCGGTTCTTTGTGACAGCTTTTAGGTGCTTTATTCCTTATTGTTACATGAACGCGTCACCACCGTGTCAGCACCAAAACCATGGGGATTTACAATAAATTACAAGCTGTAATTGTGTCTTAGCTGTAAGCCCCCTGGGGCCCCAACCCGTTCTCATTCCCAGGGCGTCGTATACTTACGCTTTTGTTACGTCCGTCGGCGTCTACTACCAACGCCCATGGCACCCTTTAGCGTCAATATGAGACGCACAGAGCTTTCCATTAACTCCAATGTAAACCCATCCGCGTTCCTTTTGGACGCCCAGGGCACGGCAAACTGAGTGATGGATAATGATATCCTTAATAAATAAATAAAAATGTTCTTGATAATTCTACAATACATTATGATAATGTTATATACTTTTTTTAAAATTATTTACCTTTTGATGCAGAGAAATAAAGGCATTTGTTCACAGTCTTGGACAGATGCTATTTTGATGTATTTTGTTTTAATATCCTCAACATTTTATAACTTAATAACACGAAAGTGTGCTTAATAATTCGACAATGCAATAGGATAATATAACAGTTATTATTTTCGATAATGTAGGCTAGGCCTATCCTTTGATTATGAAAAATAAATGCGGAAGAAAAAAAGAAAATTGATTGTTAAAAGTGCGGATGTTTTTATTAGCTATGTCTACAAATTGCCATATTTATTTTCAGCCCACCAATAGTGATAGATCAGTAGTAGATCGGTGATTGTATGCTTTATGCCGGTCACATGTAGCCCTGGGGTGCCACGGTTCCCGCCTGATCATAACCGACGAGCCACGGTGACGGTGACGGATCTATCTCTGAAGTGATCAGTAAGTTAGTTATAAACTCTCCAGATGATTTGTATGTCGTTAAAAAATATTTATCAAACATGAAATATTTTCAGAAAGCCGTCTGTTTACCCAGAGAGAACTAATACCGCTGCAACATATTTTTCTTTTGCAATATATTTTGATGCAAAAAAAAAAAAAAAACACTTGCATAGCCCGCTAGCCTGAATTAACGTTAGCTTTCCTAGAAGATTTTAAAATTAAGTTTAATGGCAATAGTCAGCTAGTCATCTTCTAGCTGTTTTCTAAAGCATGTTCCCTTAAAGGAATATTAAGATTTACACTAAATAAATAACTTTCAAAAGCCAAGACTTTTGGGTGTGATTGAGGATACCAGGGCTAACATTTCCCTGGCCTTGCCACTAGCATTTAAATAATGTTACACCTTGCATTGATGGCATACATGCCTGTTAGCCTGTTGGTTATTTACTTACTCTTATCCCACTATCCTGTGGTGCTATACTTTAATTTTCTACAGTAATTTGAATTTGATTTTAGCCTCTGAAGATTTCCTTCTGCCTTTGTCTATTGCAGTCCATTCCAGCACTGTGATGTGTAATTAGCATTAAAAGTCGATTTCCTAATATGTTGAGATTTTAGCAGTTGGTGAAGTGCTGAAAGAGCAAGATAGTAAATGGTTTACTGACAAAAAAGTGTGAGGTATTTGATATTTGTTGTACTAAGTAGAAAATCTCAAAATATTGCATGAGTGTAATAACACAAGTGCAGTTGTTATAATAACATTAGCTCAGATACTATATTTTCTCTAGGGAGCAGGGTGGCTTAAGAAATGTATTAATTAATGAACAACTACTCCAAATAAGTATGATATTTCCAATTCCTGCCACAGATAAATGACAAATTAATGATCAGGTTTATCAGTTTATTCAAACGTGTTTATATAAGGTTATTATTGACTGTTCAAACTGTATCTTTGCATTTAAATCTACTCTTACTGAGTCTTATGAATAAATTAACATCAGCTGCAGATGTCACTTGATACTGATACTGTGAAGCAGCTTTGATACAATCTGTATTGTGAAAAGCGCTATATAAATATATTTGACTTGACTTGACTTAGTGTTGCTTGCTGTTATTTAATAATACCATGTGCTGTTGTTAACAAGTAATTTTAATATGGTGTTGATAATCCTGACATGATTCATTTTCATTTGCAGAAATGACAAATCCTAAAACAAAACCATGCCCTTCCTGCCAGACTCCTAACAGGCTGAACAGAAAGACCTGCGTTGCCTGCCTGTGTTGCCTCCACATCAAGCTGGATGTAAAAAAAAAGCAAGAAAAGGTTAAGAACAGCAACTGGGCCTCATCAGTTTCGCAATTTCAGCAAAATTGTCAATTCTGCCCAGTTGTCGGTAAGTTTTCATAATTCTGATTTAACAAGAGGTAGGCCTTCCAGATAATTATATAATCAGCACAGTTGTAAATATTTTTTAATATCATTAAGAGTTAGAAGGTTTGTGTTTTGGTTGCCAGAAGGGCAGGAAAAATATAGGTGGGGTTTAGGTCAATTTTAGAACAGACTTCTAAAGCTGAAAGCATCCACACAGGCTACAGGCTACATTGACCCATCAGAGAAAACATTTGCTAACTGTGATCTACCATTTTTGCTTTCACACAAGTGAATCTGCCCACTTCCTTTTCCACCATAAGGGCTGCAATGAACCACAATTCCTTAAAGGGTAACTAAACCCTAAACTTTTTTTAGTTAATGATCTGTAAGACTGGGGCTTTATTAATGCTGCTCATTGATTCAAGTAATTTATTTGACATTTGGGTATAGTGTTTTAATTCTACAATATATGGTGTAAAAACGTCTGAGTGCTGCTCTCTTCAGCTTGAATGGTGGCTACTGCAGTTGAATTTTCCTATTGGAAGTTGTGGTGCCCTATGACGTAAGAGGGTACCAGCTAATCACGCCCTTGCCTACAGAGAGACGTGTCTCAGGTGCACGCCCCCCTCCGCTGGGCTCTTCCCACTTTTCCAGCATTTTTCGAATATTGCCAGTGGGTGGAGTCAGGCTCTGACCAGGGGTTTAGTTACCCTTTAACAATGTTACAGCTCTTGAGTTGGTGCTGTTTAAACTGGCCTGTACACATCTAAACTGTACCATATTCTTCTGTCATCCTAATTTGTCAAACCAGAGGATACAAATATTTGTCTTCATTGTTGTTCTTGCAGGTTTTGAAACTCAATGCACTAGGTTACAAGGCCATCCTTTCTCTGGGCCATCAAGACCGCAATGGCCAGATGATTGGGGATATGATCCACTTTCTTGAGCCAGCAGAAGGGGCTGCTCAAGATATCATCATGAAGATGAGCAAGCTGTATGAGCATCTGCTGAGAAGTAAGTTGTCCTTAGTTTAGCATGAAAATATATACTGTATTTATGAAAAGAATTTATATACTTTCATTTTCCCCATACAGAGTATTTAGACTGTATTTATTAGGGCTGTCACTTTTTATTCGATGTTCGAATATGCATTCGAACATGACGTGAAATATACGTAATTGAACGATAAATAAACTATCCGGTTTTTAAAGTGCCATGTGTAGCGCATTTTTTACCGTCTATGATTAGACCGTTTTAGTTTTTTTATTTTATTGTTTGCCATCTCATCCAGTAGCGGGTGCTCTAAACGCTTTTTTTTCATGGGGGGCGGGGCTCGTAGATATTTGAATATATTCTAATACATTGCTTGATACTTGATATCCGTTCAAATTAGATTTTTGTCAACAGTGACAGCCTTAGTATTTATACGTATGCCACATTGAACCATATACTATTCATATCTACATATATTTCAAGTGCCTTAGTAAAAACTTATCAACATATTACAGTGCCCCTGTAGCTCACTTGATAGAGCATGAGCATCATGTACTAAGGTTACCGCAGTTGCCCAGGTTTGATTTGAGCCAATGCCCTTTGCAGCTTGTCATCCCCTGTTCCTGTCATTCTTTTATTGTCCCTATGCCTTTAATCATAAAAGCAAAAAACTATTACACTCCTTCAAAACCACATATTAGACAACCTGTCCATCCTAATAAAGTCCCTTTAGGGCAGGGGTCGGCAAATAAGTCTGGCATCGGGCCAAATTTTTTTCAAGTCATTAGCTGGCGGGCCAGGACATCGTCAATTGACCATTTATATTCTAACATTTGCTGTCTGTGCAATTAGCTCAGATGGTAGTGCACAGGACTCCAGTTCGGGGGTTCCTGTGATCAATCCTTACGTGTTGAAGTAGTATTATTTTTTTATTTTATTTTTTTTAAATGTATTGTGTAGAGATCGATAGAAAGAGGGGCATTGCATTGACTGTGCAATAAAAAACAATAAGCTGACATAATCTTCATAGTGGATTATCTAGCTCAAACTGTTTTAAGTGTCAGCAACTATATTAACATGGTGTTTTAAAAATGGGAATAATATTAAGAAATTTAAATCACAGTGATATGTCTGGAAAATGCAATTAGGGTAAAGGGGGCCAGGACACAAAGACACTTAAAACACTTTAAAATACTCTGTGTTATGTTAGTCTTAATTACACTCATAGTGGGGGAAAACCTGAATAATGACAATACTATGTATTACAATATTTAACACTTCTAATCGTTCGACAACCTATCTAACAAGATTTGCTGCTATGTAAGCTGCAAAAAAACTTCTTTAATGTGTATACTGTGTATATTTATATTCCACCCAGTTTTACTTGCATTTAATATTCAAAATTTGCAGAATTATGTGCTCATCAACCAGCTTCAGCTGAGACGGGTACAGCAGCCACTGGACCAGTTCCACCAGTGCAGGAGGACTCAGCAGCTGGAGTAGCTCCAGTAGCCGAAGAATATGTGCTTCATCTTGTGCCTGTGTCACCTTGTCCCCTCTCTCACCCTCCTGCTCCCTCTTCTGTGTCCTCTCACCCTCCTGCTCCCTCTTCTGTGTCCTCTCACCCTCCTGTGTCCCCTCACCCTCCTGTGTCCTCTCACCCTCCTGTGCTCTCTCTTCTGTGTCCTCTCACCCTCCTGTGTCCTCTCACCCTCCTGTGTCCTCTCACCCTCCTGTGTCCTCTCACCCTCCTGCTCTCTCTTCTGTGTCCTCTCACCCTCCTGTGTCCTCTCACCCTCATGTGTCCTCTCACCCTCATGTGTCCTCTCACCCTCCTGTGTCCTCTCACCCTCCTGTGTCCTCTCACCCTCCTGTGTCCTCTCACCCTCCTGCTCTCTCTTCTGTGTCCTCTCACCCTCCTGTGTCCTCTCACCCTCCTGTGTCCTCTCACCCTCCTGTGTCCTCTCACCCTCCTGCTCCCTCTTCTGTGTCCTCTCACCCTCCTGCTCCCTCTTCTGTGTCCTCTCACCCTCCTGCTCCCTCTTCTGTGTCCTCTCACCCTCCTGCTCCCTCTTCTGTGTCCTCTCACCCTCCTGCTCCCTCTTCTGTGTCCTCTCACCCTCCTGTGTCCTCTCACCCTCATGTGTCCTCTCACCCTCCTGTGTCCTCTCACCCTCCTGTGTCCTCTCACCCTCCTGCTCTCTCTTCTGTGTCCTCTCACCCTCCTGTGTCCTCTCACCCTCCTGCTCTCTCTTCTGTGTCCTCTCACCCTCCTGTGTCCTCTCACCCTCCTGCTCTCTCTTCTGTGTCCTCTCACCCTCCTGTGTCCTCTCACCCTCCTGTGTCCTCTCACCCTCCTGTGTCCTCTCACCCTCCTGTGTCCTCTCACCCTCATGTGTCCTCTCACCCTCATGTGTCCTCTCACCCTCCTGTGTCCTCTCACCCTCCTGTGTCCTCTCACCCTCCTGTGTCCTCTCACCCTCCTGCTCTCTCTTCTGTGTCCTCTCACCCTCCTGTGTCCTCTCACCCTCCTGCTCTCTCTTCTGTGTCCTCTCACCCTCCTGTGTCCTCTCACCCTCCTGTGTCCTCTCACCCTCCTGTGTCCTCTCACCCTCCTGTGTCCTCTCACCCTCATGTGTCCTCTCACCCTCATGTGTCCTCTCACCCTCATGTGTCCTCTCACCCTCATGTGTCCTCTCACCCTCCTGTGTCCTCTCACCGTCCTGTGTCCTCTCACCGTCCTGTGTCCTCTCACCCTCCTGTGTCCTCTCACCCTCCTGCTCTCTCTTCTGTGTCCTCTCACCCTTCTGTGTCCTCTCACCCTCCTGCTCTCTCTTCGTCCTTCTTGCAGCCTACTTCTTGCCTCCCAGGAGAAGGTGCCACAAGACCCCCAAAACGTAAAATAAAAGGTTAGTAATCAAAAGACTGTTAATGTGCAAATGTAAAGGGGTAAACTGAGTTGTGTTTTGTTGTGAGTGGTCAAAGGGGGATTTGGCGGAGGAACCCTAAGATCTAGTAGCCTGACGTTGTCATACTCAGATTCTAATCAGAATATGAGTCTGATACTGCTCCATTGGGCTAGGATTATGGGGCATGTTACAACCGAACCAGGAAAGAACATGCCTCTGCACTCAATTGGATAGACCTACAACCAATCAGAGCAACGGAGTAAATTACTGGTTATGTCCACTTTGTCGTGTACGGCGAGATGCATCGCCATGATGCCTATTCCGGTTGCTTCTTTCATTTGGTCCTCTATGAGTGCGACCAAAGGAGAAACAACAATGACCACAGGGTTTTCATTGCGCCCCATCTTCTTAGCGACCATCGGGACCAGCTGATAAATTAAATGTTTGCCGAATCCCGTAGGAAGGATAGTAAAAACATCTTTCTGATCGACAAATGCCTTGATCGCAGTTCCCTGTTCCTCTTTTAAAATGAATGCGCTGTCTACATCTTCTATAACAGACGCGATGGCGGAATCTACACATCTCAGTTCTCTAGCGGCAGACATTCTTTGTTGTAAACGAATTCAACCAGACTGGTCTCTGCACTCACGGCCTGATCGATACCCCTTTGCATAGTGTACAAATCTTGCATAGTGTGCCTTTAAATAAGAGATCTAGTGCCAAAATGTGTTTTTGAACTCAATCTGAGTGCACGTGTCCGCTGCTATCAGTGTCATGGATACAGTGTTCTCTTGTGGCGGCGCGCGCAGTCTTCACTCGGACGCGCTCCTCAATCTATCGCCGTTGCGGAGACTCTCTATTAATTCCGGTGAAATCACAAAACAAAATGCACACAAACGTGTCCCTGCTTGATATAGACTGTAACCACTGATGAACATATTCAGTTTTGATGAGAGAAAAACAACTTAGAACCTGTAACCTCTGACACGCTTGGCAAAATATTACCACTAGACCATTAAAGAACTCAAACAAAACTTGTGGATCGATGCATTTATTTACGGGTTGAGCAGAGAGGCTCATTTTCTTTGCTTTTTCCATCGTCGAGTATCACGTCTGAAATGCGCGCAAGTGCTTTTTTCTTCGTGCTTTATATGTTGTTGTTGATGTGTGTGATGTCGTTGCCGTAAAGCATGCCGTGATTCTCGCGAGATGTGGCGGGGCGCTCCTCTCAAACTTGCATTGCTGCTTTTTCCAGCGGCGTGCCCCCCCAAGGTTTACTACTAGGATGATTCGCCCTACTATGAGTTTGTTTACCACCGAAGTGACTTTGAAGCTGTTATATTAAGGTACAATTCTTGCATAGTGTGCCTTTAATTACAGCCCAGGTAGAAATTAACCAAAGTTTCCCCTTAATGCCCAGTTTGACTAGAAATGATGGTGGACCAGAAGTGGCACACAACCAGTAGGGTGCTGATCAATCTCAAATTCATCCTCAGCACTGCACAATTAACTATAGTTTATTTCCGTTTAACATTTTAATTAGTGCTTTTGTATTATTGTACTGTATATTGCCTGCTATGTAGCAGAAGGGAGTTACAAACTAAATTTCACTTTACAACCTGTTGTAACAATGTTACAAAAAAATCTATCTTGTACTTTGTATAGCTTGCTAAACTTTTGGTATCTGGGTAGGAACACTGACCCAAAACTAATGCAGTCTACTACAAACCACATATAATTTTTCATTTGTCATTTTTCAGAATGCAGAAAACATCGTGCCCAGAAAATCTTCCTATACCAAGGCATACAACTGTATTGTTAAATCAACATTTCTGTAGTGCCTCAGCTGTGCTCTGTCGGGCCTTGATTATATTACTGCTTATGATCTCTGGTAATGTTCATGTCCACCCCGGCCCTTCTTCTGATGTTTTTTCTGGTGTTGTTTTTCCTATGGATCGTGTGGCCTCAAACAACATATGTTTTGATGATTTTTGTAACCGCAATAATCTTGGGTTTTTGCATGTAAACGCAAGAAGTATATTACCAAAACTGGACCAACTTAAAGTATGGGTTGAGAGTTCTAACCCTGACGTATTAGTGATCACTGAGACATGGTTGCGTAACTCTATTCCCTACCCTGATCTGTATTTATCTGGTTACAATTTGTTTCGACAGGATAGGTCATCTAAGGGTGGGGGGGTGGCAATTTTCACCAAAGAACACCTTCAATGTAGTATAGCCCTGGCAAAGTCTATACCCAAACAGTATGATCTTCTTGTTCTTAACATGAAATTATCAAACAGCTTTTCTTTATCTGTGGCTGGCTGCTATCGGCCTCCATCTGCACCAGCATGTACCCTAGAGGCCTTAAGCAATGCTCTTGCGCCTTTCACCAGGTCCGAGTTGATTATACTTGGCGACCTAAACTGGGACATGCTTAAGCCCCCTGAGAAAGTTGTACAACAATTTGACTGCCTAAACCTTCACCAAATCATAAACCTACCTACCAGATACAACCCAAAAAGTTGTGACAAGGCCACATTGATAGATGTTGTGTTTACAAACGCTCCACTCATGTACCTATCGGGTGTTTTTTGCAATGACTTCAGCGACCACTGTTTCATTGCTTGTGTTAGAAAACACCTTTCTGTCAAACAGCCTGTTGTAATCACTACTAAACGTACTCTGAAACATTTTGATGGTCAAGCTTTTTTACGTGATCTGGCCCAAGTAAGTTGGTATAGAGTCAGCCTGATTCCCACTGTGAACGATGCATGGTTGTTGTTTAAAGATCTTCTTACTGCTGTAATCAACAAACATGCCCCTAGCAAAAAGATACGCATAAAAAACCGCAACAGCCCATGGCTTAATCGTGATCTAGCTGTTCTGCTTCAGCAAAAAAATGCAGCCTGGCGCAGAGCACGCAAGTCACATTCTGCCAAAGACAACCTTTTATTTCGTCAAATCAGGAACAAGGCCACACAAGCGGTGAGGGTGGCTAAAGCTGGCTTCTTTAAAGAACAGTTCACACTTTGTGGTGCAAATCCAAAAGCATTTTGGAATACGGTGAAAAAACTTGAAAACAAACCCCAGACCATACCATTGTCCCTAAAAGTAGATGACATAGTCGTTACTAATAAAAACTCCATGGCTGAAGCATTTAATCACCACTTCATAAATTCTGGCTTGGTTTCCAAGGCGTTAAACCCTATTGCTACAGCCCCTGCAGTCTCTAATACCTGCAGCCTTTTAGCACCTCCTCACAGTTTTTCCATCCGGCCTGTTTTAGTGGGGGAAGTCCTGAAGGAATTGATCACTCAGGACCCCAATAAAACGGCTGGATCAGATGATCTTGCCGCTTTTTTCATTAAAATTGCTGCCCCTGTTATTGCGGCTCCTCTAACAGCCCTCATTAATCTATCCTTCCATACAGCCGAGATTCCACCTGCTTGGAAAGAAGCGGTTGTGCTTCCTCTGTATAAGGGCGGTGATCAGGCTGACTTAAACAATTACAGGCCAATCTCCATCTTGCCTTGTGTGTCTAAAATTATGGAAAAACTTGTCAATAAGCAACTAATCAGTCATCTAAATGTGAACGGAATCATCTCAGAGGCACAGTCTGGCTTCCGATCAGGGTATGGTTGTGTTACAGCTACCACTAAAGTGCTCAATGACATTACATCCGCGTTAGATAGAAAACAACACTGCGCTGCTATATTTATCGACCTTGCAAAAGCCTTTGACTCCGTGGACCACAACACACTCATCCACAGACTTAGCAACATTGGTGTCACTAATCACTCACTGGTTTGGTTCTCAAATTATCTTTCTCACCGGGTTCAACGTGTAAGATTTGAAAACCTTTTTTTTCATTCTCTACCGGTCACCAGGGGTGTCCCCCAAGGCTCCATCCTTGGCCCCACACTTTTCTCAATATATATTAATAACATTCCCCAGGCAGTTGGTAATTCACTCATTCACTTATATGCTGATGATACAATCCTTTATGCCACTGGTTCCTCCCCTGATGCTGTTCAAGCTACCTTGCAAGATAGCTTTTTCCAACTACAGCAATCCTTTACACAACTCAAACTCACTCTTAACACCTTCAAAACAAAAACCATGTGGTTTTACCGTAAGGGTACTACGCCTCCTCCAGCCCTAATAATCACCACTTGTAAGGGGGCTATTCTAGAACAAGTCACTGCATGTAAATACTTGGGCATCTGGTTGGAAACTTCACTTTCTTTCTCCATGCACATATCAAAGCTGCAGTCTAAGGTGAAGGCCAAGCTTGGTTTCCTTTACAGAAACCGCTCTTCCTTCACCTCTTCTGCCAAACTAACTCTTATTCAAATGACCATTCTACCCATGTTAGACTATGGAGACACTATATACAGGGTTGCTTGCAAGTCCACTCTATTAACTCTTGACACTCTTTACCATTCCGCTATCAGGTTTGCCATAAATGCTCCTTTCAATACACACCACTGCGCTCTATATTCATCTGTCAACTGGCCCTCCCTTCACAATCGCCGCAAAATTCACTGGTTCACTTTCATTTATAAGACCCTTCTCGGCCACTCACCTCCTTACTTGGGTCACCTGTTGCAGCCCAAGCCTGTTACATACAACACCCGGTCTTCACTTCGTCTTCAATTATGTATTCCCAAAACTAACTCTGCATTTGGTCTTGCTTCTTTTCAATCTGCTGCCGCTCGAGACTGGAATGCTTTGCAAAATATTCTCAAACTAGATACACTAATTTCAATTTCATCTTTTAAAACTATTATATCATTCTTGTTCACGGACACATGCAGTTGCTTCTCTATATAATCATTTTGTGTTGTCTACTGTGTTTTTTTTTTTTTTTTTTAATTGTATTTAATGTAAATTGTTAACCTGTATTTATTTATAATGTACTGTATTTATTTTAGCCCCATTTCCTTTCCCTAAGTGGTTATTCCACTTGTCAGGCCGCCATTGTAAATAAGAACTTGTTCTTAATGACTTGCCTGTAAAAAAAAAAGAAAAAAAAAAAGAAAAAAAATCGTGGACAGAAGAGTTATAAATGTGAGTAATTTTCCCTTTGTTCCTCTTGGTCTTTTGCCTTTGTGCCGACAAAAGCCATGGCAGGAGACATTATGTCTCCACTTCCACATTATGTCTCCACATCCAAAATACTGCCGCTGATGTTATTTTGAGCCTGAGTCTGCGTAGAAAAGACTATAACTAGGAAAGTGTCAAATGTCTGCAACTGTGACCTACCAGTTTGTTTGTAAAGATTTTGGGTTCGCACTTTGATGATGACTGCTAGCTCCTCTATTCGTGCCTGTAATGCCCCAAGGCTGCCATCACCTGGATCAGTTTCTAAATCAGAGTCACATTATTGAGTATACACATAACCACAATCATTCTATTACATTCAGCAATAATTTTTCTTTAAGCATAATTAGGGTAAACCTATGGTTCACGTCGGCTCTGTTGTGTAACCCCATAACCTTCCCAGGAATTTCAATGACAAGACGACTATACAGTGTGCGCTATATAATTAATATAATATAACATAATTTCACGCAAATGGGCCGATAAAGCAAGCAATGAAACCTATCAATAAACCAACTCACCCTCAGCCCATTGCTGCACATCAGACACCCATAGCTGCAGTGTGTCGTCATCTACACCAAGCTCATCTTTGGTAGCATTCAGGATGTCCACTTGTTCTTTGTGCATCCTTACAGTCTACAATAACGAATGTCCTTTCATGTATGCATGTACATTATTTGTGTTTATTTTTCATTATGATATCAACATCACTGTTGAAAAATGTACCTTGGCGTATCTCTGGCTTAAAGTGCGGCCCATATTCTTGACTTTCTTTTTATTCCACCCGGAAGCCAGAAGGGTCAGCATGTTTGTTCTTCCTGAATTCAATGTCAGTACAAATTAAAAACAATAAGGCCCACCTCCTACACGCACACAAATACACACACACACCTGCTTTGGACATGTACTTGGTCGTGATTGCTGCCCTGGACAAGAAACTGTTCACTTGCTCAACCTCTTCTCCAATTGTTGAGCCTGCACCTTCCTGAAAAGCACCTCCCCATTTGATCTACAAAGAAGTGTGTACAATAAATGTTATTTCTAAATTACTCAATGACTCAAATGACTACTAACTTAGTCATTAAAGTTGCAATGTACCTCGCATTTCCCAGTGTGAGCCTTTGCATGCATTACAGACAGGAAAGGACGCATGGACAGGAGCTTCCTCATCTCAGGGCATTGCTGAGCCACCTTGGACAAATATGGGAAATATTTGCATGCCACATCAGAGCAAAGGAATGTGATGTTTCCTGGGGCATTTTCAGCTAACGTCTTTTGGAGGAAAAGAGGGTAGGCAAAAATCTCCCCTCGATACATGTTTAGTGCTCCAAGGAGGACTCCATGGCGACAGACAGCAATTTCAAGCCCTTCCTCGTCCAATTTGCTGGTGTTTTTACTTGAAGACTCCTTAGCTGCTCTCCAACTTGAAGATCCACATGACCCTTTTCCTGAGATCTATAAATTCAAAGATTATAACATAAAACTAAATTGTGACTGTCAACAGGTTCTCAAAGTTACAGGACTGGATGATGTGTTCTGTTTGCAGAACTAGGATAAACTAGTTTAACACGTATGGCACCTCCAAATGTATGGATATAAAAAGTAATAATGTCCTTTTGAAATAGATAGAGAGATTAAATCTGAGCTTCATAAAGTTTTCAGGTATGCCTTTCCTAACTTAAAGTAATTTTAATAAGACATTAAACCCTGGAGAAGCCTAAACCAAGCAAGTCTAAGAAATATCAGTAATTTCCTGCACAGGTTACACTTTCTGTTCTTGTTAACTGACTCTTTAATGAAAAATAAGTCTCTATGATTATGTTATTTTACTTAAAGTAAATAGTGTCAAGATAACAGTGAGACAAAAACAAATATTGAAACTTGCATGATTTGTTTGTCTGTGGATGTTGTCAACAAACTCAGCAACCTCCTCATCTTTCTGAATAAAGACACCTTCAAAGTTGCCTGGCTCTGAAGTGCTGAAACAATACAGTGAGAGCTGTTCAAACAAACAATGTCCATTTTTCATACACTGTTGACATGGGCTACTAGTTAACTTAACCCATATATCTAATGCATAATGTAAAAAATATAATTTCATATTGAAATTTCTACATTTTGGCTCCTTGATTTGGCTACTAAACTTTTGAAGTTTAGGAACCAATAGTTAGGAATACTTTTTTGGTCTAAAACCCTAAATGTTTAATACCTTGCATTTGATTTGAAGCGATAAAGCTTGCGGTTTCCGTCAACTGACACTGCAAGCATCTCTGGAGTGCAGGCAGGGCAGTCAAATGATTTCTCGTGGAATATCTTCTCCACCTCGTATGTCACAGCAACCCACTCAGAAAAGCTTTTGCTGAAGGTATCAGCTGATATTTTGCCAGCCTTTTATATATAGGACAAACATAGGAGAAAAGTCTATTGAAAACAATATTTGTGTATGTGTAACTCATCATAAACACTAACAAATAAATATTGCATGCATCTTCATTAAGCCTGGCAAACTTGAAAACTCACTCTTCCGAAGCGCTCTGTTCTTTCATCAAGCATTTTGATGTACGCCTTAAGTGATACACCTGGTGCGGCCATCTTAAGGTCATAGAAAGACTGAAAGACATCAGTGGTATACAGGGTGCAGAAATTCATGGTGCCTGGCCAGTATCCATCACACTGGATGTCCTTAATGGTGGGGGACCATGTTAGGCAACAGCTGGTGCAACTCACAGCTGGCAATACAAGGTTGTAGCGGCCTGTAGGGAGCATTAATTCAAATGAATAAATTAAGTAATACTGTTAATTTACCTCAACAGAAGAAGGAAACAGGTCGTTGTTTCTAATTCCCTCTTTCTGATAAGTTTAAATGGTTAGGAAAAGATTGCAAGAAGATGTTGCGGAAAACACATGATAATGCACTTGAAATGTAGGTACTGCCACCTTGTCGTGCTTGTGCATTACAACAAAATACCGCATGGATGATACATTAACACACATACACCCACAGTGAAATTGGGCAAAACCCCTTGCATGATGAGTAATCATGAACAACAAGATGGAAGGGAGGTCAGTGGGGATGTGTGGGCAGCAGAAGAGAAAGAGAGACAGAGCCAGTGCCGCCGCTCCCACCACGCGCTGTGCGTAGGGCACCAAGTGCTGAAGGTGCATCAAAAATAGCCTAATGAAAAATCAATCATCATATCATAGTCATAATAATTATAATGGCGTTATTATTTCAGTATATAAATATTATTATGCACTTTTTAGGGATGTATATAACAAAACAGGCGGAACAAGAGTATTAAATTGCTCTAGAAAGCAACGATGGTTTAGAAAGTTAAAGTTAAATTGCAGCGCCACTGGACGGGGCACCAGTTGTGTTATACAATTATGCCGAGGTTTCCGCACCACGCGGGATGGTTGAATCATTTATCACCATTGATGAACCGCGCAAAGAATATTACCGGTATATCGTTTTTAAACAGTACTTATAATATACCCGCAAGGAACCGTGATGTGAACGCAATTCTCAGCGGGCACAACCCAGCACAACACTGGCAGGCGAGCAGAGCAGATAGAAAAATGTCAACAATATGCCTCAGTTTAGCTGTAAGTGTAAAGGGTAAGTTACAGTGACTAAATAATAGAGACTGCAACTCTGCAGCTTCTCAAGATCAAAGCGAAGCTACCATGTGTAAAAATATCCACTTACCATTTATGGTAATGACAGCCACATTTCTGCCAGGTGACGCATGAATGTTGCCTGTTGAACAGCCACACACACGATCTGGTCTCTGTATTGGTAACAGTCGTGCTATCAAAAAAATTAAATTGTGTATTGTTTAGATAACCAAAAAAAGCACACACACTAACTTGTTCTGCAAATATTAACTATTTCTTCAACTAAAAATATGCATTGCATAGAGAATTTGAAAAACATCAACATTTGGTTTCTTAATGTGAATCCAGTAACAGGAATAACACATGTTTCATACATAGCAAGGCATAATACTTGGAAATGGTCTTACCCATTTGCTGGCGCAACTCTGACAAAGGCTGCAAAAACCCTCCAGTTAGTGACTCTCTGTTGTGCAAGACAAAGCGTGAATGAACAGCAGTATCACAGTCCTCACAAAGGAACGGGAAAGGCAGGCAGTCCAGACACCTCACAACAGCTTGTTTGCCACACTGGCACCCACAATGTGGATGTGGATCTTGGGTAGCCAGCATATTTTTAACAAGAAATGGCCTGGCCTCTTTCCACTTTTGTGAGGAGACTTTGTTTCTGATCTCCCAGTCAGTAGCAGCTGACTCAGAAGATGCCTCACAAGTCACTGCTGTATCCTCTAATGTAGTGTCTACTCCATCCTCAAGCAGCTCAAGGAGCTCCTGACGAAGCACTTCAGTTTCAGATCCTAACAGAAAAAGAATGAAATAAATAAACTTCGCCAATAAACCAACTCTATTGTTTCAAATTGACAACAGCTCATAAATTTCTACCTAAATTTAAAACTGTCAAGAAATGACATCTAAACTAATATGTAAGGGATAATGTATAGTGAGGCGGTTGTTATAGCGAATACAAACCCGACAGGCTGACTATAAGCCCGACGCGAAGCGGAGGGGTTTTAAATCAGCCTGAAGGGTTTGTATTCGCTATAACAACCGCCTCACTATACATTATCCCGCTTATTACATGGCTACCTACCAAATCAATCAATCATTTGACACAAAATATTGATTTAAAAAGGAGTTTATTGATTTAAAAACGATTGTATTGCTTCGCTAAAGAAAATATTCCGTTCCGTCTCTGAACTGCGTCCATGGCAACGCCCTGTTTTTCATGGCAACGGTGTGCTACACTTAGCAGCATCTGTTATCAAGAAATAACAGACCGCATTCTACATTGGAATTCTACCAAGCCATGTAATAAAGTATAATATAGTATATAGTATAATCTATCCAGGCAATTACATTACACTATGCTTTAATTATGTACCTTTTGTTAGGTTGACAGTGGCAACAACATCAGTAGGTGCCGCACATCTGGGCTGTTCTGTGTTAACAATATATTTTTAAGGAAATACAGGTGGCAAAGACATGCAGGCTTTATAAGGGAGACTATCAGTTTTCAGTACAATTCTGACAATAACATTTGCTCTGTTTTATTAACTGATGGTATTGCTGCTGATACTGCAACCCCTTCAACATGACATAAGGAGAAAAAAAAGACAATCTGGAACTTTGAAACTCATTTTCACAGACTTTAATAAGGTTACGGAGATTAAAACCATGTTAATATCCATCTTTATTCGTTTTTCATTAATCACAAAATGTGTTTTTACTTTACCTGTCACAGTGCGTTGATGTTGTTTGGTAGTTGGCGCTGAAAATGACATTGAGACAATTTAGTAATGAAAATTGTTAAGTAAACAGAAAGGAGAAATATAAGTAAGACTACTAACCAGATGACATTACACTGGTTTTCCTACTGGATGGAGGCCTTTTAGGAATAACAAACCCATGCCTGTCACGCTTCTTCCATTGGACAGGGGTTGGGTTGTGTTCCCTCTGTGCCTTGAGTTCCCTCTGTGCCTTGAGTTCCCTCTGTGCCTTGAGTTCCTTCTGAGCCTCACTCTGTGTAATAGGGATGTTCGCCGGAGTCAAATGTGACGTCACGATATGGGCGTGGCCGCGAACTGGTTGGCAGAAAGAACCAAACTCAATGCAGATGGCCTGTGAAGAGAATGAAGATGAAATTCTCTAGTCGTACATTGTGTACGTAATTAGATTTTTTGATCCAGCCACTTTTTATTTTACCCTTTTGTCTTGTTTCAGCCCCAAACCCCATCTCTGCAATACAAATTAATAAAGGCTGGTTTGGTTTCTAAAGTACTTCTTCCAGCCTCCGTGTATTAATGTTCATGGGTAGCCTGAATGGGTTCCGTTCAGACCTTAACATTAGGTCTTTTACTGTAAGGTGTCAACAAGATTCAACAAGACATTTTCACCTGGCTATACCCAATGTTTAGATCTGTTTGGGTATTTATGCAAATTAGTACATACGTAATTATATTATGCACCGTTTGTCTATGTTAACAACAAATGTTAATAACTGTTAACAACAAATAATGTTAATAACAAATGTTAATAACAAACAATTAAAAAAAACTTGAAATACATTTTTTGTTTGTCTTGATGCAATCAACTCAGTACTTATCATGGTGATATCTGGGTTTAAATGTGTACCCTATTCTAGACGCCTAATTGCAGAAATCCACAGCTATCTTCTTGATTCAAGCTGTTTAGGTACGCGGTAGAAGGTTACTCTTAACGAACCTGTTAACACAGCCGATCACACAGCACGATATACAACCATTTGTCTTCTGTGTTTGCGCTGCGCAGCAAGCCATTACTTTTCTTTTTGCCAACCAGAGCGCATGTAACCGCGTCGTGACGTCACGGCGAAGATCCCTATTTAACAAGACACAAAAACGCAACACTTAAAATAATGAGTCAATAATTTAGGTGTAAAACAATTTTCTTCAACGTTTTGCCATAATGCAACACTTACCTCCAAAACCCCAAGAACTCTGTTAACATCCTGAAGCTCTTCCTCCAACTCCAAATCTTTAGCATTAAAATCCAAACCACTCATTTTTCAACAAACTAAACAGGAGAGATAATATTGACAGAACATGTCTGTAACATTAAAATAAACAGATAGCTTACTTAATGAAAACCTACAATAAAATCTATCTTCATAGTTTGTACTCGGGTGAAAATGTAAAGTAAAACAAATATGAAAATACATGCAAAGTTACAACGTGAGGTTATAATGTCATAAATTAGCCACGTTAGCCCCAACTTCATAACAGATTAACCTGCAGCCATGTGTTTCCCTTACGGTAGAATTTAGCTAGCAAGCCCGTTAGCTAGTTTAAATTGGCCTAAGCTACTTTGATAACGAGTCAAAGATTTACATTTAAATTTTTTACTTCTTGAAAAAGGTTAGCAAGATTTTATCAAATCAAGCCAGAAACGTTGTATTCTAAAACATCTGTATATCACCTTCAGAACTTAAATAATAGCCAAAGTTTGACTTACCCGTCTCAGAAAATGCGCACGAAGAAAAAACTCCCATCAACATCTGGTGCATTGGTTGCTGACCCCTGAACCTGTCAGTGTATCCATAGCAACGGATTATGGGTAGTTCTCTTCTGCCAAATATTTTATCGAGATTAATTGATTATTAATGGTGAAGTGGTAACGTTTGTGGCTAATGGTAGGCTGAATATAAATATTAATAATAAAATAATCTTTAAACCAATCAATATATTGAATATATTCATGACGCTGTTGTAAAGAAAAAAATAAATGACCATAACATTTTCATATTGTATTGTAGAATTATCATTCACATTTTTTGTTGAAATATATCAAAATAAAATTATATATATATATTAATATATATATAAAAAAAAAACATTTGAATTGACAGTGAGGACACTACCGCGGTTATGCCACTCAGTTTGCCGTGCCCTGGGCGTCCAAAAGGTACGCGAATGGGTTTACATTGGAGTTAATGGAAAGCTCTGTGCGTCTCATATTGACGCTAAAGGGTGCCATGGGCATTGGTAGTAGACGCCGACGGACGTAACAAAAGCGTAAGTATACGACGCCCTGGGAATGAGAACGGGTTGGGGGCCCCGTCGTGGCGCCGACCCTGCTTGTCTTGATTGCTAATCCACAACAGATGACGATTATTAGGTTAAACGCTCAGAATATTATTGCATATTTCAGCACTTCGCGAATGGACAGCGACTCTTAAAGGGTACCTATCATGGAATTTTGAAAATTACCTTTCATGTAGTGTGTAACATAGATCTAAGTGAACGAAAACATCCTGCAAATTTTTAAATATGAAAGTGCACCGTAGACAAAGTTATTGTCTCTCAAAAGTAAGAGTCGACTCTGAGTCGTTGATATGAATCGATAGACGAACGATGCATTTTCTCTAACTTTCGTACGTCACTTGTACAAGTTATTTGAATAAGATACGCCCACTCATTGCGCTCGTACTCGTAGAAGCCAGGGAGACGTGAAAACATAATGGCGACGAGACGCTGTGTTTTGAAGTGCGACGCAAAAGCGAAATTTTTTCATCTGCCCAGAGACGAGCATTTGAAGAATCAGTGGCTACAGTTCATATATACAACTACCGGTATACCACAGATGTATAGCCCGACGTTATTGCTGTGTTCGCGTCATTTTGAAGATGATTGCTTCACAAACATAAATGAAATAATAGGTACCCTTTAAGTAGCACGTAGAACGCGTTCTCGCGCGTTCATGTTAAAGGGCACCTATGGCATTTAAAATGTTCCTAATATTGTTTTGGGAGTCCCCAATAACAGTTTTACAAGCATGCAATGACAAAAAACACTTTTGTTGTTTTATAATATGCATTTATTTTTACCTGATTTGCTCAGTGACTCGCAATGAATCGTTCTACGACTCATTTTTCCAAACCCCGCCTTTGCGTGACGCTAATCTGCGGTGATTGGTCAGATGACCCAGTCAGTTGTGATTGACAATGTGTGTATATGTAAAATGTGTTTACAGAGATAATACTTCTATTGGTTAACACGGAGTACAGTGTACAATGCTTTTATAAATTACATTGTGTTATAATAATGATTATAGTGCACCGCTTTGTAGTAAAAAATTCAAAATAAGAGAAGGAATTTAAGTTGAGTTATGTTAGCGACCATAGCCCAAAGTTCAGTGGTAAAGCACATTCAGTCTTTGTTTGCGTTAGCCCAACGCATAAACATATTGATAATGCAATACTGCAAGGTATTGCTCTATTCTTTATGACAACTCCAATAACAACGACAAACACTTCACATATTTCAATACAATTGACATTGAAGACTATAAGCTGCGCTGTGCGTACACAACACACAAAATAATTATTGAGCATGCTACATAAAACATAAAAGAAACAATTATTAATATCAATAATACTTACAGGTTGTGATTCGGAGGAGGAAGCTGATCCAAATAAACTAGGTACTGAACCTTCCTTCAATATCAGCTGGTTCGCGAATCCACATTTTACAGCATTTATGAAGCAATCATCTTCAAAATGACGCGAACAAAGCACAAGGTCCGGGCTAACGTATACTTTTGTGGTATAGTTGTGTATGAACTGTAGCCACTTAGTCTTCAAATGCTCCTCCCTGGGCAGATGAAAAAAGTTCGCTTTTGCATCGCACTTCAGAACACATCGTCTCGTCGGCATGATGTTAAAGTTTTCCCTGGCGTCTACGAGCGCAATAAGTGGGCGTATCTTATTAAAATAACTTGTCAAGTTGACGTCATCTAGATAGAGAAAAAGCATCGTTTGTCTATCGATTCATATCAGCGACTCAGAGTCGACTCTTACTTTTGAGAGACAATAACTTTGTATACGGTTAACTTTCATATTTAAAACTTTGCAGGATGTTTTTGTTCACTTAGATCTTTGTTACACACTACATGAAAGGTAATTTTCAAAAATCCATAATAGGTGCCCTTTAAGTGCATTTTTGGGAAACGCACATGGAATAGAGTGCCGAAGTTATGACGTCACTTTGTAAGACAACTCGGAAGCTAGCGGCGCATGGGTTCCCTCGATTGAAAAGCTATGCATTTTCCCCATAGACTTTTGGAAAATCGCAAAAAATAAGATCTGTGTTCAACAAAGAGTTGTGACCCTTACACGTTTTGTCAATCAAGATAATCTTTACAAGTTAATCCAAAATTTATACATTTTGAAGCCTAAATAAAGCCGTTAGATATACAATGATAACGGTAAAAAGTTAAAAAAATCACAAGCAGGTTATAACTGGTGTGAACGTGAAAGATCGAAACGTGAAAATATTTAGAGGTTTTGTTAACCACAGACTTTATTTCAGGCGATTTAGCAAAAACCCATTAAAAAAAACCCATAGACTTTAGGCCGAGGGAACCGGAAGTGCTAAATGCTAACTCACTTCCGCGTTTTGGCCTACAAAGTGGCGTCATAACTTCGGCACTCAATTGCGGCGAGCGTTCGTAACCTTGCGTGTAGAGAGGGCTCTTAAGAGCTACATCATATCGGGAAACCCGGCCCAGAAACTTTCGTTTCACAACCTCGTAGCTCGTGGTCAATCTACCTTGGATGGTTTAGACATTATGGATGAAAATCAATATCCTTGAAGGGCGGGGCCCGTTTCAATTGAAACGCATGAAACATAGGTAAGGCCGCCACTGCCTTATGGGATAGTAAATTGTCATCGTATGCACACTTCAAAATCTCACCAAAAGTAATAGGTCACAAGGGTACTTTTTGCCAACTCTTTTAGTGAATTCGGACATACTTCTTTTGTTGTTTTTTGCCTACAAGTATAGGAAAGCAAGCGATTTCAGATGCAGCCACTGTAAAAGTTGTAGGAGTAGTGTGGTGGGGGGGTTAGAAATTGTCCAAATTGTGGTTACAAATTGAGTAATTGTCTTTATGAGTGAATCATTTATTCGTTCAAAAACAACATCGTTTGTGAGTCATAGTCCAACCGATTCGTTAAAAACTGTGATTTATTCATAACACCACTTTATGTGCAACAGGCAATTCTTAGAGGGGCAAAAATAGTGAACTTAAAATGGTGTCTTAAAAGTAAGTACTCAATATTTACTTTTGGTTTATTGTTATTTAAACTTTATTGTGTAGGCCTGAGTGTTGTATCAAAGAAGTAATACTGCAATCGCGAAAAATAATAAGGCCTCTTGAAGAGGCATTAAAGAAAACTTTTCTCTATACAGAACCAACACATGTGAAAACAAGTCTTTCTCCAAACCTCGTATGCCATCACCAAAGAGGTAAAGTGCATTTGAACCACCTATGTGACACAGCAAAATAAGACCTTTATATTCAGTCTATGAGCAGAGCTATGTGTGCCATGCCACATCAAGATTCCTTTACCCTCTGCTGGCTTCTTCGTTTATACACTTAGCTTCCTTTCGGTCAAAAAAAGACAGAAGCCTTAAAATTTAACTTTTCTTTTTCCCAGGAAAACCATTCAAATATATTTTTGTTCAATAATATTTTCTCATTATTATTTAGAATTTTTAAAGATTTTTATGGTACTTTGCATTAATTATATAATTTGTATGAGCTATTTTTTCCATTAGAATTAATATATATTTTTTTTATTGTTATACATTTTTTTTTTCAATAAATACAACATTTCACATCAAAATAGAATGCAAGCTGCAGGCAAAAAAAATACATAATTAAAAATACATAAATGTGTGTAATGTCCTGTAACCGCCTATAGCTTCCTATATAAATACATAGAAAGGCTTTTTGATTCCTATTGTTGTTTTAGACATGATTTCTCTATCTTATTCGTTTTTTTTATTTAGATATATATTTAGATATGCTAAAAGAATACTTTTAAATTTTTTGTATTTAATTTTTATTTATTTAGCATATTCTCAAAATTTGCTGTTGCAGTCTCTTTTAGTTAATTTCTGTGTGTCTGTGTGTGTTTGTGTGTGTGTGTAGGGGGGTGGGTGTCTTATTTGCACTCTTGATGTTTTAGAATGTCACCCCTTCATTGCTGCACACTTTTTTCTGCACAGTGGCTGATCTGTAGTTTGTACCACCAAAAGTTTCTCTGAGTTTTCCTATTTTTTCGCATTTCCCATTCATTTCCTATTTCGGTCATTTTTGACCGGGAGGAAGCTAAGTGTGACTATTTTTTTTACGACCCTTTAACATATCCGAATCACCTCCTTGATTTTGTTGTGTGTTCACATAGGTCATACAACAAAAGTCACCAAGTTTCATTCCATTCCGATGAAGCAAAAAAATTTAACATTTCAAAACGTTATAGTTTTCGGTCATTTTTGACCGAAGAAGCCAAGAGGGTTTAACAGTTGCCAGGATGAATGCAGATATTTATGTTTTTGTTTTATTTTTTCATTCTTTTTCACCCTGTACCTCAGTGAGCCAAAATCCTACTCAGTGAGTATATCATTTATTTATACCATTATTAAACTGTGGAAAACATATTCAGAATCTATGATTTCAAATGCTGTCTTGAAACATACTATTTGCTGACCTTTTAATCCTTGTTTTTTCCCCCCCTTAAATTCATGAAGGATTATGATGCTGAATACACTAACATGGAAGAATGCACCTTGTATGGAAACATCTGATGATAACGAACAACTTTTTGTTCATACACACAGCAAAAAAAAAAAAAAAAACAGCAGATAGTATACTTTTAGAAATATAGTCATACTCTGTTCATGTATTCTGAGAATATATCCATAAATAATATAGCATTAGAAACTAGATCACTTCCTATATATCATCCAAAATAAATCATCACCAAGTCATCTGATGTGTTCTCCAAATAACTAATTTGCATTTGCTCCAGGCATTAATAGACCAAAGATCATGGTAGGTGTCAGTATCTTTTCATATCTGCTAACTGGCCGTTGCAGTCAGAGACAGTCCTCTGCAGAAACCAACTCTGCCTCGCACAACAATTGTGACATTAGAAGAATGTGTAAGATAGAGAACAAACAGCAACTCTATCATATTTAAAGGTATATGAACACCGCAAAATAAACTAGAGAATATGAAGAAACCATGAACAAATGGAGGAACAATGTATTATGCATAATTTGTATATGATCATACATTTATGATCACATTAGATTGTATGTTTTTAAGATTAACATTTGAGTTATTAAAAATGCTCATTTGAATAGGTTATGCAGCTGAATACTGTAAAAGGTCTGTATGAAAAATAATGCCAAATAAACATACACAAACCCTATATTAACAATAAAGTAAATACAGTAAAACAATATCTAATAAATATGATTTATAAGATGAAGACGACATAAAAACGTATTGAACTGTTTTAAAAGTCCATATATGAGAATTTCTGGAACTGAAGTTGTCACAATGAACTTGAAACGCACGTCATCGGTGTTGTCAGTGAATCCGACCAATCGTGGCTCAGTTGTGTTGTCATCAGAACCTGTGCAGCTGCTCTTGGGAATCTGCGCTGGCTGAATCCTGCGGCTGCTCACGAATCATTCTCGCGCTACTTTGATGGGATAGTCACAGACACGTGGCGTTGGCGCTGTATCAAGTCGGACAAAATTTCTAACCGGCATGCACTGCTACAAGTCAGCCACCGATCGATCTGCGCAGCGCTGCATGAAGCCGAACAAGCCTTGCGTGATGCCTGCGACTGCAGAATCCGACACCTGCGCCTTGCAGTCACAAGAGTTTTTTGACATACGTCAGCATGACATCAGAGCAAGGCGGACCGATCTCTGACACATTTCTAACCGGCATGCATCTCGTGGTGATCTCCGATGATCGGTTCTGTGCAGATTTTGCTCATCTCAAACAAGCCTTTAGTCATTGATTTGCCGCCATATGCATCTCCCTATCTTTTTTAATTGCGACACAGTTTCTTAGTTTATACATCAAAGCAAACCATCTAAAAGGAATCAATATTGGCAATACAGATAATTATTAATCAGTTAGCAGATGATACTGCTCTGTTCTTAGAAGACTCTCTGCAAATACTAGCAGTCTTATGTACTCTTCATCTCTTTTCTAAAGCCTCTGGCCTACATCTAAATCTTAATAAATGTGAACTACATCCGATAAAAAAAAACCCAGTATGTTCTCTTTAATTTGTGGTATTGCAGTTAAAACCTGTTACATATTTGGGTATACAAATAACCAAAGATAACTCTAGATGCTCTGCGAATTTGGACCAAATTATTATAAAAACAATGAAACGCCTTAAAGGACAGGTTCGGTATTTTACACTTAAAGCCCTGTTTTAAGATCGTTTCTGATAAAATAGAACGGTTAAGATTGAAATTTGGACACATGCTGCTGGACCGAGAATTTTCGGTTTCTGTGGTAGCACCCCCCCCACCTCCACAATGGTTGCATAGGTGCCTAGGAACAATCCTTCATAAAACACATTAAACTTTAGTTTACAAAGACGTGAAACTCACCGAGTGGTCTGGGGTGTTCACTGATAAGCTCACACAAAAATGCACACAAAAAGATGCACATTGACCCACCCCTACCCCTCTTGGAGAAACATCTGTGTCAACAACACGAGTAAGGTGCAGGCAATCAAGGGGCAAGTCACAAGCAGGAAGACATGATGATGTTGAGACAAATGGATGGCATGATGTCACAGAGGAGTTTTGCACCCAAACGACCTCCAGGGCCTCAGATCCTTGTGAGCAGCACCTACTCACCCATCCAGTTGTTTCAGCTGTTTTTCACCACCTCTGTAATTGACACAATTGTCAGAAAAACCAACAGGTATGCATCAAAAATGTCTGCGGCTGGGAAGAAGTTCCAGTGGGTTCCTTTGACGGTACAGGAATTTTCTTCCTATTTAGCTTTGGTCATTTACATGGGATTGGTTGACGCAAAAAAACATTGTTGACTACAACTGGGCAAAGAAAACCCTATACAACTTCCCCTTTCCCCGATCTGTGATGTCAAGACCAAGGTTTCAAGCTATTTCATGGAATCTGCACCTCTGTGATGTAGAGAAGGATGAACAGAATTCCAGGAAAAAAGGAACCCCAGATTATGATAAACTCTTCAAGGTAAAACCTCTGTACACAGACATTGTTCAATCATGCCAGACATACTTCCAACCAAACAAACACCTGTCTGTAGATGAAAGAATGGTTGCTTCAAAAGCAAGAATAGGACTAAAACAGTACATGAAGGATAAGGCAACAAAATGGGGCTATAAACTCTTTGTGTTGGCAGATTCAATCAGACTTGGAATTTCTTTGTTTATGAAGGAAAGAACTCCATGGCCACTGGTAAAGGCCTTGGCTATGTCTCCGTAATGACCCTGATGAATTGTCCTCTTCTTGGCATTGGCTACCACATTTTCATGGACAATTTCTACACAAGTCCAACCCTGCTTTTGGATTTGTTTAAAAAAAATAAAAATAAAAACTCAGGCATTTGGCACTATTTGAGCAAACGGGTTGGGCTTTCCAAAAACTAAAACAAATGACCTCAGCAAGAAAAGCCCAGAGAGGAACCATCCGCTGGCTCAGGCAAGGACAACTCCTATTTGTGAAGTGGATGGATACAAGAGAGGTGGTGATGTGCTCCACAATTCACAAGGCATATGTGGGTGAGACTGTCAACAGGCGTGTGAAGAATGCAGAGGGTGAGTGGAGAATACAACAGATCCCGGTTCCCACAGCAGTCATACAAATATATGGGTGGAGTTGACTTGTCTGATGCCTTGATTTGTTATTACAATGTTCTTCAAAAAACAAGGAAGTGGTATAAGACCTTGTTTTTCCATTTCCTTGACATTTCTGTAGTAAATAGTTTCATTCTTAACCAAAAAATTCAAAATCCCACAAAAAGACACCAATGACACAGAAGACATTCAGGGAAACCCCTGTGTCTGAGCTTGCAGACATTCCCACACAGCCCATACCAGCTCCCCCAGAGCCATTCGCAGCTGGTGCAGCTTGTTCATCCACCACCAGCTCAACAACCAGCCACTGCATTCCACAGTACTTTAGCACAGATGCTACAAATAAAAGGAGGCAAATATGTTGTATGCAAAAGGCAAGGAATAATATCAAAGACTCCTGTGTTTTGCTCTGGATTTGGTGTGGCTTTGTGCTTTGTGTCCATCCGCAACTGTTACAAAGCATGGCACCAGGAGGGGGATGGACACACCTGAGTAAGAGTGAGTGTGTGTGTGTGTGTGTGTGTGTGTGTGTGTGTGTGTGCTCGTGTTTATATTACATTGTGGGGACCAAATGTCCCCACAAGTATAGTAAAACCTGAGATCACCTACATTGTGGGGACCAGTCAGCGGTCCCCACGAGGAAAACAGCGTATAAATCACACTAAGTAATGTTTTTTGAAAATGTAAAAATGCAGAATGTCTCCTGTGATGGGTAGGTTTAGGGACAGGGGCAGTGTAAGGGGACAGAATATATAGTTTGTACAGTATAAAAACCATTACGCCTATGGAGAGTCCCCACAAAGATAGCGAACCAGACATGTGTGTGTGTGTGTGTGCGTGTGTGTATGTGTGTGTGTGTGTGTGTGTGTGTGCGTGCGTGTGTGTGTAAAATATTGTGCAGAAAAACGTGTGTGTGTGTGTGTGTGTAAAATATTGTACAGATATTGTTTTTCTGCCAGATAATCTGAATAATTTTTTTATACATATTGTTCTATTATAAATAAATAGCAAAAAGATCGATTTTCATGTTGCAGATCTCAGTTTTGTACACTTTCAAAGAAAGATTCAAAGAAAAAAACACACAAAAGCACCTACTTTTTTGTGTGTTTCTTTTGATATTTTAAACACACAATAGTTTGTATTACATTTGACACTTGATTTTGTTTGTTTAAAGGGTTTCCTATAAAATGACACCAATATTTTGCATTTACTTCACTGTATGTGGGTATGGGGCAACCGCGCTACCATTGGGCCAGGCCCACCCATTTTAGGTCCGGGCCCACCCATTTTAGGTCCGGGCCCGCCCATTTTGACCCAGGCGGGTAACTCCTATTACCGTCTGCAGAGACCTCTATTTGCAGGCGTACGGATTTTCATTCTATCAGTTCATCCAATACATCATTCATATGTGGAAATAAATTAGAAGTAAATCAGATCTATGTGTCAATGCATTTAGACTTCTCCGCGGTTTAATGACGAGAGAAACCCCGACGCGCATCTCATCTGCAAAGGGATGTATATTGCCCGACAAAACGTCGTAGAGAAAACGTGAATGTGGACAAACGTTGACACATATCAACATATCAAAGGTTGGCTTGCTCGTCCTAAAATTTCGTACCCACTGCTCCTCGTTAAAGCCTATATTTAAACACAATATGCTTCCACCAGTCCTGAGATTTCTCTCGCACACAATAGGCTAACTGAAGCGCATGCGGCCATGCGCAGGCAATGATGGCACTTTTCGTCCTCCTCCGCCTCAAAATCATGGTGATGTTTGGAGAACTTCGCATAAATTGCAGATTTAGCATCAAGCATGTTTCGCGTTCGTCCATCTGTAAAAAAGAGAATTTAACCCTTTAAGCTAGGGTGACCAAACGTCCTGTTTTCCCAGGACATGCCCTGTTTTCACGTCTTGTCCTGGCTGTTTTTTATAAAGTGATGAAAATGTCCTGGTTTTAATTGTTTTTCATTGGGCCATTAAAAAATAAAAACACGATAAAGAGGAAGAAGAAAACTAAAGATATAAACAACTTTTGTTAGTTAGTTTTTTGTTAAGTTTGTGAGAAATTTTGGTTCAATTTGGAGGTAGGCTATTTATTTATTTATTATTTTTTTATTTTTCTAATACAGAAGAGACATTATTTCTATCATTATTTCATTCATTATTTTTGAAACCTGTCATAATAAAACATGTTGAGTAGAGTATAACCTCTGAGAAGCCTATCTGAATTTGTGTCTTTGGTTATAGATAGTATTTGTGTAGTAGATAGTACACAGTGCCGCAGAAAAGCGCTGAAACGGAGATGAAGGGGGACCCGTTTTTTTTTGTTTTTTTTGCCTTATTTTAACGGGCCCATCCAGTTTTCTGGAGGCCCACCTACAATCAAAATCCTGGCGCCGCTAGTGGTATGGGCAGGGCCGGCCCTAGCCCTTTGGTTGCCCTAGGCGAGATTGATTTTTGCGCCCCCCCTCCTTTAAAAATAATGAGTATTTATTTAACTAAACAAAAATGCTCTTATAGTTACTCCAAAACTTCAACAAGCAAATTATGACTTGAACTGTAATAAATTGTTTATACAAATGCTATAAAGAACGTTCAAGGATATTTCAATCATCCTAGTTGCATTGTACAAATACAATTTATCTGACCATGTAACTTAGTAGATAAATGACAATTACTACCACCACTACTATTATTACTAATCTATTAGGCTGCTACAAGTCTAGGGGGGTTCGGGGGCATGCTCCCCCGTAAGAAAATTTTGTGCATTTTAATGTTAAATTCATCAATCTGGTGCACTTTGAGAGTTCAAAATTAAAAGCTCCAACCCATATTCAGTGTTCAAATTAAACAAAGAAAAATTCAAACCTCTTTTAGTTAGTGTCTGTGTCTGTCTACATTACATAGTAATAGTTATAATATTAATCCCATGATAATACCCATATATTGTAAAACAATGCACTGAAGAATAAAGGAAACTTTCATAAGTTTTGTACTAATTTCTATACTAATAGAAAGAGTATTTTTCTATACTTCACATTAAAGATGTGATTGGGCCAGCCCAGTGTCAATCAAGAAAACAACCAATGGGCCGCTGATCTACGCGTTTCATGCGGTGTCAGAAAAAAAGCTAACGCTGACTTTTTTTTTACCAATGCATTACACCAGCACTAACCCAGCGCCGCCGATTAAGCAAAACAAAACGAATGGGCTATTTCTATTTTAGCCCCCGGCCGCTTTTTTGCTTTATCCATCTTTTTCGACGACAACTCACTAACTTACTCGGTCGTGCCTGTTCGCTCAGCGCTCACGGCGCCCGCGCCCGCTCGCGATATTATTGGAGGGGGGTCCCCTGTCAAAATTCTATGATGAAATCTTATGAGGGCGCCTACTCCGCTACACATACCGGTATACCCACTTTTTGCGCCACTGGCAGGCTTATGTAATTGCTCCGATCGTTGCAGTGTTAATGAAGTAGGCTACAATAAAAGCGGAAAGTTCCTTACGCTGCTCTGGCGCCCCCCGGCGTCGGCGCCCTTAGCATTTGCCTATACTGCCTATGCCACGGGCCGGCCCTGGGTATGGGGAGCCATCAGATTTGGTTATGTCCAATTTCATGCGGAATTCCAAAATAACCCAAAGAGCTTAAGGAGATAAAACATTATTTGATTACAATTTCTTCCTCCCTTAACCCAACAGCACTCAGAACATATAGGCTACGATTTGCAAGACTTACAAACTTTTTACTGTACTAAATGTTTAGATATCTTTTCATTTTAGTAATGCCCTTTGTCTTTCTTTTTGTCTTGTTTTTATTTATTTTTTATTTTACTTACATCACTATCTGTTATTTTGTGTGTGTTTTGTGCGATGATAGCCTATTGTTAAAGTGTTTTCTTTCACTATTTGTTTATTTTTGTTATTCTTAATTATTGTTGTGTTTTGGTTCTGTTATTTCACTTTGTAAACTGAATGTTCAAATAAAGCGTAAAAAAAAGATGTTAGCGAGTGAAGAGCATGACAATGTTGGACTGGAACGCAGCCCAACTAGCAGTGTATTCTCCTTACCAGCTCGGGTGCTCGCATCCGGTTCCCAGAAAGCGGCGACGAAAGCGCGTTAACCACGCGGCAGTTTACAACGGTGGCAACAAATCTGTTTTTTTTATAGCCCATGGGGCACAGATGATAGGCTGGAACAGTTACATCCGCTCAACCAGTTCAGTTAATGAAGAGTAGGCTATAAGGGTCCAGTTCGCACTTCTTCTTATTGCATCTTTCTTACAAACAGCATTTTTGTCTTTTTCTCAGTGTCTTGCATTTTGCAGTATATGGTGATAATTTTCTTTCAATCAACTTTTTTTTGCAAATCAAACTGCATTAAGAAGGTAAGAGGGGGGAAAAGATAAGGGTAGGCTATTTTACATTAGATTTAACATTTCAAAGTGATTTTATGATACTTTATGATAAGTCTTAATGTTTCAATTTTCAAACATTTGAATCTACAAATCCAAATACCTTTAGAATGTGTGCCACAGATAATCTATAGGATAACATTTTCATTCTTTAGAACTGTCTTCACTTTAATTTAATTTATTTTTTGTATGTAAAACAACAGTTGTTTTTATTTCACCTAAGGGCAAACCCAGGAAACATGATGAGACCTCTGCTTGGTCATTTGCTTTTACAAGGTATAGATTTATTTTGTTATCTTTTTCATACAGAAAGTTCAATTGATAAGGGTGTAGCATGCATATATTTTAAAGTGTATATATATATATATAATTTTCTTTTTTTAAAACAGTGGCTTATCTTATGTCAGGTTATTCAGTATCTTTATTTCTGAAGATTTCTGTTGTCTTTTCTTTTTCTGCTTCTTGGTAATTTTAATGGTTGCACACCAGACTAGCCTACAGTTTATATTATAGTCAGACCAATACTATCAGATTTGCCTACTTGAGCGAAAAAGAAGGTTTTAATTTTTAAAGCAATCTCTCTTATCCACAAATTTGCAACCTTTATTTAACTAGACAGAATCAAGCTGTGCAAAGCCAGAAGTAAAAGCAGCTGGTGATGTAGGTATCTGTGAATTAGGTGTAATCAACATCAATTGCGTCTCGCTTTACTTTATTAGTGGTAATTCCACAACAACTTCAATAACTCCTCGATGTTGGGAAAAAAAATTATTATCAATTAATTGCATCTGCGAGCTGTCCATGGAAAATCTTCACCAGTCATGTCATTTTTCAGCAGTGAATAACATATTTATATTACAGTTTTTTTCAATCGCTAACAAGAGCTTGCCCATACTTCAGATACTTTTTCTAAACTCTTAACACAGACTTACACCTATAAAACACAATTGGCCAAATGGATAATTTTCTTCTCAAAAACACATTTTGTTAAATATATACTAACTCTTCATTTCAAAATAGAACACATCTTTCTCTGCACACACTAACTTTACCAAAACACTGGAAATCTGACTCAAAATGAAATTATTCTGTCAAAGAATAACAGTTGTTTTCACTTCACAAAGTACATGCAGTCAATCAAAATACACCAGGTTTCAAAATACTGGTTATTGTTGACATTACAAAAACTGCACAGACTTTTATGTTTCGGTTTTATAGGTATTTGCATGCAAAACATGCAATCCACCGTTTTTACACAAACTTTCTTGGTTGGTAACTGTACTGTATGTCCACACTGTTAAAAATTTATTGTAATTTTACAGGAAATTCCTGGCAACTAATTGCCGTAAATTTACAGCAAGTAATATACAGGATTTTTACTGTTTACTGTTACAATAAAGTACTGTATTTATACAGCAGTGCTACTGTGATTATGGTTGCATTATTATAGTAAAATGTTGTAATTAATTACAATTTACTGTATATTTACTGCAACTCAGTTGCCAGGAATTTCCTGTAATTTCACAGGACAGAATTACAATTTAATATTGTAATTCAATATATCCTGTTATTTGTGAATACTACAATAAAATGCCATAATTTACCGTATTAGCAAATAAAAACACAACAATAGTATCTTTTCTGTTTTATTAAACTAATATTAACAACCACATCTTACAAAAGTATACACTTTTTTTCATACATTAACAAAAATAAAGTGTTGTGTCACTGACGAAGCTCACTTCCAGACATCCATTCAGCAGATCATCAGTGGGCACATGGTGATATGAAACTTGAACTGGGGAAGTTGTTCAGTACTTATCCCATCAACTCAAAGTCCAGTTTTCTAAGAAGGGTGCAAACAGGGGCGTTAAGCCCGTGTCTCTTCTCTGCTTTACTGCCAGTCTGGGAGTTGATTCCACAAAAAGCTCTGAAAGAGAGGAAAAAAAGTTCAAAGTTTTCATATCTGTTAAATAATGTAAAAAACCTAAGTAACCTATTCCCTACTTGCTCATAAAAGAAAATGACTGATGTATTTAACATTCACAACCTTTAGAATTACATTGTTTTTTACATTGTTTTTCTTAAATATATAATGTTATTGTATGCATGTACTGTATATTGTAGTATGTCGCTTTGGACAAAAGCATCTGCTAAATACCTTAACCATCCTTAAAAAAATTTAATTTAATGAATTAATGAAAGTCGTAATGTTAAACTGCTGTCCGTCAGACTCCTCTGTTTACACATAAATGTCCTGCAGGGGAATACCAACTCTTGGTAGAACAGACACTTAAAGGTTTAGTTCACCCAAAAATGAAAATTCTGTCAGTAATTACTTTCCCTCATGTTGTTCAACCCCGTAAGACTTTCGTTCATCTTCGGAACACAAATTAAGATATTTTTGATTATCTGAGAGCTGGATCACTCCTCCACAAGCTTCTATTGTAATTGAAACTGTCCGGCCCAGAAAAGTTAGTAAAAACATCGTTAGAATAGTCTGAGTGACTACAGTGGTTCAACCTTAAGTTTATCAAGCGACGAGAATAATTTTTGTACGCAAAAAAAATAAAACAACAACTTCAACTATTAATTTCCTCCGTGTGGGCTTCTTTGTTTACGATGCTCATTTCGGTGAACCCTTTTGTTGTGCCGTAACTACCTCAATCCACCGCTGGTCTAGTTTTTACTTTAAAAAAAAGTAACATGTCAACATGATGTGGGGTTAGTCTGGGTCTACGATGGCACAGATGTCCCGGGAATACAGAGATAACGTATCGCTAGAGTGGCCAACTTCGGAAAGCGCCTTTCATTTGCTTGTGGATGTTTGCTTAGCAAGTGATATTGCATTGTAGGCTTGCACTAGGCCTACTGCTTTATTTTAATACTGCGGGCGCGTAGCATTTTTTGCAAGTAACTTCGCCGCCCTATCTGTCGAAATGGTCCCACACAGTAGCCTTCTTTTCGATTGCTTCATTTTGCTTGCTCAGCAAAATATGTCTTTAGGCGCGTGTGGTTGCGCATGTCAACGCACCCAGTGATTTATCAAATATAGGCTATATACTGTTTTTTTTTTTTTTACCATGCAGCAAACAAACAAACAAACAAAAAAGCTAAAAAAAATATATATATATTTACTTTTAAACCATTTAACTGATAGTATTAATTCTAACATGTGTTTTCCTGAGCGCATTAACCCGAAACGCACAGACACTAAAAGCCTTTCTAACAGCGCCTGGTTACTGGACTAAAGTTATCTTTCGAGTCTCATTGCGCTAATACTGTGAAATACACACAAGGTTTACATAAACACAGTTGGTTATAATTAATTACATAAACACAGTTGTCTTAATTGAAAGCACGTGTCATATGCGTGTATATTAGATGTGTTCCGGTCTTAAAGTGACAATAGTAAACATGCTGCCGCTTGTCCTTAAAGGGATAGTTCACCCAAAATATTAATTTATATCTATCATTATTTATTCACTCTAATGTTGTTCCAAACCTGTATTCATTTCTTTCTTGAGCTGAACACAAAAGAAGATATTTTGAAGAGCCACAACTAAACATACTATGGAAGTCAATGGGGACCAGCAACTGTGTGGTTACCCACATTCTTCAAAATAACTTATTTTTAACATAAGAAAGAAATTAATACAGGTTTGGAACAACATTAGAGTGAGTAAATACTGACAGATATAAATATTTCATATTTAAATTGCTCTTGACTGAGAACTTAATTAGAAGCATTAATAAGAATCAATGTATAACATATACAGTGAAGTCCATAGTATTTTATATTTTTTAATTCACCAACTGTAGCTGAAAAAATAAAGCAGTGTTTATTTCATTTTTATATTATGTTGTGTATATGTAATGTGTCTTAGAAATAAGAACAAAGATTTTTATCTTCGCCACTTTGGCCTAAATGTTTGCCATTCTTTTTATTTTATATTTTGTTTCCTTATAAGGCTTTGTTTTTCAAATAGGGACATTAGTTTGGATGTAATGCTCAGTCACTTGCAAAATAGTAAAACCAACATGAAAAAGAAACGTTATAAAATCGTGAATCGTGATTTTTCTGAAAACCCTACGTTTTGATCCCACAGCTGTTCACGACTCCCCTCTAGGTTTGTGTCAATTTCTAATTTGCATAACAGAGTTGATGGAAAAGCTCTCCAATAAGAGGGATTTTTATGGCAAATTTTTATGAATGCATTTAAAAATTATATTTTTTTAAGTGGATGGAAACCTGTCTATTGAAATCAAAGCATAAAATATATCATAGACCCTAACAATACTGAACAAAAAGATCATGGGACGTTCCATATGAGAAAGCTGGATCTATTTTCTTTATTAGTGTGTTAACAGTTTAAACATACCTTTGTATAAATTCAAGATGTCCCGAAGCGTCTTTAGGGTACAGCATGTTAAACACGTAGTAAGCAGCGAAGGTTGCAGCCACTCCATTCAAAAGATTGTTGTGGGGCCCCATCACAATTGTCCCTTCCATGGACATCATCCATTTGTCTGCACTTAGTGTCTCTCCTGAAATACATTAACACAATATGATAACTAAAAGAGCTACTACACTACTTCCGACGTCATAGTTGTACTGTAAGTTGCACTTTGAATGCAAGAAGACTATGGCAACTTGGCTGGAAGCTTGAATTTTACTTTGTGTTAAATATGGAAATTTTTCCTACACAAACTCTTCGCTTCAGAAGGCCTTTATTAGGCGTGTGGAGTAATTTTATGATGGATGGATGCACTTTTTTGAGCTTCAAACTAATGGTTGAAATTCACCAGAATTGTCGTTTAATTAAAGCACATATTTCAAGTGATGTTTGCTTGTGTTTATTCAGTGACCGTGAAATCTACAAGCTAACGTTAGTGTGCAAACCATGACTTCAAGACCCCGATTAACTTACAAGACAGCAAAACAGAAGTCCTAATAACGTTACAACAGCCTGTCCGGTAGCGCGTGTAATCAATGCAATAATAACCTGAGCAAAGGAAGCTGACCGGTTGTTTTTACAGTCTGGGGCTCTGGGCTATCGTCATTGTGGTGGTTTACCAATAAACGTTAACGTTAACTCACCATGTTTGCTTTTGTGAATATATAGTGCCTTGTACCTGCATGTACCTTTTTCTGTATGATTTGAGTAAGACGCCACTTCACCGCGGTCAGTTCAGGTTGTTTATAGGGATCTTCGCCGTGACGTCACGACGCGGTTACATGCGCTCTGGTTGGCAAAAAGAAAAGTAATGGCTTGCTGCGCAGCGCGAACACAGAAGACAAATGGTTGTATCGTGCTGTGTGATCGGCTGTGTTAACAGGTTCGATAAGAGTAACCTTCTACCGCGTACCTAAACAGCTTGAATCAAGAAGATAGCTGTGGATTTCTGCAATTAGGCGTCTAGAATAGGGTACACATTTAAACCCAGATATCACCATGATAAGTACTGAGTTGATTACATCAAGACAAACAAAAAATGTATTACAAGTTTTTTTGAAATTGTTTGTTATTAACATTTGTTGTTAACAGTTATTAACATTATTAACATTTGTTGTTAACATAGACAAACGGTGCATAATCTAATTACGTATGTAATTTGCATAAATACCCAAACAGATCTAAACATTGGGTATAGCCAGGTGAAAATGTCTTGTTGAATCTTGTTGACACCTTACAGTAAAATACCTAATGTTAAGGTCTGAACGGAACCCATTCAGGCTACCCATGAACATTAATACATGGAGGCTGGAAGAAGTAGGCTTTAGAAACCAAACCAGCCTTTATTAATTTGTATTGAAGAGATGGGGTTTGGGGCTGAAACAAGACAAAAGGGTAAAATAAAAAGTGGCTGGATCAAAAAATCTAATTACGTACACAATGCACGACTAGAGAATTTCATCTTCATTCTCTTCACAGGCCATCTGCATTGAGTTTGGTTCTTTCTGTCAAACAGTTCGCGGCCACGCCCATATCGTGACGTCACATTTGACTCCGGCGAACATCCCTATACTGGGAGTGAGCGAGTCGAGTCGGGGCGAGTTGAGTTAACTGGGGATCTACGTTAAGTTAACGTTATTCTAGCTAATGTCACTGAAATATACCAAACAAAAAAATTGTGAATATCTTGTACCTGCATGTGGTAAGTTACCTTTTTCTGTGCGGATTGAGTAAGACGCCACTTCACCGCGGTCATGTCGAACATCCCTGAAGCTAAGGTCTACCAAATAGTCTAATACTGAAAAATACCACACGAAACAATCAGCACTCACTCATAGCAATGGTATTAATATATAATGTTACATTTGCTTATAGAAAATAATTAATGTTAACGTTACATACCTGAGGTGTGTTCCTTCTTCCATAAAAAAATTCTGGTAGCTGCTACCGTCCGTTCGTTGGCCACGCAATTTCAAAATTCAAACAGCAGCGATCCCACAATGCTACGCGGTGGCTGTAAAATAATGCTTTTACAGTGTAGTTACAATAAAATTACTGGACTGTCCATACATTTCCCATCATGCATTTGCATTTACAATAAAAACATGGATACAATATCTTCTTGTAAAACTTATTGTAAAAATTACATCAATTGCTAACAGTGCACATGTACAGTAATGTTCACATTCAAAAGCAATCCAGTAAAAAGCAAATCAGTTTTTACTGAGGGGGGACTAAAAAAACACACCAAATTACTGTATCTAATCTCTGCGATCTTCAGGGTTAGGGCACATGTTTTCATCAACGTCACATCTGATATTATCCAAGGCGATGCACCTGGGATAAAACCGCTTGGTATTGCATCTCTCACTGCACCTCTCACTGCATCTCTCACTGCATCTCTCACTGCATCTCTCACTGCACCTCTCACTGCATCTCTCACTGCACCTCTCACTGCATCTCTCACTGCACCTCTCACTGCTCCTCTCACTGCATCTCTCACTGCATCTCTCACTGCATCTGTCACTGCATCTCTCACTGCACCTCTCACTGCTCCTCTCACTGCATCTCTCACTGCATCTGTCACTGCATCTGTCACTGCATCTCTCACTGCATCTGTCACTGCATCTTTCACTGCATCTCTCACTGCACCTCTCACTGCTCCTCTCACTGCATCTCTCACTGCATCTCTCACTGCATCTCTCACTGCACCTGTCACTCCATCTCTCACTGCATCTCTCACTGCATCTCTCACTGCACCTCTCACTGCATCTCTCACTGCACCTCTCACTGCATCTCTCACTGCACCTCTCACTGCATCTGTCACTGCATCTGTCACTGCATTTCTCACTGGGCCTGCTCTTCTCCCTGGGCCCCTTGCTCTTACTCTTCCTCGTCCATACATTTCAGTGTTTGTCTTTTTCTGTTTCTGTTTCCAAAAACATCACTCCTCAAAGTCCTCCTTTTACTGTATAAGTGTCAATGTAATAGAAAAAATAACCCCTGCCACTGAGTCTAAGCCAGACTGGAATCAGCTGTGCTTGGCCCAGTTTACCCAACATAAATCAGCTGTGTGTCAATTATTCAATTGTTTGTTTATTATCAGCTGAAATATATAAATATATTGTTTTTGAACTGATATCATTGCAAAAGAAGAGGTTTTAATACTGTATCTAAGGTTTGGAATATTGTTTTTGCTATTGTGGGATGGTGTGTGTTAACATTCGTAAAAACTACAAAAACAATCCATTATTTTGTTGGGAGGTATAGCTTGTCTTTCAAGAAAATGTAAGCATTGTGGAAATGTGTTCACTGACTGCATATTGTGTGAAAACGACATGACATGTGTGAATAGTATGGCCACAAAAGACAGATGCTGTGCTAATTGTGTTTAGAGTTTTGAAAATGTGACATCTGATTGGATAAATGCTTGTTGGCGACTGAAAAAAACGTCTCAGGTTACGTATGTAACCCTGGTTCCCTGAGGGGAACGAGACGCAGCGTAGAGACGCAGTGGGAACGCTCTGCGTGAACGCGTCGTGAAGCAAATGTATAATCAGTCCAAAGGAAAACCGAGACGTCATAGGCGGGTGACGTCATCAACCAGGAAGCTATAAAGCAGACCTGAAAACAGACCGCGTCAGCTTCTGAAAAGCCGAAGCAAGTCGATTACAGGCATGCATGGAGTATGGCAAGGCGACGCTGCGTCTCGTTCCCCTCAGGGAACCAGGGTTACATACGTAACCTGAGACGTTCCCTATCAGGGAACTCGAGCAGCGTAGAGACGCAGTGGGAACCCTATACCTACGACGCCATATGACAAATGCCTGTTCTGTGTGAAGTCAAAGCGCACACTAAGAAGCAAGCGCCCTAGACCTTGGGGTGGAGCCAAGATCCAAGTGATAAAATCTAACAAATGTAAGCGGCGAGGACCAGCCTGCCGCATCACATATGCCATGACGGGAAACTCCCGAGATTAATGCCATATAGGCAGCCACACTCCTCGTAGAGTGAGCCTGGACAGCCAAAGGTGAAGGCTGTCTGGCCGCTTCATAAGTTTCCTGATCTGGAGGAATTAAAGGTGGAGGACAGAAGGCCTGCAGCACAAATGACCCACAAATTTAGTAGGGACCTAGGAATACAACCAGCCCTGGTGGGAGGAAATACCATCACCAACCAGGTGAAAGATCCAAGTACGTGCAGGCCTAAGCCTCATGTACCACGGAGAAGACGAAATTAAGGATCTCTCCTCAGAGATAACCCAGCAAAGAAACATACATTACAGAAATCAAGTACTGTACCAACAGGGCAGAAACAAGATTCAGAAGGTGTTCTTCTGCATATCCAGAGAACAGTTTACATTCCAATGCATATTAGTCTTCTTGTGGAGGGAGCTCTAGACTGGAGTATGGTCTCCACGACCTCGGTCGAGAGACCTGAATCTATGAGCTGGGCCCCCTCAGAAGCCGAGCCCACAGTATCCAAAACTCCAGAGAACTCCCGGAAGCAAAGATATCGGGAAATGCGTACAGGTGTAGCGAAAACCACACCTAATACATCACATCCAGTCCAAGCGGAGCTGGATGCGTGAGGGAGAGCCAAAGGCAATAAGTTGTACAAACGATGTGAAAGGTCGACTTGAGTTAAGCCGAAGTTCTCCCAAAAGAAGCTCCACCGCATCGGGGTGAAGTCTCCATTCCCCGGGCCTTTGCCCCTGCCTCAACAGGATATCTGCTCTGATATACGAGACCATCAGTGCATTGTCCAGAAGGACAAACACATGGTGATCTCTTGGGTCTGCCAGGAAGTATTGAGATTCTCAGGAATACCACCATCACTTTTAGCCAATTATGTGCTAAAAGGTATACGGTCCTGCCAAACCCAGAAATTCTACCAGGGGAACCAGTCTCTCAAGGCTGGCCTCTGGATTTGGTTGAACAGTCACTTCGGCGCTCTGAAGCGGTGAACCGGCACGGAACAACCAAACTGACCATTCTACGAACCCTCCTCGGAGTATCGTATGGGGACGCTGACACCTCGGTACCCTGAACGGCGAACCGGCAGGGAACAACCGAACTGGCAGCGCTACGACCTCTCATGGGGTCTCATGTACAGAAGGCCAAAAGTAATTACGTTGGACGCAGCTGCCATGAGACCCACCAGTCTGAAACTGTTTCACAGTGAGTGACTGGCCTAGATTTACCCCATTACGGCTGTGAGAATCGCAGCAATACGTACTGGAGACAATCGTACCTGCATCGATGTCGAATCCCAAATTACACCTAGAAAAGTGGTCCTCAGAGCTGGGAGGAGCACACTCTTCTTGGCGTTGAGCCGCAACCCCAACATCTTTATATGAGACAGAACGACATCTCGATGTCGAACTGCAATGTGCTCAGATTGAGCTAGAATCAACCAGTCGTCGATATAGTATAATACGCAAATGCCCTGGAGTCTCAGAGGAGCCAGAGCTGCATCCACGCATATTGTAAAGGTGCGGGGTGATAAACCTAGGCCGAATGGAAGAACCCAATACTGGTATGCTTTGCCCCCGAAAGCAAACCTCAGGAACCTCCTGTGAATGAGGATGGCTCTGACTGTCTGCTGGGAGGAGGACCCCTTCTACATCTCCTTTTGCAGAAGTGTCAGTACTTCCTGCTCCATAACCAAAGCCTGCTCGGGGTCCACCACTGTGGGGAGGACCCCAAGAAATCTGGGCGGACGAGAACCGCTGAAACCCTTTTCTATAGTGTGCAGGTCCCACTGAGAAAAATGTGGCAGTAGTTTCTACGCTGCCAGAAATTATACTATGGGAACCAGTCTCTCAAGACTGGCCTCTGGATTTCGTTGAACAGTCAATTCGGTGCCCTGAAGCGGTGAACCGGCAGGGAACAACCGAACTGGCCGTTCTACGACCCTCCTCGGAAGATCGTATGGGGACGCTGACACCTCGGTGCCCTGAACGGAGAACTGGCAGGGAACAACCGAGCTGGCAGTGCTACGACCCTCCTCAGAGAGTCGCACCCCAGAGGGCACCGAGGAGAAACGATTTCTCAAAAACCGTCCCTGCCCCGGAGGAGCCCTCAGAAGCCTGATAGCCTCGGCCACAGGACTTCTTGTCTAAGCTATAATAGAGATGACGACAGTCCTCAGATCTGGCCTACCTCTAACAAGCTTAGTTCCTACGACCCTCCTCGGAGGATCGTTGGAAAGAGCAGGCACCTCGGCGCCCTGAAACGGATAACCGGCAGGGACCAACCGAACTGACTGCTCTACGACCCTCCTCGAAGGATCGTTTGGGGACACTGACACCTCGGTGCCCTGAAACGGATAACCGGCAGGGAACAACCGAACTGACGGTGCTGCAACTCCCCTCAGAGAGTCGCCCCCCCAGAGGGCGCCGAGGAGAAACGATTTCTCAAAACCGTCCCTACCGCGGAGGGGACCACCCTCAGAAGCCTTATAGCCTCGGCTTCAGGGCTTCTTCTTTGTCCAAGCTATTTTTAGAGATAAACCAGTCCTCAGATCTTGCATATCTCTAACTGGCTAGACTGCGACCGCCACCCAGGTCCCCCAGATTGTGGAAGAGCCCAAATGGCGACTGCTACGAGGAGCTTAGTAGGCCGAGACTGCTCCCGCCCAGCAGTCTCAGGAACATTAGATAGGTGAGGAAGAAACCTCTCGAACGCCGCTGAATGGTTGTTTCTTCGTTTATTTTGAAAGCGGAACGTTCAGAAAAACAGACATATCTTTATATTTATTTTCCTTATTTTTATATCAGAAAAAAGTATATAAATATATATATGTATCTATATATATATATATATATATATCACCCCGTGGCCACCAGCAGGAAAACACCCAAACTGGCAGTGCTGCAACCCTCCTCAGAGAGTCGCACCCCCAGAGGACGCCGAGGAGAAACAATTTCTCGAAACCGTCCCTCCCTGGTATAGTTATCTGTTTTTGCACGACGCGATTCTCGAATAGCGTCAGTGCTGACATCCTCACATCCATCCATGTCCTTATATATTTTACCCACCAGTGCTGCCTAATAATAATTATTTATTATTTAAGATGGCTGGTGGGTAACGTCGGGATTAATAATGATGACACCGACTCGGGAGAGAGAAAGCTCGCAAGCGTCTCTTAAACCTGAGGCACTGTCATATCATGATACTTAATACCCATAACATTACTATAGTTAGACATTTGGGGATTAAACACATAAGATAGAAACCGGTTTATTCCACGATCTCGACACCTCAGTGTGAAGATGGGGAAAAAAACAACAGTCCCCGACGAGGAGGCTGAGACAAAGAGTTTTTTTTTAACATATTTCATCTAAAAAACTCTTTTTATTTTCACTCTCATGTTCAGCTGGCCAGTAAATATTTAAAGGGTACCTATTATGGATTTTTGAAAATTGCCCTTCATGTAGTGTGTAACATAGATCTAAGTGAACGAAAACATCCTGCAAAGTTTTAAACATGAAAGTTCACCGTATTTAAAGTTATTGTCTCTCAAAAGTAAGAGTCGACTCTGAGTCGCTGATATGAATCGTTCGACGAACGATGCATTTTCTCTAAATTTATGACGTCACTTGTACAAGTTATTTGAATAAGATACGCCCACTCATTGCACTCATACTCGTAGAAGCCAGGGAAACTTGAAAACATCATGGCGACGAGACGATGTGTTCTGAAGTGCGACGCAAAAGCGACATTTTTTCATCTGCCCAGAAACGAGCATTTGAAGAATCAGTGGCTACCCAGCAAACACAAACACGTTTTAAAAATGTTTTTTTTCGCGTTGTGAAAAGGTTGTGATAACGTTTTTATCCGACGTATTTAATACGACAGATGTCGGGGTTTTTTTACGTTATAAATACGTTTTTTTACAACGTTGCATAAAGTCGTAAAAACGTTGTATACACGTTGTTAATGCGACGTTCTTAAAACGTAAATATCACGTCTTACTTTCTGGATGTCGTCTTGGTTATAATACATTCACCCAAACGAGGTTTCCAGGTGCTTTGGATGTAAATTACCTTGAAGTGTTCCTCACAAAATGCATGTCCTATCAGTCTTTTTTGATTCCATTGTGAAACGTAGTTGACCCGTTAAAAACATTGAAACGTCACTGGACAAGACATAGCCTTTTGGTTAGGACATAGATTTTACTTAACTTATTACATTAAAAGTTATGGATTGATTTATTAATTCACCATCATGTAACTACCCAACTTTTCATTCAAGCAAATGTGTCCAAAAAAACAAAAGTATACTCAAAAAAGAAAAGAACTCGCATCTCACAAAAAATACATTTATTAATACAAAAAAAAAATTTATATATATATATATGCCCCTATATAGCAATATAAAATATATTATAACTTGTATTATAGCCCTATATTATAACCAATTTAGCCAAATAAATGTAATCAACAAAGAAAATACATTGTATAACAAAAGTTAATTCCAAATCATGTAGACAAAACCAACAATACAAAAAACATAGATACACAACTGTAATAAATAATGCTAAAAGTATTGATGAACAAAAAAATTTAAAAATACAACATTGATTAAAGATTTCGATTTCGTTTTGTATGAATTGTATCTTAATTTTAATCAATGTTTCATCAAACAATTACCTGGATTTAATAAATAAGAAGTAAGTTAAATATAGCAGACAATAGATAATCACGACACGGAGGCGCCGGCGCCTGCCCTGAACTGGAGCTCGTCTCGTAAAATGAACCGAAACTCAGCTTATAAGGTAGCCTATTGCCTCACAGACCTGAGAAATATATAGGCCTGTATGTCTAATTTTAAACAGAACCATTCAAAACGAAAGAAAACACGACTGTTCTCTGCTTATGTAATCTGTATAAAATGTGCATTTCTCACTGGCGCATTCACTACTGACAGAAAACACAAAAATAAACAATTAAAATGTCTCCTTGCTATATTTGACATATTCATAATCATGACTTTAGCCGATTCTTTGTGACAGATTTGAGATGCTTTATTGGCAGAGCCACGCTTAAAAACATGAACGCGTGACACGTATATAAGCACTGAAAACATGAATTTTTTTTTAGGCAATAATCGCACAACCTATTCGATATTCTATAATGAAATACTCAGTGACTCATCCCAACCAAATATATATATATAAATGTACTTTAATTATTTTAAGTGAAAGAGTTAAGCCTGGTTCACACGGGACGATTTTAAAATTGTCGGCCGATTTTCCAAACCTGAGAGACCCCACACACGGCGATAAAAAATCACGGGTCTAACAGCTTTGGTCGTACAGTGTGTGGTGCGAAGCCACACGGCAAAATCAACACATCACACACGAGCCGATTTGACTCCCGAGCATTCCCAGGTCAGATGGAAAATCTCGCAAAATCCCTCGAGATCAAACGTGATTTCAGAGTAAACAATCATGGTGGACGAAGAGGATGCAGTGGCGATAGTTTGTAGTTTGTTTTTAACCGACGTCCTCCGGATTTTCAGGTGTATGAGGCGCTGGACTGGACAAAAGCGGAGTGCGCGAGCGAGCGACAGCGCTTGAGAGAGACCGAGGGTGTCTGCACGCGAGCGACAGCTCGGTCTCTCTCGCGCAGTTCGCTTCGCTTTTGTCCAGTCCGGCACCTCATACTGGTGCGCCATGCCGCCGGCTGTTTTGATTTTGTTTCCCGGTCTGCGCCTCGTCACCTCGCTTTCTGATTGGCTACACGCCACAGTCCACAGGCTGCGTGCTCGTCTGTCCCACGGAGACACCACACACGAGGAGAAATCGGGCCAAAAAAATCCAACATGTTGGATATCCCCGATTTGAGATCGGAGCGGTCCCGACGTCCTTCCGAGCAGACGAGAGCAGTCTTAACACACCACACACGGCAGGAATATCTGATCAGATTATTTTATGATAATCGGAGCATCCTTAAGATTGTCGGAAGGGGTGAATCGGGGCTAAAATCGGCCTAATTATCCTGCCGTGTGAACCAGGCTTTAGCCATGGCTCGCAAGGATTGTTGAGCCACGACAGAAGTTTCCACTTTGAATGCTTTAGCCTGGCTGTTTTTTTTTCTCCAGCATCTAAAGTGAGAAAGAAAACGTAAATGTAAAAAAAACAAAACAATGGTTGTTCAAAATGTGAAGTACAGTGGAGTTTTCCCTCTACATATAAGTTACATGCAAGATTTCAGTCATAGATAAATTGTAGGCTAATGTTTGCTTGATTGAGTGACGTCACATCACGTGAAAACTATTCATTAAACTGTAACGTTGTTAGGCTAACTTACAGTGCATAATTTTAGGTTAAATACATTAGCTTACTTCCATTCATCCATTGATCAATTGTCAGCAAAACCTTTAAAAAACTATCAAAATCTCTCATCTACACATAAAATGCAATTAAAGGCCCAAACTTACAGCTTAATCTAACTACTTGTTAGCCTAACGGTTAACGTTAAAATGCTAACGGACTCTTTCGAAGACACAACCATTTCTATACAGTAAATATTCATCGAAAGCGAGTCATTTACGTGAAAGAAAGTGTCAGAACCATTTGTATGTACTAGTTGTGTAATTTTAGGGACTAAACTTACCTGAAAGTAGTTAAAACAACAGTGAGAGACGGAGTTTTGCAGTTTATCAGTTGAGCTGCCTTCCCGTTTCCATGGTAACGCCCTCCTCTCCAGTTCAGATGCGGCTCGAATTTTCAGCGCGCGCCCATTACAAATACGTAGAAGTCAAGCAGCATTTACATTTAGAATTGATGGAGTGAATTATTTGATAATCAGAAAACATATCCTGAAACTTGATTCATTATTAAGTGGATCGTACGGTATGTGGCCATCGTCAAACTGTAAATGGAATGAGCATGAAAGCATTGAAAATGTAAAACAATGTTTGAAGTATAGTAGGCTAGTAGGCAATAATATAATGTAGCCTAATGGTAAACGTGGTGTAGAAATGAAATTGCAAAAACTACATGATATAGTCTAAGGCATGAACATATTTTCTCATATAGCCTACACAAATTTACAGATAACACGAGGAACAATTAAGCTTTAATTATTTTTCAAATATATTTAACAGTGCTTCGATAGGCTATGAATATATTAATATGCAGTTATTCATATGCTATCTAAGTGCTGTTGTTTATTGGGGTGTATTGTGTTTATACTACTGTGATGTTTAATGTTTTTATGGATGCATTAGGCATATTTAAATGTAGCCTATAGTGATTGTTATAATGTATAACCACCAGGGAGCGCTGGATTCTGCCAAAATTATGTAGATATTTATGGTTTGCGAACGTATGTGCTTATAATTCATTTATTGACGAGCCAACTTGATTTAGCACAAAAAAACAACATCCAAATGACATCTGGTGCTGGCTGGGTTAGTTTAGTCTTGTTTCGTTTTTGTATAGACAAACATCTAGGTTTTTTTTTTTTTTGGACTACTTAAAGAAAACGTACCAGTTTGGTATTTTAACAACGTTTTCAAAACGTCTTAATCCAACGTGCATATTACGTTATTTTAACACCTGAATAAAACGTCTCCAAAAAGTTGTAGTTTGGTCTAGTTTCCTTTTAGTAGTAAACAAACGTGATATGTACGTATTTTTGACTACTTAAATCTAACATATAAGTTTGGTATTTTAACAACGTTTTTAAAACGTCTTATTCCAACGTAGAGATTACGTTATTTTAACACCTGAATAAAACGTCTCCTAAAAGTTGTAGTTTGGTCTAGTTTCCTTTTAGTAGTAAACAAACGTGATATGTACGTATTTTTGACTACTTAAAGAAAACATACCAGTTAGGTATTTTCACAACGTTTTTAAAACGTTTTATTTTGGTTACATTATTTATCCATTTTTAAAAGACGGTTTAAAAACGTTTTTGAAACGTTGTACTACAACATTACCTAACTGCAACCAAAATACAACGTTGTGAAAAGTTGTAAAAACGTTTTGTGTTTGCTGGGTACAGTTCATATATACAACTACCGGTATACCACAGATGTATAGCTCGACGTTATTGCTGTGTTCGCGTAATTTTGAAGATGATTGCTTCACAAACATAAATGCTTTCAAATATGGATTCGCGAGCCGGCTGATATTGAAGGAAGGCTCAATGAATTTATTTATTGAAAAACTCAAACATCTGCCTTTTTCTTAACAACACAAACGATACCAATTCCTCGGAACTGGAAATCGCAGCACTCTGGATCTGGCAGGTGAAAGCTGAGATAGGGCGGCGCCCACGAAGCGAGTCGCCGCCGTGCCTTTTCAGCGGGACCCGCGCGGGGAACGCGAACCGAACCGTCCTCCTCGAAGAACGCCCGGCGGGAGCAGAGCGTCCTCACGGACAGCCTCTCGCAATGCTCACAGTCAGCCCCCTCGAGAACTGACTGTTGGCATGCTCCACTCCCAAACAGCAACAAAAAGCTGATGTGTGTGTTCCCACCCGTGATATAACGTGGACAGGGAACAACACAAAGCTTGGTTGCTCTCTTTTGTCATAATATATATATATATATATATATATTGCAACTTGACAGACAACAATAAATATGACAAGGACAGAATACACAGATCGCTTGCTGAAGGCGCAGAAGCTGACGCGGTCTGTTTTCAGCATAGACAGTATAAGAAGGTTTTCAGGACCCGACCCGAGCCCGACGGGACCCGCCGGTACCCGACGGGCCGGGCCGGGTTCGGACAGATATTTAGAAATTATGTTCGGGTTCGGGTCGGGCTCGGTCACATCAGCGCGATAAGGCATTGAACATTTTTTATTTAAAACAGCTTATGTAGGGGAGCGCGGGGCACAACCTAACGCGGGGTTAAATGTAACACGGACCTTTTACATAGTTAGTCATGGTCAAGCAGGTTGTGTTTCCGCTCTTTTTCTCTCACTGTCAAAAGACGGTCTCCCGCGAATTTGCGGAAAGTTTTGATAATATTTCGTGAAGATACTGGACAAAGAGTGTTTTGACACCATGCAAGCAATTTTTTTCATCATCATAATTTTTTCGGTTTCTGAGTTGGGTGTATACGTTTCCAAATCTAACTTTATATTGCCTTAATCACTGTCTTGTTGGCTCAAACATAGCACCGTTTTGAAACATGTCAGCAATTCCTAGCGACTGTTAGCTAGACTTAAAATATGTAATACACAGCGGTGTTAGTTGTAGCACAGTGTTACAACTAAGCCACCAAGTGTACAATGATAATCAAATGAAAACAGGGTGCACGCAACTTTTCAGGTTTGAGTATTTAATTATATATTTAACTTCGTTGGACTTTCACAAACAATGTTGGAATTTAAAATGTTTAAAATTGAGTTTACTATGCATTGATCACTTGTTTATTTATTAAAAATATGGCCTGTTTTTAATGCAATAAACCCTTTACATTTTTATTTTAAGCTCATTTGTATTATTATTACTGTTATTATTATTAATAATAATAATTTTACATGCAGCTGCCACACACAAATCTAATTCAATTGCAATTACAATATTTTATGATTTTATTTATTATTATTATTTATTGCAAAACTCTGCAGCCCTTTTCTATGTCTCTATCCATGATATTGATCCATAATAGAAGGATGATTGGATGAGGGATGTATGTATGAATATCTATCTATACAGATGCACAAACAACATCAAACTATACAAATAAAATAGTACTGAATTATGTGTGTTACACACAAGTGTTACAACTAACCCCTCTGTCTGTTACAATTATCCCCGCATATGGGGTAAGTTGTAACATTTGCACTTCTGTCACTTTCAGTGCAACAGTACAAAAATGGTAGGTCCTAGAATAAAACTTTAAGTGTTCATTTGTAGCAGAGATGTGTATGTTGCTTGTGTAAAAAAAAGTTAAATCTAACTTAATAATTTTTTTAATAATTGAGCCAAAACCAAAATGTGTTAGGTTGTGCCCCGCTCTCCCCTAGGTAGCAAATGTGCCTGATGCTTTCACTTGATGCAAACGTTCGTTTTTGTGATTAAAATACATGTAAAATATTACCATAACATCTGTCTTCCTGTGTGCGGAAATTTGTTTATGTAGCCGTGACAACGAAACACGTGCATGCGCGCCTGTGTTAAGTGCGCTTGTTTCTGCGTACGCGCTGATGTGCTGGTCCTGTTGACATTTCCGAATGCCTTCCTACATTTGCTTAATAAAAAGCGGGCTTTCCACACAAACAAACGTAGATGTGTCATTAGTATGAGAAAAAAATGGGATTTTAACTGTCGGTCTCGGGTCGGGCTGGGACATAAATATCTTTATGCCTGTCGGGCTCGGGTCGGGGTCGGTTACTGCTCTGTCGGACGCGGGCCGGGCTCGGACAGAAAAATTCGGCCCGATCCGCACTCTATTTCAGGTCTGCTTTATAGCTTCCTGGTTGATGACGTCACCCGCCTATGATGTCTCGTCTTTCCTTTGGACTGATTATACATTTGCTTCACGACGCGTTCACGCAGAGCGTTCCCACTGCGTCTCTACGCTGCTCGAGTTCACTGATAGGGAACTGTAATTACTTCTGTGATTAAAAGCAGAAAATATGTTTGTGAAAAAAAAAAGAAAAAAAAACTCAGGAATTAATGTTCTTCAACTTTTTTTCACACAGCTGTTCTGTTGTTTGATACTTTAGCATGGGAAGTGAAAATGCCGAAAGACATTCATGGCCTCCAAGGTTCCTGTCTGGTTATACCATGTTCTTTCTCTTATACATCAAACCCCCCCAAAGACCCACATAGAGTTGTGTGGTATCAGTGGGTCTCCAAAGGTTATCCTTTAGTTTATGATCCTTTGCATGAAGGTAAAGTCATTGAGAAGTTTAGAGGAAAAACTGATTTATATAAACAATCGAGTAGGCATTGCAGTCTGCTGATCAAAAAACTGGAAGCGTCGCACCATGGAGAGAAATTGTATGCATGGATTGACCCTGAAAATGTTGGTTATAGCACCTACAAATTTGATGATGTCACCTCTACAATCCTTGTTGACGGTATGTAAATATTCTTTGAATAATATTCAATCACTGCTATATCTTTAATTTTGCACTGCACTGAAAAAAAAAATGGTGAAAACCAATTTTGACTTGGAAATGGCTTGTAACTTTCACAAACCATTACGAGGAAGTAACACATTGAATTTAACAATTACATTTTTTTGAAAAACTCAAACATTTTGTAAAACGTACTCCAATGATCTGTTTTATTTACAACTTTGAAAAACAATAGCCACAATAAACTGCTTCTCCCAAATTAACTTTCTTCTAATCAGTTTATTTGTTAAAATAACATTTACAAATAAAGGCCAGACAATTTGCCCCCAAAAAGTATATTCAAGACATTTATACATATCTTTGTATTTTAATTTTAATTTTTTTTTTTATATATAAACTAGTAATTAAACACTTTATGAAATATAGTTAAGTCAATAGATATTTTGTTCAAAATGAAGACAAAAGGTCTTGAACACTTCTTGTGTAATGAGGGGTCGGAAGCATTTGGATCCATTTGCAGATTATCTTTAATAATCAAGTTCAGGGTCAAAACAGGCAGTATTCAAACAACAGCGGCAGGAATATCAGAGGCAGAGCAGAGACAGAAACGATACCAGGCAAGAGTCAGGGCAGGCAGCAAGCAGACAAAGTTCCAGGGAGCAAGATCACAAGGGCAGGCGGCAGAGAATCAACAGTAGAATAACAGTCCAAGATCATACACAGAAGGGTCACAGAATATCCAGGTAAACGCTTAGAAATGTCAGCCAGGGCAAAACAAGACTTCGCAATGAGTATGAGTGTGAATGCTGCTTAAGTAGAGCAGATAATGGTAAACACCTGTGCAGGTGATTAGTCTCTGTACGGGGTGTATGGGAAATGGAGTCAGAGAAAGTCAGTACTCAGGTGAGGGTGCCCTCCGGTGGCCATCAGAGAGAGCCACAGAGGTCTGATTCATGACATCTTGTTTGTCTATGGAAGTACAGTTGGTTTTATGACTGCTCATTGGAGATTGATGAAGTCAAAAACCATGATAACGGCCCGTACTGTTTCAGGGTGGAATTAGAGACATCTAAAATAGACAAGTTCTCCTTTGTGGAAAACTGTGTGGGAATTAAAATGATTGGTAAGTTCGCTTTTGAGCTGTCCACCTGTAATTACAATAACTATAGGATACAAAATAAGAAAACAGACTAACAAATGGAAATATTCCAAATTATGTTTTTGTGACTGAATAATTAGTAAATAAGCTCGTTTTTACTTTTATTTATTATGTGAAATATGTGTTCTGTCATTCAAAATATATGTACAGAGAAAGCATCAAAACCAGATTTGCAGGCTGAGACGTCTGTGGAAGAGGGTCAAGCTGCAATCTTTAAATGCTCTGTCCGGCACACCTGTCCGTCCCATCAGCCCACTCTCAGCTGGAACCACACTGGAAAAACCATTATGAGAAACAAGGACATTGATCATGGACAATGGGAGGCAGAGTCTGTCCTTACCTTCACCCCAACAAAAGAGGATGATCACTCCTCTATCACATGCACAGTCAAGTACCACGGGAGTGTTGAGGGTGAAATGCAAGCCACTCAACCTATCTTTGTGAAAGGTATAACACAAAGCTATATAAAACTATAGTGTGTATGTGTTGTTATAAGTGATCATTTTTAGTAATTAAGTGATTTTTTTCTTTCTTTTTTGTTTTTACCAGAACAAGCAACTCTCAGCCACATTATCATACCAACCATCTCTGGTCTTGGAGCTGCTCTTTTGGTTGGATTACTGTGCTTCTTCGTTGTCAAGAGATACAAGTGAGTCTGGATCTGATTTAAGCACAAATATCACTGACTAATAATAAGAAATGCATTCCTAAAAACATTTGATATTTGTGTAGATTACTTAATTTGATGTATAATTGATTTCTTTTATCTAGATCTGTCTAGTTTATTTTCCCATATTTGTTCCCATATTTATACACACACACACACACACACACACAGACACACACATGTTGGTGCAACAGCATTATGAGGACTCTCCATACTGCCCTACAGTCTTTGGGACCCAACTACCAAATTAAAACAAATGAGTCATCTCATCAGCTACTTAGTGTGTTAAACATCTAGGAAGACGTCTAAAATCATTCTGGCATGTGGGTCCCGGGGACTGGAGTTCAGTAATAATGTCATAATGCATTCTCAAATGCTCACATATAAGTGCAGGTTTTTTTTTTCAGGGTGCATAGATTCAGTTTACAAAACATGGAAGAAAAAAAAAAACACCAAACAAATTCAAAATTTGTATTTTACTGAAGACTCACAGAAAGTGACAACAGAAAACTAAATAGCACTAACAAAAAAAGTGTACAAAAGACAAAGCAAAAAAATATATTTTTAGTTCATCTTGCAATATCTTCAGGACTTATATCTTAAAAACATTCAGTAAACATACAGCAGATCTTCAGTAAAATCCTTCTTTTCAATGTATCTTGAACTTTGAATTTGTTTGGCGTGTTGTTTCCTTTGTGTGTGTCTGTGTGGGTTGGTTTATGTGATTTATGAGGACACAAATTTGTATAATGACATGTGTATTATAATTTGGTAGTTGGGTCCCAAAGACTTTGGAGAGTTGAGAAACACTGCATTAAGACATTCTGGTATCTTTAATTAAAATTTTGTTTTAAATCACTCAAATCTTTCCCAGGAAGCACATTGCAGATCTCCAATCCAGAAACGACAATGGGTGAGTATTAACAGCAATTATAGTGCATTATAGTGCCTCAGTCTGTCCACAACAGTGTTAAACATGTCACTTCCTGTTGCCAGCAGGTGGCGCTATGACTATAACTGAATTTGAGCATGGACATGTGTTCAGGACAGAACTCTTATCAAACGTGTGTAGTTTGGGGCCAAATTTGAAGATGATCAGATTAAAACTGTAGGAGGAGTTCGTTAAAGTACGAGGCCTGAAAATAGCAAAAAATGCACAAAAATCTGAGAGGAAGTTCAAAATGACTGACTTCCTGTTGTGTTTAGGGCTATGCTCCAAGAGACTTTTTTGTAGGTATTGGGCCATTACATGTATGTACCGTATTTCATACACGTACGTGCTGTTCACAGAAGGACATCCCATCTCCACTAGTGGACCAAAATGTGCTCTGAATCTGTTTGTAGCTTTGATGCCATGTACAACTCGCCATTGCAGGTCTCCAGACCTTTTTTCAATGGGGGGTTACTTTTTGGGGTAAAGTCTGGTCCAAAAAACTGTCCATTTAGACTCCTTTACAATTTCAAGGACATGAAGATGAACCTTTCACAATGCATAAAATGCTTTTTTCCCAACGTCTCTGAAATTCCCCAGTTGAAACATCCGAAGTGAGTGGCCAGAAAGCCACGTCAGGCAGCGCTTGAATACTGCATTGAATTCTCTTTCAGTCTTGAACTGATGAATTCACACAAAGTTATGTAAAAACATAGCTGGTAATGTCATAAGTGAACGTACGTCACAGTTCAGAAATGAAATGCATGTAACTAGTATATTCGATACTTGCAATATTTTTTGTATCTTAAAATACAATAATTATTAGCTACATGCAAAGTGTAGCTTTTGGTTTTCATTCTTTGAGAATAAGTAAAATTCAACAATGTTAACATAGTCACAATGACATCCCATATCTCTGAACCATATAGGCCCTTTAAGATTAAAATACCAAAAGAGAAGTTTATTAAGAACTAGTATCTTAAATTATATTAAGATATTTTTAATATTGTTGACTTAATTAAGTCAAGAGAAAAACAATATTTATGGTAGTCAGATAGGAAGGTTCTATACAATTGTTTGATAAAGGGAAACAATATACATTTCTTGTTTTAACATTATTTTGTTCTTTTCAGTCATTCCTCTTTAGACTAAATAATTATCAGCTGTATGCAAAGTGACCCATATTTGGTTTTTGACCCCTGGAAATTTAACAATTTACTTATGGAGCCACATTGAAATCGGTAACGCTTTAGATTACAGCCCGGAAAGTACTGTGTAATTAAAGCGATTTTACAGCGTAACCGTCGGCAATTATAGTGTACCTATAACGTACTTACAATATAAGTATAAGGGAACAATATTTTAAGTTTGGGGAATAAAGGGGTAACAACCAGGAGAATTAAAAAAAATATTTATACTGTAAGTATTATAGAACTAACTTATTCTATTATGATATAACAATCTTACATTTGGGAGCAATTTAGCAAGAACATATTGAGTATCTTTTTGTAATAATGGTGAACCAGTACATACTGTATAGGCTTTAAAAAAAAATACAGGGTACATATCTATGCATTTAGAAAGTTATATTTTTAACAAAAGTGCACTGAAAATCTTGGCGAAAGATACTCTTGTTTCATGTAGTGGTGCTTGTTACCCCCTTGTTCCAAGTTACAGGGTAAGTGTCACATTGCGGGCCGTAAATTAAAGTGATGCTTGTTACCCTCTTGTTCCATGTAGTTACAGGGTAAGTACAATAAAAATGCATACACAATCTTATACCACTTACTCGGAAACCTTTATTTATTATACAAGCACTTATATACAAACTTACCCTGTAACCACATGAAAAAATATATATTTCCCAGTATTTAAAAAAAATTGCAAAAGTCTTAGCTTTTCTTGCCTTGAAACATCTTAGCCCAAACTTAAACATCTGTACTTTTGCTATTAAAAAAAGGTATAAAAAATTTCACTTTACAGGTACACTATAATTACAGAAAGTTACACTGTAAATTCCTCTTAATTACACAGTACTTTCCGGGCTGTAATCTAAAGCATTACCCATTGAAATCCTTAGAACTCTGGAAATGAACCATATAGGGCATTAAGAATTAAGACACCAAAAGAAAAGTTTAAGAACCAAAATCTAAAAAGGTATTAAGATATAATTAATACGTCTAGAGTTACAGGTATGCAGACTTTGGTGAAAAAAAACACAAGAAGTGCTTTTTAACATTGGCATATAATACAACAAAGATTGCTAAAGTCAACAGATTTTACTAATAGAATACCAATCTCCCTGTAAAATTAAAAAATGCTGCAATCTTTCTAAAGTAATTTCTACCCCCCTTCAACTTGGCTCGAAATCTCAGGTGAAAATGGTAATTTTCACATTGTCACCCCCTCTACAAAATACGGGACTAATCCATATTAATATTTTTGCTTTCTTTTTCTGTTATGAAAAAACTACTGACTGTATGTCTCATCTAACTGAGTTGGAGAGGGGAAGTACGTTGTGTTTAAAGATGCTTCCTGCTGATAAAAGCACACACATCTGTTTCCAATCTAATAATACTGTTACTAATATGTTCAAATATAACAATAATAACCCATTAGTTAACAATGTAACTGAAATTAAGAAGTCATCATAATTGTTATACTAAATATGCTAATCTTAAGTTTTAAAAAATTTTTTTAGAATATGGAGTCGACTATCAAGAATGTCTCGCAGGTAATTACTATACTTTTGAATCTATTTTTAACATCTGCATTGAATAATTCATCAACCTGCATCAGTTATGAATGAACTTTATCTGAATTAAATCCTTGACTTTTTAAACTTTTAAACTCCTTGTGTGTGTGATCACCAGGTTTCATTCAGGTGAAGGCAGCAGAGGTCCAGGTGGCAGAGAGCAGCGGCAAGTACACAACAGTTTTTAATGCGCTCTTCTGCAACAAATCAGGACAAAACAAATCATCTAGTGGAAATCATCTACTGAATGGGGGGGGGGGGGGGGATACTTTTGTATTTCCTCTTTCTCTCTCCATGATGCAGGATTCTGAATTAAGAAAAATAATATTAGCTTCCTAGATAGCTTTCCAAGCTCTCATGTACATACTCATTCATGCTCAAATCACATTCACTTTAAGAAAGAAAGACATGGACATCTTGGATGATATGGGGGTGAGTAAATTATCAGCAAAAGTTTTTTTTAAAAGTGAACTAATCCTTTAACAAAATGCTATATAATGTTATCAACATGCTAATTCATGCTAACAACACGTTGAAACATTATCATTCTAATTCATGTTATCAAAGTGTTAAATAATGTGTTAAAACATGCTAGTGACATGTTAAAACATGCTAGTAACATGTTAATTAATGTTAGCAACATGTTACTTCATTCAAGCAACATGTTAATTCATGCTGCTAGCAACATGTTAAATCATGCAAGCAAAATGCCAATTCATGTTTAAAGGGTTAGTTTAAAATGAAAATTCTGTCAGTAATTACTCACCCTCACGTTGTTCCAACCCCGTAAGACTTTCGTTCATCTTCAGAAAACAAATTCAGATATTTTTGATGAAATCTGAGACCTGTGCAGGGCTTGACATTAACTTTTTTGCTCACTAGCCAATCTGGCTAGTGGTTTTCCAAAATTACTAGCCACGCAGCATTTTTACAAGCCACATTTTTATTGTTGGAAAATTACGTTTTATATAATTAAAGTTGACAACGAGGCTTAAAACGTGCTAAAATGTAGGCCTACTAATATTATCATTAGCTCTGATAAGGTTGTGTGTAAAGCTAATTTTTTGAAAACATGTCCTCTATTAAGATAAACACATAAAAGAGCTTCTTATTGTATATAATAAAAGTGCTGCATCATTTTTTTTTTACAGTAGTAAATACTGTAATACAGAGTAGAACAATTATCTGCATTAGAAACAACAAGCAAAGAATACATTATTTTTTTCTAAGAAAAAATCCACAATTAAGGCAACAGGATTAAAACTTTATGAAGATATGTCTGAAGATATGTCCACCTGAAACAAGTATAGGCCTACAGGTCTTTATTTTCCAGATTATTCCCACAAACGGATCTCCTGCTTTCTTTCATGGCATGCTTAATTTATTAAAACATAGAATTAACTCTGGAAAGATAGTTGTGATAAGGGCAGCCCTGCTAGCAGTTACACCGTGTCCCTTACAGTTTTTGCCCGTTGCTTGAACACATTTGGCAAAACTTCGCTCATTGTGCCAAAACTCTACATACAAGTAAACATGACACAACACTGGGAAATATACCATTCACATCTGTGTCAAATTGAAACTCTACTATCAAAGCCTAAACTCTGCTATCAAAACCTAACATTCCTTTGTCAAAATGTAACTCTGATGACAAAATGACACATACTTGCATCTTATGCATACACTTTTAGATCAGGGGGATCACACTAGTCTACTTTATATAAAACACTGCAGTCTTTGATTTTCACTGTTTATTCAGAAGACATATTTTCAGGAGGCACATTTTCAAACAACCAAAAAAGCAAATAGGCTCAATATTGTACATTGCAACACTGTACATTGCAGTAACATCAATTCAGATAAAGAAAAAAAAAATATATATATATATATATATATATATATATAATACAGTTTTTTTGGATTGCTTAAGCACGATTTTCAAAACAGGGCCCGTGTTTTCAAAATACTACACACAATTAGCACAACCACACACCCAATTAGCAAAACACTACAGATCCTTTGCATAATTAAACACTATACACTATAAAAACTATACATTTCTGTTTAAAAACCACACTTTGTTACAATATGAAACACACACGTTTCACATTACTATACTCTGTTTGCACGAGTTACACTCTGCTGTGATAAACCTAAAACACTTTTAGCACTTCTACTTCCCTATGATTAGAGTAGGCTACCATCAACAAAGTACAAATATAATGTAAATTCACCAAACACTACACAAGACCAATGTTGCAGAATGAAGAAACTCATTTATTTCTCAACACGCCCAAAATGTTGACATGGAGATTCATAATACTGTAACAAAATGTCACTTTACGTATTGTACTGTAAGTTTACTGTAAAAAAAAAAAAAAAAAGACTAGACATTGTCTCTTCGCCTAGCTGGATCTGGCCAGAGAATTTCATCAACATCGCAGGCAATGTTGTCATTAGCAAGACACCTTGGAAAGAAACATCTTGAATGACGAATCCATGCTTGCATTGCTGCTCCCTCCATCTGGTCACAGGCCTCCTCCATGGCTTGGATGAGGGGTACCTCAGCCTGGAGACGAAGATCATATACCATCCTCCGCCATGCCGAGAAAAACTCTTCTATAGGGTTGAGGAATGGAGAGTAGGGTGGAAGATTTAGGACGGTGAAATGTGGATGTTGCTGAAACCAGTTCTGAACCAGAGCAGAGCGGTGGAAAGAGACATTGTCCCAGACAACAATGTATTGCATATGATCGATTTGATTTGCTGCTGTTATGTTGTGCAATTGGTCCAAGAATGTAAGTATGAGTGCTGTGTTGTAAGGGCCCATATGGGCATAGCGGTGGAGGACCCCATTCTGTGTAATGACTGCACAGTGTGTTATATTACCCCCACGTTGCCCTGGGACATTGACTATAGATATATAAATATCTATTTTCCAGTCGAAATGTTCTTATCACACTTGCCACTGTGTATTGGTTTAGATTTGGCTCTACTCACAGTCCAGCCTCCCTCAGCGTCAGGCCGTGGTTGACAACGTGGTCAACCAGTGTTGCGCCGATCTCATTTGTCAGATTGTGTCCTCTTTGAGCACCTTCTTGTCTTCCTCTTCATCTTCCTCTTCCTCTACCTCTAGCATGGCCTCCATCTCTTCCTCTGTTGATTCCTCCTCCTCCTCCTCCTCATTCTTCTCGTTCTCCTCGTTCTCCTCCTTGTCTTACTCTTTCTCTGACTCTTTCCATTGTGCTTGAAGATAAACTCACCTGCTGCTTTTTATAGTGCGTATACACCTGATTGGTGTGTCTACAATTACAGTTTTTCTTGATTGTTTACACACATTTTCTGAAAGCATGCCTCATACTCTCAGAACTCTACACACAAATCAAAAAACGCACACACAATGGGCAAAACCCCTCAATTCTCCTGCAAAATGAAACTTTACATTCAAAACAATGTTATTTCTTCTCAAAATGGTATTTTGGTTTCAAATGACACACACAAACAATCATATGAATAGACATTTACAAGAACCAGTTGAACACTGATGTGCTCAATGTAAAACACTATAATGATGGGAAACACTTCTTCTCCATTTATCATAATGACTTAGGCCTTACTTACATACAAAATTGTGTTGTAAAATATTTGAGAATATTGTTTTTATAATGAGAACACACAAATACACGGTAACAAATATTTTATTTTTCCCACAAAAACAATGTACACAGTGTACATCCCAACCAACACAAAGTTGATCTAGATACAAAACAACAGAAGAATTTACTGTATACAGTTACAGTAAAAAATTCCTCCTCTCTTCTGTTTCTGTCTGGCCACAGCACCTCATCCACATCACAAGCAATGTTTTCCCTGGCCGATTAGGGTTAGAAGGAGAGAGAACACATTCCTGACCACCTTGTGTTGGTAATCTTTCAGTTCTGCCAAACAGAACACAATACAAAGGCATACAAAGTAGGAAAACATTTCCCAAATACTTGAAACATACTTTATGTTTACAGTCCTACAGAACAATCCACAGGCAATACTGTACTACTGTACACATTGAGTACTGTATTGATATGCAGTACTGTACTACTGTACACATTGAGTACTGTATTGATATGCAGTACTGTACTACTGTACTCATTGAGTACTGTATTGATATGCAGTACTGCAATTTTCTAGTGAGAGTAGATTTCTTACCTATTCTCATTTGGGAAAGTCCAGATGATGGATGCTGTAGTGTACCTGCTCAGATGTGGCTGTACTCTTTTCCCAGCCTCCCTCATTGTTAGACCATGGTTGACCAAAGTGTCTCGGATCTCATCAGAGATTACGGTCCTTGCCCTTCCTCGTCCTCCTCCTCTTCCTCTCTCTCCTCGGGCTCTGGCTCTGCCTCTGTTTCCAATGTTGGCATCCATTGCTCCAAAACAGAAGAACTCACCTTTTGCCCTTTTATGCTAAAGCTCTGTTTGCTAATTGTAAAACTGTGTGACCGGTGTTTGCCCATGTGATGAGTCAGTGTGCATATTTGAATGACAGTGTGTTCCTTGTGAAAATTGAGATTTTCTACATGAAAATTGTGCTAAAATGCAGAGAATTGTGTGTAGTGTTTTGAAAAAAGTGTGTTTTAGAATTGCAATTTGAGTGTAAAGCAGGAATTGTGCTTGTAGTTTAGCAGAATTGGTTCAGGGGGTTGGTGCATGAGTTACATGTTGTGGTCATTGTGTCTCAAGTACCAGTATTTGTGTGTAAACAATTGAGAAAAACTGTAAGCAAACAAGTGTTTGCACACCTGATGACTGTGTTGAACCAATTGGTTGGGCGGTGCAGTAATTTGACAGTCAGTGCTTTGGTATTGCAAGGAAGTGACTTCATGATAGATTTTTGTGTGTAATGTATGTTAAGTGTGTTTAGTGTTTTGCAACAAGTGTGAGGTTGACAATGTGCTTATAGTTGTGCAAATATGGGCTGATGTTTTGCTTCTTGAGTGTAAGGTTTTGCTAATAGTGTACTACTTTTAATTTTAGTGTATAAGCAATCCAAAAAAACTGTAAATCATGCTAAAAATGACTTTCTCTATTTCTCTTTCCTCTTCACTAAATGTAAGGCTTATAAAACTTTCAAACTTTCATATGGCTTTGTCAAGCCAACATCAAAGTTTGTTTATGTTGTACTTTTCTCACAATTTCTCCCTGTTTCTCAGTAGAGATCTGGGCCGGGTTTCCCGATAACGATGTATCTTAGCTCTTAAGAGCGCTCTCTACGTGCAAGGTTATGAACGTTCGCCGCAATTCCACGTGCGTTTCCCAAAAATGCACTTAACGTGAATGTGCGAGAACGCGTTCTACGTGCTACTTAAGCGTCATGTCCATTCGCAAAGTGCTGTAATATAACCTTATATGGAATCGTATTCAGAACGTTTAACCTAATAATCGTCATTTATTGTGGATTAGAAATCAAGTCTATAAAGCACTGACAAAATGGCTGAACAAAAAAAACCAAGAAGATACCTTTCAAAAGATAAAATTAATGTCCTTTTAGAGGAGATAGAGCGAAACAAAGATTATATTTGTAACAGATTTAAAGGACACCATACAAATAAGGAAAAACAAAACATCTGGGAGGACATTGCAAACTAACTGCAACCAGAGGTGTTAAAAGATCAAGGAAGAAGGTCCGCAAGAAATGCCCAATACATGGCTGGTTTTCGTGCACGTCAGCAAGTCATTGACAGAATTGAATTAGAATTTGAATTCGTCCCTATTTTGCCCAGTCTTTAAAGCATATTTCCCACATTACTTCTTTTATGATTTTTTTGTTCATTCATTTAATTTAGATGTGTATTTCTATTTTTTCTTCCCTTTTTAATTATTTCATTTGTAAATTAATTTAAACAAAACACGAGTACAATAAAGTGTACAATAAAGTACAATCAATACCTTATATTATACTCACGTTGCAGTTTAATCTATTAAATCTAGATAAAAAGGTGTAATCTGGAGGCCTCGTAAATCTGTCTTCTTACGATGCACTTGGGGATTAACGATTACTCCAGAGCACTCGTAGTTCTACGAAGATTTTCAAGTGCTACTTAAGTTACGATGCTTTTGGGAAACAGACCCTAATATTAAGATCAGTCGTACGATCGTTTTTACGAACTTCTTAGGCTTACGATGCTTTTGGGAAACGCAGCCCAGCACTGTCAGATAATTTGTCAAATATTCATTATGGATATCGACAAATATGGTACTGTATATGCAGTGGACCTTTTTTGCTATTGGTAGTGTAGCAGGAAGGGTTTTTACCCCTCCTACTTCTACGTCATCGCTTAGGGTTTGGCCAATGGCCAGTGTGCTGGTGCGTATAAGAGCACGAGCTACTAGTTCCTTGGTGTGCGTCATTATCCGGGGTCGCGATGTCATTTATGCGCCCTGCTGCTTCTGCTGGGTTCAGCGTAATGTGCTGCGTGTAAAATTGGCCGAAGCTGTTCATCACTGACGGTGCTGTTGGCCAGTCTATGGGCTTGTTTGGAGAGTTGAGTGTGGACATTTGAGACAGGTAAGAAGTTTTGTATGCGAGGTGGCTCATAGATGAAGTTTATGGTCTGCCTTGACGAGGCGAGTAATCTAACTGATCTGTATGCTAGTGTACGATTTATCGGCGCTTCAGGCCAGCGAGCTTGTCGGAGACCTTCGCCTTTATTGATCACTTAGTCTGGGGATGGTGATTCTGGGACAGCGTGCTTGGTTGTGAGTATACTGTCTCAGCGTAAGTCAAGGGAGAATAACTCTCAGTGTAACACCTCTCTGTTTGATTCTTTTAGGCATACGATAAGGACGGTACCGACCTTCTGAACGAGTATTATCTTCCCTGTGTTTCACTATAAGACTTTGTCCGCGCCGTGCCTCATCAGCTGCTGTTCTGTTTGGGGGAGTCAATTGTCGGGGAACTGTTTTGTGTCGGAACGTTTCTGCATGGGAAAGTTTCTATTTAGGTTCTGTTTTGTATGTGTATTATGTTGTCCCGAGTGAGTCGTCTGGAGTGAACTGCTCATGCGAATTGTTCAGGTGAACCTTTCCAAGTGAACTGCCTTAAGCGAGCCGCTCGAGTGAGCCATTTCCCGTGAGTCATTTCAAGAGAGTCATCCGGGGCCTGGGCACCCGGGGGCAGATGAGAGGACAATTAGGTGGTAGGGTCCTCACTGTGTGCCGTGGTCTTCTTGGACATGAGTCGTGGAGTGTGTGCCGTGCTGTGGTGTGTACACTGAATAGAGTGCTTTTTCTAGAGGTGACACCTCAAGACTGCCCTCGGGGTAACCCAGGCTCCTCTGCCGTCCACTGTGGAATTCATGAAATTGGAGATAGTGATTGCTGGTCAACGCTTCTTATAGAAAATAACTGTCTTTTAACCATTAATAAAATATATGTATTTTCCAATTACCTATGTCTCTGACTCCAACTGTGATTAGGATCTGTGCGTGCCTTAGCGTGGGTGTTCTAGTAAATTCTTGGGGTGAAATTCCCCAGGTGGCGTAGTCGGAAATCTTAAACTGAGTTAAGCGTGAGCACAAATTGTTGTTCCGCCCAGTGTCACATAAAATAGAGCTGCCGCTCCCGCACCACTTTGTCACATTTGGCGTATAGCCGGCAGGGTTTATCACCGGATTGGGTCAGAGATAATAGGTTTTTGTTGTGTTTGTATTGTCTTTATGGTTTCTCTTATATATTTTTTTGGAAACAGAACAGCAGTTTGGTGTAAGGACAGGTGGTTCTTCTCCGGAGTGGTAAGTTTACTTGCATGTCATCCGAAATGGAGGAAGAATTACAAGAGTTGCGGGAGTTAGTAGCCCAGTTAAAGGCTGATAATGTCAGGATGCAGCACTGCCCTACAAAGCAAAAAGGCAGTAACTACGCAGAGTGCAGAACTGAGAAAAATGACTTTAAAGTTATCCTGTCGTTACCTTTTTTGCAGTTACTGTACAAACGACTACCATTTTTCTCCAAAACGACACACATTTGAGATAAGATGTTTTGTCACATAACAAAGGATGCCTTGAATGTCATGAAAATGATAATAACTCATTTTTGACCAAAAATGCAGTTACTGCCTTTTTGCTTTGTAGGGCAGAGCAGCTACAGGCGCCTGTGGCTGGTGCTTCGACTGCTTCACCTGTAGGGCCCCAACCTTCTGGTGCTAATGCACCAGAACGATTGATTTTTGTGCCTCGAGAGCGTCGGTGCCCAAAATTTAGCGGTACATCCGGTATGAGTATCGATGAATGGGAGGAGGAGGCACGGGCTTGTATGAGGGCGCGATATATGGGGATCGCTGAACAAGCATTCTTTGTATTCGACCACCTAGAGGGGGAGGCTCGAGAAGAGATTCGGTATCGCCCCGAGGCAGAACGCGGAGATCCTGATAAAATTATCAAAGCATTACAAGAACTTTATGGGTGTTCACAGTCGTATGTTGCATTACAAGAGGCTTTCTTTTCAAGGAAGCAACAGGAGGGTGAGACACTGTTAGAATTCTCCCTTGCGCTTATGGCTCTTTTAGAGAGGGTTAAGAACCAAGCACCCAATGCTGTTGCAAATTCTGAGGTTGTATTGCGGGATCAATTCGTGGAGCATGTATCCGATAATACTCTGCGGCGTGAGCTTAAGCAATTGGTCCGTCGTGAGCCTACTGCTACGCTATTAGCAGTTCGGGGAGAAGCAATTAGGTGGGAACGTGAGGGAATGCCGGGGGGTGTAAGGGCACGTAGTCAATCCGTCCCCGTAGCCTACGGCCTCCAGTATGGGGTACGCGGGGCCACCTCTAGTGATAGACAAAACCCCCTGCAGCAGTCCGAGATGAGCGAACTGCGCGAAATGTTCCGTCAGCAACAGCAACAATTGAGCCAGCTCACACAGACTGTCGCTCGTCTCCAAACTCCATATGTGCGTGGGCGATCATCGCGTTCGGGCCCAGTTATATGTAGACGGTGTCAGCGCCCGGGTCATTACGCTCGAGAATGCGATGGGGGCCGGTCCCTCCCACGCCTTCTTGAACCTTTAGCGGGTCCTTCTACTTTTGCACGCGGGCAATCGCGCTCTCCTCGCCCGGCGGAAAACTAGTTCCCGCCGGGTCGCAGAGTCACGACTTAGGTGGGGAAGTAATTGACTCCCATCGTACAGATACATGTGGTCCATTCTCTCGTTTGATCTCTTCATGTCCACATTCAACCGTCTCTATCGGAGGGGTGTTAGTACCCTGCTTAATCGACACCGGGTCAATGGTGTCGACTATTGTGGAAAGCTGGTTTCGTCAACATTTTGAGCCTTGGGGGCGGGACCGGTTGCAGGGCTGTCAGTGGTTGCAGCTTCGAGCGGCTAACGGGCTGGAGATCCCGTACCTCGGTTATTTAGAGCTGGATGTAGAAATGTGCGGCAGGTTGGTTACGGGGTGCGGTGTCCTGGTGGTTAGGGATCCTCCTGGTGGGCCGAGTGCAGGCATCCCTGGCGTGTTGGGTATGAATGTACTTAGCCGTTGTTACCAGGAGCTCTTTGGCCAACACGGCGCAGCACTTTTTGACCTCCCGGTGGTTACGCAACTCCCAGGTGTATCGAGGGCTTTTCAGCATTGTCAGCACGTGAGTAAAACAGACCACTCCAATCGAGTGGGCCGAGTGCGGATGAGGGGGCCTAGAGTAAGACGTATTCCGGGAGGCACCATCAAGTGGGTCGCCACAACCTGTTCGAGCCACTTCGAGGGCCGTACTGTGCTGTTTGAGCCCCCCGAGTCTGGCCTTCCTGCTGGGCTTTTGGCTTCACCGGCCTTGGTACCGGTAAGTCGAGGTACTGCATATGTGCCTGTGGTAAATGTTGGGGCAGCTGACGTAGTGCTCCGCCCAACCACAGTGGTGGGAAGTGTGAAGGAGGTCTACCTGGTTAACCTACCACAGGGCATCATTGAGGTTAAGGCCACAGTTGCCTCAGTTCAGTCCCATAGTGCAGGGGGAGAGTTTCCTTCGCTTGACCAGATCGAGTCTTTGGATTTATCTGTTCTGCCGGTTGCAGAGCAGGATCAAGTTAGGGAGCTCTTACGGAAGTATCACACAGTGTTTTCTTGTCATGAGGGGGATTTAGGTTGTACCCGACTGATCTCCCACGATATACCAGTCTTGGATGACGTCCCCGTGCGCCAGCGGTATAGGCGTATTCCCCCTTCAGAATATGAAGTAGTTAAAACTCATATTAACCAATTGTTGGAAGCTGGTATAGTGCGCGAGAGTAGTAGCCCATATGCATCGCCTATCGTATTGGTTAGGAAAAAGGACGGTAGCCTGCGCATGTGTGTGGACTACCGTCATTTGAACGCCAAAACCAGGAAAGATGCCTTTCCCCTTCCCCGCATAGAGGAATCGCTGGATTCGTTGTCCGGGGCCCGCTGGTTTTCCACACTGGATTTAGCCAGCGGGTACCTGCAGGTTCCGGTGTCGGAACAAGATAGGCCGAAGACCGCATTCTGTACACCCTTTGGACTGTTTGAATTTAATCGTATGCCATTCGGCCTTTGCAACGCACCAAGTACGTTTCAGAGGCTGATGGAGCGGTTGTTCGGTGACCAACAATGTCAGTCGTTGTTGTTATATCTCGATGACATTGTCGTGTTTTCTATTTCAGTAGCCCAGCATTTACAGAGGCTGGAGGTGGTCCTGGACCGGTTGAAGAGAGAAGGGTTGAAGGCAAATCTACAGAAATGCGCCTTCTTCAAACAGGAGGTAAAGTACCTGGGCCATGTCATATCGGCCCAGGGGGTGGCGTCTGATCCGGGAAAGATCGAGGCGGTAGCACAGTGGCGTTGCCCCACTATCGTCTCTGAGTTGAGAACTTTCCTGGGGTTCGCGAGCTACTACAGGCGTTTCGTTGAGGGCTTCGCCAAGCTGGCGGCCCCCTTACATAGACTGGTGGCAGAAGTCGTTGGAGGTAAGCCAAAAAAAGGGAGGGGGCAGAGTCTAGTTCAGATGTGGACGCAACAGTGTCAGGAGTCATTCGAGGCATTGAAGAGTAAGTTAATCTCTGCACCGGTGCTGGCTTATGCAGATTTCTCACGAACCTTCATCCTAGAAGTAGACGCTAGCCATGGCGGTCTAGGCGCTGTACTCTCACAAGAACATGATGGGAAAGTACGACCCATAGCTTATGCCAGTAGAAGTTTGAGGCCCACTGAGCGTAATATGACAAATTACAGTTCCATGAAATTGGAGTTTCTGGCGCTTAAATGGGCCATGGTGGAGAAATTCAGGGAGTATTTGTTGGGACAGAAGTGTATCGTGTTTACCGATAACAATCCGCTGAGCCATTTGACCACTGCCAAACTTGGGGCCACCGAACAGCGCTGGGCCGCTGAGCTGGCTGCCTTTGATTTCGAGGTGCGGTATAGGTCCGGGAGAAGTAATGGCAATGCGGATGCTCTGTCCCGTCAGAATCCTGTCAATCTAGAGGATGTTGAGGGTTTGGCCACCGGTATCTCGGTACCCGAGTTGCTACAGCAAGCCGTACGATCAGAGAGCGGTGTGCAGGCCGTGGTAAGTGGGATGACTATCTTGCCTAGCTATTCTGTTTCTGACTTGCGTATGATGCAGGAGAGGGATTCCGTCATTGGACCACTGTTGCAGTTCTGGAGAAGCGGCGGGCGCCCCGTGCCCGAAGAAAGGCGCAGGTTGGCTAAGCCCGTTCTTACACTGCTGCAACAGTGGGACCGATTGGTGGAGAAGGAGAGTGTATTGTATCGCAAGATTTTCCGCCCTGATGGAGGGGAAGAGTGTCATCAGTTAGTATTACCCGAGATGATGGAGGAAGTCTTAGAGCAGCTATATCAACAGCATGGTCATCAAGGAGTCGAACGGACTAGTGAGTTGATTAGACGTCGGTGTTACTGGCCAAACATGTTCGCAGACATCACTCGTTGGTGTAAAGAATGCGAGCGGTGCCAGCTTGCCAAGGAGAGTCAACCAGTGGCACGGGGTTATATGGGCCATTTGTTGGCGTCCAGACCTAACGAAGTGTTGGCCATTGATTTCACGGTACTCGAACCTTCTCAGTCAGGTCATGAGAACATCTTGGTTATGACTGATGTATTTAGTAAGTTTTCCATGGCAATACCTACCCGTGACCAGAGAGCCGAGACAGTGGCGCAGGTTCTGGTCGAGGAGTGGTTCTTTAAGTTTGGAGTTCCGGGCCGTATTCACTCCGACCAAGGTCGCAATTTTGAATCCGCCCTAATTCGGCAGCTCTGTGAGCTTTATCGCATTAAGAAGTCCCGTACCACGCCGTATCATCCGGCCGGAAACGGCCAGTGTGAGTGGTTCAATCGCACTTTGTATAGTCTGTTGCGGACGTTGCCGAGCACTAGGAAGAGGGACTGGGCCTCGTGTTTATCGCAGGTACTCTTCTGTTATAACACCACCCCTCATCAGGGGACGGGAGAGTCCCCTTACTACTTGATGTTCGGTCAAGAACCTAGGTTCCCGGTGGATTTCCTGCTGGGTAATGTGGTAGAGCCCATGGCAGGTAGTGTGCAGAGCTGGGTGGTAGAACACCAAAAGCGGTTACAGGTCGCCTTTCAGGGGGCGAAGGAACGTCTGCAGGTAGCTGCGGATCGTCGAAAGGGACGACATGATTTACGTGTTTGCGACTTACCGTTGTCAGAAGGCCAGCTGGTGTACGTACGAGATCATTCATTTAAGGGGCGGCATAAGATTGCAGACCGGTGGAGTCCGGTGTTGTTTCAAGTAGTTTGTCCTCCTGAAAAGGGAGGAGTGGTGTACACTATTGCCCCTGTTGAGGATCTGAGTAAGGTCCGACGTGTCCATCGCTCGATATTGAAGGTTTGCACTCGGAAGGAGGTCCTGCCGGGCAGCCAACCTGTGGTTGGAGTAGAAGATCAGGAAGAACCGCAAGTAGACGAGGTAGACGAAGTTGACTTGGTTGTACTTGTGCCTGAAACACCTGGTGTTGGTCGAGCGACAGGTCATTTGGTCCGTGCCACTTCTGGTGTAGACCGGTTGCCGTTGGACCTTCCCTTCGTAGGTGTAGTTGGAGCAGAGTCAGGCGACCAGGTCAGGGAATCAGTGGTGGGGGAACCCCCCGTATCTCCTGGCCTCCAGGATGGTAGAGTGGCCGCCCCTCGGCGGACAAACCGGGTTGGTGCTGGCCGGCATGGGAATTTGCACCATCTTCCCAGGACAGTGGGAGAGATAGGGAGTAGGGTCATAGTCGGCCCTGAGGTAATTACTGCTGGTACCTTATTCCGACCTTGGTCATGAATGGGGTTGGTGACTCATTGAGTCCATCGGCGGGACGACGATGAAAAAAAGGGAGGGGAAGATGTAGCAGGAAGGGTTTTTACCCCTCCTACTTCTACGTCATCGCTTAGGGTTTGGCCAATGGCCAGTGTGCTGGTGCGTATAAGAGCACGAGCTACTAGTTCCTTGGTGTGCGTCATTATCCGGGGTCGCGATGTCATTTATGCGCCCTGCTGCTTCTGCTGGGTTCAGCGTAATGTGCTGCGTGTAAAATTGGCCGAAGCTGTTCATCACTGACGGTGCTGTTGGCCAGTCTATGGGCTTGTTTGGAGAGTTGAGTGTGGACATTTGAGACAGGTAAGAAGTTTTGTATGCGAGGTGGCTCATAGATGAAGTTTATGGTCTGCCTTGACGAGGCGAGTAATCTAACTGATCTGTATGCTAGTGTACGATTTATCGGCGCTTCAGGCCAGCGAGCTTGTCGGAGACCTTCGCCTTTATTGATCACTTAGTCTGGGGATGGTGATTCTGGGACAGCGTGCTTGGTTGTGAGTATACTGTCTCAGCGTAAGTCAAGGGAGAATAACTCTCAGTGTAACACCTCTCTGTTTGATTCTTTTAGGCATACGATAAGGACGGTACCGACCTTCTGAACGAGTATTATCTTCCCTGTGTTTCACTATAAGACTTTGTCCGCGCCGTGCCTCATCAGCTGCTGTTCTGTTTGGGGGAGTCAATTGTCGGGGAACTGTTTTGTGTCGGAACTTTTCTGCATGGGAAAGTTTCTATTTAGGTTCTGTTTTGTATGTGTATTATGTTGTCCCGAGTGAGTCGTCTGGAGTGAACTGCTCATGCGAATTGTTCAGGTGAACCTTTCCAAGTGAACTGCCTTAAGCGAGCCGCTCGAGTGAGCCATTTCCCGTGAGTCATTTCAAGAGAGTCATCCGGGGCCTGGGCACCCGGGGGCAGATGAGAGGACAATTAGGTGGTAGGGTCCTCACTGTGTGCCGTGGTCTTCTTGGACATGAGTCGTGGAGTGTGTGCCGTGCTGTGGTGTGTACACTGAATAGAGTGCTTTTTCTAGAGGTGACACCTCAAGACTGCCCTCGGGGTAACCCAGGCTCCTCTGCTGTCCACTGTGGAATTCATGAAATTGGAGATAGTGATTGCTGGTCAACGCTTCTTATAGAAAATAACTGTCTTTTAACCATTAATAAAATATATGAATTTTCCAATTACCTATGTCTCTGACTCCAACTGTGATTAGGATCTGTGCGTGCCTTAGCGTGGGTGTTATAGTAAATTCTTGGGGTGAAATTCCCCAGGTGGCGTAGTCGGAAATCTTAAACTGAGTTAAGCGTGAGCACAAATTGTTGTTCCGCCCAGTGTCACGTAAAATAGAGCTGCCGCTCCCGCACCACTTTGTCACAGTAGTAAATAATGGCCCTAGTTACAGCAAGGGAAAGCTCCTAAAAAGATCAGTTGTTTTAAATATTGTGTGATAATTGTTGTTACTGAAAATATAAGAACAATAACACACACACACACACACACACACACACACACACATTAAACTCAGCATCTGTGACCTTACTGAACTCATAGCAGGTATAGGTTATATATATTATTTGAGTATTTAATACACTTTTTACCCCCAAAAAAGTACTAAATTATTTGTATCTTATAAAAAGAAATCAGCCTAAGAGTAAAATTGTATATGGTGCTTGTTATTTTGGATCTGACCGTAGAGAGGGGAAGTACAATGTGTTTAAAGATGTTTCCTGTTGATAAAAGCACACAGATCAGTTTCCAACATTTAATAATCTAATAAAATTATATATTAGTTAACTAACATATTAATTATTGCTATTATTATTTTTCTTCTGTTTAACACGTTCAAAATAGCCTATTTAACATATAGGCTACGCATCCGTTTTTTTCTGGCATCCTTTAGCTAGCGTTACAGTATATGATCACACTCTCAATCATTCAAGTGCTTTAACCATTCAAGCCCGATAGATGCAAAATATAACTCAATTCAGTACTGGTCTGTGAACAACCAGTACTGTAAACAACATACATGCTTCTCTGTAAACAACATACATGCTTCTCAGTGCACTTTCAGCACTTGTGTTGAGGAAGAATCTTCCCACTAACACAATGTTTATTTTCAAATTGAAAAGTTTCACTACCGTTTTGCAGCTTGTATCAGTTAATGTCTACACTGTGGTCCGGTTGTGGGTGTCATATCAAACATTAATCTGTAAATGACGATATGCGATATGACGAGATACAATTTTCTCATTTGCATTTTTCTGTTCCTTTTTTGATTTAGGAGGTCTATTTGGAGTAGATTTTCAAGGTATCCACACACTTCCTCTTTAGTCTGTTAAGGCCATCATCCTACTTGTGTCCTTGCAAAGAATATAGGCTTCTATTTGAGCCTGGTTTCTGTTTTCTGGCTAAATAAAAAGCTTTTAATGAACAAAATGAATTAATGTTGTGCCATCAACACAGATATTATGGTAGGCTACTAGTTATGTTAATTAAATTAGTTAGGGAACCATATATCTAAAACATGAAAAAGAGCTAAGGCCAGCATTTTCACACCTGAAATTTTTTTAATTAAACATGGAAATATGTTCTGCTGATCTAATATCTGTTTTTACATTTTAAAGGAGAGGCCAAGGGAATCAAATTGACAGGAATTTTGACAACAGGTAGGCTAAGTATCTGCATGTTTAGTTTGATTTTCTTTTTGAATTATATCATAATCATCAAGGATTTTTTATCAATTTTAATTTAACATAGAGTATCGTTAACACAATTGTGAAGGTCTGATGCTACTAAATGTTTTTGTTCTGTAAAATAGTAGATTATCGTGATAGCAACGCCAAAGTCATGGGTTAATTTTTCAGGGAATGCATGAACTGATAATTCCCCTGTGTTGTGGAAAGTTACTTCAATATACCCAAGTATTTTTGTCATGAGCAACTTTTACTATAGGGTTAATTGTATAACGCTATCTTTTATTGAAGCATGACGGAGGTTTGTGAATCTTAACAGGGCAAACAATGTATGTACAGTGTCAGGAAACAAGGCTTTCGACAAACCTTGTATGCCATCACCAAAGAGGTACAGAGCATTTGAACTAAATATCAGTCTCTGAATAGATTCATAACATAACATAAACATAGTTGTCAATAATTGGTTTGATTAATGCTTTAATCAATTTATTAATTATTTATTTAAAATTCTTTTTTTCACATGATTCACAGCAGTAAGGCCAAATGCTACTCTGTGAGTATATAATTTATTCTTGTTATGAATCTTGTTATGTTATTCGTGACATATGTCAACTGTTAAGTGTTTGATTTCTTGTCCTGTAGATCATACATATTTTATCTCATAACTTTTGATTCATAGCATGTGCATATCTGACATGTTATTGCCTGTCTAATCTGACTTCTATATCTCTGTTTTTAAATCTTTCATTTCAAGGGTGATCATTTTGATGATGATTACACCAACACGGCAGATCTCAACTTGTATGGAAATATCTGATGAAAATGCCATGCCAAATGAACACAGTATACTTCACATCAACATCTTCTGGCAGGGATCCTGAGAGCAGACAATCCTGTCACATTAATAAAATGAGTGTTGCATTTTAAGCCTGGCCTAATTGCCTAAACATGTTTGCTTAGACCATATTACTGTATTTACATACTTTATTATGATGCTTACACCACTTCTACACCGGACACACCACAGCAGCCAGAAGCTGTCGACACTGGACACGATAAAGCAACCATTGCAAATTCATTTGTCCTCCATATGAGAATATTGTAAGTGCTTTGAGTACGTCATAAATAGAACATAACTGATTATAATTAATTCTATTGTCTTTTGTCGCATCACATTGCTCCACTCTCGTCCGGTGTAGACTCGGTGTTACTCTCTTAAGAAAAAGGTTCTATATATGGTTCTGTCAGGCACTTATTATAACCTTTTGGTTCCCATCATAGGATCATTTTATGTACTTCGTTTTAATTAATAATAATAAAAAAAAGAATTAGGCAGCTCATAAAAATACTGCCTAAATAATACCAAATAAACCAATTAAACATGAAAGTATTATCCATTCATTTAAGACTTTATTCTACATAACCCCTTTTTTAAGAGTGTGCATTGTAAAGGTATAAAAAAAAACATTATTAATGTACATAAGACATATAGTACCAAAATACTTGTTAATGTGTGAGAGACCGTGAAACATTTAGCTGAACTGTAGCTGAAAGGTAATACTGTATTTGTGTGTGTTTTCATTTTTTAGATATAATTTGCATACCCCATGTAACTAAACCCCCATTGACGCTGTTTTAGTAACAAGCTGTTTTTTGTTGACTAAAAAAATACTCAAATGTAAATAGCATCTTGATGTTTAATTTGTACCATATAGTTTATTAAAGGTTTAATAATGTGCACTGCAATTCATACACTGGTACACTTTGGCATCTGTATTTCTGTGTGTCATATAGTCTGTTTGGGCAGGTGGTTTCAGAACATAATTGTCAGCATGAAGAATATACTATCTTGAATTCTGGATGTTTCTGGTTCAAATTATTTAACTGCTATATAAAACCAAAATTAAAATGATTTACAAAAATAGGCCCTAACTCACAAATAAACCTCCAATCTTCTCATCTCTCACATCTCTCATTACAAGTACAGTCAAACCAAAATGTATTCAGAAACCTTCAACATTGCTCACATTATCACAGTTCATTCCCTATAGAAATGGAAATGGTTATCAATAAAAACACAGTAAAAAAAAAGAAAAAAAAAAGAAATGGAAATGGTACTAAAATATGACAAGAATTTAAGAGTTGATATTTCACTGGTTTTGGCCATCCTTCTGTTGGACTGTCTCACAAATGAATTAGCTTGAATAACTGTCACTGTTAAATTTAGGTACACAATTAGATGATACCAACAACCAATAACCAAGCAATGCTTCATTTTTGTTCAGTCTGTGGTGTAAAAAGGTCGTATTAGCAGTTAAAGAAAAAACACTTAAGCAAAACATGGTCAGATCAAAGTGTCAAAATAATTTTTGGTCCCAAATGTTAATACATTTTACTGGTAGTCGTCTTTATGAATATTTTTTGGGTATAATTTGTCACAGTTTACTTTATTTTGCTATCCTCACTTAATAAATTAACTATAGTGTCCTGCACCCACTAGTAAGAAACATCAAAAAATATATCTGGTGTCAGAATAATTTTTGGTTTGACTATGGGTGTAATACCATGCCCTATAAACACTATTATTAAAGATATTATTTTTGTATATATATATTTTTTTCACTGGTTCAATAGTTGACCAGTCGTGCACGCATATTCCAGCCAACATTTCATGGTGGGGACAACGTAAGCACAATGTATGAGGTATAGAACACGGGTCTGTCCATCTGAATTAGCCTATACCATACTGAGGCTAATTCAGATGGACAGACCCGTGTAGGTTCTATACCTCATACATTGTGCTTACGTTGTCCCCACCACAAAATGTTGGCTGGAATATGTGTGCACGACTGGTCAACTATTGAACCAGTGAAAAAATATATATATATACAAAAATAATATCTTTAATAAATTCTAAAACCGTGTTTCAGCTTGAGAGCCTTCTTCAGGGTATACAACAGACACAATCCATTCAAGCCGAAATGCGTTGTTAATTTTTAAAATTTATTAAAAGCTTCCCTTATCCACAAGTGTTGCTGGATTCCCTTTTTTGCACTTTTTGTAGTGTCTGTTTCCATGCAGTTGGTAAAGATCCTAGCTCCAGATCCTACTAACTAGGCTACTCTTGAACCAGAACTAACTATTTTTATCTAATACACCTGAGCATAAAGCAACATCACAGACAGGCATTAAAACTTGGGGTTTTGGTGATTTCAGGAGACACTTTTTTTTATTTATTTGCATCTAAAGGTTATGGTTTATTAAGGTTTATTAAGAAAATACTGCTTCAAAACAAGACCTCAGTAACTTGAAGTAACTAGAGCTCGAAAAACAAAAAAAACAAAAAAAATCCCTCTATCTATGTTCTTTTCTGAACCAGTATGTTATAATAACAGTGTTCACGCCTCCTCAGAATCATTCTCAGAAAACGAACAGCGCTTTTGTATTTCTCCCAGTCTCTCACATTTTTTCATTTAGTCCACTTCTTTGCTAATGAGACTGCATTAAGTAGGTAAGAATGGAAATCAAAGTATATTAAATATTATATATATATTGTAATAAATGTAACAAGAATTAAGGTTTCATTATTTCCATGTAGCCCACATTATTCTGGGTGGTCAATGATTTCTGTTGTTCATCTATTGGACAGAATATGTTCTTGCCTTTATTTTTTGTGCAGAACTTTTTGTTTTTGGGCAAACCCAGGAACATGATGGGACCTCTGCTGCTTAAATTGCTTTTACAAGGTATGCAGTATAATCTGTTTTCTTCACTTCGTTTAGTTATTGACGTCTGTCTTGGGCATTTAAAAATACAGCAATTTGTGCTGTATTTAGTGTGTAAATAAAATATTGTTTACATATTGGAGGAGTTGCAGTTGAACAATTTTATATGCAGTGTAAAGTACAGGTGTATCCAGAAAGAACGAGGCTGAATCCAGCTTCTTATTCGCAGCTTCTTATTGACGCTATCCGTTCCACCTTAAATGACGCGAACTGCCGCGTTTGCTGGCTTCTTATTGACGCTCAACTTAGGGACCGTGCGGTTTTTCCAACGCATTCTCATCCCAAGGCGTAATATTCTGACACTTTGACAAAGCGTCTATATCGAACGCGCATGGAACCCTTTAGCGTCAATATAACACGCAGAGAGATGGGTAGGTTTAGGTATGGTGTAGGGTTAGGGTTAGACCGCTAGGAGGCGCCTTCTGACCCATATATTTCGCGTTTTTTAAGGGATCGTGTTACTTTTGTATCTATATTCAGGATAAAAGAATAATCAAATGCAATTTAAATGCAAATAACACTGATATATCAACGAAAATGGACTGTAGCTGACACGCACAGGTGTCGTAAAGGCAGAACACTCGACTATTAAGTGTTCTGTAACACATCATGGTGGCAAAACAGTGACAGCTACAAAGGACAAAAGTGCACAATGTAAGTGAACACAAATATGCTTTGTGGTGTTAGATATAAGTTCACTTTAAATGTCATTATTGGATCTATTTAATTTCAATTTCAGGTGTTCATCATAAAATAACGATTGATCCTGAACTGGCAGATGTCACAGAGGGCGTCGCAAAGAACTTCACATGTTCTGTCTATCACTCCTGCCAGAGAGAGACTCCAACCATCACATGGAACTATGAGAACATGCAGATCTCAACAAGGAGGAAAACCCTCTCTGGTTTAGATCGCGTCACCTATTCCAACATTACTTTTCAGGGTTCAAGAGATGAACATGGGAAGAAACTTATATGCTCTGTAAAATTTTCTGGAGGAAACTCTGAAACCTCTGTTGTTTTACGTGTACAGCGTAAGTAATTTGTTAGCATAATGTATGACTTGCATAGAATATTTAGCATTCAAAATATGTCTTGTTATAATGTGGGCATACTAAATTGTGGTTAATCAGAACACATTATTTTATCATAAAAACTGTTGTTATATTATTATTATTTTAATCATAATAATAAAAACAGTGGGTAAAGCACAAACAGCAGTTTACTGCCATTTGTTATTATTGTAGTTATTTACCTAAATATTTTTTTTGACATAATTGTAAAATTCTAGGAATCTGTACTATTCACATACTATGCCTTTGTTACTCAGAAACCCTAAGTTGAGATACATTCATTGGTTTCAGTATCATTTTGTCAAGCAAATACGTTTTTGAGGCGGGGCAATTCTTAATAGACTCTTCCCTAATTTCCTCCACTTCTATAGTATTTCTTCTTAATTGCATTTTCTCATTTTCCAAAGTCATCTTGAATGTTGAGTTGCCGATACATCTGAAAAATTGTTTAGTCACCATTATGGTGGTTAGTGTTCCTTTTGGTTGGGCACTTGGAGATTCATTTATATTAGTATAATTCCCTTTCAATTGATGCAGTAATACTACTAGAAATCACAGTTATTTGTGGCTTCAAAGGAAGATAAATAATAAGTTGCTTTTAAAAGATGACCCAACACTTATGTCATAAACACCCTGTGAGACATCAAACTTTTAGTTGGTTTGATATAATCCCACATGTAGTTATGACTGTATCTAGCAATTGACATTGTTTGAGTCACATGCAGAAATCAACATTTAGCATGCAAAACAGAAAATTGGTAACTATTAAATTTTATTTATTATTTATTAAAGGTGGGGTATGTGATTCTCTTTTTTGTCCATTTTTTCAAAATCACTTGAAATCCTATTCCTAACCCACTTACAGCCACTGAGTTAGAAGCACTGAAATGAAAATTAAGCAATTGAATCATCTGTGGAATGGGCAGGACTCAAAACTCCAGCCAATCATTTCCAAGACCACCTAGAATCATTGGACGGTAAGTCCGTCAATCAAACGGTCATACCTTACCCCCCTCCCCCATCCCCCTCACGCGAATCAGGGCCAGCGTTGGAGGAAAGAAGGTAGGACCATTTGAGTTGTGTATTTTCAAAATCTGCCGGCTGTTTTGCAAATCCCATACCCCACCTTTAATTGTAACAATAACAATTTTATTTGCTGTCTTTGCTGTGCTACTACTGACACAAGACAACAAAAAAGGCAAATAAAGTAAAAAAAAAAAATTTGTAAAACAAAGCACTTGCTTAAAGGTATTGTAGGTAGGATTTTTATAAAAAACTTTTTTCCAAATTTGTTTAAACTTTCTATATATATCAATGCATAATTAAAATGTAAGTACTCTGATAAAAGGAGTATGAAAATCGAGTGACTCTAGACCGTTTAATCTGCACTAAACACAGCTCATTATTTCCAATTCGGGACGAAACAACGGATTGGCTTAGGCGACTGTCACTCTCGCGCAACCATGGCAACCGTCCTTTTGCCACACAGGACCTGCCCACTTGCACGTACCCTTTGATTTGAGTAGCCTAATTCAAGAGCACGGGCGTCAGTTTGGTTTGAAATGTGGTGGGGACAGAGACGCATTCGGAAGTGCATTTTCAAAAGAGCTGGGTACAAACCATTGTCTTTAAAAGCCTTTTGAGCCTCTCTGCTGCTCAACCCGTAAATAAATCCATCGATCCGCAATATTTGTTTGAGTTCTTCAGTGGTCTAGTGGCAGAACTTTTGCCAAGCGTGTCAGAGGGTACGGGCTCGAATCCGCGTCGGGTAGAGTTTTTTTGTCTCTCATCAAAATCGAATATGTTCATCATTGGTTACAGTCTATATCAAGCAGGAACACGTTTGTGTGGGCATTTTATCTTGTGATTTCACCGGAATGAATAGAGAGTCTCCACAACTGCGATAGATTGAGGAGCGCGAGTAAAGACTGCACACGCCACAGAGAACAGTCCTCATGTGTAGTCCTCATCAGAGTCAACAATGTACACGAAATTCATCTTCATCACAGTGTAAATGATGGCAATGGAAAAACGTTTATCATGCAACCTGTTTTTAGCTTTGCCTTATAGATAACTATCTCGTTATCTAATCAATAAATATATATTTTAAACTTTACCAATATCAATGGACTGTGCGACTTCTCCAACGGGACGGACGGATGGACTTACTGACGGAATTTCGGACGGACTTCTCCGACGGACTTTTAACTTGAGCTCGTCGACTTCTAAAGGGCCCCCCCCGCTGCCTCGGGCCCTGGGTACTCTGTCCCCTTTTTCCCCCCGGTACCACGCCCCTGGTGAGTACTAAAATACATCTTATTTGTTTATCTTCATAATGATAAAGTTACATTTTTTTTTATTACATGTGATTCTGACATTATTTCACTATGCACTGCGCTCCTTCCTCTCCGCTCGTCTCAGGTAAATAATGCATCTTCAGCTCAGCGGTCGGAGTCACGCGTTCATGTGTTTTGGGGGCGTGGCTTTGGAAGGAGCCCAGAAGGGAGGGGGTGGAGTGAATGGAAATAATGAGCTGTCTTTAAAACAGTCGTGAGAGGTCTACAGACACTCGACTTTTATACTTTCTTTTTCAGAGTACTTACATTTTAATTATGCATTGATATATACACAAAGTTTTAACAAATTTGGAAAAAAGTTTTTTATAAAAATCCTACCTACAATACCTTTAATTTATTCATGCCGCAATGCACTTTGGGAGTCAGTAATTCTGTGTAGCAAAACTAAATCAAGAGTAAATCTAAAGAAAACGAACAGGTACTCTCTATAATTCTTTTTTAGTAACTCAAACTCTTGTGTAAGTGAACTAATCATTTGTCAGTACAACATACTATTCTTATTTCACTTTTTTTTTTTTAAGGCAGTCGGTTAGCATGTAGCGGCGAATCAATTGGAAATCTCACTTATTCAAAGAAAATAGTTTACTTCTGTTTTGCAAAATAAGGTTGAAAGAAAATATTTTGATGGAAAATCGTGAAGAGAACTTTTTTGAAAAAGTTTGAAACGTTGTTTAATCTCTCAGCCATTAATGTTGTCCAAATTTTTTCCCAAAGGTGTTATAGATTATAAAGAATTTGGATGGGAAGTGAGAATGCCGAAAGACATTCACGGACTCCAGGGTTCCTGTCTGGTTATACCATGTTCTTTCTCTTACACATCAAACCCACCCAAAGACCCACGTAGAGTTGTGTGGTATCAGTGGGTCTCTGAAGGTAATCCTTTAGTTTATGATTCTCTGCATGCAGACGATGTCATTGAGAAGTTTAGAGGAAAAACTGATTTATATGGAGACACAAGTGGGGATTGCAGTCTGCTGATCAAAAACCTGGAACCGTCCCATCATGGAGAGAGCCTATACACAAGGATTGACCCTGAAAATGTTGTATGGGACAACTATAAATTTTATGATGTCACCTCCACAATCTTTGTTGATGGTATGTCAATATTTTTGGAATAATATTATTTCACTGTAATATCTGTGATTGTCCAACCAGTGAAATATTGTGTGGTCAATAACTATAGACACAATAAAATTATTTACCCAAAATGACTTAATTCTAACCCATTTATTTATTTAACATTTTAAACCAAAGGTTTTCAAAAGCCACCAAAGCTTCTTTTTTTTTTTTTTTTTTTTTTGTCTTTGCATTATATTTCAAAATACTAGAACAAGTGGCATAAAATAGTATAAAGTGACTCAGAAAATGAAAGTTATTTTTGAGAAAAATTCTGACATTTTCAAGTGTATGATGTAAAATTTATAATGTTTCTGTCAATTATAGCAAGTCCGCAACAGACTACCATCAGTATTTATGGAGGTGACAGGATGGGTGACAAAATCACAGTAGCATGTTCGACTTACCACACATGTCCATACAGCAAACCAAACATCATTCTGAGTGGTACTGAAGGAAATGACCAAATAAAGGAGGAGCATATTAAAGACGGCTTGTGGAAAATCACCCTGACACGCACAGGTGTCGTAAAGGCAGAACACTCGACTATTAAGTGTTCTGTAACACATCATGGTGGCAAAACAGTGACAACTACAGAGGACAAAAGTGCACAATGTAAGTGAACACAAATATGCTTTTGTGGTGTTAGATATAAGTTCACTTTAAATGTCACCAGTGGATCTATTTAATTTCAATTTCAGGTGTTCATCATAAAATAACGATCACCCCTCTTAATATTGAGGTTGTTGAATACTGAAGTTTCTAACCTTAAAGGGTTAGTTCACCCAAAAATGAAAATTATCCCATAATTTACTCAACCTCAAGCCATCCTTAGTGTACAGTATATGACCAATCCCCAGAAGCCGTATGGATTACTTTTATGATGGATGGATGCGCTTTTTTGGGCTTCAAAATCTCAGTTATTATTCACTCCCATTATGGTTAGAAGAGCCAGGATATTTTTTTGATATAACTCTGATTGTGTTTGGCTGAAAGTCTTTTATGGGATCATTTTCATTTTTGGGTGAACTTACCCTTTAAGGCTAAAATGTAGCATATAATTTTAAAAAAATAATACATTTAAAAAACTTGAAAAATCGAAGCTTATTGATTTCTACTGATTCTCTTACAGAGTATCAAAAACCAGCAAGTCCATTCCAGAATGAAACTATGTTTTTTTCACCCAATAGCTATTCTCATATTTATACTAATGACAATGACACTTTCAGTTCTGTAATAATATTGATTAATCCATTATATGGTATCATGTTATTTAAGCCCATTTCCAATATGAGGCAGATGTGATACCCAAGATCACAGCGTTGCCTCGTTCCTGTGTGGTAATACCGTGCAGTTTCAAGATGGAAGAAGAATATGCCACTCGACTTCGCGTTCTTTGGGTCACCAAAAAAGGGGGCTATATGATCCACACTGACTCACATGACGACTTCAAAGGCCGCACAAGGCTCCTGGGAAACCCGGATGAGCAGAACTGTACTTTGGAGATGGATAATGTGCAAACTCATGACAACGGGCCATTCTGCTTCAGAGCGGAAAAAGAAAACGAGAAATACGGTTTCAACAACAGCTGTGTGTTCATTATAATGCGGGGTGAGGAGATATAACCACTCATTATTGGTTATAAAAATGCTTTTAAAGATGATTCACATCTCATAATATAACGTTTTTGTGTTTCTTGTTAAAAAGCTTCTCCTGACAAACCTGTGATGTCATCCCTCCCTGAAGACATCGATCCCGGGACACGCATCACCGTCAAATGCTCAGTCAACCACACATGCTCCTCTCACCCTCCCAAAATCAGCTGGAGCGTCCCAACAGCCCGAGAAACTATCAGCCACAATCTCATGGGTGGAGGCGTCTGGGAAACAGTGTCCGCTGTGACCTTCATTCCAACTGGATATGAAGAGAAAGATGAAATTGTCTGTAGTGCCACGTTTTGGGGTGGTAAAACACAGAACCACACTGCCATCCTGAGTGTTAAGAGTGAGTATCGACTGATGCAGTTACATCCAAGATGTTTTGGACGAGCTCTGTATTTGTAAATGAGTTAGGCTTGTGCATGTTCTCTTTGGTCCACTTTCTAATGTGACTCGTCAAACAGAAACTGTAATTCATGAGTGTGAGATATGTGACTATTAATCCTTTTAACAATAATATTATTATAGGAGTTCAAGAGGTTGGATTTGGGCCTTATTTCATTGCTTCTTCACTTGTGTTCATCCTCGTTTGCATTCTTGCTGGAGTCTTCATTTATGAAAGGCGACACGGGTTTGTATTTTTTTTCTTTTCTTTCCTTTTTTTGTTGTTGTTGGTGCTTATAATGATTCTTCAAAATGTCTGGTTTCTGCTTATAACTTTAATTTTGTCATACTTTTTCAGACTATATCTGACAGCATTTATCAGATCACCCTAAAATGTTCCCAAATTTGAGAATTAAATAATCTTGTCAAAAGTTATTTTTTCCGATTTTTTTTATACTTTTTTTGATCCTGTATCTTAGCAGTATTTTAAGGGATTGAAACAAATCTTTGTATATGTTACTTACCATATGACACTTACCAATCAGGAAGTCTTTTTTTTTATTTATTTTTTTATATATTACTTTTGAAAGACTCATACTACTGGTCTCTTTGAATTAATGAAGACGTACCAAGTACATGGATACCAATTCTATCCTGGTCAGACTTAGGGCCCTATCTTGCACCCAGCGTTTCACAGTTTCACAACGTAGTCTAGTCAGTGGCGCAATATTCAGATGCTATTTTAAGGGTGCATGCTTGGTCATAATGCAGCGTGTGCACAACACGCATATTCTCTCATCTACACAGATGCAGCAGTTGCCATTTTTGCAAACCATACATAATTACAAGGACAAATATTCCACACGAGGGAAATCATTGCGGTGTCCATGAAGATGTGAAAAAATAGGCATAATGTAGCTTACACATTTACCCAAATTATAGCCGCTTTCCGACCGGAGGGACTTTTGCAGTTCCTAGAACCTAACGTTCCTATATCCCTTTTTTTCGCTTGTTCCGACCGGACTAAGTTGGGGATTTTTTTAGTTCCTCAGACCGTAGTTCCTATAATTCTTTCAGTACCTAGTCTAGAGCGAGGACTTTTTTAGTTCCCTTTCCCTAGGTCTACGTTGATTGGTTTAACTTATAAGTCCCGCCCACTGTCAACACATTTTCTTCACTGTCTGTTGCACTTCGCCTATGTAGGCTATGCTAACTCATAACTTAAGACAAACATAACGCATTCAACCCGCTAATTGCTAATGCTAGCTAAACTTACCCGTTGTTTTGTTTGCCTCCTGCGCTCTGCTCTTCTATCTTCTTCCATCATATTACTTAAGATCATATTATGCTGGAGCCTTCATCTTCTGTGTTTCTCTGTACAGAACTCAAGCATAGTCTTTAAACGCCGCCGTTCGTACTCCGTTAATAAGGTCCCGGCAGAGGCAGAACAGGAACATTGCGATAGCCTCCTCCGTGCTGGTTTGTTGTTGTGTGGCGCCGCCGCCGTGCTTACGTCACTCCCTTACCCCTCCTGCAGTTCCTATGGCCACTTGGCCAGTGCAAACGCTAACAGCAAAACCGAGTTTGGGGGAGAGTAGTTCTTAGAACTGTTTAGAAGTGGACAGTTCCTATAACTAAGTTCCTGTAACTACTTGGTCGGAAAGCGGCTTATTATACGCCTGTTTAACCGAAGCTAATTTGGGTGGGTTTCCCCCATTCCCATACAATGGCACTTCTCTGTTTTGAACGTTGTGTTCACGGCTGTGAACCGCTCCTGGCAAATCTGCCGTTTTAATAGCAATCCGCCATGGAACAAGCGCGCCTGCTCTTAAAGGGAATGTGAGAAGACGCTCTGATTGGTTTATTTCACGTTATGCCCAAACCACACCTATGAGTAATGTAGCTACTTCAGACCAACACAAGAGTCTTTTATCCCGCTGGTATAATAGCAACAGCGCCCGAGATCCGCCCATAAAGTTACTTGCGTTTCGCATTTGATTATTGCGTTTCAGAACGTTAAAATAGGGCCCTTAATGTTATGAATGCAACATTTATTTGCAATGGATCTGCAACTGCTATGCTTAATTGCTGTTTTTATAAGTCAGAACAACTTAACAACTCAATATCACACTGGCATTATTGATTGTAGAAAAAATCCTCATGATATGGAAGGGTCACGATGTGAGCCAAGGTATGTAGGACATATTGAACTAATTTAATCAGTGTTCATTCATTAATTCATGTTAAAAGCTAAAATCCTCTGGTTTCTAATACACTAATAATTTTAACCTTATTCTCTGATTTAGGAGATCAGTTTGGAACAGATTCTCAAGGTTGGAGATTTATTTACCTTTGTATCTTTGTATTTGTTAATAAGGCTAAATGTAAAAAATTTAAATTACCCCCCCCCCCCCCAGTCATTTTAATATGCCTGAAGGAAGAGCAGCTTGGAATAACAGGGGAAACTGGAGTGATATCGGGCAAGTAAAACGCAAAAAGCAAAAAAAAAAAAAAAAAAAAACATTTTACTGGTCCTACTGGTTTACTGTTAAATGCACTAACTAGTGCTGGTAACTATTTACAGGTACACTGAAAATGCTCCTGATAGACCACCGAAGCCTGAACAAAGGTAGGCTAAAATGTAATTATAATATTACACAAAAAAGGCATAATCTAAGCACAAATTATTTTTGTTATCATGCTATTTAAACATCACTTGACTATTTAAACGTCACATCTCTCCACAGACGGAGCATCTGGAGCCGATTTTCTAGGTAATCAATATTTAAATTTTCTGTTCATTTTGTGTCATGAGTTTCATTATTAAATTATAAAATCAAACCTCGTAACACTTTATTCTCTCTCTCTCTCTCTCTCTCTCATAGACACCAATCACACAGAACCAATGCAAATTTGAGAGCAGAATTCAAGTCATTATTTTATTCTAAAATAAAATCTGTATACTTTTTAAAAACGTCTTCCTATACAAATAACCAAAGCAGCATCACTGATGAACCTTCTCTCCTCACAGGGCAAACAACACATGTATAGTGTCAGGAAACAAGCCTTTCTCCAAACCTCATATTCCACCTCCGAAGAGGTACAGTGCATTTGAATCACAAGGTCTAAATTATTATAGACATTATATTCACCAATACAACCAGTCATACTAAAATTCCTGATGTCACTTGAAGATTCCTTTTCTTTAACATTGTTTTTCATAACAATGTGTTTCTCTCTTTTGTCTTGTGGCAGATATGTTATAGTTATATTAGTAGTCTATTAAATGCATTAGATTAACAGTTTATATGATAAATTCAAACATATATGTGATTTTACAATCTTTTTCTCCCCTATGCATCTCAGTGAGCCGAAAACCCACCACGTGAGTACATTTATCACTTCATCTAATTTCTTATAGCATGGGAAAACACAATCGATTTCTGTGATTAATATGCCATTGACTGATCTTTGTTTCTCTTTAAATTTTCGTCAAAGGGTTATGATTTTGATGACCTATATGGAAATGTCTGATGAAAATGTTAAATCAACAGGGCCGTACCCTTGAAGTTAGAACATGTGCTCTGAATTTGAGTGTAGTTTGCATTATTTCCCCATCCTGTTTTCTCTCTCTCTGTTCAACATTGTTTTTTGTTTTTGTTTTTTTAAATGACAACAATGTAAAACTGATGTACATTGATGTAACAATGTAAATTTCTGAATTTAACAAAAAAAAGTTATAATCTTAGGCTTCAAGAGTTTATTTTAGAAAATTAAATAAAATAAGTTTCTGAATTTGTAGTTGGTATTAACATTATTTTATGCTTAAAAAAAACACTTAATCAATCCACAAATCATACCTTTTGAATAAAAGCCAAATTAAAAAAAATTTGTGAAATGTATTGCTTGAAAATTTAATTATGCTTGTGCTATCTTTAAAATAATTAAAAATATATGTGGATTAAGTATTCACAGTATTTTATTGTATCTCAGATCTCGATTGCATACACATATTATTCCCATATTTGTCTGCTAGAAATTCAAGTTGTTAAGATAAAGAGGCATTTTCATTGTTAGGATGTGCTTGACAGAACATTATATTTCCTGCTATCAATATTTCATCTGCGTAATCAGCAATAAAGTTCCAAAAACTAGGTATGTCCAAATATAGTTTTTTTTTTCTTCTTCAGAATACCTGCTGATGTTGAGTTGAATTGAGTTCATCTGATGACAGCTAGTTTAGAGAGGTAGTGAGGGATAATGTCCTATGTCTTTTTGATAAAATATGGTATTAAAGTGTGGCGGCACGAGAGCAGACAGAACAGAGGAGGTTATAGTCTAGGTGGAACCTACCCCAAAAACAGACTATATGCCACCCTGGGATTTTCACCCAGAGAATGATTTTACTTCTTAATTGCAATGTTATGGATACATTTAAGGACACACAGTTACGTATACAATTCAGCCAGAGACGAGGTAAAATTTTTATAAGAACACCTTTTATTTAAATAATTTTAAAACAATTTCAGACACATTCACACTTTGGGGAACTGGGGAAAATTATAATTGCTGCTGAGGCTTAAGAGTGGAAGAGAAGGGAGTCACAAGGGCAGTAAGGCCGATTATCATAATTTACATTGAATAATGTCTTGAATAGCTTTTGTTTTTGCTTTTCTATAGCATTAAGCCTCAAATGTATTGTTTTATTTATTTAAAGAAACCAAACCAAAGTAAAAAACCATAAAGATAAGGTGTAGAAAACACATCTGTAAAAAAACACATCTTAAGCACACAGAATAATGTAGGTGAACTTTTGTAATTGCACCTTTAAACAATTACATAATTGTGGCATCCGTAATTGTAATCGCGATTACAAATTCTATTAATTGTGCAGCCCTAACACACACAAACACACAACAGTGAACACAGCAAAGAAAATGGGGTAAACACAGCACACTGGAAGGGGACCACCACCACCCGGACACCACCACCTTCGGCTCTCAGCAACTGAAACAGGGACAAGAAAATGGGACACACACAATTAACGGGGATACACCCAACAAAAAGAAAATCAAATATATGATAATTGGATGAAAAGAACAAACTGAAATAAACGTATCACAAAACTGCCAGCAGCAGTGGTTCCAGGAAGGCAGTGCAAAACAAATAAAAAATACAAATTCAAAAGAAACACTTGTCAATAAACCAAGAACAACAAGATACTAAGTATGATTAAACACAATGAGAATTTAACCAAAGAAAACTAAACTCAATAAGAAAGAATAAAGCAAAATGTAAATACTTTTAACTAAATTGAAAACAAAATAACGAAAAGGAAAAGAAACAACTTATTCAAATCATATATAAAGAGTCAACCAACCCCTTCAAATACATTCAAACATTTTAAAACACTGACCCACATAAAACAGGTGGCTCACACATTTAACCACATGACCGTAGTTGCACAGTGGACGAGAGGGTAGGACAGGCATACAGCAATCTATTAAAGTTGCTAGGATACAATATTCAAAACATGTGCTTTAACGGTAACAGCAGCCAGTGGGTGACCGTTATGCGGCAGATGACGATCTCCAGCTGAATCAGCCCGGTTCTTGTTATTAATAAATAATTGCCGTTAACCCCAAATAATATTTTTCATTTATTTATTTATTTATTTATTTAAATCCCACACCATTTAGCCTACATACCGATCAAGCAGTGTTTGTGTCAACCCGAAGGAGGCAGCTCAGAGCATGCAAACAGCACAGGTAACTATTAGTAAGATCTGTTTTGAATGCGTTGAACGGCGGGGTGGAGGACTGGCCCGCCAACCGGAGATCTACGAGCGTTCAACACAGTAAACATAACAGCAGCTAATAACAGTGGAATACGTGCAGAGACAGAAAAGCCGCTACCTTACCTGTAGCACCTGTACCTGTAATTTGAGATTTGAAGAAAGACTAGAAAGTGAGATGTCTAAGGGACATTACAAATGAGAAAAGGTCAGAGGAATATAACTGGAAAAAGAAGGTTTATGAGCAGGCAAGAGCAGGGGTGTCCAAACCTGCTCCTGGAGGGCCACAGAGTTTAGCTCCAAATTGACTCAACACACCTGTCTAGAAGTTTTTAGTATGCCTAGTAGAGCTTGATAAGCTGGTTCATGTGTGTTTAATTGGAGTCGGAGCTAAACTTTGGAGGAAAGTGGCCCTCCAGGAGTAAAATTGGACACCCCTGCAAGCAAGAGCTTTAACTCCGTTAATATTAGAAAAGCATTCTAGAAAACACATGCTGAGGTTGCATGGTTTCTGCTCCTGGTTCTATATCATAGAATGTCAAGAACTAATCTGGGAGAAATTTGAAGAAATGAAGTGTTGTCGAACACTTCCTACAGAATCAGGTCTGTAATAGTTTAGGTTAACACATACCGTAGTTAGAAACACATGCTACAAAAACAATGAATTATTTATAAAATATATTTGTAGTTTAGGCTTAACTTCTTTCAACTTTATTACCTGTTTGAAATAAATAATCTATAAAACAAAACACGATCTGAGGCGCTCACGCTAATAATTTCTGTTCCACTCGCCTGTAGTATTGGCCCACAGATCCTGAACTGTTGGCACGGCCTGCTCTGTCCTGGCCTCCCGTCCTTTGTAGTTTTTCTTGTTTAATAGTCTTCCCAGGTGTTTCTATTTAGTCACGCTCCTTGTTATCTTGTTTACCTGTGTATTTAAGCCCTGTGTCTAGTTTCAGTCTTTGTGAGATCTTAACGTTGTATATTGGTTGTCCTGTTCCCGAGTGCTTTTCCCGAGTCTGTTTCTGAATTTGTCACATCGTTACAGTTTTACTCTCAGAGTATGTTTGATTGAATAAAAAAGACACAAAGGAAACTCCATAGAAAAGCACGTAAAGATTTGAAATGGCCCGTTATTATGGCAGCAATTATACCCTACATAAAAAAAATAATAAACCAGCAGCTTTGAGTTTACCTCATGTTACATTTTTAAAAGGACATTCATTAATTTTAGATAAATTGCAATACAGACAATTATTATTGTGCATAGCCTATATTATATTTTTAATCAAATAATAAATGAGACATTAGGCTATTTTCCTATTATTAAGTTAAATATAAATGTATTATTATTATTCCAAGCATATGACATTTTATTTACAGCAGACAATCATGCGACTAACCACTTGAGCAGCGAGCGCGTTCCCAGGTTAGGATCACAGAACTCCCTCCTCCACCGTCAATTATTCACCATCCGAATGCATGAGTTGTATCACTGAGGTGACGTACAAATGTATCTTTACGGATGTCCACATGAGAAGCAATTACTGTCCGAATAGGGCTGATGATGTAATGAGTCCAAACCATAGACTGTAAAAAAAAAATATGGACGTAGTGTCCGTGACGTCACCCATAGGTTTCTAAAGAGCATTTTTGAATCCTAAAATGGGCAGAGAGGCGGGACGTGGGTGGAGCTGAAGTGTCTGGTTGCTGAAACCATGCCCACCTAGCTCAATGTGATCAAGTTTGCTCAGGCTCAAGGAGCTAATGTTATATCCTACTGGAACTGCAGTACCAAGTGTGCAACCGCACAGGGCCTCGCGCTAAATTATTATTATCACGCTGTATTATTCTGCTAGATGAAATTGTATTATACAGTAACTTACAATTTTGCTGAGCGTGTGCATGTGACAGTGATTCATGTCCATACATGTCAGTCAGCGCGGCATTGCATGTCAAGTTCGTAGAGAGATTTATTCTTTATTCAGCTTTATTTTGGCCGCCTCTCAAATTGGGTCTCAAAAGTCTCAGGTTACGACTGTAACCATAGTTCCCTGAGAAAGGGAACGAGATGATACGTCGATAATGCTTTGGGAACGACCCCGGCGTGAATGCGTCTGAAGCATCTATGTCAACTAGTCCAATGGAAAGAATGAGCGTCACGGGCGGGTGACATCATGACCAGGAAGAGATAAAAGCGCATCCGGTGAAATGGTCATAACCTAAGACGTTCCCGTTTGAGGGAACTCGTGATGCGTAAATAATGCTTTGGGAATGAGAATACCTAAATCGCCATAATTTCAAATGCCTGAGTGTAAGTAGTGTGTCACACTAAGCACTGAGCACCTGAGACCCTGGGGCAGCATCCAGGTCCAGGCTATAAAACCTGAAAAATGTGAGCGGTGAGGACCAGCCCGCCGCATCGCAAACATCTTGGAGAGAAACTCTGTATATTAAGGCTTTAGAGGCCGCCATACTCCTAGTGGAATGAGCTCTGACCACCAAAGGACACGGCTGGCCAGAGGACTCAAAAGCAAGAGAAATAGCCTCGACTATCCACTTGCTAACTGTCTGCTTAGAGGCAGGAAGACCTTTCTTGGGTGATCCAAACCCAGGAAGACCAAACTTGGGTGTTTATTGGACACTTTGCACACACAGCTGAACCCTTGTACCATCTCACACACAAAGGAGTATCATTTTCTTGGTCAGCTGAAGCAAATGAAGCTTTCAGTGTATTGAAGCAGGAACTGACGTCACAACCAGTTATGGCATTTCCAAATTTGTCAATTACTTTCATCCTTTACACTGATGCTTCCCTTCATTCTCTGGGTTCTGTTCTTTCACAACAAGTGGACGGAAAAGAGCATGTCATTGCATATGCCAGCCACATGCTGTCTACTGCTGAAAGAAAATGGTCTATGTTTGATCGGGAATTGTATGCCATTGTATGGTCAGTCCGTCATTTTCGATCTTGCATGTCATCCATTCACCTTCATTACTGATCATAAGCCTCTAGTCGGTCTCAAGAAACTTCCGGTAGACCATGACCCTACAGGTAGAAGGGCACGTTGGGCCATAGAACTGGACCTTTATGACTGACATGTCATTCACCGTAATGGCGCTAAACACCTAAATGCAGACACCATGTCCAGACGGCCAGATACCGTTCCTCAGGAACGAGACTGGTGTCTTCAGAGGGACGCGTCTACGGTCTCGGTAGCAACTCAGACTACATCAATAGCTTTGCAGGCTGAACCAATGTCAGCACACTCCCAAACACTGTCTAGGGACGCGAATGCCCCTTTGCCCGTGATTGTTCCAAACCACACAACATCAAATCTTGTGCAATTCCGAAGTGAGTGGAACGTCATGGGACAACAAAGGTCAGACCCAGATTTAGCCATTGTGCTCTCTTGGATGGAAACAGGACGTAGACTACCCTTATGGAGGCTACGTGATGCTTAGGAAACTATGGGCACAGTTTAGTCGCCTAGTTATTGTAGCGTTTATACGCCCGTATAAATATAACTAATTATTATTCATAACGGATTATGATCAATAATTAATAATTTAATTATTTTAAGAATTTACTGTAGCAGAATCAATAGTATGATCATTTTGTCAGTTCATCCAATGAACGGAAAGCATAAACAATTATTAATTCTAGGAAATATAATATCTTCCTGGCCAAGAAAGACTAATTCCCAGCTAACAGCTAAATTAAGAAATAAATCAAGGGTAAAAGCATAGGTACTTAGATCGAAGTTCAAGACAATAAATCTGTAAGCACATAACACATAACAATTATCTTTAAAATATAAACAAGACTTTATAGATTATCCTAAAACATAAAACTAATATCTAACACAAACACACGCACACGCATTCATACAAGTTGCAAAAAGAAAGAGAGTGAGGAAAGAATGAGTTTTACTCGGCTCAATCCAGACGGTTGTCGTGCTGGTCCACTAGGGAGACCACACTGTAGTTGCAGCCGTCGTGTGTGCTGACGCGCCAAGTACACTGCAGCCGTTAACGCCGGATAGAAAGGGAGTCACACCCTCATATTGAAAGAAGCGTAAATGGATGGAGAAGCATAGTTTACTGTAAAGCTATGTCTTAGTGTTGCTTATCTTGGCGAAAGCCGAGTACAAATCAGCATGAAGTTTTAACATCTACTCTCGTGTAATGGAAATCATGAAGATCTGGATACGTCCAGTGACTGCGGTGAATAGTGCTGCTGGCAACAAGGGAAAGACCTTGTGACAGCCTGGAGAGACAGCTGACAGGAGGAAAGAGACCCCAATGGGGCTGGTAAGGGTTAGCTACCCTTGTCGGCAGTATCCAGCTTCGTGTTTACAGGATGCTGGAGACACCCGTCCAAGGCTTCTAAGAAATTAAAGAGAAAAATACCCCTAGAGTCTGCGAGAGCGGGGGCGGAAGATGACTCGATGTTGGACAACATGGTTAACGACTTAGGAATGGAAACGGATATGAGTATGGAGAGTAAGACTAGTTCAAGATGTGCAGTTAGTAAAGTCATTGAACTCCAAGTTTGTGTCTGTGGCTGGAGCAAGGCAACAACGGTCAGGGGTTTGAAGGTTCATCAAGGGAAAATGAAATGCTTGAGGGAGAAGGGACAAGGGCCTCGCATTGATCAGTACTTCTTACGAAGTCAGTCAAGTCAGTCGAATGAAATCCAGCGACAGGAAGCAAACCACAGCTCGCAGGATATCAGCACCCCTGTCATAGAGGAGAGGAGGGCTTGCACAGTTAGTGATGAACATATTCATACTTGTGAAACCGGTCAGACTAACCAGCATAAGAGAGAAAAGAACCTCAACGGGCATAGGCCTGGAGTTAGATGGCCAAGAGCTTGTGAGAAAACTGCATGGGATACGGTAAACACAGATCTATGCTTTGCATTGGAAAGATTAACTGGTACAGTTGAAAAGAAGCTGGATAAATTTGGGGACATAATTTACGCATATGGAAGTGAGAGGTTTGGTGTGGAAAAAAGGAAGGAAAAAGTACAAACTGCTCCTGGAATGTCTAGACGGCACCAGCAAATTGAAGGGTTAGTTAGAGAAAGGAGACAGCTGAGGAAGCAATGGAAAAGAGCAGAACAAAGTCAGAAGGAGGGACTCAATCTCTTACAAAGGGACATAAAAGATAAGCTGGCAACATTACGCAGAGCTGAGCGTCTACGGAAACGCTACAAAAAGAAGGAACGTGCGAGGGCTAATTTCTATAAAGACCCATTCAAATTCGTAAAGAAGTTATTCACCAGTGAGAAGAATGGCACTTTAAAAGCATCTAGAGTTGAGCTAAAGAGATATTTGGAGGAAACGCATACAGATGCAAAAAGGCATGAGCATATGTCAATTCCATCAGACATACCACCTATCAACCCACCAGAATACCAAATGGAGGTCTGTGCACCTAAGTGGAAAGAGGTAGAGCAGGCTGTGAGAAAGGCAAGGGCTTCATCATCTCCAGGGCCTAATGGAGTTCCGTACAGAGTGTACAAGAGTGCTTCAGGAGTTCTGCGAATTCTGTGGAAATTGTTAAAAGTGGCATGGGAAAAACAGGTTGTACCTAGAGCATGGCGCAGAGCAGGTGGATTCTTTATACCTAAAGAAAAAGATGCTACAAGCATCAGTCAGTTTCGTCCTATTTCACTATTAAACGTTGAAGGTAAGATTTTCTTCAGCATTATTGCCCAGAGATTGTCCACCTACCTATTAAAGAATGGCTTCATTGACACTTCAGTTCAAAAAGCGGGCATTCCAGGGTTCTCAGGATGCTTAGAACACATTAATGTTATCTGGCAACGAATTCAGTCAGCAAAAAAGGAGAGGAAGGAGCTCCATGTGACATTCCTGGATTTGGCTAATGCATATGGTTCAGTGCCACATGAGCTTCTTTGGGCAGCATTTGATTTTTTCAGAGTACCAATGTCAATAACAAATTTAGTGAAAGCCTATTTTGGAGATTTGCAATTTAGTTTCTCAACTCCAAAATTCAGCACTGCATGGCAATGCTTAGAGGTTGGAATAATGGCGGGATGCACAATTTCTCCACTGGCTTTTACCATGGCAATGGAAGTAATCATTAGGGCATCAAGATGGGTAGTAGGAGGAGAGCGCTTGGCTTCTGGGATGCGTCTACCACCAATCAAAGCATACATGGACGACATGACAACCATGACTACAACAGTAGCCTGCACTAATCGGTTATTGGGGAAGTTAACAGATAATATTGAATGGGCACGAATGCAATTTAAGCCCTCTAAATCAAGGAGCATCTCCATAGTTAAAGGAAAGGTAGTAGATAAAACATTCTTCATTAATGGTGAGGCAATACCAACAGTTTCTGAGAAGCCAGTGAAAAGTCTTGGGAGATGGTACGATGGAGATCTAAAGGACACAGTTCGAGTGGGATAAGTTAGACGACAAGCAGTGGAAGGGTTGAAGAGCATAAACAGCTGTGCTCTACCAGGCAAACTAAAACTCTGGTGCTTTCAGTTTGGTCTACTGCCGAGGTTGCTGTGGCCACTGACTGTGTACGAGGTTTCTTTGACAACAGTGGATAAGCTGGAAGCGTTAATAAGTTCATACATCAGGAAATGGTTGGGAGTTCCACGCTGCCTCAGCAGAGTGGGACTTTATAGTAAAGGAATATTGCAGCTGCCAGTCTCTGCATTAACCGAGGAGTTTAAGTGTGCCAAGGTCAGACTGGAAATGACATTAGTAGAGTCACGTGACAAATGTGTAAGGGAGGCAGCCCCTGTGTTAAAAACTGGTAGAAAGTGGTCAGCAAAGAAATCTGTAGTAGAGGCAAAGGCTGACCTTCAAATAGGGGATATTGTGGGACAGGTACAGCATGGAAGAGGGGGTTTTGGGCTCAGTTTAGCCCCTCCTAAATGGCACAAGGCAGGCCCAGCTCAAAGGAGGAAGCTGGTAGTCAACGAGGTGCGAAAGCAGGAGGAGAGGATGAGGAGTATAAAGGCCATTTCCCAGGCCAAGCAGGGAGAGTGGATGAGATGGGAGAGTGTGGAACAACGCAAAATGGGCTGGCAAGACCTTTGGTCAATGGAAGAGAGTAGGATCAGCTTCCTTATTAGGTCAACATATGATGTTCTCCCATCACCGCAGAACCTAAACCTCTGGGTAGGAGAGGATCCCTCTTGTCCTTTGTGTTCATCACCTGCCACATTAAGGCACATTTTGACAGGATGTAAGGTGGCTCTTAGCCAAGGTCGGTTTACTTGGCGCCATGACCAAGTACTGAGAGGTTTGGCTTTAGCATTGGAAGGCAAGCGTAGTATGACCAATAAGTTGCCGCCTGTTCTAGCAAAACATTACACGCAGAAGACAACATTCCTCCGCCCAGGCGAGCAACCACCAAGAAAAGGTGTTAACACCAATTCTCGGCCAGGACAACTGGAAGCTGCTAGGGACTGGAAGATGCTGGCTGATCTTGATCAACGGCTTATTTTTCCACCTGAGATTGCCACCACTAACCTACGACCAGACATTGTTTTGTGGTCTGGATCAGCACGCATTGTTCAACTGATAGAGTTGACAGTGCCATGGGAGGATGCTGTAGATGAGGCATATGAGAGGAAGAAACTGCGGTATGCTCATTTGGCCACTGAAGCAGAACAGCGAGGATGGAGAGTCCAGGTTTATCCAGTGGAAGTGGGTTGTCGAGGTTTTGTGGCACACTCTACAACCCGGTTCCTCAGAGACGTCGGATTCAGTGGCCAAGAGTTGCGTCGCACAGTAAAGAACTTATCTGAAGCAGCAGAAAGGAGCAGCAACTGGCTGTGGTTGAGACGGAAAGATTCTAGCTGGCAAGGTACAGGCCGCCACGCTACGGTTTCGTAGAATTCTTGAAAAACTTGAAGAGTCTTTTGGTTTATTTGTATAGGTTGTATAGTATAGGTTGTATAGTATACTATACAATTTGTATAGGTTGTATAGTATAGAATGACGGGTGGTTGGGCAGATATTGTGTTTTGCGGTAGGTGGTATGCCATACGGAACCGTTGCCACTGTAACTGCTTTAACGCACCAGTGGGGCTCGACAGCCTTAGTCAATTGGGTTGGCGCGTATGGTTGGGTTGCGGAGAGATTGTGAGATTGTGGCTAGGTCTCAGCAGCAGGAGGGATGTAGAGGTCAGTAAGCTGGGCTGAGTTGAGTTGGGGACGGAGGGGGGTTACTCTGGGACGCCAGAGTCACTGTCGAGCCCTCTTGAGGTGTCGTGGGCTAGTCGACGAAACACTGAGGACGGAAGGTGCCCACTTGAAGACCCTAGAGATGTCCCCTACTCGGCTCAATCCAGACGGTTGTCGTGCTGGTCCACTAGGGAGACCACACTGTAGTTGCAGCCGTCGTGTGTGCTGACGCGCCAAGTACACTGCAGCCGTTAACGCCGGATAGAAAGGGAGTCACACCCTCATATGGAAAGAAGCGTAAATGGATGGAGAAGCATAGTTTACTGTAAAGCTACGTCTTAGTGTTGCTTATCTTGGCGAAAGCCGAGTACAAATCAGCATGAAGTTTTAACATCTACTCTCGTGTAATGGAAATCATAAGAGTGAGATAGTGAAATCCCAAGTTTCTATATGCACTTATAAGTAGAGATGCACCGATTGACCGGCGCGTGACCGGAACCAGCCGATTTTCACGTGATCGGCCATGACCGGCGATCGGCCGGTCAGTCTGACATATGCCGATTTTATGCCGGTCAAATGCACTCGGGCGCCGCATGATTAACATTGCGCAACATCAGCATCACACGTGCACACGGAGCGCACATGTAGGAAACCTCGTGGTTAGGGCTGTTCAGACAGCAAGCGCGTATTTTTTTTTGTCGGCGTGCATGTTAATCAATGAGTGCATTCACACCGGGAGCGGGGAGCAGCGCGTGAGCGTCAAGCAGAAGCGTCGCGTGAGCAGCAGTGAAACGTTTCCGCACCCAGTCTATTTGCTGCAGCTCACGCTCAATTAAAGTGAAAGCACACTTTTGATGGACAAAATAGCCTAAATATGATTTCACACAAAAAGTGCACAAAATGCACATAATTTACTTGTTTTATCAAGAACTGGAGTAGGCTATGTCAGAAAAGAAAACGTTAGACTCAAAAATATTTATAGGCCTAGAACATGAACCCATTTAAACTTTAAAACCATTATTCAGTTTGTACAAGTGATTGCAATAGGCCTGTGTGTGTGTTTTGAGAAATATCTTCATACTGCAAGGTTATATTTATATAAAAAAATATTTATATATTATTTTATTGCATTACCTGTTTTCATACAGACGTTTAGTTTGCTAAATATATATCTAAAAAAAATATTGGGTATTGGATGTGAAAAGGAAATGGTTCTTCACTGCACTTTAGATGTGTGTGAATTTCCCACACCAGGGGTAATTTATATAGTTCTATTTTACAGCGATTATCTGTTAAAAACATTATGTTCAATGCAAATTGTAAAATGTTCTATTAAAGAAAAGATAGAAAATAAATATTTATGTGTGCTGTAAAGTGGTTAGAAAAAATTAAATCGGAATCGGCTAAAATCGGTATCGGCAGGTCAAACTCAATGAAAATCGGAAATCGGAATCGGCCTAGAAAATTGTAATCTGTGCATCTCTACTTATAAGACATGACCTGAACGAACCATCAATCATTAATTTAACCCTTCTGTCGTTTCTTAGGCGGGTTATTCGATTTTATATCAAGGCACCAGTTCAGCTAAGAGTCTGGAGGTACTTGCTTGTCCGTTGCCTGGCTGGCTGTGCCTGGAGACGTCTTGGGGCGGCCAATCACGTGGTGTGTTGGCGCGGATGAATGAAGTCTTTGAAGATGAAGCAGGCTTTGCAGTTGAAACGTTAAAACGAAACTTTGCAGCAAAATTTAACTTAGAACCGAGACTTTTAACGGAAAAGGAAAACTTAGGAAAGAAAGAAAATTGAGACGAGCGTAGATGATTGTCACGGAACGCACGACAACGCCTCCTCCTGGTCTCACTAGGTCTCTCTCTCCTGCTTACTAGGACTTCCCTTCCATTATCCACCTCTGCTCATTACCTCCTGATGATTGCATTAACATCACCTGTGTACCCTCAGCTCCCCTTTATATGGACTGCTCTGTTCTCTGTTCTTTGAAGTCTTGTTTTACCAAACCTCTGTCTCAGTTTGCATCTCTAGTTACTCTGTGCCTTTACCTGTTTTATTGTATCTTTGAACTTGGATTTTGGACTCGTTTGTGAACCTCTGCTGCCTGCCTCTGACTAATGCCTGTTTTGACTACGTTTCTGGATTGCCCTTGACATCTCTTGAGTTTCTGTTCTCAGTTTGTTCTCTTTAATAAATATCTGCAAATGGATCCGACCGTCTCCGCCTCAGTGTCACAATGATGATGGCTTGAATGAAGCTGTTGAACCCGTTCTTCTGATCTTAAATTGGGTTCTTTTGTCTCTACGCGTCTACATGGTTACAATAACCATCGTCTGCTGTCTCCACCCGACATGTTGTTCTGCCAAGACCTTTTCCGAGAGAAAACCCGCCCCACTTCTGTGTTCGGGTCTAAGATTTTAAACTCAAGTGTTTTGTCCCGCCTCCTGGAGGAATTCGAACAATAAGATACTTGTAAGGTTATTTGAGAAGGGGGTATTTTCCATCATCCCCCTCTCATCGTAAATCATGTGTCATCTGTGGTCTGCTTTACTCTGCAGCTGAGCAGAGGATTTAGTTTAGACATAATTTCCATTTTAAGACCATAAACATTTTACACAGATTTCAATCAAGCCATCATTTTCCAGTAGGGGTGTAACGGTACACGTATTCGTATTGAACCGTTTCGGTTCGAGGCTTCCGGTTCGGTACGCATACAAACCGAACGATTCCTTGGACCATTTTTCCTGCCGTCAAAATCCGCGCTTGCGCGACCACCACAACGTTGCGCAACATCAAATGGCAAACGTAATGAAAGCGGAACGAAACTGCGCTACTCATATTGTGCTTCACGGACCGTATATCAGTTCGGAGTGACGGAGTCGGACCATCAACATCTGTGCAGCGCGAGCCGATCTCGATCAAGCGAACTGTTACTACTACACAGCGCTAAGAGATCCAGTAAAGAAAGCATTTGAATTCGCTACTGAAGTAATAACATCGCTGCGAGATCTAGTGAGAAGCGTTCACATGTCTCCGTTATTAACCTTAGATCTCTATTAGATCAAACAGCGCTGACGTGGAAACCAGGAAAAACATTGTGCCGTGAATGAACTAGTAATAGGCTTTAAGTCCACAGATCAGCAACATTCACCATGGATTTAATGTAGTAACACTAACTGTAACCAGTTTGGCTGGAATAGTGAAATGCTTTCAAGTACTTCACACATTTTTTTCCAGCACTTCAAAACTCAAATATTCTATAAATATTCTATAAATAAATATATATTTAGGCTAAATGTTATTTTTAATGTGATGACCTAAACATTATTTATTCATCCTTCAAAAATTACCCCCATTTATAAACCTGAAAGTTTCAAGATCAGGAAAACTCACACTTATTTAAAAATGTTTTTTCTTTTAATAAATAGGACATTTTCTCTGGCATGTCTTCCTTCTTGCTGTACCGAAAACGTACCGAACCGTGACTTTAAAACCGAGGTACGTACCGAACCGTGATTTTTGTGTACCGTTACACCCCTATTTTCCAGCCATCGAATTAAGAACATTGATAGGAGACACGATGCACTTTCATTCACACATGTAATAGTTACAACAATCACATGACTTTTATGTGATCTAAGCATAATAAACACATACAGGGGTCATAGACAAAATATAGAATTATGCAGGTAAATTATGTTTTGATTGTAAGTTCGTCAAGAATTGTTTTGTGATGATTGTATGCATTTTTATATGAAAAGTCTCTGTCTCGTCTCAACAATGAAGTCGTTCAGAGGTCTTTAAGAAGGGGGAAGTCTGTTTTACATCTTTGTCATGGGATCAAATGACCTGTGGCGTTAACTTGGTGGGTCCAATCCCGTGACATCTCTGAACCCATCAGTCTTCCAAACTATCTAATTTTGACAACGTTCTTCCTGTTGAAGTCTATTAAACAATAAAAGGTCTTTTTGGTTGAAGATTCTCTGGATCTGGTGATTTGAATCTGTAATGTGAAGACTCTTTGTGGGACTATGTATGAACAAAAATCCTAAAAGCTTCAATTGTGTTTGGTTCATTCTCGTTGTCGCTACATTATCCATAATGGAGTGTTATGCAGACATTCACAGCTCTTTTGGGGACAATGCCTTGCAGGTTGTCATTCCTACTTCGTTGATTCCTGAAGTCCTCAATCACGTTCATGGACACCCTTCAGTGGGTCATTATGGGCTGGCCAAGACTTTAGACAGAGCCATGCGGTCGTTCTACTGGCCTTACATGTAGTCAGAAGTTGCCAAACATTGCTCCCAGTGTGCTGCTTGCCAGTCAAGGCGTTCTCCGGTGCCCCGACCTCAAGCACCACTCATTCCTATCTCTCCTGACCGTCCATTTCAAATAGTGGCCGCAGACATAAAGTTACCTATTTCTACCAAGGGCAACCGTTATGTGCTGGTAATAATGGACCTATACACTAAGTTTGTCAATCTCTACCCATTGAAGGATCAAACGGCTGTCTCAGTGGCAGGCTGCATCTTTGACCACTATATTCCACAACATGGTGTTCCTGAGGCCCTACATTCTGACCAGGGTAGACAATTTGAATCCCATCTCATTAAGCACCTATTTAACTTGTTATCGATCAAGAAGCTCCATACGTCCCCTTATCACGCTCAATGCGACGGGGCTGTTGAGCACTTTAATCGTACTCTTAAAGATTAATTTTCTAAGCATCTTTTTGCCTCCGGCGCAGAGTGGGACGAGCACCTTCAGCTGGTTGCATTGGCTTATGACACCACCAAGCACACTAGTACGGGATTGACACCCTTCTTTTTGGCTCATGGCCGTGAGGCGCGCATGTCCCTTGACACCCTGCTCCAGGATAGTACTGCTGTCAGTCCAGTGACAGCGGGCACGCCAGCAGCATATGCTAACAAGCTGCAGAAAAGATTTACCTCTGCTTACCGTTTTGCAACTGCTCACAGAGACAGGGCACAAGATCAGCAACGCCTGAACTACGATCGTCACTTAAAGTACACTCCGTATAGCCAGGGCGACTTAGTGTTAGTGGATGACCCTGCCCGTCGCCACAATAAACTGTGTCCACGTTGGGTGGGTCCCTATGAGGTTTTGCAACCAATATGCCCCTCAGGTATTTCCACCCCTGTTAATTTTGAAGTTCGTGATGTATCCAAACCGTGTGCGAAAGCGAAAATCATTCATTACAATCGCATGAAACCCTACATCACAGACTTAAAGAACTCACTTGCTTTCACTCCCCCTTCCTTCTTTCACCGAAGATCCTGACCAAATTGTCAGGACTCCTCCCACCCCTCACTACACCGGTGCCTCCAGGACTTCCTCCTACACCCCAGGTTCCATTGGAACCCATACCATTGCCCCAGTTGCAAACTAACGTCCAACAACATGGCACTCCACAACCCTCCAGCACTACACAAAACGCACAGGACAGCCGTGTTACCTTGCACTCTGAACTGTTTCCTCTGACACGGTGCACACCGGAAGCTGGACCGTCAACAGGGGTTTCTGAGTTTCCTGACACTCCGGTGTCCACTCGGAATGCGCCCCCCAGGCCACGTCGGTTGCTTCACCATTTGAAGGACTTTGCACTTTACTGATTTGCTAAATGTTCATTGTTCTAATGTGTTCTTTATTTGATGTGCAAAGTGGAATCAATGGGAATCTCTCTTTAGAGTATGATCATATATTGATGTCTTTAGGGGTCTTTCATTTATTGTATTTCAGTATTGCTAAACATGTTCTGTTAATTTTGACCTCTTTTGATACAGATGTTGCGAAACATTTTATCTACTTTTTTTGTGTGTGTGTATTAAGGCCTGTGTTATAGAAATGAGGACATTTCTTGTTGGGTAAGGGAGTATTATGTAGGAAGTGAAAGTTAAGGGTTATAATCAGGGTTCTAAATTAACACCCGCCAACCCGCCAAATGCGGGTTAAAATTCATTTTGGCGGGTGTTAATAAAAACTTACTAGCCAGTTTGGCCGGTCCTTCCTACATTTCCCATGAACACTGTGCCGTAATGCTACGTGATGACGTTTCATACGCCCATTGGCTGCGCGCAGTTTGTAGTGAAACCAGCGCGAGAAATCATGGAAACGAACGGAGCGTCCACCAGAAAACACAAGGAAGATGAAGAACGAACGGAGCCAGAGCAGGGGGCATAGGCTGAAAGAGGAGGGAGTAAGTAAAGAGTAAAAAGTTAAGATTAAACTAAATGCGTGTTTATGATTATCGTGTTTATATTGTTTCACATTCATGTTGAGAACAACAATAATATCCACATGTTCGAGTGAGAAAACGCGCTGCGCTGACACAGATGTTGCAGAGACGTGTGTGTGTGTGTGTGCAAACTAGTGAAGTTTTCTGTTCTTAAACCTGTATCCCTCAACGAAACTTAAAGGAAGCATACCTAGGTGAAAAATAAATGTGCTAAGTGTACTAAAATTTTGCATACTTTTGTGTACTTGAAGCCACACTAATCATCATTATACTTCAAGTGTGTTCATGATTAGTTAACTTGAAGCATGCTATTTTGGAACAACTAATTTTGTACTAAATATATTTTAGTAGTAATTAAATTGTAGAAAAGCTCAACTTGAAGTGTATTTAGTGTACTTTTATGTGCTAAAGTGGAACAACTTAAAGTATATTTTGTATACTTTAAGTATATGCCTGTGTAGGGACTAATTACATGCTTAAAGTGTACTTTATTTGTGTTACAAGTACATTATAAAGTCATTATGACTGTCTGTCTTAGAAACATATTTGTACTATATTTTAATATACGAAATTATGCTAAAATGGAACCACTTCCAGTACATTTAAGTGTATTTCTTTGCAGTTCACACTTTCATATGTCTTAAACTAGTTATAATATGAATGTGAAGCATAATTGAACATTTAAACAGCATTAAAAGTGTATTAGCATTACACTAATAGCTTAATATAAAGCTGTTTTATTCAGTATTTAAAACGGTATATTAAAAGTGCAAAAATAATTAAATATAAACATTAAGACATACACAGACTTTGAAAATCAAGAAAACTTTAATATAGTATCTTGTGTAAATTACATAAGAGTAAAAAAAAGGAATAAAAGTAAATTAAAAAGATCAGTGAAATGCTATGGCAGAGCTATATTTATAATTTTTGTGTAGAACATTTCAGTTATACATGTATTACTGAAAAGTACACTATGAATTTTACATCACTAAATATGCATCACAATGCAATTTCCTGAAAAAATATAAATAAGTTTAAAAAAAAAAATTGGTGCAGAAGTGAATAATGCATTTACAAACTTAGGCCTACAAATGGCTGAACCAAAGAAACAGAGGAGTTTAAACGTCACATCTTCATCTTCAAGTGGACCATCACTTCTTTGAGTTCGACTCATTTTCTGCAACTGGGGCTTGTAGTATTTGAAGACTGCTTTATCAGAAGATCTTTGAAAGGGAAGAAGAATTAATATAACATTAACCAATGATTAACATTTTTGTATCCATGTTTGAATATATGTATAATAATTTGCATAGAAATGCATTAGAATTCCATTGACTTCTCGTTTACCTTTAAAAGCTTTGGCTATATCCTCCTCATCAAGCTTTATCCTCGTGTCTGTCATCTCTGTACAGCACTCTATGAGTTACACTGAACATGAGATTAGAAGAAGCCCAACACAACTTACAGTGAGCAAAGTTCAATCAAAAAGTTACTGATATAGTTATTTGCAGCAATAAAGCAAACAGTGAGTATTAGAGAATATGTTTTATATTGATAATTGTGGTTTATTTAAAACCTAGGATATTTCCCATGAACCTGTCTATTGTAAAGAAAGATCTAAAGATTTAAGGAAATTAGAAATTGTTCAAAATATTGTATGCCAGGACAACTAGGACAAGTGACTTTACTAAAAAACAAAACAATTAAATAAACAGATTTGTACATGAATGACTCAAAGGCAGCACAAATTAGACACCTGAAATGGTATAATATAATATAATTAGTTAGTTGCTAACATTTTCCTAACTGTCGATCACCGTTCAATAGGCCCGATTCAAAAATCTCTATAACAGAGGTGATATGAGATCAAACCATAGCCTACTTACTACTCTCTTCTTCGCTTGTCTCTGCACTCAGATTTCCGTTTTTCTAGCAGCTGTCTGAAAAATAACATATTAATATGAAAAAAAAAGAGAATTATATATGCATACATACGCAATAAGGTTGTCAAGCTTGAACTACTCTAAACGCCAATCAACACACACTACCATTATTGGTCAGCTCAAGACAAAGTAACTTTGTTCATAACATGTATTTTTTCCCCAAACTTTTCAAAGAAAGATCATTTGCATAATGAAGCCCAATTTTTCAGGAAATCAGAAATACACAGCTTCATTTTGAAAATAAAAATGTTAATGCAATGTTGTACATGTTATGATAACTAATTATTTTTATTTTTTTTCCAGATGCATAGGACAATGTTTTATATTTGTTAAGACAAACAAATGTCTCCACATAGATTTTTAAAAGATTTATTAAGATTAAAAAATCTAAACAGTGAGCTTTTTATTTATGCAAACAGCAACTAAAACTTACCAGTAACTTCTGAGGCAGCATCTTCATCTCTTCGAGTCTGCTCGACTTTGGCTCTGATTGGTCAAATTGAATGTAGCTGAACTGAAAAAGACGTGCTGTTACACTTTGTGTCAAAAATACTACTGGCAAAGACAAGTAACGTTAATGTAATACAAATCTTACCTAGAATCACAACATAATGAGGTTCCAAATGTCACACGTCATGCAAACTTGAAGAAGCTGGATAAAATCAACACTATGTTTTCTCAAAACGCTACGTTTCAAAAAGTTAATCACAAAAAATATCACCTAATCCATATTAATCGCGTGGTTTCCTCCTAGTCCTCTAAAGAGACACGATCGCTCTCTATATATTTAACAGTTTAAATTTAGGATTCTAAATCTAATCACATTCAAGTAACATCCACGCACAGCATCATTTATTCTGATTAACGGAGGCTCTGAGTGATGAGGCCAGCTCATTATCATAAGAACCAATCACAACCATTTAACGGCTCTGGAACCAATCAGGACTAGTCACGTGTATTATGCTATTGTTTGAATTTAAACAAGTACAAACTTTTTTAACAGCTCTGGAAAATGTATCTATGATCAATTTCAAATAATATGATGTTGAAATCCTTGTGGGAATTTTAGTAATACAAACGTAGCATGCAGTGGACAACAGCCTTTTAAGAAACCTTTTACAAGGAGCCTACAAACAAGTAAAAGTGAACAACATTCATTTTAGGTATGCTTATTGCAATGCTTAATAATAGTTGACAAATGTTTCTAATACATTATAAGTTGGTACATTGTAAATATATATATATTTTTAAAATATTAAAATGATAAATACATACATATTTAAAATATATTGCAGTAGGCCTAGGTGTTTATAAAGTTCAAATATTTTAAACCCACTAAAAGCTTAATCATTTTGCTATGTTCTTACACAAAGTACTCCAAAAATGTATTGTAAGTAAGAGAAACAAAAGTATGTTTTCTTTAAATGCACGAAATCTTCACTAAAAGTATGTTTGTGTTTAGCATATTTCTTAAAAATTTAACTAAGTATATTATTATTACCAAAGTACTTATAATGCACTTTTTAAAAATATATTAGAAGTATGCTTGTGTTTAGCATATTTCTTAAAAGTGTAACAAAGCATATATTTTTAACCAATGTACTTATAGTGCACCTTTTAGAAATATGTTAAAAGTATGGTTGTTTTTCAATATACTTTTACAAAATATACTAAAGTACAATTATTTTAAAGTGTGTTAAAAGTTGTATTGTAAAAATAGGTAAAAAGCATCATGCTAATATAATTTTAATATATTTCAAGATAGTAAATTTTTTGTTAGTATATTTGCAATGTACTATTGACAAATGGAATATATTTCAAATACAGTAAAGTATACTTTTTTTCCACCTGGGTATGTCTCAAAATCATTTTGCTACCAGAACGAAGATATCATCTCGGATCACTATTCCCTCGGGGTACAGCTGCTGACCATGCAGTCATTAATGCAGTGATGGACAGCTGCTTCCTCCTCAGTCGACTGGTGTTTCTTTGGATTTCATGTGATTTCTCATTGTGGTGGTGATATTATGATAACTCAGTTTAATTAAGAATTGATTCAAAGTAATTCCATTTTGTAATAATAGGCTATCATTTTCAGCTAAGTAATTCCAAACTTCGCGAGGCAGACAACATTATGTGATCAAATACAATCCACTTGTTAAACGCTCCACAGCGCCACCCAGTACATTTAATTATAAATGCGAAAAAAAAGTAAAGAAAAAAATAATAATTCGAATAGTATTTTTTTAAATAATAATTACAGATCGAAAATTCGAATATTCGTGCACATCCCTAATAGATAGATAGATATATCCCAAACTTGAAATGAAATGTTTGCTCTTTCTGTGTTGTATTGTACTTTATATGTGTTTTTCATGCCAACATTGTTAATAAAATTATCAAATGCATTCGCAGTGGCACTCAAAATTTCTCTTTTTTGCACCGTAAAAAATGTGGCTAGTGGAAATTCTGATTGGCTGGTAACTTTAGAAAGTTACCAGCCACATTGGCTGGTGATCAAAAAAGTTAATTTAGAACCCTGGTTATAATGTTCTATGACTTTAAATAGGATTTGGGATAGTATCGCGAGAACGGCACCCCGCGATTTAGAGCGCGGGAGGAAAAAAAATAGTTGAGTGTTCAGAGAGGAAGAGACACGAGATGCACTATGTAATCGGCTGCGGCCATTTCACAATGTTGAGATGTTCAATAAACAAGTGTTGTAGTCACCGGAGCTCCTTGTCAGTGCCTTCCCTATTGTGGCGATAACAGAACGAGGCCAAGAACCCACGGAACAGCGCTGGGTAAGAGCTAAAGGAAGAAGATAACTAACGCGCGCTACACACATCTTCTATAGGACAGACACACACAGAAACCAGAGAGGGAGGGTGAGCTTCCACTCCTTCTCTAATATGAAACAGATGTTTGACTTACATACAGACAGGGGCGTGTCTACGTGGTGGCCAGGGGGTGCACCATAGATATCTATGGGTGCACCTATGGGTGCACCGGCCCCCCCTGAAATTCGATTGGCCACCCCAGGTGCCCCCCCTATAAGATGTCTTGTGATTGGTTCAGTTATAGACTCTACTGAAGTTCGTGATTCAAAGAAGTGCAGCGCCAGAGAAACAACGGTCGTCGCGGACTAGGACTTTTACTTTATCAAGTGTGGGAAGTCAAGACACCAAACAAAGAGCTGGTAACCTTTATGTAGGCCTATGGTTTAATATATTTGTTCTCTTACGAGAGGTACTCTCGTACTGCGTAATATCTTACGCTAGGGGAAAATCTCTTTCCTCGAGATATTGAAGCCAAAAAAATTATCCTTAATTTTTAATTATTGTAAAACGCGTTGCGGCAGCATGCAGACATAGGCAAGACGGCTCGCGTGCCTATTGGCTGACCTGCGGCAACTGCAGCAGCCTATCGAGAGAGGCCCCCCGTGACGTAATGTCCAATGGGGGCGCTTCGCGCCCACTACGTCACGTCCCGCCAGAACAGGCGTAGCCTGGGCCTATAAATACAGCTCGATAGGCTGATATAATCTGATTTTTTACCTCTTCAGCGAAGCTCACGCATCGCTGGATCTAGAGTGAAGAAGCCGCGCCGTAGAAATAAGCCTTTCAGCGGGACGAGCCTTTGCACCTGAGGACGCCGGCCTACATATCGCCGCCTTCAGTCGCCGTACCTGCTGCGCTTTCCGGCGTCATATATCCTTTCTGTTTATTATTTACTCTGTTAAAGTGTGTGTTCGCCGCTGCGACACACGCTTTTCTCTAAAAGAGCTAGCGTCTTTTTAAAGATGCAGAAATCCTGTGGTTCGTGCCGAACCACACTCAGCGACGGGGACCGCCATGTCATCTGCGCTTCCTGCCTGGGTGAGGATCACGCGGCTCGCGCGCTCACTGATGGCGGCTGCCATCACTGCGAGCTCTTGCCCTTGACGACTCTGAGGACTCGTCTGGCACTGTTCACCGAGCCTGCGCTTCCGTCCGCTGCAGTGCCGCGCCGCAAGAAGCGCCGTACTCAGCGCCCCCCCGAGCCTCCTCTAACACACGAAAGCTCGCCGGTTCGCCCGCCAGCTTCACCAGTTTCCCTCGAGTCCCTCACTGACGGACAACGGCCGCCGCTTGCTGCCGCCTCCGTCATCACGGACGACGAGGTGGCTGTAGAGGAGGCCAGCTGTTCCATCCTGGCGTCGGACAGCGAGGATTGGGCGAGCTCCGTGGACCTCCCCCCTTCTGCCCGCGAGTCGTCAGGAAAACGGGCCAGCATCGAGTCTGAACTGATGCGCGTGCTATCACAGGCCGTGGCGAGCCTCGGCCTCGAGTGGGCGGCGCCCGCGCCGCCAGCGCACAACCGGCTGGATGGGTGTTTCCTCCAGAGGGACCGCGCTCCACCGTCTTCCAGACCAGCGCCTTTTCTTCCTGAGTTACACGAAGAAGTCGCAAAGTCCTGGGGCGCCCCCTTCTCAGCCAGGGTACGCACTTCTGTCTCGGCAGCATTCTCCACAGTTGACGGTGCTAAGGACAGAGGGTACTCCTCCCTTCCCCCAGTGGAAGAAGCTGTAGCGGCCCATCTTTGCCCGCCCTCTGCTGGACGGCGCGCTAAGACGGCGCTACCCTCGAAAGCCTGCCGAACTACTTCCGCCATGCACAGTCGCGCTTACACCGCCGCTGGACAGGCTGTATCGGCATTGCACTCCATGGCTGTGCTGCAAATCTTCCAGGCCGACCTTCTCCGTAAGTTGGACGAGGAAGGACCGGAAGCGATCAGCGTGCCGGATTTGCGGAGCGCCACGGACCTCGCTCTACGCGCCGCTAAATCCGCTGCACAGGCCATCGGACGGAATATGGCCTCTCTCACTGTGGCCGAGAGACACCTGTGGTTAACGCTATCCGACATGCCGGATGCGGAGCGCTCTGCGTTCCTCGACGCGCCCGTCTCGCCTGCTGGCCTCTTTGGGTCGTCCGTCAAAGATTTCGCGGACAGATTCGCCGAGGTGCAGAAGACGTCACAGGCCATGAAGCACTTCCTACCGAAGCGCTCGAGCTCCGCAGCAGGCCGCCCGAAACAGCCGTCTGCTCGCAGCACCCAGCCACAGCCTCCGCCCACCGCCGCCGCTTCACAGCGCCGCCCAGCCCGGGACCAGAGACAACGCTCGCGCTCTTCAGGCCGCCGCCCTCCCCCGCGTGGGCCACGGCAGAAGATTGAGCTGAAGCCCGAGGCCTCAAAGCTTTCCTAGCCACCCTGAGAAAGCGACGGTGTTCAGGTCTCGCCGTGGCCAGACTTCCACCGAAACGTTTCGCTCGCGCAGTTCCAGGAAATGTGACTGCGTCAGTGTATTCTGCAGTAAACAAGTCGGTACCAAAGCCCGCTTGCCTGCACACAAACGCCGTTTTTACGGCGACCCAGATAAATCCCATAAAGAGTGTAATTTCTGGTGTTCCGGCCACGGCCGACGGTGTTATGAGTGTAATAAAAATGCCCACTATTCAGTGCTCATTCCTACACACAAGCACAGCTCTTCACAGCTCAGGGGCCGCACAAATAAAATCGACTCATGTCGATTGTGCATTAAACAAAGTGTTTGTGCCCACAACCCAGTGCCCACAAACACTACATACTGCATGTCCCACGGTTTCCATGGTAACGAGACTAGCACACATTCAGTCAGCTCAGGCAGACGGTGTTTTCAGTGCAGCAAATGTGCCCGCCATTTCGCGCCCACATTCACGCACAGACATGTTGTGTCCCACACGGGTTGCCCCGCTCTCTCTCTCTCAGCGAGCCGCTGTGAGAGATCTAAGCGCGGCCAGGCCGCGCGCTGTGATCAGCTCGCCCCCCGCCTCGGACATTGCAGCAGCAATGTGTATGTTACAGCACACAGAAGCTCTCACATCGCCACTACGTTGCGACCAGAGCCCGAATTTCATTCTACCCCTAGCTATTCATGCACATGCATGGGAAAAGCTTCACGGTGTGTCAGAATGGGTGTTGAACATTATAAAAAGAGGCTATTCGCTGCAGTTCGCTCGACGCCCCCGCCGTCACACGGCGCGCGTCGAAACCACGGTAAAGAACGAAGTGGCTCATCTGCTTCGAGCCGAAATAGCGAAACTATTGAGCAAAGGGGCCATAGAGCCTTTATCTCAAGCTCAGAGCGAAGGGGGTCTATACAGCAGATATTTTCTGGTACCGAAAAAAGACGGGGGTCTCCGACCCATTTTGGATCTCAGACAGCTGAACAGAGCGCTCGCGAAGCGCAAGTTCAGAATGCTCACAACCAGGAAAATCCTCGCGCAGATTTGCCAAGGGGACTGGTTCATGTCAATAGATCTGAAGGACGCGTATTTTCAGATACAAATAGCGTCACGTCACAGGCGATTTTTGAGATTCGCCTTCGAGGGCCAGGCATATCAATACACAGTCCTACCGTTCGGCCTGTCCCTAGCACCCCGTACATTTACAATGTGCATGGACGCGGCTCTCGCACCCCTGAAACTGCGGGGCGTGCGAGTTTTGAACTACTTGGACGATTGGCTGATTCTAGCTCGATCACGCTCAGAGCTCATAGAACACAGGACCATTTTACTCGAACACCTCGAGAATCTGGGTCTCACAGTCAATTGGGCGAAGAGTTCGCTGTGTCCCAGTCAGAAAATATCTTTTCTGGGCACAGAACTGGACTCGCTGTCCATGACAGCACGACTGACGCCAGAGCGCAGACTGAATGTTCAGCGCTCCGCGAAATCCTTCCGCTGCGGCACTATAGTCCCGCTCAAAAGGTTTCAGAAGATGCTGGGTCTCATGGCCTCAGCATCCTCAGTGCTCCAGTTGGGTCTGCTTCGCATGCGCCCGCTACAGCTGTGGCTAAATGCGCAAGTTCCATCACGAGCATGGACTTCCGGTCTATTTCGCCTCAAGGTCAATCAGAAATGCGTTTCGGCTCTGAAACCTTGGAAAGAAAACGACTGGTATCAGTCAGGTGTAAGCCTGGGGACTTCCTCGAGGGTGAAGGTGGTGTCCACGGACGCCTCCACCTCGGGATGGGGAGCGCTGCTCGAGGGCAGACCGTTCTTTGGCCTGTGGTCAGAACGGGAGAGGCTCTTGCACATAAACTGTCTGGAAATGATGGCAGTCGATTACGCGCTGAGGCGTTTTTGTCCCCAGATAAAGGGCCACCACGTCTTGGTCCGCTCGGACAACATGTCGGTAGTGGCCTACATAAATCGCCAGGGTGGCGTCCGGTCCCAAAACCTGTACAGGTTGACGGAACGCCTCCTGGTCTGGGCCCAGCACAATCTGCGCTCATTGAGAGCTGCTCACGTGCGTGGTCACCTAAACCTGGGGCCAGACAAACTGTCCAGAAACAATGTTCCGGCAGGAGAATGGTCTCTGCATCCGCAGGTGGTCCTACTGCTATGGGAGACATTCGGCAGAGCACAGGTGGACCTGTTTGCGTCCCGAGAAAACGCTCACTGTCCGAAGTTTTTTTCCAAGAGCAGGGATGCGCTGGCCCACGTCTGGCCCCGCTGCCTACTCTATGCTTTCCCCCCCGTCTCACTCCTGCCTCAGGTGCTAGAACGGATCAGGGAAACAGGATGCTCAGTGCTGCTCATCGCTCCGCTCTGGAAAAACCAGGCTTGGTTCCCAGTGCTGATGCAACTAACGAGCTCTGCTCCATGGCCGATACCAGTGAGGAAAGACCTCCTCTCTCAGGCCAAGGGTTCGATTTGGCATCCTCGCCCGGATTTATGGTCCCTGCATGCATGGGCCATCAACGGGTACCCGCTCACCTCCCGGAAGGAGTGTTAAACACAATCACGCAGGCTAGAGCTCCGTCCACTAGGCGGCTCTATTCCTCCAAATGGTCTGTGTTCTCTGGCTGGTGCGAAGCTCAGGGCTTCTCACCCCCAGACTGTGGGGTTTCAGAAGTTCTCTCCTTTCTTCAAGAGCTACTGGACAAGGGCAGAACCCCATCCACGCTCAAAGTCTATGTGGCGGCTATTGCGGTATTTATAAAACCAGTCACTGGCCAGTCACTGTGGAAGAACGATCTGATCGTCCGCTTCCTTAAGGGAGCTAGGAGGCTGAATCCTCCCAGACCCCCCTCAGTCCCCATGTGGGACCTTTCAACGGTTCTAGAGGCCATGAAAGGTGCCCCGTTCGAGCCAATCCATTCGGTGGGCTTGAAGCACTTGTCATTCAAGACAGCGTTTCTTTTGGCTCTTGCTTCAGTGAAGCGCATCGGGGATTTACAAGCGCTCTCAGTTAGCGCGACATGTATGGAGTTTGGGCCAAATGATTCGAAGGTCATACTCAAACCAAGACATGGTTACGTGCCAAAATCCCTCAACACTCCGTTCAGGGCCCAGGTTATTTCCCTGTGCGCCCTGCCGGTTTACAATGAAGGAACAGACGAAAGCTCCCTTTGCCCGGTCAGGGCATTGAGAGCATATGTGTCTCGCACGTCCGTTTTCAGACAGACTGAGCAGCTCTTCGTTTCGTTCAGTGGACGTCCTAAGGGACTGGCCGCGTCGAAACAGAGCCTATCCAGGTGGATAGTTGATGCCATAGCGCTGGCCTACACTTCTAAGGGCTTACAGTGTCCTTTGGGTATCAGAGCGCACTCCACGAGGGGCGTGGCCTCGTCGTGGGCTTGGTCTAGCGGGATTTCCTTACAGGATATCTGTATGGCGGCGGGCTGGGCCTCCCCGTCTACATTTATAAGGTTTTATAACCTAGAGGTTCCCGCCTTACAGGCTAAACTACTTTCGGTCTAAATAGTACTGTCTGCCCCGTTGCTTCGGCTCAGTGTACTAAAATTGCTCGAGCAACGCTCGCTGATCGATAACGTATAGCCATGGGTCATAAGACCCATATTGATGCCCAGTGCAGGCTGAAATTTTCACCCTGACTGTGTTGTTATGTAATTAGCTCCCTTCGGATGCCATTTATCGGGGAATGATGCTTCTAGCCTCTCTTCTCTGGACTCCCTGTGAGTTTTGGTGATAATGCATTATATGAGCCCCGGGCACCTGCCCGTGGGACTTTGGTGTTAGATCCCAGCATGCACGGCGTTTTACACTGTGTTCCCCTAGCGTAAGATATTACGCAGTACGAGAGTACCTCTCGTAAGAGAACGTACTCGGTTACTAACGTAACCTCAGTTCTCTCTAGAAGAGGGAACGAGTACTGCGTATCTTGCCGTGCCTGCAACACGCTCTGGTTCGCTTCGACGATAAAAAACCAGATTATATCAGCCTATCGAGCTGTATTTATAGGCCCAGGCTACGCCTGTTCTGGCGGGACGTGACGTAGTGGGCGCGAAGCGCCCCCATTGGACATTACGTCACGGGGGGCCTCTCTCGATAGGCTGCTGCAGTTGCCGCAGGTCAGCCAATAGGCACGCGAGCCGTCTTGCCTATGTCTGCATGCTGCCGCAACGCGTTTTACAATAATTAAAAATTAAGGATAATTTTTTTGGCTTCAATATCTCGAGGAAAGAGATTTTCCCCTAGCGTAAGATATTACGCAGTACTCGTTCCCTCTTCTAGAGAGAACTGAGGTTACGTTAGTAACCGAGTACGTTTTCTCAGATCAATGTTTTTACCCCGCCAGGCTCTGCTCGGTCGTGGTTGATTTCAATCCAATGTTCAGTCAAAGTTTAATAAAACACAATAAAAGTAAAATATGCTGGGCGCTATCAAACAAAAAACACTGTCATGGTGATTTGCATAGATGTGCGGCGCGGGACTAGATTTGATGGTCGAGTGCGAGCGCGGGCGCGGGCGGTAATGCACTCACTCTGTGCGGGCTGCGGGAGAATAAAACGATTCGCGGGACTCCCGCAAAATATAAATATCAATGAATAAAACACATAAAAACAAATAAACTGTTATTCATCTGTTGCAGAAAAAGAACAACTAAACCAAAACAGAAACGATTTACAGGCCAGTTTCTTTTTATAACATCATGTTTGCAGCGTTGCCAATCACAGACACATGTGTTGATTTCTTAAACACAATGGCCATTCAGAAGCATTAAACTCTGTGTTACTCAGCTTTTTTGTAAATTTATCTGAAAGAAATGTTGAATGAAACACTATGATGTTTTGGCAAAACATTTGAATTATTACAGTGGGGGGATTTTTTTATTTTAAATTATTATTATTTGAAAGAGATTGTGAATAAAACTACTGTATATTGTTTTAACTAATTAAAAGAAAATAGTTGACATCGTTTCTGCTTCTGGGTTTTTAAAATTGCTCATTATTAAAATTGCTTTTATTTTATAAACTTGTTTTATGAAAACACTAAAAATAATAAACACTGGCTCTCAAATGTAACTTAATGGATATATACAGGGATGACAAAAAAATTAATTAATCAAAAATGTGCTTTATTACTAAATTTGTTTACAAGTAACTTTATTCAAGTTAATAAAATAATAAAATCAATAGGATTTAAGTAGGCTAATAAAGGCTACTGTTGAATTTAGCTTTTTTTTTTTTTGGTCACTGGCGGCCACCCCGTTTGGAGGCAGTGCCCCAGCATGGCCCCCCCACTGAAAATGCTCTGGACACGCCCCTGCATACAGACAAAAGAATGTCGACAAAGCATTAACTCTGGACAGAGCTGAGATATAGAAAAACATTTCTCACACAACCCATAGCAACGAGTCATGGCAACGGCACCTCAGACTGATAGAAACGTAAAAATAACCCCCTCCTCAGCACGTGCCTGCTTCTGATGTAAAGTCTAGTAAAGCAGCTGGATTAAATTCTGCTTAGTTGGTCAACCCACCTAAAGATGCAAGTTGCTGTTTGTTTTTGATAAGTCATAAACATGCATTATCTTGAACTTCGCTCTGATGCTTAACGAACTCAAGGGATTCATGCAAAAATGAGAAATTAAATTAAGGTCTGAATTCTCAGAAATTTCACAATAGGCCTATACTTCCTGTTGTTTTTTAGACAGTTCATATATCTGGTTTGCATTAGAATTCAGTCAGTCCTTCAGCCAAGGAACACCAGTCGATCTGAAAAATAAGGTAGGCTCTCTTTATTTTTTTATATATAAATATTATCATCAATTTAAAATTAATCAAAATATTCCTGATTATAAGCAAAGTGATAATATCTATATCCAAAAACAAATGAGATTAATGATGAAATACAAAATATACATAAAAATAGTTATTTCCTTGTATTATTTCATATGTGTAATGCTATTCTGATCTTATCTATATGAAGTTAATTTCCACTATTAAACTTAATTTCCATTATTTATTTAATGTTTGATTGCTTAGTGATTATTGCAAGATGTTTTATCTATGATTCTTATTAGATTCATATGTATCACATTATTATTTTTCATTTTTTTATTTTGCAGATGTAAAGGTCCTTTCACTCTTAACCCTCTGGGGTTGTTCGTTTAACAGTCACACTTGGGGTGTTCGGGTCCAAATGGACCCAAAGGGCAGGATTCATATTTAAAAAAATAAATCATACATTTTTTTTTTTACTTGTTTTTTATACATTTTTTTCTTTTCTTTTTTGGTGTTTTGAGATATTTTATGATTTATAATTAATATTTATGCAATAATTATGACCCATTTTTTCCCATTGAACATAATTTTTTTTTTATTATCAAAGCTGTATTACATTTTAGAGTTAAGCCTAGGCCTCATGAAAGCAATTTTTGAAAAAATATAGATGCCATCTGGTGGACACACTGAGCATTTTTATCACGCAATAGCACATTTTTACCACTAGTGGATTTACAGCTCTCTGTAGAAAGGCTTAGGATTCTAGTGATTTTTGCAAATATATACCAATTTTTTTTTCAGGTTGTTGATTTTTACAATATAATAACAGATTCTCAAAGACTATTTTTGTCTTGTTTGTTTGTTTGGTTTAAATGGTAATTTGAAGTGCCAGTTTTACTTTATAATACAGTCAAATCTGAACATTGCATTGGAAAGAGAACAAATGGAAAGCATTTTGTTACCCAATGTTTAATTCTAACTTATTCTAACTTAATAAAAATGCAATTCTTTCAGTCATAACATATTTTTTATTAATCTTTCACAGGAAACATTTTGAATTCAATGAACAGTATTCAATGAACAGTAACTGAGAAGTTAATGAACAAATTCAATGAACAGTAACTGGTAACATCAAATAATGATCAAAAAACTAAAATAACAGTAAAAGTATAATTACTATCAAACAATGAAAAAAAAAATAATAATAAAAAATAAAATAAAATAAAAACTGTTTTCATATTTTTGACAATTTCCCATTCATTTCCAATGGGGGTCATTTGGACCCGAAGGTCCTAAGTGTGAGTTTTTTTTTTTTTTTTACAACCACTTAGACTATTCAAATAGATATAATATTTGAATAGTCTGTGTTTTCATATTGAATAATCTGTTTTTTCATATTTTTGACAATTTCACATTTATTTCCTATGGGGGTCCATTTGAACCCGAAGGTCCTGAGATTGACTTTTTTTTTTTTTACAACCACTAGACTATTCAGATCCTGTTTTTTGTGTGTTCACATACCTAATACCATAAAAGTCACCTAGTTTTGTAACATTCCGATTAAGCTGTGATTTTTAAAAATTCAGAACAGATTTATGTAATCTGAATTTATGAGTGTGTATGTGTATAAAAGTGTTTCTGTGTGTGTGTGTGTGTGGATGTGTCTGTTTTGCACTCTTGATGTTTTATAGATTCACCCCTTCACTGTTGTGTGCTTTTTTATGGATTGTGGCTGATTTGTAGATTGTACGCACCAAAAAACTCAGTTTTTTCACATTTTTGCCAATTTCCCATTCATTTCCTATGGGGGTCCATTTGGACCCGAAGGTCCTGAGTGTGACTATTTTTTTTTTTACAACCACTTAGACTGTTCACATCCTGTCCCCAATTTTTTTGGGTGTTCACATACCAAATACCAACAAAGTCACCAAATTTCGGACCATTAACATTTTTTTATTTGAAAGATTCGGGTCCATTTGGGCCGAACAACCCCAGAGATAATTTACTGACTTGGATATTTCTAGAGAGCAGAAATGTATTAACCAATAACTTTTTTTTTTTTTTTTTAAAGTCATGCTTGACCTCCTAAGCAAGGCCCATATATCTGTCACTTTTTTTCTCTTTGTCCACTATTGCTTGTGACCAAGGCTTGACATTAACTTTTTTGCTCTCTAGCCAATGTGGCTAGTGGTTTTCCAAAGTTGCAACACAGCATTTTTACTAGCCACATTTTTGTTGTTGTGAAATTACCTGATTGAAGTTGACTATGGCGTGTTAAAATTTACTTGAACTAGATTTACAACCCTTTTAAATGTAAAACCACTGTACACACCCAAATCAAGACTACACACATGTATAACAATACAGGTCATTAACATTAGCTCTGATAAGGTTGTGTGTAAAGCTCCTTTTTAAAATAAAGCCATGTATTAAGATAAAGACATACAAAGTAGCTTCTTATTGCATAATAAAAGTGGTGCATGGATGTAGAAGATTAATAAAAAATATGAAAAACTACACTAAAAAAACTTTTAGCATTAGAAACACTGTTTAAATATCAGAATCAGACTCAGAATTAATTTATTGAGCCCCGATGGGAATTCTTTGTTACAAGTTGCAATGGAAAGTACTGTAGGTCAGTCTCGAAACCTCACGAAAAATGCATGCCATGTTTCGGACATCACATAGCTCCACCACCGGCGTCCAACGACGTTGGGCCGGCGACACACTGGCTGCGTTTTCATTTCCACAGAAACGCGTCTGACGCGGCGCTGCTGGTGACGTACAGGGAGGGCTATCTCGGGACATCGCCGTTTATATTTTATACCTGTTTATATAAATATATAGCCTATACTGATACAGCAAAGACAACCTCGGCAGTATAGATGGCAAAATAGGCTAGCCTACGGAATATTTCGTTCTTATTGACAGGTGCAATATTTGAAAATCGATAATTATTATTTTATTTTTTAAAATAATATTTATATCTGCATTTGTCAAAACCTATAGACTTTCAAACATAAACATTTATTAATTAATATGTGTTTGTGTCAAAATTACATATTTTCCTATTCTATTTTGCCTGGAAACGCTTCGAACACGCTTGCGTGTCGCGTGAAAAATAGGCGTCGGTTCTATTTCTAGCATGCACGCGTTTTCGGCGCGGCTCGAGACGCGCGTTTCACACAGGCATAGTATGGCGCAAGTTCTAACCTGTTAACATGGGAGGCGAAATAAAAACGGACACACCACGCAGCTGAGACGCGCACGCCACGCAGCCAGTGCGCTTATTTCAGATGCCTTTTGAAAAGACTACAATTATTCAACCCGCCAAAGTGGCTAGTTGGAGTGACTGTGTTACCCGCCACGAGCAAAATCCACCCGCATTTGGCGGGTTGGCAGGTGTTAATGTCAAGCCCTCCTTGTGACCTAAGCACAGGCTTGTTAGACTTGTACGCTTCTCTTCTGTCTTGACTCCCTGACTTTGGAAATCTCAAATTCTCTTTGTATTTGATTATAGTAATCATCAATTATATATTTTTATTCATTTATAGACACAATATCATTGTCCAACAACCTTGTCAACTGATTCTACTTGCATTAATATGATGCACTAAATTATCATTTGTTGTTTACTGTTTTTTTCCTTTTCAGTTTAGCGTGGGTGTTTTCAAGTTTTCAGCATGGGTGTACGGGCACGAGTTCTTCTCTGCTGGCTTCAGGGTATTATTTAAAAGCATTATTTCCATACATTATTGTATGAATAAATTATTTATATTTTTGTGAGATTATAAAAAAGAATATATATATATATATATGTATGTGTGTGTGTGTGTGTATTTTTAAGTTTTTTACCTTTCACTGATTTTTTAAATTATTATTTTGCAGTTATTTGTGTTGTCGTGTTTGGTGATGTTTGGAAGGTGAAGGTAGAGCCTGAAATGGAGGCTCTGGTCTCATCGTGTGTCGTGTTACCGTGTTCATTCAAATACCCTGTTCAACAACAGCCCTCCAGTCGTACTAAAGGCATGTGGCACATGAAGGACAAACGGGAGGATTACATCTATCACAATGATCCTACAAGGGTTCTAGAAAATTTCAAGGGTCGTACAAAACTGATTGGTTCACTGGGTGATTTAAACTGCTCATTGGAGATTGATGAAGTCAAAAACCATGACAACGGCCCGTACTGTTTCAGGGTGGAATTAGAGACATCTAAAATAGACAAGTTCTCCTTTGTGGATAACTGTGTGGGAATTAAAATGATTGGTAAGTGTGCTTTTGAGCTGTCCACCTGTAATTACAACCACTAAAGAATACAAAATAAGAAAACAGACTAAAAAATGGAAAGATTCCAAATTATGTTTTTGTGACTAAATAATGAGTAAATAAGCTCGGTTTTACTTTTATTTATTATGTGAAATATGTGTTCTCTCATTCAAAATATATGTACAGAGAAAGCATTACAACCAGATTTGCAGGCTGAGGCGTCTGTGGAAGAGGGTCAACCTGCAATCTTCAAATGCTCTGTCTGGCACACCTGTCCGTCCCATCAGCCCACTCTCAGCTGGAACCACCCTGGAAAAACCATTATGAGCTACAAGCACATTGATCATGGAAAATGGGAGGCAGAGTCTCTCATTACCTTCACCCCAACAAAAGAGGATGATCACTCCTCTATCACATGCACAGTCAAGTACCACGGGAGTGTTGAGGGTGAAAAGCAAGCCACTCGACGTATCTTTGTGAAAGGTATAACGATAAAACTATACTGTGTATGTGTTGTTATAAGTGATCATTTGTAGTAATTAAGTGATTTTTTTTTTTTTATACCAGAACAAGCAACTCTCAGCCACATTATCATACCAACCATCTCTGGTCTTGGAGCTGCTCTTTTGGTTGGATTACTGTGTTTCTTCGTTGTCAAGAGATACAAGTGAGTCTGGATCTGATTTAAGCATAAGATAATTGACTAATAATAAGAAATGTATTCCGAAAAAAAAAATATTTTGTGTAAATTCCTTAATTTGATGTATAATTAGTTTCTTTTAAAACACACTAAAAAAGAAGGAAACAGCACACCAAATAAATTCATGAAGATTCTCATACCGGTAATTATTAGGACACAAAAGAAGCAGTTGTGTAATGTTGTTAAGATTTAAGCACTGAAGATAGTCTAACATGAACAACTTCTTTTTGTGCACATTCACTTTTTTGTTAATGCTTTGGTATTCTGTTGTTACTTTAAATGAGAGTCTTCAGTAAAATACAAATTTTCTTAACTTTAGTGTGCGGTTTCTTTCTCTTTTTTTCATGTTTTAAAAACTGTATTTATGCACCCAGAAAGTACTTTTCATGTACACATTGGTGCAGGACACATTGGTGCAGGTAGTTGGCTCCCAAAGACTAAATTTTTTTTTAAAGTTGAGAAACACTGCATTACCACATTCTGGAATCTTTCAATAATAATATGTTTTAAATCACTAAAATCTTTCCCAGGAATCGCATTGCAGATCTCCAATCTAGAAACGACAATGGGTGAGTATTAAACTCTACCTGGGAACATTATAGTGCCTTTGTCTGATTTTAAGATTTGTGGCTTTAGTCTGTGAATTTTGAGATAGGCTATGTGTTCTCAAAAAAGCTGATAAAACAAACTTTTAGCATAATAAATATACATTGATACACCAGTTTGTTCTGGTTATCAAATCTTATGAGAGCCATTTCCATTTGTGATATGTGTCAGCACTGGAACCGTTCCACCATGTGTATCACTCCACTTGCAACAGTTCTCACAGAGAGTGACATGGTGGATGAGCAAACCACTATAATTTTACAAATAATACTGTTGTTGAGTCACGGATTGTAGTTCTCTTACGAGAGGTACTCTCGTACTGCATAATATCTTACGCTAGGGGAAAATCTCTTTCCTCGAGATATTGAAGCCAAAAAAATTATCCTTAATTTTTAATTATTGTAAAACGCGTTGCGGCAGCATGCAGACATAGGCAAGACTATTATTATAGACTATTACAAGACTATATAAGACTACGTGCCTATTGGCTGACCTGCGGCAACTGCAGCAGCCTATCGAGAGAGGCCCCTCATGACGTCATGTCCAATGGGGGCGCTTCGCGCCCACTACGTCATGTCCCGCCAAAACGGGTGTGGCCTCCCTGTAAATACAGGTCGATGGGCTGATATAATCTGATTTTTCATCTCTTCAGCGAAGCTCACGCATCGCTGGATCCAGAGTGAAGAAGCCGCGCCGTAGAAATAAGCCTTTTCAGCGGGACGAGCCTTTGCACCTGAGGACGCCGGCCTGCATATCGCCGCCTTCAGTCGCCGTACCTGCTGCGCTTTCCGGCGTCATATATCCTTTCTGTTTATTACTATTTACTCTGTTAAAGTGTGTGTTCGCCGCTGCGACACACGCTTTTCTCTAAAAGAGCAAGCGTCTTTTTAAAGATGCAGAAATACTGTGGTTCGTGCCGAACCACACTCAGCGACGGGGACCGCCATGTCATCTGCGCTTCCTGCCTGGGTGAGGATCACGCGGCTCGCGCGCTCACTGATGGCGGCTGCCATCACTGCGAGCTCATGCCCTTGACGACTCTGAGGACTCGTCTGGCACTGTTCACCGAGCCTGCACTTCCGTCCGCTGCAGTGCCGCGCCGCAAGAAGCGCCGTACTCAGCGCCCCCCCGAGCCTCCTCCAACACGCGAAAGCTCGCCAGTTCGCCCGCCAGCTTCGCCAGTTTCCCTCGAGTCCCTCATTGACGGACAACGGCCGCCGCTTGGTGCCGCCTCTGTCATCACGGACGACGAGGTGGCTGTAGAGGAGGCCAGCTGTTCCATCCTGGCGTTAGACAGCGAGGATTGGGCGAGCTCCGTGGACCTCCCCCCTTCTGCCCGCGAGTCGTCAGGGAAATGGGCCAGCATCGAGTCTGAACTGATGCGCGTGCTATCACAGTGGCCGAGAGACACCTGTGGTTAACGCTATCCGACATGCCGGATGCAGAGCGCTCAGTGCTCATTCCTACACACAAGCACAGCCCTTCACAGTTCAGGGGCCGCACAAATAAAATCGACTCATGTCGATTGTGCATTAAACAAAGTGTTTGTGCCCACAACCCAGTGCCCACAAACACTACATACTGCATGTCCCACGGTTTCCATGGTAACGAAACTAGCACACATTCAGTCAGCTCAGGCAGACGGTGTTTTCAGTGCAGCAAATGTGCCCGCCATTTCGCGCCCACATTCACGCACAGACATGTTGTGTCCCACACGGGTTGCCCCGCTCTCTCTCTCAGCGAGCCGCTGTGACCAGCGCGCCCCCCGCCTCGAACATTGCAGACGCAATGTGTATGTTACAGCACACCGAAGCTCTCACATCGCCACTACGTTGCGACCAGAGCCCGAATTTCATTCTACCCCTAGCTATTCATGCACATGCATGGGAAAAGCTTCACGGTGTGTCAGAATGGGTGTTGAACATTATAAAAAGAGGCTATTCGCTGCAGTTTGCTCGACGCCCCCGCCGTCACACGAAATAGCGAAACTATTGAGCAAAGGGGCCATAGAGCCTTTATCTCAAGCTCAGAGAGAAGGGGGTCTATACAGCAAATATTTTCTGGTACCGAAAAAAGACGGGGGTCTCCGACCCATTTTGGATCTCAGACAGCTGAACAGAGCGCTCGCGAAGCGCAAGTTCAGAATGCTCACAACCAGGAAAATCCTCGCGCAGATTTGCCAAGGGGACTGGTTCATGTCAACAGATCTGAAGGACGCGTATTTTCAAATACAAATAGCGTCACGTCACAGGCGATTTTTGAGATTCGCCTTCGAGGGCCAGGCATATCAATACACAGTCCTACCGTTCGGCCTGTCCCTAGCACCCAGTACATTTACAATGTGCATGGACGCGGCTCTCGCACCCCTGAAACCGTGGGGCGTGCGAGTTTTTAACTACTTGGACGATTGGCTGATTCTAGCTCGATCACGCTCAGAGCTCATAGAACACAGGACCATTTTACTCGAACACCTCGAGAATCTGGGTCTCACAGTCAATTGGGCGAAGAGTTCGCTGTGTCCCAGTCAGAAAATATCTTTTCTGGGCACAGAACTGGACTCGCTGTCCATGACAGCACGACTGACGCCAGAGCGCAGACTGAATGTTCAGCGCTCCGCGAAATCCTTCCGCTGCGGCACTATAGTCCCGCTCAAAAGCTTTCAGAAGATGCTGGGTCTCATGGCCTCAGCATCTTCAGTGCTCCAGTTGGGTCTGCTTCGCATGCGCCCGCTGCAGTTGTGGCTAAATGCGCAAGTACCATCACGAGCATGGACTTCCGGTCTATTTCGCCTCAAGGTCAATCAGAAATGCGTTTCGGCTCTGAAACCTTGGAAAGAAAACGACTGGTATCAGTCAGGTGTAAGCCTGGGGACTTCCTCGAGGGTGAAGGTGGTGTCCACGGACGCCTCCACCTCGGGATGGGGAGCGCTGCTTGAGGGCAGACCGTTCTTTGGCCTGTGGTCAGAACGGGAGAGGCTCTTGCACATAAACTGTCTGGAAATGATGGCAGTCGATTACGCGCTGAGGTGCTTTTGTCCCCAGATAAAGGACCACCACGTCTTGGTCCGCTCGGACAACATGTCGGTAGTGGCCTATTTAAATCGCCAGGGTGGCGTCTGGTCCCAAAACCTGTACAGGTTGACGGAACGCCTCCTGGTCTGGGCCCAGCACAATCTGCGCTCGTTGAGAGCTGCTCACGTGCGTGGTCACCTAAACCTGGGGCCAGACAAACTGTCCAGAAACAATGTTCCGGCAGGAGAATGGTCTCTGCATCCGCAGGTGGTCCTACTGCTATGGGAGACATTCGGCAGAGCACAGGTGGACCTGTTTGCGTCCCGAGAAAACGCTCACTGTCCGAAGTTTTTCTCCAAGAGCAGGGATGCGCTGGCCCACGTCTGGCCCCGCTGCCTACTCTATGCTTTCCCCCCCGTCTCACTCCTGCCTCAGGTGCTAGAACGGATCAGGGAAACAGGATGCTCAGTGCTGCTCATCGCTCCGCTCTGGAAAAACCAGGCTTGGTTCCCAGTGCTGATGCAACTAACGAGCTCTGCTCCATGGCCGATACCAGTGAGGAAAGACCTCCTCTCTCAGGCCTAGGGTTCGTTTTGGCATCCTCGCCCGGATTTATGGTCCCTGCATGCATGGGCCATCAACGGGTACCCGCTCACCTCCCGGAAGGAGTGTTAAACACAATCACGCAGGCTAGAGCTCCGTCCACTAGGCGGCTCTATTCCTCCAAATGGTCTGTGTTCTCTGGCTGGTGCGACGCTCAAGGCTTCTCAACCCCAGACTGTGGGGTTTCAGAAGTTCTCTCCTTTCTTCAAGAGCTATTGGACAAGGGCAGAACCCCATCCACGCTCAAAGTCTATGTGGCGGCTATTGCGGTGTTTATAAAACCAGTCACTGGCCAGTCACTGTGGAAGAACGATCTGATCGTTTGCTTCCTTAAAGGAGCTAGGAGGCTGAATCCTCCCAGACCCCCCTCAGTCCCCATGTGGGACCTTTCAACGGTTCTAGAGGCCATGAAAGGTGCCCCGTTCGAGCCAATCTATTCGGTGGGCTTGAAGCACTTGTCATTCAAGACAGCGTTTCTTTTGGCTCTTGCTTCAGTGAAGCGCATCGGGGATTTACAAGCGCTCTCAGTTAGCGCGACATGTATGGAGTTTGGGCCAAATGATTCGAAGGTCATACTCAAACCAAGACATGGTTACGTGCCAAAATCCCTCAACACTCCGTTCAGGGCCCAGGTTATTTCCCTGTGCGCCCTGCCGGTTCACAATGAAGGAACAGACGAAAGCTCCCTTTGCCCGGTCAGGGCATTGAGAGCATATGTGTCTCGCACGTCCATTTTCAGACAGACTGAGCAGCTCTTCGTTTCGTTCAGTGGACGTCCTAAGGGACTGGCCGCGTCGAAACAGAGCCTATCAAGGTGGATAGTTGATGCCATAGCGCTGGCCTACACTTCTAAGGGCTTACAGTGTCCTTTGGGTATCAGAGCGCACTCCACGAGGGGCGTGGCCTCGTCGTGGGCTTGGTCTAGCGGGATTTCCTTACAGGATATCTGTATGGCTGCGGGCTGGGCCTCCCCGTCTACATTTATAAGGTTTTATAACCTAGAGGTTCCCGCCTTACAGGCTAAACTACTTTCGGTCTAAATAGTACTGTCTGCCCCGTCGCTTCGGCTCAGTGTACTAAAATTGCTCGAGCAACGCTCGCTGATCGATAACGTATAGCCATGGGTCATAAGACCCATATTGATGCCCAGTGCAGGCTGAATTTTTCACCCTGACTGTGTTGTTATGTAATTAGCTCCCTTCGGATGCCATTTATCGGGGAATGATGCTTCTAGCCTCTCTTCTCTGGACTCCCTGTGAGTTTTGGTGATAATGCATTATATGAGCCCCGGGCACCTGCCCGTGGGACTTTGGTGTTAGATCCCAGCATGCACGGCGTTTTACACTGTGTTCCCCTAGCGTAAGATATTACGCAGTACGAGAGTACCTCTCGTAAGAGAACGTACTCGGTTACTAACGTAACCTCAGTTCTCTCTAGAAGAGGGAACGAGTACTGCGTATCTTGCCGTGCCTGCAACACGCTCTGGTTCGCTTCGGCGATGAAAAAACAGATTATATCAGCCCATCGACCTGTATTTATAGGGAGGCCACACCCGTTTTGGCGGGACATGACGTAGTGGGCGCGAAGCGCCCCCATTGGACATGTCGTCATGAGGGGCCTCTCTCGATAGGCTGCTGCAGTTGCCGCAGGTCAGCCAATAGGCACGCAAGCCGTCTTGCCTATGTCTGCATGCTGCCGCAACACGTTTTACAATAATTAAAAATTAAGGATAATTTTTTTGGCTTCAATATCTCGAGGAAAGAGATTTTCCCCTAGCGTAAGATATTACGCAGTACTCGTTCCCTCTTCTAGAGAGAACTGAGGTTACGTTAGTAACCGAGTACGTTTTAAGCATTTTATTTTAGGTAAATGTAGATCATTTAAACCTCAAATATGTGTCTTATATGAACGTAGAGCATATTTGACAATTTGTTTAGACCTTTTTTTGGATATTGAGGCTGAGACCATCAGCGGCCGGTCAGCGCCATAGACTGTAAAAAATAATGGATGTAGTGTCCGTGACATCACCCGTAGGTTTCTGAAGACCGTTTTTGAAGCCTAAAGTGGGCGGGGCCGGCCGTCGCCATCTTGGCTGCGCATCACCTCTCGTCATTCCCGGATAAAATAAAATGGGCAAAGAGGCGGGACGTGGGTGGAGCTGAGGTGCTAATGATATATGCTACTGGCCTCGCGCTAAAGTGACAGCTGATTGAAGAAGTAAAGCCAATAGTTAAAGTTCATGTTTTTGCCCTTCAAAATACTATAATAGTTAAAAGACGTAACCAAAAGTGAGACTGTGTATCGTGATGCATTATTATTCGGCTAGTAAAAAATGTATTATCATGCAGTAATCTTGTGTGTGTGACGGTGATTCATGCGCATACATGTCAGTCAGCGCGGCATCGCAAGTCAAGTTCGTAAAGAGATTTATTCAGTCCATTTTAAAATGTGATTTTGGCCACCTCTCAATTTCTCAAATGGGTTAAACCAAAGATATTACCTCAGATGTTCAAGTAAATGCACTAGAAATCCACGATCATTCAAGGGTGTGCATCTATTGCATATACGGAGAGAAAGCACTGTCACTTGTAGGATTTCATCTGACGTGACAGTACTTTTTATTTAACACTGTAACATACTTGGCCTACAACAACTTAAATAAACCAGTAGTCACTTAAAAGTTCAGGGCACTCACAAGGCATAAATGAATAAAGGAAAAAACTGTATCCATACTTGAAATCAGACAAAGATAGACATAAGCAGATTAACCAACCAAGTATCTTGATAACACAGCAGTTAAATCAGGAAAAATAACACTTATCCCAGAGTCCTTGTTCAAATAGTTCACGTGTGATAAGCATTGTCCGGATGAGTGAATCCTTAATCCTTGCGCCCCAGAAAGGAATCATAAATGTCCAGAAAAACGATAATAATCCTCCAAATGTGATGCACTGGTCAAAATACCAAAAAAAACAAGTCTTCTCTTTAGCCTCTATGGGTAATTAATCCATAAATTACTCCCCAGGAGAAGGCTAATAAACACCCATATGTTTGGTTCAAAAACATGCCTTTTTCTTCCACCCACTGGCTTGGCCTTTTCTACCAAAGAAGGCCTTCCTCTCACAAGGTGCTCTCCTGTCAAAATAAAAGTCCCACATACAAAAGACAGAACTTCAACTAGGGCCTGAAACCACTTAAATCATACCTTTACTTATTTGACAATATTTCAGTCACCTTCACATTTGTAAAATAAAGTTTTACTAAAGTAGTGTACTTTTCTCAGCCCTAATATAGAAGTGTCACAACACTAAAAAGTAAAAAAAAAAAGTAAAAATAATAAATAATATCTGTTCCGTGAGAGCATCAGTACCTCATAACGAGTGTGGTCTCTATATCTATAGACGTTTTTAAATCTACGTTAAACTCCAAAAAGCAACGAAGTTGTCAGACATCCATTAGTGCATGCGAGGAAAACAACTGGAAATACAGCGCTGGTTGTTCTCTACATACTCGACAACGACGGAATCCAACGGCGTGGGCGAAGGTATAATGCGTGTATTAAATTGTATGTAATAATCAGGAAAACAAGCACAAACATGGCAGAGATGGCAAGTACAGCAGCGGCTGGAATTAGCTGAGAATGACGCTAACAGACAGCAGACAAACAGCAGCCTCCCGCAATCCACCTGTCACTCAAGTGGCCACTCCCTTAATTATGCAGAATTTTAAGGCTTAATATAATTTAAACGGATGAGTTGTAAAAAAATTCACCCTCCTCACAGTTGTCATGAAGGGCAAAATTAGCTGTATAGACCAAACCACCTTTAGACACCAGGCTGTAAACATATTTTATTCTGCTATAAAGTTGGGCATTTTAACATGGGGGAGATACAGATTTCACTCACTTTTGCTGCCAGCCTCAAGCAGCCAGTCAATGAATTGCAGTTTAATTCACTTCCGTGTTGGTTTCAAGAGAGAGACGGGGAGGTTGCCGCTTGGTCAGCGCACATGAACTTGAAGAAAATATTTTTGGGGAAAATTTGTTGGGATAAGGGTATAGTTTCATAACTTCGTATTTTATTGATGTAAGCTAGAACTTGTGCTGCTTTTGTGCTAACTAAATTTAAAAGTTCAACAATATGGCTATATATCAGCATGCTGTGATACCCTATTCGTGTGATATTGCTCATATGCTTAAAAGTTTACATGCACCTTGCAGAATTTGCTAAATAATTATTTTAGCAAAATAATACAGGGATAATACAAAATACATGTTATTTTTTATTTTGTACTGTCCTGAATAAATTATTCAACATAAAATATGTTTACATGTAGTCAACAAGACCAAAAAATGGCTGAATTTATAAAAATGACCCCATTAAAAAATTTACATATTTGATTCATAATACTTTGTTTCATTGCATAAAATACGTTTTTATTATTAGTATTATTTTTTGTGATGGTTGTTCTTGAGTTCCATGTCCTGAGCAGTTAAACTGACCGATTGTCATCAGAAAATCCTTCAGGTCCCCCAATTCTTCAGTTTTCCAGCCTATTTTGCACATTTTAACCCTTTCCAGCAGTGACTGTATGATGTTGAGATTGATCTTTTTCCATATGACGTCATCAATAACCATACCACATTTTGTGCATATCAGACAAACTTCATCCTGACCACAGCCGGCATTTGCAACACAGGCTCAATGGAAAAACGTACGTGGCAACATTTTTGCAAAATGCAAAAAACATACCAATACGCACATATCACTGCAGTTTCTAAAAGAAATGAACACTAGAGGCAGTAAAACAGCAAGCACTTGTAATAATTTTCACACACAATTATGATTACAGGATCATGGATTAATAAAGATATGTTTTCACGCGCCTCCTTGCACAATTATGGAATGACCTCAAAACACTTTTTACCACATACCATAGTGCATGATTTGTAAACTAATATATTTTGGAGTTTGCATTACCTTACCAATTCCATATGATCAGTTTTACTGACTTACTAAGCTTGTTCAGTAGCTCAGCTAGTACAGAATAATACTTGTGATGCGGAGAGCTCGAGTACGAATCCTGTGAAAGACAAGACACGATACAAAGCTCAAAGTTCAAAAACAAGCTAAAATGCCATGGTTATGGTTATGTTTTTATGTTGCATTTGCTTTTGTACAAACAAACAACTAAACCAAACCGTTCCCATATTCACGTTCATCTGTTTCGTAAGAAAACCTTTGTTAGCTTTTAGCGGCACTCACAAAGTGGACGTTTCACTTTGAAACGCGAAACGTGCATGACGCAACGTATTTTGTGCTTTGTAAAAATGTTGCCACGGGTAAGTTTCTCTAAAGAGCCCAGTGCATTTGGGTGCGCTATAGAGCCCCTTGACCAAGCCACACAGGTCTGATGTATCTGCAAAGTTTCAGGAATTTTTGAGCCTGGCAAATGCCCTTTTCTCTTTCTAAATAAATAATAATATTATATAATTTTATATTATAAAGATTATATTATAAAATATAATATAATATAAATAATAATAAATATAGCTGCATACAGCAATGATGGTCCCTAGATCCGGTGCCACCGCCACCCTGGTAACTTAAAGACAACTGTGCACGACAGGCAATATGCATTTAAAGCGAGTACATGTAAAAAGACTATATCAAAGACATTTGAATGCTCCACATTTACTGCAGCCAGCTGGTGCAACTATGACCATGAACTACAACAGCTACATCCATGATATCATTTAAATTTAGATGAACTGCATGTGATAGGATGTCATAGTTCAGTTTTGTGGATTTCAGTTCAGTGATTGTAAATTTACATTTGCATCCCAAAATGTTGTACTTATTCTATTAACCTAATAAATAAACTAATTATATAAAACTATACTGTCAGGGCCCCACAAATGATCAGGTTATATGCCTTTGTTTTATTCAAATTGATATAAAAGATATTTTATTATACTGTAATGCAGACAACTGCAGACAACAATCAATTATTTAAAACAAGATTGTAAAACAGACTCTATTAGGACTCTATTCTCTCTCTCTCTCACACACACACACACACACACACTTTGTAAGTCCTGATGTATTCATTTTAAACTATTTTTTATATTTTTATTATGTTATAAGTGGCACTATAAAGTTCTATACCATTATTTTGTCATTCAAACTGAGGGAAAGATATTAAGAGATGTCTTATCCTGTAATGCAGGCAACACACAGCAACAGGGTCCCCGCGGGTCCTTAAAAAGTCTTAAAACGTCTTAAATAAAATGTTCGATTTTTAAGGCCTGAAAATGTCTTGAAATCTGACATTTCTGATAAGGAGGTCTTAAATTTCATGCGGGGACCTTAAATTTCTTGTCCGACTCGTCATCCGTTTTTTTTTTAACCGCAATTTGAGCAACCTGCATCATCCCATAGGTGACTGACGAGTAAGTGATTGATGAATGCGTTGCGTAACTTGCGTTGATGGTTTGCCGCCCACACCAGCTCTGGTGAGCTGTGCCGCTATGTTTCGCCACATTATTCTGTGTCGTGTCGCAGACGCAGTGTTAATCTCGTTAATGAAAACTATAAAAAAATGTTCGTCGACGACCTTTTTTTCCCTGACTAAGACAAGACGATGAGAGACGTGACAGCATTAAACGATAACTGTGACTATATCAACAGTACACTATCGTCGACGAGAAAAGAAATACAAAGAAAAGAAGTTGTTTAAAAAAAATACAAACTTGACCAAAAGCACTTCTTTTTGTCGAATAAAGGACACAACAGCAAATGACAGACTGTGTTTACGAGCGTTCATGCTTACAGTTGCCAGATTTAAATAATGTAAATCCCCAGTCGGAGCTGTTCATTTAAAAGAACTCGTTTTCTACTCGGCCTTGTCAATATATCTGGCAACCATGCGTGAACCTCTCTGCTGAAAAATCGCGGATGATCTGAAAACACAGACAAGTAAGTTGGAGTTCAGTGATCTTCATTTGAGATTTTCTACTTAAATTAATGAAAGTGTCATTCAGTTGGTCTGTGTTCTGTCACGAGCCGCTTGCGCTGTTTGTGCGACTAAATCTGCGATCAAAATGCAGGCTGATATCCAGCAGTGTTTTTAATGTTGATCATATTATTGGTTATTATTGCTATTTTGCAACGAAAGCCACAGCAGAACTGCAGCACACAGCGGTGATTCGAGAACGAATCTGTGGCTTTGGATGAATCGTGAGATTCAATGACCCGTTCATAAATACAGCCACTTGCTTTGTTACTGATGAATGAATGACTCGATGACTCACTTATAAAGACAGTGACTTACCGCCACCTACTGGCAATTTTAATTTAATATTTAAAAGTATCACTTCGTTTTTTACCATCATTGCATATTGAACATTGTTTTATTTAAAGCATTATTTATTTTATAAAAGTATTTATAAAGGTAAAAAATTAACTGGAAAAAATCGATTAAAGGGGCAGATATTGTCCCTTAACGGAAAAGGTGTGACTGCAGTCTAAGTGCAAGAGGGGTTACGGCACTCTAAAACATTGGAGAACCACTGAACTAAGGAACAGGGATATGTAGAATTGCACAAGTGCTACTGCTAAAGAGTGCAATGTCAATACAGCCTGTTACCTTGATTCAAATTTCTCATAAGCTTAATTGAATTGGCCTAAAGCGAAACATTATAATGATTTTTTTTGTCTAAAGACTACATATAAAATAGCTACCAAAATTAATGTCGGTAACTGCAGTTTGACTAAAAGTAATGTCTAAAAATGCAATGACTTTTCGTCAACTAAAACTAGACTAAGACTATGAAAGACAAAATGACTAAAATGTGACTAAGACCAATAAGCATTTTCATCTGAAGATGAAGACTAAGACTAAAACAAAAATGGCTGCCAAAATGAACACTGGTCGTGTGTCGTGCTGAACATTTTCACTTTTTTTTTTTTTTTTGTGGTAAAGTCTTAAATTTGCCTTTTAGATGACTTAAAAAAGGTCTTAAAAGTCATTAAATTTGCTGTTAAAAAATGTGCAGATACCCTGAGCAATGAAAGTGTTAAACTGCAAGACAAACAACAAAGAGTGTAAAATAGACATGCACAAAAATACTGAGAATGAGAAAACTGAAAAAAAAAAAAAAACGAGCATGTCTGAATATATATCCATTGCTCTTGAAAGATGGTGTTCAAAATACTTAGTTTTGAGTTTTATATTGTGTAGGTCTCCTGCTAACTGCTAACTCTCTTTATCACTGTCTAACTGAAATACTTCTGCTGATCAGCTGTGGGCATATCGAGTCGTCCTTGCGATGGAGGTCTTATAACTGGTTCTTCTAATATTTCATCACCGGACTCGCGCTCGCATTAATATGGTAAAATCAACGTCATTGTTTGTTACTGTGTTTAGTTTACGGTGTAGGAAGCCTCAGAACACGCAGAGCTGTCGGTGTTAAGGCAATGGGCGTTTTTGTTCTCTATGCGCGCTGTACACGGGTAGGCCAATCACAACAGACTGAGCTGTCTGGCCAATCAGAGCAGATAAACTCGCGGAAAGGAGGGATTTAGAGAGATTGATTCATTTGACGAGCCGTTTTGAGAATCATGGAAAATGTGATGATGTGCAAATGTATATTGTGAGGAAATTAAATAGTTTTTTTTTATATTTGATGCGTTCAAACATGTTGTAGGAGGCTCTACAACAACATTAGGAAACTTTAAAATACCATGATAGGGGCACTTTAAATTATTTTTTATTTCTTTCAACCAGATAGCACTAATCTGCCTATTTTAACTTACACATACTGCTTTAATTTAAACAAAAAAAATATATAAAATGTGTATTTTTTAAATGTCGAATAACTCATTATAGCCAACTTCCTGTTGGGCTACAGAGACCATCAAAAATGACCATATATACAATGGTCTGCTGTCCAGTACAAATGTAAAACGGGACTAATCACTTACATTAGATAACGTTACATAAAGCAACATCACTTCAAAATAATTATACTTGAAACTAGACTCCAGTAGAGTAATACTGGAAATATTATTTTAAAATACAGCAACACCCCTCCCCCTTTGCCATTCAGTTGAGACTCATGTTTATAACAGAAATAGTGGGGGGTAAACTAATTTAAAGTAATGTAATCATCTGATTTTAGCTAGATCATGAATACATCTACACTGTAAAAAGTGAACAGTTGGATCAACTTATATAAATTACTTCAATTGGTAACACCCAAGAAAATTAAGTTTTCTCAAATTAAATTATCATGTTTTATCAACTTAATTTCACTAGGTCAATCACACTTATATTATTTGAGTTCATTCAGTCCTGTTATTTACATTAGTCTGACTTAATTTCACTGCATTCCAACTTAAATGTATTAATTTTCCTACAGTTGGATCAACTTAAAAAAAATTACTTCAATTGGTAACACCTAAAAATATTAAGTTTTCTCAACTTAAATTATTATATTTTATCAACTTAATTTCACTAGGTCAATCACACAAGACTCAAATTGCTTTAGAAATATTTATTAACAATTCATTTTTTACGCTGACAGTATTTCCATATTACAAACTTTGAGAACAAACAGTTCATATTTGTTGTGCCAATGAAATTTCATTTACTGACACACTTATACACACCATTGTATTAACAGTCTTTTTCAAAAGTTGTCTTTGCACTGCATTAAGCTCAAAACGGAGCCAGAAAAAATTAATCTAAAAACTGTGGTTATGCCCTTAAATGAGCCACCTTAAAACAATTAAAGGGATAGTTAAACCAAAAATGGTTCAAGTTCTTCCAAACCTGTATGAATTTCTTTCTTCTGCTGAACACAAAAGAAGATGTGTTGAAGAATGTTGGTTACCAGACAGTTGACAGTATCCATTGACTTCCATAGCAAAAAAAAAAAAAATATATATATACTGGAAGTCAATGGGTACATCAACTGTCTGGTAACCAACATTCTTTAACACATCATCTTTTGTATTCAGCAGAAGAAATAAACTCATACAGGTTTGGAACAACCATAAGTGTATTATGAGAAGTGCTTTAGAACAGCTTACAGGTAATGCCCTAAACTGAGAAATATTTTTATAAAAAATAATAATGATAATTTTTTTTTTTTTTTTAACAGCTTATATTTATAGGTGATTACCCTTTCACCAATTTAAAGTGAACCAATCAACTACAGATTCGAACATACAACTACACATTCATACTAGACATATGAATGAACAAAAGATCTACAAACATAAGAAAACAAATGAAACATCTAACTAAAACTGAGACATTCTTTCAAACACAGACTAGACATTCAAACATTACTGAAGTTCACTGTAGTCTACGGAAAAGACTTTGCACTTTTGGTGACATCTTGTGCGTATCAAGCTGCAAGAGAACTTTCTGGAATACCTCAAATGTAAAATGAAGTGGTTTTGGATAAGCCAGATTGATGATGTATATCATCCCGAGAAGCAAGGCACAAGCTGATGTGAACGAAGGCAGTTCGTTCAAAACCTTAACACCCTCGATGACGACACCTATGTCAGACGGTGATTCGTGATGTTCTCCCCCCTCCTTCCGAATAACATAAACCGCCATGGTGAGCTGCTCCAGCTCACCCTCACAATCATCTCGCTGGTTCTCCTAAAGTAGTGTACATAAATAAATAAAAAGTAAATAAAAAAATGCTTTCATAACTACAAAACAAATTTAAACTTTCTGAAAAATAAAATCAAAATAGAATATGCAGAATTTCAACTCACAAGGTACTCCTTGATAAGGTCTTGAGGATTTTCCCCCAGGAACACGATGAGGGCCTTCAGGACACACTTTCTTTTTAAGTGAATGTTTTCAGTCTGTGATAAAAATAATCACAATTGCTTTATTATTTAAAAAATTCAGAGTAATCTGTAATAGAGAATTAGATTTCACTGAGGATAGCAAAGGACAAGAAAATATAAACATTTACAAAACTGTAAAAGTTTGTATTAATGACTGGCCAAAGTATATCACAGAAGTATACAAAAGTTCATTTTTCAGATATAAACACTGATGTCTACGTTACCGTTCAAAATATAATTAATCCGCTTTTGAAAGTAACTGCGTGGTTCAAATAACAACTATATTGCTTTGACTGAAGTGGTTACGCGCAGAGCTTCCGGACTCCACGTCAGAACGCCTGCTCATTATTGGCCAGCTCCTGCATCAGAATAACACATATGCGTCGTTCTGCTCACGTGTACAGCGTCTGCCAATACTGAGCTGGCGTTCTGACGTGGAATCTGGAAGCTCTGCGCTGAGTTTACTACATGAACGGCATAGGAGACCGACAGGGGAGAAAAGAAACTGTTGAATTTAAAGTTGTTATTTTGTTTTTATACATTTACATTTTGAGTAAACTAACAAAAAAAAATTATTTTATGAGTGGACTATCACTGTTAAATACTCGTCAGCAATTCTCTAAGATCGCATCTTTGATCATTCACACAGCGTAATCGTCACTCGCGTGAACAAGCACCGATTTCCCTATGATTTCGGGCATTTGTCTGAGATTTCGCAAAACCTGTCGGCGGGTCAAAATCGGGCATGAACTCAACATTATGCAATATAAGGGAGTCAAACCTGAGAAGGGAGTCCAGGAGATCCCATAGCATTCCTGCTGAAACCCCTTTAATAACCGATTGTGTTTATGAGGATATTCACAGAGACGGGCATTCCGACTTAATTTTGAATTATCGTGTCCGTCAAGCTCAGAGAGAAAGAGCACTGAACTCTGTGTCTGCCCGGCTCTGTGTGCATACACTTGCGCTTGATGTTTAAACTGACAGGGCTTAAAAACGTAAATGTAAAATGTAAATTTTTACCTGTTCAAGATAACTACTTTGAATGGAGCTAAATACATATAATATATATATATATCATAAACATTTTAATGGTGTTTTTATTATGTGACTAACAACTATAGATGATAAAGTACAGAAACAAGATTCTGATTTTGGGACGGTTGACATTCACTTTAGGACAGTTCAAATGTTTTTCAGGACAGTTCCAGGACGGAGGTGAAAAAAGTTAGTCTGGAGCCCTGGACGGGGATTATGATAATCGTGAACGAGTGTACATGCCCGCTCCGAATTTACGAAGGATTGGAATTCATTAACATACACATTTAACTATCAAATCTAATGTTTACTAAGCATTTGCGAATCCAGTTTTCAGAAAGGTCCATTTTACACACAAATTAGTGTTGCACGATGCACCGTTACTTCAAGTATCGCGGAATTCTCGGATATTAAAAACGTCACGATTCCTAAATTTATTAGTATCGATACTTCTAAGAATGACCGCATTCCAGATTTGTAAGAGACGTTTTTCATGTTGGTGTGTGCAACGCACGCTTCCAGTGCCTCCCTATGGATGTCTGTGTTTTAAAAACCTTTACAAAAGGATGACATTCTCCAATGGGGGTCCTGTTTCTAGATCAGGATCTCTCTGCACACGCAAGGTCTCTTGCTCGCTCTGCCTCTCCCTTTTGTGAACTAAAGACTGTTATAGGCCTAAATAATTTTAGTGATATTTTTATTAACATTTTGTAATTGTATTGGTTTTAGTGTTAGGCTATTATTGTCATTAAATGTTTTGTTAATGTGCTATGGAAACAAAATGCTGACGAACAATAACAGCTTAAGAATGATGCGGTCTGTTATAACAAGCACTCTTGACGATTTGTCACCTTGCAATTCAATATTGATGTGGGATGTAAATTTGTAGTCGGTTTTAAACATTTTCTTTGAGGAGTTCTCAATCCTCATACGCGCGTGTCGGTGATGTGGTTATGAATTTAGGCAAGACAAATTAATTGTAGTTCCTATAATATTAATTTAATAACAGTATAACCTTATAATAATGATAATAATAATAATAATTATTATTTAATACATTAATGGGAAACCGAGCCAAATATCGTATTGATATCGTTAAAGGCAGCAGCCATCAGCGCTATCTCTGACTATCGTCGATACACGATACTATCGTCTATCGGCACAACCTTAGTTTAAGTTTTATTCAGACAGGTCCTATTTTACCAAAGGACATAATTTATAATTATCTGTAATCAATCATTTTATATTATAATATACAAACGTTCCTGGCAACACCATAAAGCTCTCTATTAAGGTGCAGTATTTTAAGGTGATGTATTATTGGAAAGCTAAACTGGAAAATAAGAAAATGGGATAAGTAGGCTCAGAAGTATGGAGCTAAAGGAGTCTCAATAAAGATAAATGCCACACACTACATTCACATATGCACACACAGAATTCATACATGCACACATGATTCATAAATTCACACACAGGATACACAAATGCGCACAAAATTCACAAATGCACGCACAACATTTAAAAAGCACAGAAGATTCACAAATCTAATTTTCTACTAAAGAAAACCCTGACATTTTTTTCCAGGATGAAACACCTCGAGCAAATGACGCTAGCGTTAAGCACAGCTCCCTAGTCAGGGCATCAGTCAATGGGCGGCCTCCCTGATCAGTGCCCTGATGACTGAACGGGAGCTGATTGAGACGCACCCAATGACTTTTTATCACAGACTTTCAACATCATTTTGGGCGAAAAAAAAGGCTATGAATAAATCAGAGCCACCGTTTCGAAGACAAATAAAAGAACAGACAAACATTACTTTAAAAGCAAACTCAATATTATACTGCAAGAATTCAAATTCTAGCATTTTGTCCCGCTCCCCGAGCACTTCCCGCCGAACGCATTTCAAATATCTTGCGCGGCACAGACGGTTAAGGACGGAGGCATCAATTTTAAAATTATTTTATACACATATAGTAGGGAGGTTAAGCGACTTTTGACTTCAAGTCATGATGCAAAGGTCCCCTTTGGTATGGAAGTACCTTAGGGCCATAGAAATAAATTCATCCTAAGACACAAGTGAGATCACATTTTGTATCTTATATACACACATTTTTTAAAAATGGCCGCCGACCATACTTGAGAGGCCCATATCTTTGCTTCTGTTATAGCTATAATGACAAATGTGGTGTCAAAGTGTACATTTTGGGGGTCAAGGAGTCCAATGAAATAGGTTCCAAGACAAAAAAAACAATAATGTTGTCCTTACCATGACAATTGGAGGTGAAGTATGCAATTTTTATTAAGAAAATGCATGCCAAACACACAGTCCATTCACAACTTAATAATAATTTAATAAATAACTTAAATAAATAATTTAATAAATAACTTAAAATAACTTCAAGTGTTGAATATGTGTATTATGGGTGCAAAGGAACTGATTAGTGAGACAACAAGTTCATAACTATGTTCACAGTTTATAAGTAGGCAATGCCATACCTACAATATTCTAGTGATGAAGACTAATAGTTTAGTGTAAATACATCACTAAGATGCTTTTCTATTTCCCACCACTGTGGGAACATGAGCCACGACATCCACAGAGAGACATGCAAGGCAGCCTCTGCATGCAGCATTTGCAAGGTGCCTTACAGTCAGTCTTACACTTACAAATGACAAGTTCTGGCAAGTCCTTTGAAATAATGGCAGTTGTAGTGTAGACAGGAGTTGGTGGAGAGTCTGGGGAATCCTGCTGCCATCCCCATAGAGACGGCGAAACTGTTGCATGGTCTTTGACAAGTGTATTGCCCCATACATGTCCACTCTAAAGAGAAACATAATTAGTGATACAAAGGCCCTTCATTATTCTTAGCCATGTTTATATTATGCCCCCATGCAAAGTTGTCTTACCTGATAAGCTACTCGAAGGAGGTGCTGATGAAGTGCATCACTGCTTGGTGGCATGTGGTCAAAGTCTTTTCCTTTGTGGAAGAAGAGGGAGAGTCGCGCAGCATCCACAGTTGTGATGTTGTCCTCAGATACACCATAGAGCATCAGGACAAATCTCTGGAGGGTGGGTGTGTGGGTTCTGATCATCTCAGCGGTGGGGGTTGGGCCAGAGAGCAGCTGAAGTGGTAAGGTGAGCTCAGGCAGGGACTGCCACACGGACCAGGCTGTCTTCTTGCCTTTGCCAAAGAATGCAGAGGTAGTGTCGCACCCCGTTAGGGCATGAAATGCTGGCAGTGCCATTGCCTTGGATGGTCCAAGACTGTGAGCAATGGCATCTGCTGGAATGTACCTGGAAAAGGGAAAAATAGTTATTGATTGGTCTACTGAAATAAGAGCTAATAGAATAAATACATCTTGGTGAAATGATCTATACCTGAAGTGGCGCCGTACACCAAAAGCAATCCAGAGTTTGGCGATCTTCTGTCCAAGGTTGACAAAGGTGGCAATGGCCAGTACAACAACATCACTATCACAGCTGCGGACAATCACTCGACGATGTCCAGCAACAGTAGCTGCAGCCACATGCAGGAAAATCCGTGTATCGGCTTCCTCATGTGTGCAAGGGGCCAGTGCATCAGTGTCAATGTCAGCTGATGAACTTACACAGTCCTCAAGCAAAGTGGTGAAGAGCTCCTTGCCCTGGAATGGAGAGATTTAAAATATCCTTCACTCCCACAGCCATCATGTCTAATTCTTCAATAATTTACAGAAGAGCTAACAGACTAATTCAATTTCCCCTTGGGGACAAATAAAGTAATTTTGAATTTGAATTAGATTTTTTTGAATACCTGTGGAAGTGTCATGAGCTTCAAGCTTTTGGCCATCTCCATGAACAATTCCTGCTTGTTCAGGTCCACTCGTAGGAAGGAAGCCCAGTTGCCAGGAACTTTGGTTGAGAGAGTAACCCTCCTTCTTGCACCAGTGCCTCTTTGATCCCGAGTTCCGGACTTCAAACTTGTCTTCGAGTACACATCCCAGACAATGTCAACGCGGTCATTTCTTTCAAACCAGGAAAGGATATATGGTGCAAACACATCTGTGAAATATTGTCCAATGGTCACAGCACTTCCAGGATGAAGCATCTGAACAAGGACAGCACCATCCAGCACAGCTGCAGTTGTCACAGGTCTGTGGTTGTCTAAATCTCTGGGGACAATGCAATCTAGAATCTCACTCTTGTTTCCGTGATGCATTTTTCCCTTCCGAGTGAGTGAAGGTGGATGGGGAGAACTTTCATGTGAGAACACTCCCTCATCAATTTTGCGACCAGAATGAACAGCCAGCAAAAGTTGGCTAATTTTTGCTTGTTGGTCCTTGACCACAGCCACCTCTGATTTGTTGCATCGTTGGGAAATTGGAGCCTTGAACAGTTTCAGCCTGGTGAGTGGTATTGGAGCTGTGAATGCCTCTTCCTGTGACCTCACTCGCTTGTCAACAAATACTGTGTATCTTTTCATTCCAATGTTCTTCACTTCCCTTACACTGTCTACCACATCTGGGGGCATGACGATTGATTCATCTAAGTCCAGCAGATCCCCACTATCCTCCATGAAGGGATTTCCCAGATCCTCAAAGGCATCCACCAGTGCCAGTACATCAGTCTGAAAATAAAATGATTTAAAAAAAAAAATACAAATCATTTATACCACTGAAATGCATAGTTATCTCTCAATTTTCAGTACAACAGAAATGTACCTTATAATCATTTTGAAATTTGGGGTATTGTTCATGGTGCCTCTGTTCATCTGATTCATTTGATCCCTCGAATTCTCGGACTAGGCGTGCCAGCTCAGGGCGAACAACCTGCTCTCGGCGGACTGTGTCTGGGTCATCCAGGTTCTCAATGACACCACCATGATTCTTGAGCCAATCAATTAGTTGCTCATGCATCTGGTCATGGGGGATCTTGGAGAACGCTCGTCTCGACTTCTGCCCCATGAAGTTACCACTCTGGAACTCCACAAACAGAGCAGGATGTCGTTCTTCTAATGTAGCCATATCACGGAGATGGATGGGTAGGTTCCGGGCATAGTGCGTATGATCCAGTGCAAATACCCATGGCATCAGAGAGTCAAGTGTCTCCATGTAGAGGGAGAAGTCTGCTGAGCGACAGGACTTGACAAACTGAAAAAAAAAAAAATAATATTTATATGAAATACAAGGTGAAGGAGCTTTAATCTTGATTTAAGAATATGAATTTGATAAAGAACTGAATGAGACACATGATTTGAACATATCTTACCTGAAGAATGAGAAGATCCAGCTCCATGGACTTGAACCAGAAATCTGCTTGGGGTTGTGAGGCACAAAGCGTCTTGAGCCATTCATCAAAAGGCTGAGGGATTAGATCGCTCGGCTCATCATTGTCATTTGTTGCCTTCTCCATGTACTTATCATAAGCCTTCTTCATGAGCACATAGAGAGCAGCTACAGACACCTGATGGATGTATCGGGTTCTGCATATGTGGTGAACACTAATGAAAGCCTGAGCTTTGCCACTAGTCGAGATGCCACTATTGATAAGAACTGTGGTCCACCCACTGCCATCCAGCCAGTCACCAGACACGCTCCACAGCATCTTTTCAGTATGCATTGGCCCCAGTGTTACCAGGAAGGAATCCTCACCAAGCTCGGTCTGAGGAAACTTCCACTGAAGTTTCTTGGCCAGTGTGAAGAGTGGTTGATCAGCTACCATGACTGGTGTCTGACCTGGATTAAGGTAGCTGATTGTTTGTCTGAGGACTTTCATTGCATGCCAAGCCATAGTGGGGCTGGTAGGGGGCTCTGTGAACAGTGGCAACATGTATGATTTGGATGGGGGAGTTGAAATAGCCTCTGTGATGCTGGCATAATATGCAGCCCATGAGGTCCATTCTCCAGCTTCAAGGTTCTCTTTCACGAGAATGTTTCTGACTCTCTCTAACCACTGGTAGCCTTCTTCAATTACATTGATGAGAGGACGGGAGGCTGGATGAGGATGACTGTTGGTATTCATGGCAGGAACATACAAGACCTCATCAGTTGGCAGTGAAAAATCCAGATCCATGGTTGTGTAGTGAGGTGGCAAGGATTTCACGTGCTTCTTCCCCATTTGAGCTGGATCTAGGATGTCAGTCAGATTCTCAGTCTGTTGGCTGTCTGAAGAGAAGTGCTGTTGAATGCTGATGCATGTTCCATGGAGGGCTGATGTTGCTATTGTCGATGATGGGTTGTGGTCAATGTTATCAAAACCGCCAATGGTGAAGACACCCTTGACTGCCTGAGGTGGGACCACGACACCAATCTGCTCCCAGTGACTGATCACTGAATTCGCTATATCTATGCTAAATGATTTCAAGCGGTCATATGACACACACATTCCTCTTTTATGCATGGCCTCCACCAGATATCTACTACCACTTTGCTAGTGTAGTTTCATTGCCAGATATAGCGAAGCTGGTGTTTCTCTCTCTCTTATGTGACGAGGAACACTGCCATGTTTCTTTGATCTGCATCTTACAGAGTTGAAAATTATTTGCTGCCCAATGGATGTTGCAACCTGGAATTTCTTAGGTCCAGGAGGTGGCTGATCAATACCTGATCCATCAAGAAGCATGTGTAAGAACGATCTCAAAATGGGAGGGATAGAATCAGCTTCACAGGAAGTTGAGAAGGAACCTGTAAAAGCATGCTTCATGGGGAGATACTCTTGCCGGAGGATTTTGGCTGCTTTGAAGATGATGGAGACATCGGTAGAAGTGTTGTTTTTCATGTCAGCAACAGCTTTGCTCAGGTCATCATCAAATACAAGGGACCAGACACGATTTATTTGTACTGATCTGATGTCAGGGATCAGGCGTTCAATATCCTCCCGAAGGCGTGTGGTGTTGCATTTGATGTTTGGAAATCCAAGATCAGCAATGTGCTCGTCATAGAGGGCTGTCAAGTCAGACATTGCCAGTGATTCCCCTGAGCAACGATAGTCCTCGATGTATTCGAGCAACTCATTGAGGACATGTGCTCTGATGACCTGAGTTGCATTACTTTCAGTTGAGTCACATCCAACAGTTTCTGCTTTTCTATAGAGCCTAGTCAGGCATGCACGATGATAAACAGCATTAATAGCAACCATGTCACCAGCAGCTAGTTCAGCCAATAGATGCCTGTCACCCACCACCTGAGCACATTCTTTCACTTTTCTATCCAAGCCAAGGGTGGCAGCCCTCCTCAGTTCCTTTTTTCTGCCCACTTCACCACAGAAGAGACATGGTTTATCGAATGGTTCATATGATGATGTTGAGGGTCTGGGTAAAGCGAGTGCGGTGGACTTATCACTCATGCGCCGTGTTTTTACTGGGCTCAAAGACTCTTCATGCTTTTTTCTTTTTCTTGCTCTCTCAACTTTTTGTTTATCAATCGCATTTCTGCAGCTTTTGTGCCACACCATAGGATTTTGAATCATCAGCTGAACTACATCCTGACTACCACCACTAATGTCCACTATAAAATCAGGCAGACCCCCTAATGCCTTCAGCTCCTGGATGTTATCTAAAGCTTCTTTGTAACATGATTGCAATCGTTCAGGATTGTTTCTCAGTTTGAATGATGAAGAGGGATCTACTGTTTTTTTCAATCTTTAGGGCGGACTGACATAGGAAGCATAAACTCCAGTCATGGCATTCCATTATGGCTAATCTGAAAAAGAAATGAAGACATCATAAGATAGATAATAACATCATAAGATAACATCATATACATCTTTAACATCATAAGATAGATAATATAGTCATTAACAAGCATTTAAAATCTATCAAATAATGAAGCTAACTAGCTAGCAACATGTAGGCTATGTGCTTGCTTCAATAACAATAACGCTAACTAGTCACTAGCTGGGTATGATGAAGCTAACTAGTTACTAGTGACCTAGTTATAATGAAGCTAACTAGTCAACTAGCTAGCTAGTTATTAGTTATCTAACATTAAAAACATTTTTTTCTATTTAATGAGAAAGTCATACGAACCTCAGTGCCAACCTGTCACCTCTGTCCTTCAACAGCTGTCACAGCTCCTGGTGCAGATGGAATGTGTTGTTGCAGGAACTGATTTGCTATAGGCTACTCCTGACTGATCGAAATCTCATTCTACTTAGGACAAATTTAATGTATAGAAGTAGCTGCACAATAAAATTTTAGTTTTTGAAAGAAAAGATAAGAAAAGTCACTCTGATGACACAATTTTTATGTGAAATTTGCATATTTAACCCCCAATTGTCATGATCTGAGGTAAATTATTATTTTAAACTTGAAACCAATTTTATTGGATTCCTTGACCCCAAAAATGTACACTTTGACACCACATTTGTCATTATAGCAATAACAGAAGCAAAGATATGGGCTCTAGAGTATTTTCGGCGTATTGGCGGCCATTTTTGAAAAATCATGTTTATTTCTGATACAAAATGTGATCTCACTTGTGTCTTAGGATAAATTTATTTGTATGACCCTAAGGTACTTCCATACCAAAGGGGACCTTTGCATCATGACTTGAAGTCAAACGCCTATTTTTTGGGCTTAACCTCCCTACTAATACTCCTAATATCCAAACTGAACACATTTTTATAAAACAAACGAGTAAATACAACATCCTGTAACGTTAGCCTATAAGCCTAAGTTACATAAACATATTCAGTAACGTTAGGCCTACGCTATATCGCAAACGTACGTTCAAAAATTCGGTTAATTACGATTTCGTTAGTATTCATGTTCACAAACAACATTAACTCATAAAAAACTAAACCACACATCCAACAAAGTTGCATATTCGAGTATATTAATTAAACAAACTTCCAACCTACCTTTTTCACCCGAGTCCGGCGGAGAGAAAAAGAAAATGGTGGTTGAGCAGAAGTTTCCAGACAGGCTCGTGCGTCATGACTTCAGAAAAAAACACGTATGACGCAGGGTCCTTAAAGGGAAATGATACTTTGGGTGAAAGTGAGATATTTGAGTGTCAGTGCATTTCTATGCGTTCAAGTTGAATGAGTGTACAATAATCAATTACGATTAGGAAAGCAGAAATACAAAGTAAATAGACTCAAATAGTTCTAGTAATCCAACTTACACCCATATTCACTTTTTACAGTGAGGTTAGGCTTTTGTAGAAAGGGATCTAATATTAAACAAACCGAGCTTTATAATTTGTTCATCTGTATTACATCAGTTTTTTAATTGTTGAACATCAATTACAATTTTTGTATTTCCTAGTACGGGGGAACAGACACAATCTCTATATTGGTGGAATCATTGATAATGCCTCAAACTCTGAAACATTTAAGGGCTCTTACATTTGAAATAAGGGGCTTTCGCACCGGAGGAACCGTTTCATAGTGCATAGTTCTTTTCATAAAACTAAAGTCGGAAGTATCTGCTTTTTGGCGTGTTCGCACCACAGGAACTGTAAACGATTTTAGTTATATATATACAGTATATACTCCACAAACTATCTCTACAAACATGTAAAACAGTGATAGATGGACCTCTCATCCTTTAAGCTATGGAGAAAATCCAACGCAACTTTGAGGGAACCAAGAGAAACAGGATTATGTATTTCTGCTCAGCTAGCGACATTGGACATCAACCACATGCAAATGCTAATACTTTTTCATATGCTGTCTACTTGTTTGTTTAACAGTTCTATTTAATAACGTATTAGACAGGACTGTTAAACAGATCTTAAACTAATGAATACAGAGAACAGAAGCACTGTGTGCTCAGACTCTGGTGTTCTCAGTGCAATCAAAATAAATGTTCGCTGCGCCGCTAAAATAAGAGTCACAACAACAAGCGTGGCATACGTCAATATTGAGTTCCTACTGGTGGTGCAACCAGGAGAATGGCCTTGGGGAACACTTAGTCCTCAGGGAGCCACCCTGGTGGCTAGTTCCTATAACTAAGTTCTACCCAGTGCGAAAGGGGCTGTAGTTCACCCTGGGTAATTTTAAACCCCAAGTAAATGGGATCCTGCGTTATCTTATTTTATGTTTCACACTGCTCATACTTTGCTCAGTTAACAATTAATCCTGGAAATTCATAATCTGACACCACACTATAAATTCTTAAACCCTTGGTTACTGTTCTTATTTGAATAGGCCTACATGCGGTATATACATTAAAATATAACAATAATAAACAATGTAATTGAAAGTAAAAATTCATCATAACTATTTTACTAAGGATGATAATCTCAAGTGTTAAATTTTTTTTTTTTTTTTTTTAGAATTTGGAATAGACTATCAAGAATGTCTCGCAGGTAATTATTAAACTTTTGAGTCTATTTTTTATGTATACATTGAATAATTCATCAACCTCTATCAGTTATGAATTAACTTAATTAATTGCTTGACTTTCGTGTGTGCGTGTGTGTGTGTGTGTGTGTGTGTGTGTGTGTGATCACCAGGTTTCGTTCAGGTGAAGGCAGCATAGGTCTAGGTGGCACAGAGCAGGGACAAGTACACAACCGCTTCTAATGCACTCTTCTGCAACAAACCAGGACAAAACAAATCCTCTAGTCTAGTGGAAATGTACTAAATCTGGGATTTATTTTGGATTTTAGTTATTTAGATATACAGTTGTTTTATGAAAACAACTTTGTATAGACTGAAATGTTATCAGCAGGAATTGAAGGTCTTGGGTTGCATACTGTATTGCATAATTTTTTGGACAATAAATAGATAAAAGTTTACGTATCAATGAATAATTTTAGATTAATCTGTAAAGCCTGTACCGATGCAATGTTGTACTTTTCTCACAAAATGTATTTCCTCCCTGTTTCTCAGTAGTAATCAATCCAATAAGGAAAGTCACCTAAAAAACTCAGATCAGTTGTTTTACAGATCGTGAGATGATTGTTTTGAAAGAAAATATAAGAACAACTATTACACACACACACACACACACACACACACATACATACATATATGTGTATATATATAAATGGCAAATCCATATATATATATATTGAGTATATATATATATATATTCTTTGGGTTTTTAAATACACTAGTTACACTGAGAAAAGGTTACTAAATAACGTTTGTGTCATAAAAACAGAAAGAGATCAGAGAAAGAGTCAAATTGTATTGGTGTGTTATTTTGGACCTGACTGAGGTAGATAGGGGAAGTACAATGTCTTTAAAGATGTTTCCTGCTGATAAAAGCTGTTATCAGTTTCCAATACTACATTATATATAACTGCTGTCACAAATTAACATGTTAACTATTGTGATTTAATATTATTCTTTTTTTATGTTTAACAATTTCGAAATAGCCTATAACGCAATTAATGTACCATCCTTTTTTTCTGGCATGCTTTGACTAGCATATTATGATCACGCTCTCATTCATTCAAGTGCTTTTAAACCATTCAAGCACGATAAGATTACTCAAATCTGTACTGTTCTGTGAAGTGGCTCTCTGTAAACAACCCTAAACGCGTAACGCAGAAATCCGCTTCTCAGTGCGACAGTACAGATTTGAATTCTTTTTTGCAAACCTGAACCAACAAAACACACAAAATTAAGTTAAAAAAGCCCATTTTCTTAAATGACCATAAAGAGTTGCGAGAAATTAGGATTTGTCAGATTCGCGTTGTGTCTTAAAGTGACAGCAGCCTAATAAACAAGCTGAAGTCTGTCATAAATGTTAATCGTTAACAAACGAAAAAGGGAAAATCACACACTGCTCTTGACTGAATAACATTTGTGGCTTTAATATTGATTAATCTGAATTTAATTTATAGTGAAGACTGTGCAGTGTTACTTTACTTTGATTCGTTTTTTTTTTTTTTTTTTGTATAGTTACCTGAATATTACTGTAAAAATCTTTACATGATTCAGAAGCAACGGGGAAAAAAGTTTTAAAATAAAAGCCTATTAAATGTTTCAAAAAAGTATTTGGTTTAACAAAATGCCATTCATTTGCTTTTAACTTTGACTTGTTTGGAATTTTGAGATGTATTAGCACTTAAAATGTAATGTCACGTCTAGAATCAATCATTGTAAATTTCACTGTATTATGAACACAGCAGTAATGTTTGTAACTTTTTGGTTTCTAAATTGTAAACAAAACTGCTTATACAGTACAAAAGATTGTTTTATCATTACATTTGACAAATTCAAACAGTCAGAAGCTGTTGTGATTTACATGTGAACACTTTTTAATAAAATAGCAACAAATATATTTACAACAAAAGTGTAAAAAAATCTTAATAGGTCAATATAAGCCTTGTCATATGATTTATTATTGTTTGTTTTACATTTGAGGAGAGCATAGGCTATATTCCAAAACTTTCTGAAAATACAGTATTGAGAATTAACTGCATAGTTACTAGAAATGTTTACCTTGGATATTACACAATTTGAATGTATAAAAAATAAGTGAAAAAATAAAAAAAATTTCAAGATGTTTCCTCTCTGAGAACTCTAACTTTCTAACTCTAACTAACCAATTCTGTAGGTCCATAGCCTATTTGAACAGGATTTGTTTCCAGGTATGACTGTACTAAAAATGTGCTTTTGACTTTCATTTGTATTTGGATTATATTTATATATATATATATATATATATATATATATATATATATATATATATATATATATGCACACACACACACACACACATATTTTTTTCTTTCCTCGCATTCTTTCTTGTGTGACACACCTGAATGAAAGGCTCATTAATATGCAAGTTCATTAATATGCAGGGTCATTAGTATGCAGGGTCTTTGTCTTCTCAGGTGTGGATCACAGCCCAAACAAAAAGTGTTTTACACAATTCAAATCAATGTATTGTTTTATATAAATGATTAGGCAGGGTGATTTTCAGATCATTTTGAAGCAAAAACTCTAGGCAACAACATCCATTAGTCAAAAGTCTTGTGGACACATATTTAGTATCTGTTTTGTGGCCTTATTTCAGAAACTTTAATTTTTAGTTTTTTTGAATAAACATTCTCTAAAAAATACAAACATGTACATACATATTGCTCACATATTATGGTAGCCATGTTTGTGCTAAATAGAGTGTAATTACACATTTGCCATTAATATGTTTATAAGCAACTGAAAAAAGCACAAATGTCAGGGCATGTCTATAAATCTCAAGGACCCCAAAAAGCCCTTAGACCCCAGAGGGTTACAGGGTACGTATCATAAAAATCGGACTTTTTCCAATGTTAAGTGGAATAATTGGGTCCCCAATGCATCTACCAACCCAGAAAATGTGAAAAGTGACAACCCAGTTACTTTGTTTTGGTAACCCTTTCTCTGCAGGTATGTCAAAAAATAAGCAGATCAGATTCTTCTGATGTAGGAAGGGGATCTTATTATAATATTAGCGCCCCTTAATCTGCACGTTTCCACCCACCCCGCCATTTGGTTTTTGCAAACAAGAACAGTGTAACCAGTTCTAACGCAATGGCAAAAGTTTGAGCAAAGCATGCAAACTGTTCTGTCGTTGCCTCGTTGGCTGCACAGATGAGCACAGAACATTATTTTGAGTCCCAGCCTCAGAGTGTTACGGAACGACAAAGGCAGGATGCAATTGCAAAGACGCTATTTATTACTCAGGTCAGGGAAGTAAACACACACACTCAGAATGCAACACAGAGGAGTGGTCGGACGGACACCAGCGCTGGATGACAGGTGACGCAGGGACCTCGGTGGGCAACGGGTGATGGTGCTCTGTGATCCAGTGGTAGTCCCAACCGTGCTCTGAGGTCCAGTGAAGGTGAAGGAATCCAAATGACGACCGACACGAAGAGAGACACAGGGAAATCCACTCTCAGGGAGACAGACACGGGAACAGGAACACGCCAGGGAAACCATACAACGATCTGACGACATGAGACAGCAGTTACTGACATATAAAGGGACAAACAAGTGGAACCAGCTGGCGCCGCTAATCAGAGATAATCAGCGGCCACACCCACACACACGCAACAGCACGCAGGACGAGAGAGAGACGGTGAATTGATCCACCGTGACACAGAGGAGACAACAGAGCAGTGCATTTATTTTATTTTCAACGGAAATCCCCCAGAAACAGCAAGTTTCAAGCCGGAGTGCAAAAGTTGAATCAATGTAACTCCACAAGAACTACGTAAATGTATCCACTAACCATTCAGAAACATTCAGGTGCAGTCTATAAGTTGCTAAACTAAAACTTCCTGAGTGAGTCTCTCCAAGGCATGCACTCCGCTGGTTATTTCTGAGATTTTGGATAAGTGAGATTTGCATGTTTTGTTGTATCTGACGCCGCATCCAAAGCTTGTGTAAACGATCAGCCCTCTTCTGAACAGGGGCGGAGACCATCAGCTCATTTGCATTTAAAGGGACACACACAAACACAGCACGTTTTTGCTTACACGCAAAAAGGGGCAAATTTTGACAAGCTATAATAAATGATCTGGGGGGTGTTTTGAGCTGAAATTTCACAAACACTTTCTGGGGACCCATATATGTAATGAATGGACTTAATCAAAATGCTCTAGACATAAAACCTTCCCCCTCTCCTCTGTTGCCATTGGCTCTCATAGCCTTTTTCTTCAGCGCCGTCGACAGGCGCCGGGAGGAACCACTGTCTATGTGGAAAGATCGAGGCACGCGGGACCTGAGCCGGCATGAGCGCGCTCAACTCCGTGCGCTCTACCCCTTTGCCGCACTGTTTTTTTCCTCCGAGGCTCGTGGGAGGAAGAAAACGGGAGGACGCGAGGAGTGCGATCGCTTTCTATAGAGAAAGCGATCCGTGAAAGCAGAGAGGAGATACTCATGCTCTCCCAGTGAGCCTCAGCATGGGATTTCCCCAGGCACGAAACATACTCGCTGTGCTCGTCTTCAGAATGTTGGGGCACCCTGCACGAGCACGAGCCACATGGGTGGCGCGACATTTGAATCAACGTCGCAATTTGGCGCGCTGATTCAGCTGGATCCGCTGCTTTGCTGGTCAACGGCGAGAAGGCTTGAATCCTCGAAGAGTCAGCAAAGAGAAGTGTCGTCGCTGAAAGAGAATTGATCTGAGGATCCTATTGTAGAATGCCTGCTTATATAGACAGATGTCACGCCTATTCTGGTGGCTCTGGCGGAAAAAAACAAACAGCTATTGACCAATCAGAATAAAGGACTGGAACGAACCGTTTTATAATTTTCAAGCTTTATTTAGGGATTGTTGTGTTTGTTTGGGTTGATTTCAAATATCAGTGTTTCTCAGAGAATGCTTTCTGTACCTTTAATTTCACATTTGACATGTTATTTTAGAAATTAATAGCAGGTTAAGTTTAATGTTTTGTTTCAAAATACATTGGTTACAACATGAGGGTATATACACACAAAGGCTGAGGACTAAACAAGACACACATGTGAACAAATAAGACAATGAACTAATGACAACATAGCACATGAGACTTGGGAAGCACATGACAAGATAACATGAAGAGATAAGGGAATTAAACATGTTCATAAGCCACTAACACAGTGTTCATTTTTTATTAGAGATGGAAATGTTTTACTCGTGTCACCAGCTTGTGGTTATAAATGAATGCTTATTAATGTAGTTGTGGGTGGTGGCTGTCAAACATTGATATAGAAATTAAGATATGGTTGGAATAAATGTAAAACAGCATAATTTACATTTCTCTGTTCCTCTTTTTGATTTAGTTAGTCTATTTGGGTTAGATTTGAATAGAATCCAGACTCTTCAGTCTGTTAGGGCATCATCTTGCTTATGTCATTGCAAATACTCTAGGCTTTCTTTTTGAGCCTGGTTTCTGCTTAGTCTGCAACATTATTAAATTTAAAACTAGGACTCTTGCACCCTTGAAACAAATTAACAGTACTTATGTTCACAGCTCAAATTATGGAATCAAAAATTGTATAAGCTATGTAGCCCAATGTTTTCATACAAAGACTTGACATAGAAAAATATGTTCTGCTGATCCTAAAGACTATAATATCTCAGTTGTAGCATAGTGTGTTAAATTGACAGAATTGTAGATGTCTGTTAATGCAAATTTTGGTAACACTTTACAATACGGGTGCACAAATATGCATTAATTCATGTTTAACTAATGCACAGATAATTATGTGTTAATGTATGACTCATGAAGAACTAAACCATTAATTAATGATTACTGCATCAGCAACTAATAAACATTCTGAATGATTAATAGATTAAGTAATATATGAATTGTTATTAATTAAATGTGTCAATGTATTAATTCCTTGATAACTTATTTAATTTTTTATAAAGTGTAAATTAATGTGTTAATTACCACAGTTGGTCAAAGCGATGTATTTCAACTTCCAGTTGTCTGCTTTAATTAATCATTAACTAATGATTTGCAAATGTATCATTATGTTATGACTTTACTTGTTGAGGCACATGACTATTAACTAATTGTTAAGTAATATGGCATTTATGGGTTTTGACAGTTTGCAAATGCAGTGAATGTAATGTCAAAGAATGTGTTTGAAGGATGGGTAAGTTGGGCTGCACACAAATATCAGCACACAAGAATCTGAACTCCTGAAGCTGTTACACTGTGTTTAAACTGGACGAGACCAGCTGTCTACACTGGACATGACAGACGATCGCAACTCCATTTGTCCTTCGTAACAGAACTAGCACAAGAGCTCTGAGCACGTCAGAAATAGAGTGTGGCATCGGTTTACTGTCGGGGTTTTGTCGTGTAGCGTTGCGCCACATCCAGTGTAGTATCACTGACTATAATGGACGTTCTATTGTCTTTGTCCAGTCTAGATACAGTGTTATGAAACAGCAGAGCTCGACCGCATGTTTTCAGTTTTCCACGACCTCAAGCTTAACCTGACATAGTCCTGTGCCATGAACAACAAGGTTCAACGGACTCAGTGAAATCATGGTTGTAGATGGTTGGAAATTGAAATCCATGGCTTAGTGTGGATGTCAAACCCATAAATGGCATATTACTTAATAATTAGTTAATAATAACATAACATAATGATACATTTGCAAATCATTAGTTAATGATTAATTAAAGCAGACAACTGGAAGTTGAAGTACATCGCTTTGACCAACTGTAATTAACACATTAATTTACACTTTTAGTTAATAAAATAAGTTAAGGAATTAATACATTATGACACATTTAATTAATAACAATTCATATATTACTTAATCTATTAATCATTTAGAATCTTTATTAGTTACTGATACAGTAATCATTATTTAATGGTTTAGTTCCCTATCAAGGGAACTCCCGCTGCGTGGTTACGCTATGGGAATTCCCCTGTTTGATTGCGTCGTAAAGCGCGTGTATAATAAGTCCAATGGAAGAGCGAAACGTCATAGGCGGGTGACGTCAGAGACCAGGAAGCTATAAAGCACCCCTGAAAGCAGATCGCGTCAGCTTCTGTTGCCTTCAGCAAGCGCTCTCTGTTTATCGTCCTTGTCTATTTACTGTTGTCTGTCACGTTTCAAGCACTATATACAGTGAAGAAAATAAGTATTTGAACACCCTGCTATTTTGCAAGTTCTCCCACTTAGAAATCATGGAGGGGTCTGAAATTGTCATCTTAGGTGCATGTCCACTGTGAGAGACATAATCTATAAAAAAAAATCCAGAAATCACAATGTATGATTTTTTAACTATTTATTTGTAAGATGCAGCTGCAAATAAGTATTTGAACACCTGTCTATCAGCTAGAATTCTGACCCTCAAAGACCTGTTAGTCTGCCTTTAAAATGTCCACCTTCACTCCATTTATTATCCTAAATTAGAAGCAGCTGTTTGAGGTCGTTAGCTGCATAAAGACCCATGTCCACCCCATACAATCAGTAAGAATCCAACTACTAACATGGCCAAGACCAAAGAGCTGTCCAAAAGACACTAGAGACAAAATTGTACACCTCCACAAGGCTGGAAAGGGCTACGGGGAAATTGCCAAGCAGCTTGGTGAAAAAAAGGTCCACTGTTGGAGCAATCATTAGAAAATGGAAGAAGCTAAACATGACTGTCAGTCTCCCTCGGACTGGGGCTCCATGCAAGATCTCACCTCGTGGGGTCTCAATGATCCTAAGAAAGGTGAGAAATCAGCCCAGAATTACACGGGAGGAGCTGGTCAATGACCTGAAAAGAGCTGGGAGCACCGTTTCCAAGGTTACTGTTGGTAAAACACTAAGACGTCATGGTTTGAAATCATGCATGGCACGGAAGGTTCCCTTGCTTAAACCAGCACATGTCAAGGCCCGTCTTAAGTTTGCCAATGACCATTTGGATGATCCAGAGGAGTCATGGGAGAAAGTCATGTGGTCAGATGAGACCAAAATATAACTTTTTGGTCATTATTCCACTAACCGTGTTTGGAGGAAGAAGAATGATGAGTACCATCCCAAGAACACCATTCCTACTGTGAAGCATGGGGGTGGTAGCATCATGCTTTGGGGGTGTTTTTCTGCACATGGGACAGGGCGACTGCACTCTAGTAAGGAGAGGATGACCGGGGTCATGTACTGCGAGATTTTGGGGAACAACCTCCTTCCCTCAGTTAGAGCATTGAAGATGGGTCGAGGCTGGGTCTTCCAACATGACAATGACCCGAAGCACACAGCCAGGATAACCAAGGAGTAGCTCTGTAAGAAGCATATCAAGGTTCTGGCGTGGCCTAGCCAGTCTCCAGACCTAAACCCAATAGAGAATCTTTGGAGGGAGCTCAAACTCCGTGTTTCTCAGCGACAGCCCAGAAACCTGACTGATCTAGAGAAGATCTGTGTGGAGGAGTGGGCCAAAATCCCTCCTGCAGTGTGTGCAAACCTGGTGAAAAACTACAGGAAACGTTTGACCTCTCGCAAACAAAGGTGTTCAAATACTTATTTGCAGCTGTATCTTACAAATAAATAGTTAAAAAATCATACATTGTGATTTCTGGATTTTTTTTTTTTAGATTATGTCTCTCACAGTGGACATGCACCTACGATGACAATTTCAGACCCCTCCATGATTTCTAAGTGGGAGAACTTGCAAAATAGCAGGGTGTTCAAATACTTATTTTCTTCACTGTATATATATATATATATAAAATGTCGAGCAAGCAAGATTTCAAGCGTTGTTCCCTGCCCTCGTTATATCACGGGTGGGGACACGCATCAGCTTTGTGTTGCTTGTTTGGGAGTGGAGCATGCCCAGTCAGTTCTCGAGGGAGCTGACTGTGAGCATTGCGAGAGATTGTCTATGAAGACGCTCCGCTCCCGCCGGGCATTCTTTGAGGAGGACGGTTCGGTTCGCGCTCCCCGAGGTGCGGGTCCCGCTGCTGCCGAGGCACAGCGGCGGCGCGCATCTTGGGGCTCGCAAATGGATCTAGCAGCGGGGTTTGAGACGGGCCCCGCCCTTTCTCAGCCTTTACCTGCTGGATCCAGTGCCTCTGCTCGGGAAGAAGCCCGCCCTGCGGTTTCTTCTCCTCGGGTTGAGGCACCACTGTTGCATCTATCCAGTTCTGAGGAACTGGATGTTGCTGGTGAAATGACAGATAAAGGGGATTTTGAGTTTTCGCCAGCTCATACCCCTGATGATGAGGAGCTTATGGAGGTTTTATCTCGTGCTGTAGCTAAATTAAATATTGATTGGCCAGACGATGATTGTGATACTGATATTAAAAAGAGTTTACTAGATGATCGATATTTTCCATCTAGATCACAGCCTCCTCGTCGGGGACTCCCGTTTTTTCCCGATCTCCACACTGAGGTGTCGAGATCGTGGAATAAACCGGTTTCTTTCAGAATATTTAACCCTCAGACATCTAAATATAGTAATGTAAAAGGTGTTAAAGATTTTGGTTATTTGGCAATGCCTCAGGCAGAAGAGATGCTGGCTAGCTATCTCTCTCCTGAGTCAGCGTCATCACTGAAAGCCCCGACGTTACCCACCAAGCCTTTAAAATCAACATCTTCGCTGGTGGGTAAAGCGTATTCGGCAGCAGGTCAGGCAGCGGCATGTTTACACACTATGTCAGTTTTACAAGCATATCAGGCTGACCTGCTGAGGGATATTGACGACCAAGAGGAAGTTAGCGCTGATGCAATTCGAGAATTGCGTCGCGCAACAGATTTATCTTTCCGGGCCACCAAGGAGACGGCTAAGTCAGTGGGCCGTTCTATGGCAGCCCTGGTGGCCACGGAGCGCCATTTATAGTTAAATTTATCTGATATAAAGGATAAAGATAGGTCTGTTCTTCTTGACGCCCCGCTTTCGCCTTCGAGTCTGTTCAGCGATGCTATTAATTGTGTTGTTGATCGATTTCAAGAAACGAAAAAACAATCTGCGGCGTTCCAGAAGTTTCTTCCTCGTCGGTTTGATGTCCCCGAGGCTGCTGGACGTAAAGTTATTAAGTCTGAGCAGTCTCGACCGTCTACGAGCTCCTCACAGCACAGAGTGCAACAAAGACAAAGCGTCGCCACTCGGGCTCCTCCACAATCTGGTGAACCTGGGTGGCGGTCGCAGTCTAGGCCAACTAGGGGTAGGCAAGATCTGAGGACTGTCATCTCTAGGAAAGCTTGGTCTAAAAAGAAGTCCTGACGCCAAGGCCATCAGGCTTCTGAGGGTGGTCCCCTCAAGGGAGGAACGGTTTCGAGAAATCGCTCCTCCCTGGCGCCCTCTGGGGGGCGATTTTCTGAGGAAAGTCGCAGCGCTGCCACATCGGTTGTTCCCTGCCAGTTCGCCGTTTCAGGGCACCGAGGTGTCAGCGTTCCCATACGATCCTCCGAGGAGGGTCGTAAAACAGTCAGTTCGGTTGTTCCCTGCCGGTTCGCCGCTTCAGGGCGCCGAAGTGACTGTCCAACCAAATCCAGAGGCCAGTCTCGAGAGACTGGTCCCCTTAGTGGAATTTCTGGCAGCGTGGAAACTACTGCCAAATATTTCTCAGTGGGTCCTGCATATAATAGAAAAAGGGTACAGAATTCAGTTCGGTTCTCGTCCACCCAGATTTCAAGGGGTCTTTCCCACAGTGGTGGAACCCGAGCAGGCTCTGGTTATGGAGCAGGAAGTACTGACGCTTCTGCAGAAAGGGGCTATAGAATGGGTTCCTCCTCCCAGCAGAGAGTCAGGGTTTTACAGCCGTTATTTCATTGTTCCGAAAAAGGATGGGGGGTTGCGTCCTATTCTAGATCTGCGACATTTAAACAGCAGAATTCAGAAACTCAAGTTCAAGATGCTTACGCTCAAACAGATTGTTGCACAGATTCAGTTCGAGGACTGGTTTGTCACAATAGACTTGAAGGACGCTTATTTCCATGTATCTATCCATCCACATCACAGGAAGTTCCTGAGGTTTGCTTTCGGGGGCGAAGCGTACCAGTATCGGGTCCTTCCCTTTGGCCTAGGTTTATCACCCCGCACCTTCACAAAATGCGTGGATGCAGCTCTGGCTCCTCTGAGACTCCAGGGCATTTGCGTACTAAATTATATCGACGATTGGTTGATTTTAGCTCAGTCCGAGCACATGACAGTTCGGCATCGAGATGTCGTTCTGTCTCATATAAGGTCGTTGGGGTTGCGGCTCAACGCCAAGAAAAGTGTGCTCCTCCCAGCTCAGAGGACCACTTTCTTAGGTGTAGTGCGGGATTCGACAACGGTGCAAGCACGGTTATCTCCAGCGCGTATTTCGGCGATTCTCACAGCCGTAAAGGGGGTAAAACTATTATGCAAACTGGCTCATCAGATCCTCCTATGGGCCCAGGGAAAATTATTGTCACTAAGGGCAGTATATATTCCAGGGCATCTGAATGTGGGAGCAGATATCCTGTCAAGGCAGGGGCTGAGGCCCGGGGAGTGGAGACTTCACCCCGAGGTGGTGGAGCTCCTATGGGAGAATTGTGGTCAAGCTCAAGTCGATCTTTTCGCATCATACGATACAACCCATTGTCCGCTGTGGTTCTCCCTCACTCACCCAGCTCCTCTCGGACTGGATGCTATGGTTCAGGTGTGGCTACACCTGTACGCTTTTCCCCCGGTATCGATGCTCCCGGGAGTTCTGGAGAGGGTTCGCCAGGACGGGGGTCATCTATTATTAATAGCTCCACACTGGCCGGCCCGAGTGTGGTTCTCGGACCTAGTGTCCCTTCTGGACGGCTCTCCTATGGAGATTCCTGTCAGGAAGGACCTGCTGTCCTAAGCAGGGGGCACGACATTTCACCCTCACCCAGAATTGTGGAAATTGTGGGCTTGGGCCCCTGAGGGGGCCCAGCTCATAGAGTCTGGTCTTTCGACTGAGGTCGTTGAGACCATCCTTCAATCCAGAGCTCCCTCCACGAGAAAAGTCTTGTCAAAAAAAATATATTTTTTACCTGGTGTGGAGAACGTAATTTTAATCCTGTTAACTGCCCGGTTGGTACAGTTCTTGATTTCCTACAAGACCGTTTTTCTGCTGGATTATCTCCTTCCACCTTAAAGGTGTACGTAGCGGCTATATCTGCTTATCATACCCCTCTGGGGTCTACCTCTGTTGGGAGAGATCCTTTTATTACTCGTTTTCTCCGTGGTACTTTGAGGCTGAGGCCTGCACTGCATTCTAGAGCGCCGGCCTGGGATTTGGCCATCGTACTTGAGGGTCTGGCCTTGGCTCCCTTCGAGCCTATTGAGGAAGTTTCAGAAAAATTCCTTACTCTAAAGACGTTATTTCTTCTTGCTATTTCTTCTATCAAGAGAATTGGAGATTTGCAAGCCCTGTCGGTTGCTCCTTCATGTCTAGAATTTGCACCTGGTATGGTGAAGGCATTTTTACACCCAAGACCGGGTTACATTCCTAAGGTCCCTACTAATGTTGGGGGCCCAATTGTGCTGCAGGCCTTTTGCCCTCCACCTTTTAATACCCCAGATCAGGAAAGACTCAATCTGTTATGCCCTGTTCGGGCTTTGGATGCCTACGTTCACAGAGCTGCCCTGTGGCGTAGATCGGAGCAGTTATTTGTCTGCTTTGGTTCAATTAAGAAAGGTTCCCCTGCATCAAAACAGATTATGAGCAAGTGGGTAGTTGAGGCTATCTCACTTGCTTATGAAGCGGCCGGACAGCCTTCACCTTTGGCTGTCCGGGCGCATTCTACGAGGAGTATGGCTGCCTCTACTGCTTTAATTTCGGGAGTTTCCCTTCACGACGTTTGTGATGCGGCAGGTTGGTCCTCACCACTTACATTTGTCAGATTTTATGACTTAGACCTCTCCACTCCTGGGGTTAGGTTGCTTGCTTCGTAGTGTGCGCTAAGGACTTCACACAGAACGGGCACTTGTCATTATGGCATAGTGGGTATGGGGTTCCCATAGCGTAACCACGCAGCGGGAGTTCCCTTGATAGGGAACGTCTCTGGTTACGTATGTAACCTTAGTTCCCTGAGAGGGAACGAGCGCTGCGTTCGTCTGCCATACTTCCTGCATGCCCTGATCGACTTGCTTCAGGCTTTTCAGAAGCTGACGCGATCTGCTTTCAGGGGTGCTTTATAGCTTCCTGGTCTCTGACGTCACCCGCCTATGACGTTTCGCTCTTCCATTGGACTTATTATACACGCGCTTCACGACGCAATCAAACAGGGGAATTCCCATAGCGTAACCACGCAGCGCTCGTTCCCTCTCAGGGAACTAAGGTTACATACGTAACCAGAGACGTTCTTCATGAGTCATATATTTACACATAATTATCTGTGCATTAGTTAAACATGAATTAATGCTTATTAGTGCACCCGAATTGTAAAGTGTTACCAAAATTTTACCTGGCAAAACACTAGATTATGGTGCAAACAACACCAAGGTAATGACATTGAAAGGATCATTTCAAGGTAATGTAATCACTAAATTAGACTAATTTAAAACATTTATTTAGAAAATTAAAAAACGATAACTACAAAAATCTGTTCCCATCCCAGATAATAAACTTTCATGATGATGAAGAACTGCAATGTCAGATGAGCGTGAATGAGATAGAGATGATTATAAAAATCAAAACTTGAGTTTCTTTGGCAGAGTATTGGAGGCATTAGCAGGCTCCGCCCTCTACTGGAAAGCAAGGTGGGGGAACAGCTGCTCATTTGCTTTTAAAGATACATGCCATTAAATAGCATATTTTTCCTTCCAAATATTAACTAAAAAACTCAAACCTAGAATCTAACATCCCTATAGATCAGATGCAGAGAAAAGCTCCCATATAGAGGTAAAATTTTATTTTGCATTCAAACGCCTCGCTTTTTCAAATGAGTTTTGCAACTACGTTAGCCGTTATGTACCAAGAAGCTGTCTGGGAAAAGGTTACGAGAAACTTTCTGAACACACCTAAAAGGTATCATAATTCATTTTACATTCTAGAGGCTTAAATTAATCCCTCAGCAAATCAATTAAACAACAAAGTTTATCTATTAAAAACTACATTCCCTAATTTAACAGAGTAACAGCTGATTTTGTTTTCTTTTTTACTTCTAGGGTTTGTCATGCTTATAGAGCACATAACCAAATTATTCCAAGACAAGCTGCCGCCAACACCTTTCCCCAGTTTCACACTTCCTCTTATAGAATCTTTCTGGCATAACCAATCAACGTCTTTGTCTTTTGCTCATTCTTTTTTCACATTTTGGAGTACATGGTTTATGCATTTTTTTATCCAATCGACTTAATTGCAAATGAGACAACATTAAGAAGGTAAGAATAAAAATAAATAAAAATTTAACATTACAAAGTTTTTTTTTGTATGCATTCTATTTAAAAGAAGACTTCAGGTGTCAGTTTCCATACATTTTTGCCTGCTCTTTTCTTGATTTGATTGTCAAAACTACATTGATATAGGATTCAAAAATATCTAAAAAACAATATTTAGGATATGCACAGATAGTGCCTTGTGGCATTTCCATTATTGAAAATTGTCTTCACTTTTATTTTGAAATGTTTTATTTTTTACATGTAAAGTGATTTTTTTAAACGTACAGTTGACCATGTTGTTGACAAATTAAAAAGTATCTTTATAAAAAACAGGAAAAATTTAGGAGACAGGAGCAAACGTGTCATTCAGTGGCGTGCACAGACCTCCTCAGGGGCAGGGGCGGAGGGACCAAAAAGGGCACTAAAATTTTTTTGTTTTTATTCTTTCTTTCCTTGGCATTCTAAGAAAATATATGTTGATACAATTAGAATGCATAACACATCAAATTAAAATAGGGAAATTATGATAATATTACTAAATATTATTTACTTTACCAAACAAAACAGTGAGAATCAGGTAATTATGGAAAATTAATTTTTAGTTTTATTGATGTTGTAAATTGAATGTAGCCTATGTATTATATGTATGAAAGTGTTAGCTATCATGAATCATTATTACATGGCTTGTTCGAATTTCATATATATATATTCGATATATATTCGATATATAATATTTCTTGATAACAGACCGCTGCTAAGTATAACCAAGCGGCAACCTCCCCGTCTCTCTCTTGAAACCAACACGGAAGTGAATTAAACTGCAATTCATCGACTGGCTGCTTGAGGCAGGCTGCAAAAGTGAGTCAAATCTGTATCTCCCCCATGTTAAAATGCCCAACTTTACAGCAGAAAAAAACATGTTTACAGCCTGGAGCAAAAAGTGGTTTTGGTCTATATAGCTAATTTTGCCCTTCATGAACACTGTGAGGGTGGTGAATTTTTTTAGAACTCATCCGTTTATATTATATTAAACCTTAAATTTCCGCATAATTAAGGGAGTGGCCACTTGAGTGACAGGTGGATTGTCTGCTGTCTGTTAGCGTCATCCTCAGCTAACTCCAGCCGCTGCTGTACTTGCCATCTCTGCCGTGTTTGTGCTTTTTTCGGGATTATTTCATACAATTTAATACACACATTACCTTCGCCGTTGGATTCCGTCGTTGTCGAGTATGGAGCAAACAAAGTTGCGCTGTATTTCCAGTTGTTTTCCTCGCATGCACTAATGGATGTCTGACAACTTTGTCGTTGCTTTTTGGAGTTTAAATTTAAAAAGGTCTATAAATATAGACCACACTCGTTGTGCAGTACTGATGCTCTCGCGGAACAGATGTGCTTATTTAACTTTTTAGTGTTAAATAAAAAGTACCGTCAGATGAAATCCTGCAAGTGACAGTGCTTTCTCTCCGTACATGCAATAGATGCACACCCTTGTATGAGCGCGGATTTCTAGTGCATTTACTTGAACTTCTGAGGTAATATCTTTGGTTTAACCCATTTGAGATTTTATCAACTCAAATCAGTTTTTAAAATGGACTGAATAAAGCTCTTTACGAACTTGACGTGCGATGCCGCGCTGACTGACATGTAGCAGCTATGCGCATGAATCACTGTCACACGCACAAGCTCAGAGCCATATTGTAAGTACTGCATGGTAATACATTTTTAATAGCAGAATAATAATGCATCATGATACACATAGTCTCACTTTTAGTTATGTCTTTTAACTATTAGTATTTTGAAGGGCAAAAACATGAACTTTAACTATTGGCTTTACTTCAATTAGCTGTCACTTTAGCGCGAGGCCAGCAGTAGCATATTATCACCTCAGCTCCACCCACGTCCTGCCTCTTAGCCCATTTTATTTTATCCGGGAGTGACGAGAGATGACGCGCTGCCAAGATGGCGACGGTTGGCCCCGCCCACTTTAGGCTTCAAAAACGGTCTTCAGAAACTTACGGGTGACGTCACGGACACTACGTCCATTCTTTTTTACAGTCTATGAGTATAACACACCGTTGCCATGAAAAACAGAGCGTTGCCATGGACGCAGTTCAGAGACGGAACGGACTATTGTCTTTAGCGGAAGCAATACAATCGGTTTTAAATCAATAAACTCCTTTTTAAATGAATAATTTGTGTCAAATTATTGATTTATTTGGTAGGTAGCCATGTAATAAGCGGGATAATGTGTAGCGAGGCGGTTGTTATAGCGAATACAACCCCTTCACGCTGATTCAAGATCCCTCCGTCGGGGTCAGGGTCATAAGCCTGTCGGGTTTGTATTCGCTATAACAACCACCTCGCTATACATTATCCCTTACGTAACACTTTACAATAAGGTTTCATTAGTTAAATTAGTTAACATTACTAATAATTAACTGCACTTCTTCAGCATTTACTAAAACATTAAAATCAAAAGTTGTATTTGTTATCATTAGTTATACTACAGGGCTGTTGAATGCTTGATTCTGATTGGTTGAGAACGTTCTAAGGTGTGCAATTATTTTCAGGGAAACGCACGGCTAAAGTAGTTCCAGCAGGTCTTGACCGCATTACAGTTCCATATCACTTCGCGTAGTCAACTGTAATAATGGAAAATAGGATACAATTCATAACAAGAAAAACATGCAGCCACATGCGCTTGATCTGCCATTTTCGATGTCTAACTTCACAATCATTGGAAACATGCTGTTTAATTTTAATAAATAAAGTATAGTCCTATCTATAATCAATAGAAAATTAAACTGAATAGGCCTATATATAAATACAATTGATAGTCCTGCTATTATTATTTAATTATTTATTAATTAAATAATATTAATTATTAATTATTATTATTAAATTATTTTTCTAATAATTCAACGGCCTGTCATCAATTATTCCTTACTTAATGCACTGACTGTGACATTATTATTATTATTTACAATTATCAGAAAAGGGCACAATACATTTTGAGACAAAAGTGTGCACGCCACTGGTGTCATTGTTGCCCTGCAACTGTTTATTCAACGTTTTTTTTTTTTTTCACATTGTTTTCAAATGAATTATATTTATTTTGATCTTATTATTGCACAATATTGCATTGTCATTCTTTCATTTTCTCTATTATCAAAACAATGAACATTTTTCCTTTTTTTTCACAGAAACTGATACATTTAAGCTTTTCACATAAATCTACTCAGACGAGTCAAAAGGTATTTTATGCAAATAAAATCATCACACATGACTGAACATGTAAGGCCTATGAACCTGAAAAATGTATGCCATCATGTTACTTTAACATTAATTTCCCCCTCTGCATTGGCAGGAAATAGGCCCAACAGCATTACATTTGTTTGATTGTTAATTGATATGTATACATTCATGAAGCCTAATGAACCACCAAACACAAATCTATAAAAAGTAAAGTAAAAAGTAAAAATGAGCAATATAACCTGGTAACTGGAGCCTGAATCAAATTAAATGCGTTTAACGAGTTTATCATGTCACAGCGTCCACAAAATGGCGGATGATCTACACATATTCAATCTTCACAAACCAGATAATTTATACACAAAATAAAATATCTTGATCATGAACATACACATAGAAAACACATGACTTGTGTGTATATTGTTTAGTTGTTGTGAAGTCATAATGGAAAAAAATGAGGAGACAGGAGTAAACGGGTCAGCGTCGCACATAATCCCCAGTAACTGTGAGGCCGCCGGTGTGGTGAAGAGACGAGTCCCACCGTAGAGATGAGTCCCACCTTGGGACCCAAGCAATCTGATTTTATGGGAACGTTTTATGGGAAATCGCTTTAGTGCCTGGTTACAAATCAGACAAAATCACTTTATTATTTAAGACGTTTGAACTACGTTATAACGACCATTCATGTCTTTTAAATTGTATGTTTCATATTTCTGTAAAGCTGTGTGTACTGTGAAAAACGTTATACTAATAAATATATTTCTTGATGGCAGAAAACTGCTGGACTATTGTTACAAACAGTCACGTTCAGTTTGTTTTGTTTTCATTCTTCTTCTTCTTCTTCTTTGGAATTCTGGCGTATTCCACACCGTAGGCACATACCACAATCTACTGTTTTTATTCGTACATGGATGATAGTCACGTCTCTATTCATATTATTTATTTTTTTATTTTTTCGGGTTCACCTAAGCTGTATTTCCAACGCATTCTCATCCCAAGGCGTAATATTCTGACACTTTGACAAAGCGTCTATATCGAACGCGCATGGAACCCTTTAGCGTCAATATAACACGCAGAGAGATGGGTAGGTTTAGGTATGGTGTAGGGTTAGGGTTAGACCGCTAGGAGGCGCCTTCTGACCCATATATTTCGGCGTCTCATATTGACGCTAAAGGGTACCATGCGCGTTCGATATAGACGCTTTGGCAAAAGCGTCATTATATTACGCCTTGGGATGAGAACGGGCTGGTATTTCTGGCTGCTGCGTGTTCAGCTCCCATGCCAAAGAAAACACTTGTGTGTTCCCTCATTTCTTTATGTTATATATATATACATATCCCATATATCGAAATACGGGAACACACAAGTGTTTTCTTTGGCATGGGAGCTGAATTTCCTATCAAACTGGAGTCACATGACGCGATGAGAAAAGAGGCAGCTTAGCAGCGAGCTCCGCTTCAGTTTGGTTATTTTTATCCAGTGTAAATGTAAAAAAAAATATATACAATTAAACCGGTGTAAATCTGTCCTTCGGATTAGACGTAAAACTGAGGTCCTAACTCTCTGTGGTCATTTAAAATGGCTCTTCTCGTAAAGAGTAGGGGTGTAACCCGGTGCCCTGGCCACATTCCACCCATTGGCCCTTGCCAATCATGGCCTCCAAATAATCCCCATCCACTGAATTGGCTCTCTCTCTCTCCTCTCCACCTATAGCTGGTGTGTGGGGAGCGCACTGGCGCCAGTTGTACTGTGGCTGCCGTCGTATCATCCAAGTGAATGCTGCACACTGGTGGTGGTTGAGGAGAGACCCCCTGATATGATTGTAAAGCGCTTTGGGTGTAGAGTAGTACATATGAAAGCACTATAAATGCCTCATTCAAACTACATTTGTGTCTATGTTTTATGTTTAAAAATTAGAAATCCTCGGCTTGTGGGGATATAAAAATGCACTTGCGTTCGCACACGCCTGAAACTAGGAGGATCAAGATGGCCGGGTTCTAGTGGATCATGACAACGAACATACTGATGGAAGTCAAGACATCGCAAACATTTATACAATTCTGACAAAAATCTCAGGTGACATGGAGGGAATTGCGGAGATATGTAAAACTACTACGTCGGTGGAGGCTAAACTATCCTCTCTGATTACAAGATTGGATGAGGTTGAAAAATGGGTGGAGTTTTTAGAGAGGGCTGAGAAAAAATTACAGGCTAATCCACCTACCACCAAAGCCGAGCTGGAGCAGATGAGGGACAAAATGGAAGAAATGGAGATCTGGAGCAGACCCAACAATATTCATGTCGTCGGAATCCCGGAAGGGAAAGAAGGCCAGGACATGCTGAGCTTTATGGATGGACTTATCCCACAATTGAAAGAAGGCCAGGACATGCTGAGCTTTATGGATGGACTTATCCCACAATTGATTGACTCGTCGGGCCGGCAGCTTGAGAACAAACGTGCACACAGATCTCCCGGTCAGCGCCTCAACTCAACAGACAGACCCCGGCTAATTTTGGCAAGATTCCTACGGTCAGCCGACAGGGACTTTGTGTAACGGGCGGCGAGGGTTAAAGGAGAACAATAATATTATGGTCTTTCCTGATTTCGCCAGATCAACACAGCATAAGCGAGACAGATTCAAGGAATGCAAGAAAATGCCTCACACGAAGAATGGCCGCACAACCTTTTTTTGCCCACGACAGGCAAATTGTCTTCATTGAAAAAAATGGAGTGAACACTGATATCATTCTTTTTCTTTCTCCGTCTCTGTAGTTTTTTGATTATAGCTCTATTTTATTATATACAGAAATACATGTCAATAATACTTGCGTGGTTATTGGTTACATTTAAGACTTGAGGGGAGATCATTGAATTTCATCGGTCATGACTCATTGGAGTAGCAGAACTGTCGCGTAACGCCTCTTGAACAAGTCATGGACCTCTTCGGGGTGGACTTTTGATAAAACGTTGGTGTGCATTGTTCAAGTTGAAGCGCATTTTGTTTTCTTGTTTTTGTGGGTTGTTTTAGGTTTTATGGTCACACTACTGTTTGATTATGGTTTAGATAATGTGGACACGTCTACACCTGATTGTACATTTCAAATATGTCACTTGTTAACCTAGGTAAATTATCTTTCTCCACGTGAAATGTGAATGGGTTGGGGCACCCTATTAAAAGGCAGAAGGTTGTATCTTCTCTCAGGTGCAATAAATTGTATAGTATTTCTTATAGTTTTTATAGTATACCTTGTTATGCAGGAAGCTGAAAAAACTAGGCAGGGCATTTGGAGGATATGCGTTTTGCAGAGTTATTATGGTCTGGGCTGAAATACAGGGGCAAAATGTATTATTGGCTAATATCTATGACAATCAGAATTTTGTTTATGGATTTGGAAGTGAAGTTACAAACTGCTGTGAGCTATGAGATTGTGTTAGGCGGATATTTTAATATTTTAATGGATCCACTCCTATATCATAGCTGCTCAGAAGTATATAATACACCTAAAGCAAAATTGATATTACATAGGATGTGTCAATCTTTGGGCCTCATTTGTAGACTATTGAATCCTAATGGAAGAGACTATACCTTTTTTTGGAATGCACATAACATTTTCTCTAGAACTGACGTTTTACTTTTATCAAAATCACTTATCCCTTCTGTTATTACATGTAAAATTGGGAATATCATAATCTCAGACCATGCCTGGGTATGTTTAGAGTTTAAACCTTCAATAGAGAGGAAAAATTAATGTAGGCTAGATGGCGTCTTAATACATCTCTCTTACAAACATTTATGTTTACGTATAAGCTAATTGGTCATCAGTATCCACAGTGGGAGTGGCATGGGATGCTCTAAAGGCAGTTATCAAGGGGATGTATCATTCAATTTGCCGCACATTCTAAAAAGCTTAAAGCACAAGAACTTTTAGAGTTGGACAATAGCATTAAGTGGATTGAAACAAAGATGAAACATCAAGTGACATCTAGTGGTCTTAGATAACAAACCCAACTAAAATATAAATACAACATCATTCTGTCTCAAAAGATTGTAGGTGTATAAATTGAGGTGATCAAAGCATTGCTCACAGGAAAAGCTCCTGGTTAGGATGGTTTTCCCACAGCATTTTTTAGAGATAATGTTAAAGAGCTTGCTCCATTAATGCTAGAAGTCTTTATGGAGGCATTTCAGAGGGAGGAATTACCACCAACAATGTCACAAGCTCTCATTAGTCTTATACTTAAGAAGGATAAAGATTTAAGTGAGCGCAAAAGTTACCGTTCAATATCGTTGATTCAACTGGATATAAAAATGGGTATAAAAATGTTGTCATAAATCCTAACTAATCATTTAAATAAGGTTATATTATCACTTATACACGTAGATCAAGTTAGTGGCCATAGTTCTTCTGATAACATTCAACAGTTTATTGACATTTGGTGGTCAGTAAGCGAGGAACAGACCCCGATTGCCGCTATCTCACTAGATGCAGAGAAGGCTTTTGACATGATGGAGTGGAAGTATCTTTTTAAAATTCTAGAAGTTTATGGGTTTGGAAACACGTTTATAAGATGGATAAAATTATTGTATAAACAACCAGTACCAGTTGCAGTAGCAGACTAATTCCAGAGTATTTTCCACTTGGTAGAGGGACCCGACAGGGCTCTCCACTTTCCCCGTTGTTGTTCTGTTTTGCTTTGGAACCTTTAGCTGCCACAATAAGAAAAGATGATGATTTTCCTGGTATTGTGGCAGGGGGAGAAGTACATAAGCTTATACTTTATGCAGATGAAATTTAAAAATTTGTTTTTCACCCTTGTAGGTCTATACCTTGTCTCCTTGGAATAACTGATATCTTCTCTAAGTTTTCAGGTTATAGGGTGAATTGGTCTAAATCAGAAGCTCTTGCATTTACTGCATTTTGCCCTGCCTCAGCGTTTCACCCTGGCACATTCCAATGGCCTAAGTCAGGCATTAGATATTTAGCCATTTTATTTCCCCCAAATTTGAATGATTTAGTGAGAGATAATTTTGACCCCCTAATGAAAAAGAATTCCTGCAAATACAGATTTCACACTTTAAACAGTTTGACAGAATATGTAAGGCTTTTATTTGGAATGGTAAGCAACCTCGGATGCATTCTAATAAGCTACAGATACCTGATGAGAAAGGTGGTCTAGGCCTGCCTAATATTATGCTTTCAGTCTTAGACACCTGGCTCATTGCTCACTTCCTCCTGAGCGACTTCCCAATGGAACTTCAATCTCTAAATCCATTTTTTTTTTGTGCCTTTTTTTGCTAACTGATCTGCCATTTAATTTCCATTGATTCACGTGTGTTGGTTAGGGTTAGTAAAAACTATTTTCATACTATTTATAGATTTTAATGTCATATATATATATATATATATATATAGTTTAAAATGTCTTCTCTAATGGTTTTATATGATACTAAACTATTGAGTGCTGACAGAGTCTGAACCTATAATTACTCTATCTGGTTTAACATTGTCTGTCCACAGTAATCCAACCATTTCAACTAATTCTACTGTATGTTCCCTCAGTTCATCAGTCCCTCAGTTCATTGTCGGTTGTTGTACGTGCACTAGCACACTGTTTTGTATAATGGCATGTTATTTTGAGTTCATAATAAATCTTATGTTCTTTTATAATCTTCGTCTTCTGTCGATCTTAGTGTTACATAACAACCAACCAAGATGGATTATGCAACCAAACTGGCTGTGATTGCTCGTGAGAGCCAATATTTTTTAACCTTCTCCACAAACTTTTTCTGTCTCGCCATCACCTGTCCCTTCGACGACGAGACCTTGAAGTGACTGTTCCAGATCTGGGCTAATTACCATCACCCCATGGACCTCCCTGATACAACTGGACTGAGCTGGAGAGAGGCGATCATGGTCTCTGGAGAGCCTCGCACCACAGTCCAGAACATAGCCAGACCCAGAGCCTTAATCACCACCTTCGACCGCGGAGAACTCGTGTGGGTGCCCGCCGCAGACGGAGAGCTACCACCTGCAGCGACGAGTCAGCCAGAGTCTGAGGACAAGTGGACCCTCGCCCTGGAAGAGGAGCCCCCCAGTGAGTCTGACCAGGGGTGTGAGCCCATGACATCCATGGCCGAGGGTATACTGGTGAATAGTGAGACTGAGGACTGGCTGATAGACTTCAATATAGAGGTATCGTCTCCCATCCTATCCCACAGAATTTCTCAACTTTCATCGCTTTTCTAAACAGCACAGAGACCTGCATTGACTATGTATTACCTTCGACCCTGTCAAGTCTCCTTCTGCCTCCGTCACCGCCGTGTTCAGCCAGGTCTCCAGCCCTGCCTCTGCTGGGTGTTTGCAGCCCTTCACCATCTCCGTTAATGCCTTGTTGTGATGTCGAGCCACAGGTCATGCAACCACCATGAGCGAGTGGATCTTGTGGCTCTGCCACCAGCTTCTGATCACCTAGCTCCGTCTCGGCCCATCGACTCGGCTCCGCCTTGGCTCCTCCCACCTTAGGCTCCACCAGACACCGTTGGCCTTCCCACATCCCGACTGGCCCCCCCTTGGTAAGTCGTCACACCACCTCTGCCACGGACTCCGTTCCTCCACCCCACCCAGTGAGCTCCTACTTCCCTTTGGGAACACCCCGATCCTTTATCACAACGGCATTGCCTCAGTCCTCAGGCAAACTGACTCTGCCTTCGATGGATCACCAGTGCCAGAGATGTAGCTCGATTTCATCTGCTGTCCATCTGCGCCTGTGGATCCATCGGCCTAGTGTCCGTCGGTCGGTTCTTCTTTCAGACGAATACAATCGGAGATATAAAAAAATGTCCTGGCTCATCCAATCTTTATTATGGGACTTTTTTGGAAGTCCATCAAAGTGCATCCATCTGTGATAAAAGTGCTCGAAACGGCTATGGGGGGTTAATAAACTTAAGTCGACCGTACGCAAGTCGACTTACGCCAAAAAAGTAATCCTTGAACTTGAAGCACAATGTAATGATGAACGTGGTTGCCCAGCCCTGTTTGTTTGAACCGCGAGAGGCGTCAAAGCTTACTCTACTCCTACATCCTACGTCATACATCGTCAATTGTTACTCTTTTGGCGTAAGGTGACTTGCGTACGGCCGTCTGCCGGAAGCTAGCTATTTTAGTCGATAAAGTTTTAAGAGCCAGGACATTTTTTAATATAACTCGATTGTATTCGCCTGAAAGTAGAATGGCATATACACCTAGGATGACTTCAGGGTGAGTAAATCATGGGCTAATTTTCATTTTTGGGTGAACTATCCGTTCAAGTTCCTTTGGTCCCTCAGTTCCTTATCAATTGTCTGTGCATTAGCACACTGTTTCGTATGTTGGCTTGTTATTCTGAGTTCATAATAAATCTTATATTCTTCTATATTCGTCTTCTGAGGATCTAAGCGTTACAACTATCTGGTTAAAATGTTTTTACAAACTGCTTTTATCTTATCTTGTAAATAGCAGCTGATATATCTGAAGGCCTATATCGCAGCGGGATTTAGCATGCTACATAAAGCTAAAATGGCTCACATATAGCTAAAACAAGTTATCACAAGAACAGCTTTAGATCAGGCATACTACTGGGGTCCTAAGGTGGGACTCATCTCTTCACTACACCGCCGCAATACTGTTACTCTATACGAGTCCTCGGTTCATTTTCAAAGTAAACATCCCGATCTCACAGCAACAGACAATGATCTACAGTCAGACAGTTTTCAGCATGACTTATGCCAAAGTATCACATACAGAAAAATATAAATGTTCTCCCAGAATCACAACTTAACCCAAAATGTATACACCAGGGATGTGATTTTTCCGGATTAATCCGGAATCCCAGATTTTCCGACCTGAAAATGTGACCTACGTGAATCATGCAGATCTGTAAAAAAAAAAAAAAAAGTCTGGGAGAAAGAGAAGCAGACTTATCTATCTGAATAAGAGTGACGACGCGAAAGAGAGCTTTAGGTCCGATTCACATATCGCGTCTTTTGCGCGCTCAAGTTAGTTATTTCAAATGTAGGCGCGCGGTATGCGCGCTCATAATGGAAGCGACGCGCTCGTTTTTTCCAAGCGCGTCCGCGCCGCATCGAGATAAAAACATCGCAACTTTTCAGAATCCCGCAAGCGCACCGTAGGTCACGTGACAAGAACCTTAACAACAACAAGCTTAGAAAAAGGAGAACGCGGCGCGCCTTGCGTTTTGTGAATCGGCCCTATTCGGTATGTTCTGTGCACACACACACACACACATAACCGACGCAAAACGTGCAGCCCTGCACATAGAAAGCTATACAGCGTGCGAGGACTGAATTGAGCTCTCTTTCGCGTCTGAATAGACAAATACACACAACATTGTCTAAATGTCCGTTTTGGAGAGTATTTGCGTAAACACAGTCGGTTGTGTCTTTACAGTTGTGAGAATATCGGACGTGCATCAGTGCAATTGGATCTGCACAGTCTGAAATTATGATAATATTACTAAATATTATTTACTTTACCAAACAAAACAGTGAGAATCAGGTAATTATGGAAAATTAATTTTTTGTTTTATTGATGTTGTAAATTGAATGTATGTATTATATGTATGAAAGTGTTAGCTATCATGAATCATTATTACATGGCTTGTTCGAATTTCATATATATATATTCGATATATATTCGATATATAATATTTCTTGATAACAGACCGCTGCTAAGTATAACCAAGCGGCAACCTCCCCGTCTCTCTCTTGAAACCAACACGGAAGTGAATTAAACTGCAATTCATCGACTGGCTGCTTGAGGCAGGCTGCAAAAGTGAGTCAAATCTGTATCTCCCCCATGTTAAAATGCCCAACTTTACAGCAGAAAAAAACATGTTTACAGCCTGGAGCAAAAAGTGGTTTTGGTCTATATAGCTAATTTTGCCCTTCATGAACACTGTGAGGGTGGTAAATTTTTTTAGAACTCATCCGTTTATATTATATTAAACCTTAAATTTCCGCATAATTAAGGGAGTGGCCACTTGAGTGACAGGTGGATTGTCTGCTGTCTGTTAGCGTCATCCTCAGCTAACTCCAGCCGCTGCTGTACGTGCCATCTCTGCCATGTTTGTGCTTTTTTCGGGATTATTTCATACAATTTAATATACACATTACCTTCGCCGTTGGATTCCGTCGTTGTCGAGTATGGAGCGAACAAAGTTGCGCTGTATTTCCAGTTGTTTTCCTCGCATGCACTAATGGATGTCTGACAACTTTGTCGTTGCTTTTTGGAGTTTAAATTTAAAAAGGTCTATAAATATAGACCACACTCGTTGTGCAGTACTGATGCTCTCGCGGAACAGATGTGCTTATTTAACTTTTTAGTGTTAAATAAAAAGTACCGTCAGATGAAATCCTGCAAGTGACAGTGCTTTCTCTCCGTACATGCAATAGATGCACACCCTTGTATGAGCGCGGATTTCTAGTGCATTTACTTGAACTTCTGAGGTAATATCTTTGGTTTAACCCATTTGAGATTTTATCAACTCAAATCAGTTTTTAAAATGGACTGAATAAAGCTCTTTACGAACTTGACGTGCGATGCCGCGCTGACTGACATGTAGCAGCTATGCACATGAATCACTGTCACACGCACAAGCTCAGAGCCATATTGTAAGTACTATGGTAATACATTTTTAATAGCAGAATAATAATGCATCATGATACACATAGTCTCACTTTTAGTTATGTCTTTTAACTATTAGTATTTTGAAGGGCAAAAACATGAACTTTAACTATTGGCTTTACTTCAATCAGCTGTCACTTTAGCGCGAGGCCAGCAGTAGCATATTATCACCTCAGCTCCACCCACGTCCTGCCTCTTAGCCCATTTTATTTTATCCGGGAGTGACGAGAGATGACGCGCTGCCAAGATGGCGACGTCACGGACACTACGTCCATTCTTTTTTACAGTCTATGAGTATAACACACCGTTGCCATGAAAAACAGAGCGTTGCCATGGACGCAGTTCAGAGACGGAACGGACTATTGTCTTTAGCGGAAGCAATACAATCGGTTTTAAATCAATAAACTCCTTTTTAAATCAATAATTTGTGTCAAATTATTGATTTATTTGGTAGGTAGCCATGTAATAAGCGGGATAATGTGTAGCGAGGCGGTTGTTATAGCGAATACAACCCCTTCACGCTGATTCAAGATCCCTCCGTCGGGGTCAGGGTCATAAGCCTGTCGGGTTTGTATTCGCTATAACAACCACCTCGCTATACATTATCCCTTACGTAACACTTTACAATAAGGTTTCATTAGTTAAATTAGTTAACATTACTAATAATTAACTGCACTTCTTCAGCATTTACTAAAACATTAAAATCAAAAGTTGTATTTGTTATCATTAGTTATACTACAGGGCTGTTGAATGCTTGATTCTGATTGGTTGAGAACGTTCTAAGGTGTGCAATTATTTTCAGGGAAACGCACGGCTAAAGTAGTTCCAGCAGATCTTGACCGCATTACAGTTCCATATCACTTCGCGTAGTCAACTGTAATAATGGAAAATAGGATACAATTCATAACAAGAAAAACATGCAGCCACATGCGCTTGATCTGCCATTTTCGATGTCTAACTTCACAATCATTGGAAACATGCTGTTTAATTTTAATAAATAAAGTATAGTCCTATCTATAATCAATAGAAAATTAAACTGAATAGGCCTATATATAAATACAATTGATAGTCCTGCTATTATTATTTAATTATTTATTAATTAAATAATATTAATTATTAATTATTATTATTAAATTATTTTTCTAATAATTCAACGGCCTGTCATCAATTATTCCTTACTTAATGCACTGACTGTGACATTATTATTATTATTTACAATTATCAGAAAAGGGCACAATACATTTTGAGAAAAAAGTGTGCACGCCACTGGTGTCATTGTTGCCCTGCAACTGTTTATTCAACGTTTTTTTTTTTTCACATTGTTTTCAAATGAATTATATTTATTTTGATCTTATTATTGCACAATATTGCATTGTCATTCTTTCATTTTCTCTATTATCAAAACAATGAACATTTTTCCTTTTTTTCACAGAAACTGATACATTTAAGCTTTTCACATAAATCTACTCAGACGAGTCAAAAGGTATTTTATGCAAATAAAATCATCACACATGACTGAACATGTAAGGCCTATGAACCTGAAAAATGTATGCCATCATGTTACTTTAACATTAATTTCCCCCTCTGCATTGGCAGGAAATAGGCCCAACAGCATTACATTTGTTTGATTGTTAATTGATATGTATACATTCATGAACCCTAATGAACCACCAAACACAAATCTATAAAAAGTAAAGTAAAAAGTAAAAATGAGCAATATAACCTGGTAACTGGAGCCTGAATCAAATTAAATGCGTTTAACGAGTTTATCATGTCACAGCGTCCACAAAATGGCGGATGATCTACACATATTCAATCTTCACAAACCAGATAATTTATACACAAAATAAAATATCTTGATCATGAACATACACATAGAAAACACATGACTTGTGTGTATATTGTTTAGTTGTTGTGAAGTCATAATGGAAAAAAATGAGGAGACAGGAGTAAACGGGTCAGCGTCGCACATAATCCCCAGTAACTGTGAGGCCGCCGGTGTGGTGAAGAGACGAGTCCCACCGTAGAGATGAGTCCCACCTTGGGACCCAAGCAATCCGATTTTATGGGAACGTTTTATGGGAAATCGCTTTAATGCCTGGTTACAAATCAGACAAAATCACTTTATTATTTAAGACGTTTGAACTACGTTATAACGACCATTCATGTCTTTTAAATTGTATGTTTCATATTTCTGTAAAGCTGTGTGTACTGTGAAAAACGTTATACTAATAAATATATTTCTTGATGGCAGAAAACTGCTGGACTAATTGTCACAGTCACGTTCAGTTTGTTTTGTTTTCATTCTTCTTCTTCTTCTTCTTTGGAATTCTGGCGTATTCCACACCGTAGGCACATACCACAATCTACTGTTTTTATTCGTACATGGATGATAGTCACGTCTCTATTCATATTATTTATTTTTTAATTTTTTCGGGTTCACCTAAGCTGTATTTCTGGCTGCTGCGTGTTCAGCTCCCATGCCAAAGAAAACACTTGTGTGTTCCCTCATTTCTTTATGTTATATATATATACATATCCCATATATCGAAATACGGGAACACACAAGTGTTTTCTTTGGCATGGGAGCTGAATTTCCTATCAAACTGGAGTCACATGACGCGATGCGAAAAGAGGCAGCTTAGCAGCGAGCTCCGCTTCAGTTTGGTTATTTTTATCCAGTGTAAATGTAAAAAAAAAAATATACAATTAAACCGGTGTAAATCTGTCCTTCGGATTAGACGTAAAACTGAGGTCCTAACTCTCTGTGGTCATTTAAAATGGCTCTTCTCGTAAAGAGTAGGGGTGTAACCCGGTGCCCTGGCCACATTCCACCCATTGGCCCTTGCCAATCATGGCCTCCAAATAATCCCCATCCACTGAATTGGCTCTCTCTCTCTCCTCTCCACCTATAGCTGGTGTGTGGTGAGCGCACTGGCGCCAGTTGTACTGTGGCTGCCGTCGTATCATCCAAGTGAATGCTGCACACTGGTGGTGGTTGAGGAGAGACCCCCTGATATGATTGTAAAGCGCTTTGGGTGTAGAGTAGTACATATGAAAGCACTATAAATGCCTCATTCAAACTACATTTGTGTCTATGTTTTATGTTTAAAAATTAGAAATCCTCGGCTTGTGGGGATATAAAAATGCACTTGCGTTCGCACACGCCTGAAACTAGGAGGATCAAGATGGCCGGGTTCTAGTGGATCATGACAACGAACATACTGATGGAAGTCAAGACATCGCAAACATTTATACAATTCTGACAAAAATCTCAGGTGACATGGAGGGAATTGCGGAGATATGTAAAACTACTACGTCGGTGGAGGCTAAACTATCCTCTCTGATTACAAGATTGGATGAGGTTGAAAAATGGGTGGAGTTTTTAGAGAGGGCTGAGAAAAAATTACAGGCTAATCCACCTACCACCAAAGCCGAGCTGGAGCAGATGAGGGACAAAATGGAAGAAATGGAGATCTGGAGCAGACCCAACAATATTCATGTCGTCGGAATCCCGGAAGGGAAAGAAGGCCAGGACATGCTGAGCTTTATGGATGGACTTATCCCACAATTGAAAGAAGGCCAGGACATGCTGAGCTTTATGGATGGACTTATCCCACAATTGATTGACTCGTCGGGCCGGCAGCTTGAGAACAAACGTGCACACAGATCTCCCGGTCAGCGCCTCAACTCAACAGACAGACCCCGGCTAATTTTGGCAAGATTCCTACGGTCAGCCGACAGGGACTTTGTGTAACGGGCGGCGAGGGTTAAAGGAGAACAATAATATTATGGTCTTTCCTGATTTCGCCAGATCAACACAGCATAAGCGAGACAGATTCAAGGAATGCAAGAAAATGCCTCACACGAAGAATGGCCGCACAACCTTTTTTTGCCCACGACAGGCAAATTGTCTTCATTGAAAAAAATGGAGTGAACACTGATATCATTCTTTTTCTTTCTCCGTCTCTGTAGTTTTTTGATTATAGCTCTATTTTATTATATACAGAAATACATGTCAATAATACTTGCGTGGTTATTGGTTACATTTAAGACTTGAGGGGAGATCATTGAATTTCATCGGTCATGACTCATTGGAGTAGCAGAACTGTCGCGTAACGCCTCTTGAACAAGTCATGGACCTCTTCGGGGTGGACTTTTGATAAAACGTTGGTGTGCATTGTTCAAGTTGAAGCGCATTTTGTTTTCTTGTTTTTGTGGGTTGTTTTAGGTTTTATGGTCACACTACTGTTTGATTATGGTTTAGATAATGTGGACACGTCTACACCTGATTGTACATTTCAAATATGTCACTTGTTAACCTAGGTAAATTATCTTTCTCCACGTGAAATGTGAATGGGTTGGGGCACCCTATTAAAAGGCAGAAGGTTGTATCTTCTCTCAGGTGCAATAAATTGTATAGTATTTCTTATAGTTTTTATAGTATACCTTGTTATGCAGGAAGCTGAAAAAACTAGGCAGGGCATTTGGAGGATATGCGTTTTGCAGAGTTATTATGGTCTGGGCTGAAATACAGGGGCAAAATGTATTATTGGCTAATATCTATGACAATCAGAATTTTGTTTATGGATTTGGAAGTGAAGTTACAAACTGCTGTGAGCTATGAGATTGTGTTAGGCGGATATTTTAATATTTTAATGGATCCACTCCTATATCATAGCTGCTCAGAAGTATATAATACACCTAAAGCAAAATTGATATTACATAGGATGTGTCAATCTTTGGGCCTTATTTGTAGACTATTGAATCCTAATGGAAGGGACTATACCTTTTTTTGGAATGCACATAACATTTTCTCTAGAACTGACGTTTTACTTTTATCAAAATCACTTATCCCTTCTGTTATTACATGTAAAATTGGGAATATCATAATCTCAGACCATGCCTGGGTATGTTTAGAGTTTAAACCTTCAATAGAGAGGAAACATTAATGTAGGCTAGATGGCATCTTAATACATCTCTCTTACAAAAATGTATGTTTACATAGAAGCTAATTGGTCATCAGTATCCACAGTGGGAGTGGCATGGGATGCTCTAAAGGCAGTTATCAAGGGGATGTATCATTCAATTTGCCGCACATTCTAAAAAGCTTAAAGCATAAGAACTTTTAGAGTTGGACAATAGCATTAAGTGGATTGAAACAAAGATGAAACATCAAGTGACATCTAGTGGTCTTAGATAACAAACCCAACTAAAATATAAATACAACATCATTCTGTCTCAAAAGATTGTAGGTGTATAAATTGAGGTGATCAAAGCATTGCTCACAGGAAAAGCTCCTGGTTAGGATGGTTTTCCCACAGCATTTTTTAGAGATAATGTTAAAGAGCTTGCTCCATTAATGCTAGAAGTCTTTATGGAGGCATTTCAGAGGGAGGAATTACCACCAACAATGTCACAAGCTCTCATTAGTCTTATACTTAAGAAGGATAAAGATTTAAGTGAGCGCAAAAGTTACCGTTCAATATCGTTGATTCAACTGGATATAAAAATGGGTATAAAAATGTTGTCATAAATCCTAACTAATCATTTAAATAAGGTTATATTATCACTTATACACGTAGATCAAGTTAGTGGCCATAGTTCTTCTGATAACATTCAACAGTTTATTGACATTTGGTGGTCAGTAAGCGAGGAACAGACCCCGATTGCCGCTATCTCACTAGATGCAGAGAAGGCTTTTGACATGATGGAGTGGAAGTATCTTTTTAAAATTCTAGAAGTTTATGGGTTTGGAAACACGTTTATAAGATGGATAAAATTATTGTATAAACAACCAGTACCAGTTGCAGTAGCAGACTAATTCCAGAGTATTTTCCACTTGGTAGAGGGACCCGACAGGGCTCTCCACTTTCCCCGTTGTTGTTCTGTTTTGCTTTGGAACCTTTAGCTGCCACAATAAGAAAAGATGATGATTTTCCTGGTATTGTGGCAGGGGGAGAAGTACATAAGCTTATACTTTATGCAGATGAAATTTAAAAATTTGTTTTTCACCCTTGTAGGTCTATACCTTGTCTCCTTGGAATAACTGATATCTTCTCTAAGTTTTCAGGTTATAGGGTGAATTGGTCTAAATCAGAAGCTCTTGCATTTACTGCATTTTGCCCTGCCTCAGCGTTTCACCCTGGCACATTCCAATGGCCTAAGTCAGGCATTAGATATTTAGCCATTTTATTTCCCCCAAATTTGAATGATTTAGTGAGAGATAATTTTGACCCCCTAATGAAAAAGAATTCCTGCAAATACAGATTTCACACTTTAAACAGTTTGACAGAATATGTAAGGCTTTTATTTGGAATGGTAAGCAACCTCGGATGCATTCTAATAAGCTACAGATACCTGATGAGAAAGGTGGTCTAGGCCTGCCTAATATTATGCTTTCAGTCTTAGACACCTGGCTCATTGCTCACTTCCTCCTGAGCGACTTCCCAATGGAACTTCAATCTCTAAATCCATTTTTTTTTGTTTGCCTTTTTTTGCTAACTGATCTGCCATTTAATTTCCATTGATTCACGTGTGTTGGTATAGGGTTAGTAAAAACTATTTTCATACTATTTAGAGATTTTAATGTCATATATATATATATATATATATATATATATATATATATATATATATATATATAGTTTAAAATGTCTTCTCTAATGGTTTTATATGATACTAAACTATTGAGTGCTGACAGAGTCTGAACCTATAATTACTCTATCTGGTTTAACATTGTCTGTCCACAGTAATCCAACCATTTCAACTAATTCTACTGTATGTTCCCTCAGTTCATCAGTCCCTCAGTTCATTGTCGGTTGTTGTACGTGCACTAGCACACTGTTTTGTATAATGGCATGTTATTTTGAGTTCATAATAAATCTTATGTTCTTTTATAATCTTCGTCTTCTGTCGATCTTAGTGTTACATAACAACCAACCAAGATGGATTATGCAACCAAACTGGCTGTGATTGCTCGTGAGAGCCAATATTTTTTAACCTTCTCCACAAACTTTTTCTGTCTCGCCATCACCTGCCCCTTCGACGACGAGACCTTGAAGTGACTGTTCCGGATCTGGGCTAATTACCATCACCCCATGGACCTCCCTGATACAACTGGACTGAGCTGGAGAGAGGCGATCATGGTCTCTGGAGAGCCTCGCACCACAGTCCAGAACATAGCCAGACCCAGAGCCTGAATCACCAACTTCAACCGCGGAGAACTCAAAGGGTGCCCCCCGCAGACGGAGAGCTACCACCTGCAGCGACGAGTCAGCCAGAGTCCGAGGACAAGTGGACCCTCGCCCTGGAAGAGGAGCCCCCCAGTGAGTCTGACCAGGGGTGTGAGCCCATGACATCCATGGCCGAGGGTATACTGGTGAATAGTGAGACTGAGGACTGGCTGATAGACTTCAATATAGAGGTATCGTCTCCCACCCTATCCCACAGAATTTCTCAACTTTCATCGCTTTTCTAAACAGCACAGAGACCTGCATTGACTATGTATTACCTTCGACCCTGTCAAGTCTCCTTCTGCCTCCGTCACCGCCGTGTTCAGCCAGGTCTCCAGCCCTGCCTCTGCTGGGTGTTTGCAGCCCTTCACCATCTCCGTTAATGCCTTGTTGTGATGTCGAGCCACAGGTCATGCAACCACCATGAGCGAGTGGATCTTGTGGCTCTTGCCACCAGCTTCTGATCACCTAGCTCCGTCTCGGCCCGTCGACTCGGCTCCGCCTTGGCTCCTCCCACCTTAGGCTCCACCAGACACCGTTGGCCTTCCCACATCCCGACTGGCCCCCCCTTGGTAAGTCGTCACACCACCTCTGCCACGGACTCCGTTCCTCCACCCCACCCAGTGAGCTCCTACTTCCCTTTGGGAACACCCCGATCCTTTATCACAACGGCATTGCCTCAGTCCTCAGGCAAACTGACTCTGCCTTCGATGGGTCACCAGTGCCAGAGATGTAGCTCAATTTCATCTGCTGTCCATCTGCGCCTGTGGATCCATCGGCCTAGTGTCCGTCGGTCGGTTCTTCTTTCAGACGAATACAATCGGAGATATAAAAAAATGTCCTGGCTCATCCAATCTTTATAATGGGACTTTTTTGGAAGTCCATCAAAGTGCATCCATCTGTGATAAAAGTGCTCGAAACGGCTATGGGGGGTTAATAAACTCAAGTCGACCGTACGCAAGTCGACTTACACCAAAAAAGTAATCCTTGAACTTGAAGCACAATGTAATGATGAACGTGGTTGCCCAGCCCTGTTTGTTTGAACCACGAGAGGCGTCAAAGCTTACTCTACTCCTACATCCTACGTCATACATCGTCAATTGTTACTCTTTTGGCGTAAGGTGACTTGCGTACGGCCGTGTGCCGGAAGCTAGCTATTTTAGTCGATAAAGTTTTAAGAGCCAGGACATTTTTTAATATAACTCGATTGTATTCGCCTGAAAGTAGAATGGCATACACCTAGGATGACTTCAGGGTGAGTAAATCATGGGCTAATTTTCATTTTTGGGTGAACTATCCCTTCAAGTTCCTTTGGTCCCTCAGTTCCTTATCAATTGTCTGTGCATTAGCACACTGTTTCGTATGTTGGCTTGTTATTCTGAGTTCATAAAAAATCTTATGTTCTTCTATATTCGTCTTCTGAGGATCTAAGCGTTACAACTATCTGGTTAAAATGTTTTTACAAACTGCTTTTATCTTATCTTGTAAATAGCAGCTGATTTATCTGAAGGCCTATATAGCAGCGGGATTTATCATGCTACATAAAGCTACCACATAAAGCTAAAATGGCTCACATATGGCTAAAACAAGTTATCACAAGAACAGCTTTAGATCAGGCATACTACTGGGGTCCTAAGGTGGGACTCATCTCTTCACTACACCGCCGCAATACTGTTACTCTATACGAGTCCTCGGTTCATTTTCAAAGTAAACATCCCGATCTCACAGCAACAGACAATGATCTACAGTCAGACAGTTTTCAGCATGACTTATGCCAAAGTATCACATAAAGAAAAATATAAATTTTCTACCAGAATCACAACTTAACCCAAAATGCATACACCAGGGATCTGATTTTTCCGGATTAATCCGGAATCCCAGATTTTCCGACCTGAAAATGTGACCTACGTGAATCATGCAGATCTGTAAAAAAAAAAATTAAAAAAAAGTCTGGGAGAAAGAGAAGCAGACATATCTATCTGAATAAGAGTGACGACGCGAAAGAGATCGAGCTTTAGGTCCGATTCACATATCGCGTCTTTTGCGCGCTCAAGTTAGTTATTTCAAATGTAGGCGCGCGGTATGCGCGCTCATAATGGAAGCGTTTTTAATGGAAGCGATCATAATGGCGCTCATTTTTTCCAAGCGCGTCCGCGCCGCATCGAGATAAAAACATCTCAACTTTTCAGAATGCCGCAAGCGCACCGGTCACGTGACAAGAACCTTAACAACAACAAGCTTAGAAAAAGGAGAACGCGGCGTGCCTAGCGTTTTGTGAATCGGCCCTATTCGGTATGTTCTGTGCACACACACACACACATAACCGACGCGAAGCGTGCAGCCCTGCACATAGACAGCTATACAGCGCGCGAGGACTGAATTGAGCTCTCTTTCGCGTCTGAATAGACAAATACACACAACATTATGTCTAAATGTCCGTTTTGGAGAGTATTTGCGTAAACACAGTCGGTTGTGTCTTTACAGAACATACAGTTGTGAGAATATCGGACGTGCATCAGTGCAATTGGATCTGCACAGTCGTCTTAAAGTGACAGTGCATAATAAACATATGCCGTCTATTAAAACAACAAAATAAAAAGAGAAAATCATTCACTGCTCTTTAATAGCTTTAATAAGGATTAATTATATTTAATTTCTACAAATAAATATGTCTGCTTGAAAGAATAAAGAATGATGTATGTTAATTAAAGAGTGCATAATCATTCATTGAAGAAAAAAAGACTGTTTTACTTAAAAAAGAAGTGTTTTTATTTAATTTTAAGATATTATTTTATGTCACAGTGCTAAATCTGTGTCTGTATTGCATGTTCAAACTTTTAAAATTATTCATATTTACAGGTTAATATATGTTTTCTACAGGAATATATAGGCCTGGGTTTGGAAATTTTAGAGAAATTCTAAATGAATGCATTACAATTTAACTAAACCCGTTATATTTTAGGCGACTAAATCTACTAAATTCTTATTGTATTTCATCAACTTAAACTAGACTAAAACTAAAACAATTCAGATGACTAAATGACTAAAACTGCTTCCTGCTTTTTTGTCGTTAGCCAATCACATGCCTGATACACAGCAACTGTTTTTGATTTTACCTAAAGGCAAAACCTGGACCATGATGAAACCTTTGCTTGTTCATTTGCTTTTGCAAGGTATATAATCTATTGTTTTGTTTCTCTTCATAAAGTTAGTGCAACTGATATACATCATGGAAATCTGTCACCGTGTATATATATAATATATATATATATATATATATATATATATATATATATATATATATTATCTGACTTCTCTGTCTTCATTTCTGAAGATTTTTGTAGCCTTTTCTAATGCTGCATCTTGGTAATTTCACTAGATCGGTAATTTCACTAGATCTAATGGTTGCACATCATAAAGTCTGTTGCTATATTTCATGTCATGCATTTGTAGAGCTTTAGTATTTTCATGAGATCAGAAATGGAATTCTTAACCATTCTTAACTTAATTTAAATTTAAAATGATTATAGACCTACAATGACTTTTTGACATTCAATATATATTTTCTATTACTTATGTGATCGAAAGCCGTAAATACTGTATGTTTATGAAAACAAAAAGATTCAGCCATTAATTTTCTCCAAATTTCACCTGTTGTCCCACAGCTGTTCTGCTATATGACACTTTAGCATGGCAAGTGAAAATGCCAAAAGACATTCATGGCCTCCAAGGTTCCTGTCTGGTTATACCATGTTCTTTCTCGTACACATCGTATCCACCCAAAAACCCACGTAGAGTTGTGTGGTATCAGTGGGTCTCCAAAGGTTATCCTTTAGTTTATGATCCATGGTATCCACATGATGTCATTGAGAAGTTCAGATGGAAAACTGATTTATATGGTAAATCAAGTTGGGATTGCAGTCTACTGATTAGAAATCTCAAACAGTCCCACCATGGAGAAAAAATATATGCATGGATTGACCCTGAAAATGTTGGATGGCGCACCTATGCATTTTATGATGTCACCTCTACAATTCTTCTTGACGGTATGTACATATTCCTGGAATAATATACTTTTACTGTATTCTGTTCTGACCAATTGCATAGCTTGAACCAAGGCTTAACAGATAGCACACACTTTCAGAAAAGAACTCCAGAAAGCAGTCTTCATAACTTCAGTGACTTTAGTGGTGATTTTCTTCTCAATTCTTTTTTGTAAATCTACAAAGAAGAAAAAAGATGTATCAACGTTATGTTCACAATTACATACACATTTCCAGCTTAACAATACAGTTTGATTTTGTACATAGTTCCATTTTAACATTATTTTAAAGCTGCCGTCAGCAACTTTTTTTTATCATATTCAGCGAATTCGACACTATATTCTGATAGAACAACATAAATAAAGTGGTTTTAGAAAAAAAACAGAGCTTCTAACTCCACCTGGAGTGTGTTGTTTGTTTTGCAAAAATCCACCGCTCCCGGTTCATTGTGTCCAATCAGCGCAGCGGGGTGTGAGATCTGACTGTCAATCACATGCGTGTGCCTGCACAAAAGAGATTATGTACAAACAAAAGAGAAATTAGCATGTTAGTATGCTAAAACATGGCATGTTACCAATAACGCAAATCAAGTGTGCTTATAACAAAACTATAGCAATAATCTCGATCTAATAATTCTTAAACACTTTACATAACTATTTAATATAACGTATAGCACTTACAAACATATTTTACAAGGTTTAAAATATGGAATCAATAGCCGATAAGTTGGGAACATGCATGTTCTTCTTGACTGCGTTCACTGAGAACGTCCTGGTTGCATATGCAACCCACCGTTCCCTGAAAGAGGGTCACGCCAGGGAGTCAATCGTCTTCGATTACTATTTGAACGAGCCAATGGAATTGGCGAGCGTGACTCGCATCACACACACCGCACCCGGTGATGGTGACTACCACATAATCCTGCGGTAGCTACCAGAACCTCCACGTCCAAATTTAGGACCGGCCTGAAATCCTCCAGGGGTCCGAACACGGGTGCCATCATGCCCCTTCCCTGAGAATGTTTTCAGGGGAAGTCAGGAAGGGCTGTCGAGGGGAGAACTAGGTCTGGTTGGGCTAATAAGGGGCAACTATCAAGACCTGCTCCACTCCTGACCTAGCACAGTACGTGCAAGTGGCATGCGTGCACAAGACAGGAGCATTGCTCATGTGAAGAATATCACTGAGCTTCAGGAGCATCTCTGCTCAACACCTGAGTGTGATGGAATTCACTGAGCTCCAGGAGCATCCCTGCTCAACACCCGAGTGTGATACAAATCAGTGAACTTGAGAGGGCACCAAGTGACAGTGAATCGCATAACCACTTTAGAAGGCTAACTGGGAAACACATTTCTGTGGGGCCCCAGGGTCAGCTGAGAGCCAGTGTCTGTCCAACGGTTGTCCGCTCGAACATTAAAAATACAACAGGCACAAATCCGGAAAGGCAAACAGATGTAACTGTAAGTCCCCGAAGTGGTCTCTGCCCAGCTGGACTTCCTGGGGATGGAGTCTCCACTCTCCTTGGCTAGAGGCTGTTGTGAGGCTCGTTGGTGGCACAATTGAGCAGGCCGGAATAAATAGTGGACTGAAGCAACCTCAGAAGCTTCTGACTCCAAGGAGGAGGTGACGGGCTTGTAACATGCGAGGGAAGCGTAGCACAACAGTCACAATGTAGGCAATGGATGCCAATGGAGTTGGAGGGCCGCCCAGACCTCCGTTACTGCATGCCCTTTGTATGTGGCCCTCAGCCAGTATTGATGGACACTCGTTCTAAGGACCGTTGGCCTGGAGAAACAACAGGTCTGTTACGGACTAAGGGTTTGGTGGCAGGACGCACATTCATTTGGAGGAAGCCGATCGGATTCGTCAACCATATGCCCCAGGAGCCTCTGAAGAGTTTCTATACAGTACTAACCATCCACTGTAAGGACTGAGCGGAATGAAGGATCATCCAAATAACTAAATGTATTTCTTCCCATAAACCCTGGGACTTCAACACACACACACATACACAAACTGCTAACACTGGCCGAAGTGTCAGGTTACCAGTTTACGACCCAAAAGAATGTGCATGCAGGATCTCTCTCTCTGTCCACACTACACACACCCATAAGGACTTTGCTGGAATTTCCAGTCAAAAAGACACTTAACAATACATATTTGATATGTTTTATGTGTGTTTGATGGCCTACGTCCGATTGCAAGATCTGGGAATGTTTGTAGTTTAAAAGGAACCACAAATGCCTATATTACGTATATTTGAGACGCAAACCTGAATTCTTCTCATTGTTACATGTCATGTTTGAGGTCATTTGAAAACTCTTTGTCTGACGCAGCCAGATATATGTATTGGGTTACTGTAAAAAGTATGATTGCCTGTATAACATCTCTCCTGTTATGTTTAAGAATCTGTGGAAAGGAAAGATAGGTTCTGCCTCTGTCGTAATTTATGTAGATAAAGCTGTCAAACCAAACAAAGACAACTTTCCCGCTCAAGATTTCCTGAACAATGATTGGACAATCCGCTTCAGAGGAGGCGGAAACATCAGGTCTTCAAAAGGACTGGCCCTCTCCTCACCCTTTCTCTTGCCTCTTACCCCCCCGGCGTCAGGATGTGATTTCTTAGTGGTCTCCTCCGGAGATCTTTCATCTTTTTCTTTCTTTGTTTAATTCTAAGTTCTTTTAAGTACCCTACCGAGTTCATTTCCACCGACGAGGAATGAACTTAGCTTGAATTGTTTCTTTGGTAAATTTACCTCAAAGACCTTCAAACATGCGTTCGAAAGTCCACGCTCTGAACCACCAGGAAACCACATGGACCACCACGCGCAACCGCTCAACGAACGAGCAGGCGCGCGCCCCAAGGACACACACACACGCACGCCTTCTCCTCAGCAAACTAAGAGACAGTGCAAGTATTTTATTTCTCATCCAGATTTATTATGCTGTACGGTTGTTGCCTCAAAAGGGGCGATCTTGTGATTCCTTGTTGTCAGGTCTGAGGTTCCGTTGTCCAGGTGAACTTTGCCAAACGGCTGACCCTTACGGATCTCCGTTTCTCTCTCTCTCCCTTTCTCTCTCTCTCTCTCTCTCCCTCACTCTCACACTCACTTCGATACGTACATGTTTCCATTGTCTGTCTTTGTCATTATGTTTGTAAATACATGTATTCCTGTAACGTAGTAAATGCATAGGCTAGTTATTTCTTATTAAAATTCATGATACTCATTTGATGGATTGACTGTCTGCTCATACTTCGGGTCACTGAAATGTCTAGATCAAAAGCTACGAGCTTTACAAATTAAAGATACTTTAAAGAGTATTTGTTTATAGGGCGGGAAGGCTAATTCTTGTGGCCACAGAATTAATTTTCCTAAACTCTATAATTTAATCGAGCTAATTAATTTTACCTGTTTGTGAAAAGTGGTCCGTGTAAATAATTGCAATCAATTTGTGGTTAATTACAAGGATTCACATGCATGCAGGTAACAGGAAATATCATCCCTTATCGGGAGATGTATTAACATGTAAGACTGATCTGATACAAACCTGTATGAATAATTATTAATTATGAATTATTAATTATGATATGCAAATTCCCCGTAATCAGATCCACCCCTGAGTCATTACACCACACACTCATGCACTGGAGGGCGAGGTCGGATGCAGTTCGGTGCTCACCTATGAGCGCACGGTCTGGTCTACCCTCGTGCATGCCCATGAGTGCTCTGGCCTGATAGACCTGTAGCAACGTAATGGCACGCAAAAGAGGAGGCGGCTTTCCCACAGACTTTGTAAGTCCTGCCCGTCGGGCGAAAACTCACAGGCCTTAGGGGGAGATGAGGATCCCCCCCAAAAGCAGCGGCCGCCGGGCACAGGTGCACCTGTGTCGCGACAGACCGCCCCACTGGAGGGATAGCCTCATAACCCTTCAGCGCTCCTCCGTCAAGGGTAGCAAGGGGGGTAAGAACCACTCAGGCAGTTTTTGGCAGTAAAAGGTGCTGTCCACGACCTAGTAAGTTCTCCATGCATTTCGGAAAGGAAGGGTACTGGGGCAGTGGGCTGAGAACCAGCACGACCCGCCCAAAAATACCAATCATCCAACCTAGACTGAACAGGACACGGAGAGTTCCACTCGTGCCAGGCAGCCTCAGCGGCCCGTTTCAGCATAGTTGACAATTCTGGATCCAGCTCGGGCAACATTATGCTCCCAGAGGGAGATAACGCAGTCAAGTCATCATCTCCAGAGGCCAGCTCACCCTCCGATGCTGCAATCGGCCTCCTATCCTCTAGGGGAGCTCCGGGTGAAACGACTGCCCTACCAATTACAGATGGACCAGCACGCTCCACTGGGGACTCCAGCGGCTGAGGTGGAAAGGAGTAAGGAGCCCACAGAGAATGGTTACCGGGCGAGACATCCAACACTATCCTCCTATCACCCATCCCTCGCAGCACCCGTAGGACGCGGCGTGGTAATGGGGACTTGCGCATGCAGATGAAGGCGATTCTCGATCTCAACACCGCGACAGTCATATTCTCGCAATGGGAACATAAACCGTCCACAAAAAAACTGCTTCAGCGTGCTGTAAGCCCAAACACGTGATACAACAATTGTGACCGTCATAGAGGAACAGGGTATGACCGCATCCAGAAACGCGGTGGAATGACATCTTGAAAAAGACGCAAACGCTCCCGTGTTGCTCTTTCAGGAAATAGGACCAATCACCAGTGCCGGAGCACACAGGGGAATGACCACGGCAACACTGAACAGAGAACTGAAACAGTGAAGCACTCACTTTTCCGCCCTCTAACCAGCCATCAACAAACATTCAGAAATTTGTTCCTGTTAAAACAGCAGTTGAGAGATCAAAGCTTGCGATCCCTGCTGCACTCACGCTGTAGAAACCACCAGCACTGGGAGAGTCTTCCAGAAGAACACTGACACACTCGCTCGTTGTAAACTGTAGCACTCTTCAGAGACATCAAACAACCGGCTCCGAAGCGAAAGGCAACTTGTGCGTGCATCCACTTCCGTATTTATATCTGAGCCACGGAGGCGGAGTGTGTGATACAAGTCTCGCATGCCAATTCCATTGGCTCATTCAACAGTAACTGAAGACTAGCTCCCTGGCGTGATCCCCATTCAGTCGACACCGTCTGACGCTCTCTACTGAAAGGGAACCAAAAGTAAACTGCATAAACATAGTGCAGTGCCTTAAATGTCCAGTGGGAACCAGACAAGAAAAACAGCTAGACATAAGCAACACCATACACCATAATATCTGTGATTGTCCAACTCTAGTGAAATATTGTGTGGTCAATAACAATAGACACAATAAACTAATTAAAATGGTATTGTACTTTAAAAAACAATGTCAAAACTTTGTCAAATATTGTCAAGCATTGTGAAACATGTTCATATGCTGATATGATGAACCACACTGTGTTTATTCTGCTGATATGACCAGAGAGAAACTGACTTGAGATCAGTTGGTTAAAAATAATTCAAAGAGTGAAAGTGCAGGTAGTTCACTAACCCCTGGAATCATTAATTTACAGATTGCAAATTTAATGCAATGGAATTCAGAAGTTTTTAAGTGTCCAAATAATGGAGCCACTGTATGGTTAACAAAGTGGTGTGATCTTATCTTATCAGATTTTGCTACCTCCCATTAAAACAGTAGGTAGCACAATTCAACAGCGAAAAATGCTACCTATCAGATTGTGCTACCAGCATCATATTCATGTGGTTTGGGGCTTTATTACCATCCATATCTACCCCTTACCTAAACCTATACCCTTAAACAATGCAGATATTTTTTAAATATATATATTAAATATTAATGTGTGCATGTGCAGTAAGCCCTGGACAATCTGACAGGTATGATGAAGTGTCAGGACAGTACTAATTATAATGTTCTTGTGAATTATAGCAAGTCCACAGCTGCCGAGCATCAATATTTATGGAGGTGAAAGGAAGGGTGACATCATCACAGTAGCATGTTGGACTTTCCACACGTGTCCATACAGCACACCAGACATCATTCTGAATGGTATAGAAGGAAGTGACAAAATAGACCATAAGTATATTGAAGACGGCCTGTGGAAAATCACTCTGACACGCAAAGGCTTCGTAAAAGCAGAACACTCGACTATTAAGTGTTCTGTAACATATTATGGTGGCATAACAGTGACAGCTACAAAAGACAAACGTGCCAAATGCGAGTAAACACAAATATGAACGGTCTCGGTTACTTCATTGTAACCTTGTTCCCTGAGAAAGCGGAACGAGATGCTGCGCTGCTTAGCGCATTGGGAACGTCTTTAATCGTGACCTGCTGTGAATATAGTGTGTAAACACGTCGATAGGATCGACCCGGAGGTAATATAGCCTCGGTCGGTGACGTCACCGGCGCGCACCCGCGACACGAGGCTATAATTAGATGAGCCACAGGTGCATCGTCAGGATATTTTGTCTGAAGAGCAGTCCTGGGACATCATCAGCACGGCAAAGTAGCGCAGCATCTCGTTCCGCTTTCTCAGGGAACAAGGTTACAATGAAGTAACCGAGACCGTTCCCTTTCGAAAGCTACAGTCGATGCTGCGCTGCTTAGCGCATTGGGAACGAGAATGCCCACGCCGCCGTGCTTGAGGGTGTCTGGACTCCTTACTGTTGTGTAGGTGTGCTCACAAGAACGCAAGAAAGCCCTAGACATTAGCTTGTGATGTTAACTCAAGGACGTGAGAGCCCGGAGTGGAATGAACATCCAAACCATAAAATCTTTATGAATGTGTGCGGAGAGGACTAGCCTGCCGCATCACAAACAAATTGTAAGGGGGAGTACCTCTTGCCAAGACAGCAGAGGAGGCGAACCCTCTGGTGGAGTGTGCCCTAAGACCCGTTGGCGAAGCTTGGCCGCGCGCCTCATAGGCAAGAGCAATAGCATCCCCGACCTAATATGACATGGTCTGCATTATGCATTATGTTTAGTGGCAGCAGCACCCTTGTTGATGCCCCCATAACAAACGAGTAGTTGCTCTGACATATGGCACTGGCTGGTGCGGTGGACATAAGTCTTAAGAGCACGGACTGGACAAAGTCTGTGAGATCACTCCTGCTCCGGCGTCATGAACGGCGGAGGGCAGAAGGCCTCAAGAGTGACCGGATGTACAGCCGAGAATGGTACCTTAAGCAGGTAAACAGGATGAGGACGCAAAATCACTTCCACCATTCCTGGGGCAAAGTCTAAGCAGGATGGCGATATCGACAGAGCCTGCATGTCCCCGATTCTTTTTAGATAGGTAATAGCCATAAGAAAAACCATCTTTAGGGTCGGAAGTTTGTCACACGCCAACCCTAGAGGTTCAAAGGGGTCTTAACCAGACCCTCGAGGACTAATCTAAGTCCCACGAAGGGATCTTGGTTCTTACGGGAGGCCTCAGTCATCTGGCCCCACAAATGAAGCTAGCGCGCAGAGGATGTCTCCCGAGTGGCACCCCGTCAACCAAGGCGTGGCAAGTCGAAAGAGCGGCCACATAAACCTTGAGAGTGGCGGGGCATGTGCCTGTTAATAATTTTTCCTGCAAGAAATCCAGAACTGAAGCAATCTGGCAGTTGACCGGATCTGCATTATGTACAACACATCACCTTTCAAAGACACCCCATTTGTTGGCATAACTCTTTCTAGTGGAGGAAGCCCTAGCATTTAGAATGGTCTCAATAACGGCAGGCGAAAGCCCAGTGTCCCTCAGTTGGAACCCATAGGGGGCCAAGCATGAAGGTTCCACAGGTCGGGCCTGGGATGGAATATCATGCCCTCCGCCTGGGACAGAAGGTCCCTCCTCTTCGGAATCGCCATGGCGAGCCGTCGAGGAGAGATATATCTCTGAGAACCATACTCTGTTCGGCCAACGCGGCGCAATCAGTAAGAGGCAAGACCCTTACTGGCGAACTCTGGCTAGAACTCGCGGGAGCAGAGCCACTGGAGGAAACGCATACAGGCACATTTTGGGCCATGAGTGCGCCATAGCATCCAGACCCAGGGGGGCTGGGTGACTCAGAGAGAAGTAGAGCGGACATTGCGCTGTGTGCTGGGAGGCGAAGAGGTCCACCTCTGCTTCATAAAATCTGGTCCAGATCTGTTTGACTAAATCCGGGTGGAGTTTCCATTCCCCCGTGTGTAATTTCTGTCTGGTCAGAAAATCCGCTCCCACATTCATATGCCCTGGAATGTACACTGCCCTGAGTGACAGGAACTTCTCCTGGGCCAAGAGAAAATCTGCCTCGCTATTCTGTTCAGATTGCATGAGTGCAGACCTCCCTGGTGATTATGTAAGAGACTGCCGCTGTGTTGTCCCCCCCCGCACTAGGACAGTCTCTCAACTGAGGGAGAAAATATTTCGGGGCCAGAAATACATATTCCATCAACTTGAGACAATTGATTTGCCAGTCAAGATGATGCCTCCCCAGATCCCCTGGGCTGGACGACCACTTAAGACCGCTACCCAGCCCGACAGGGAGGCGTCTGTCGTTAGCATTCTGCGACGGCAAGACGCACCAAGAGTGGGACCCAAGGTGAGAAACCGGGGTCTGAACCACGTAAAAAGGGAACGAAGCCACAGCGCGTAACCCTTACCATAAACATGGATTTTAGAAAGTACACGAAGCGTTCAGCGCGTGACTTACCACAAACATGGATTTTTAGAAAGGACACAAAGCACTCAGTGGGTGCTCTTGCCTTTATTTGCCCTTGGGGATTGTATAGTGATTTTGAGCCACAACTGAAGTGGTCTCATGTGCAAAAGGCCCAGAAGAAACCTTGTGGACGCAGCTGCCATGAGACTTATGTCCTGACCTAGCCAGATGTTGCTTTAGGGTGTTTAAAAATGGTCTTGACACAAGCGGGGGACAATTGTGCCCCCAATGGTGACAGAGTCCCATTTAACCCCCAAGCACGTTACCCTCTGGGGAGGAGAGTGAACGCATGGCTAGGTCGAATGGAAGGACCCGGAAATGGTAAGCTTCATCAAAGCAAACACCAGGAACTTCCAGTGTTGTGGCAATATTTCTATATGAAAAATATGCGTCTTTTTAAGATCGACCGTGAAGACCCAAACACGATGTTGAATTTACAACACGACCTTCTTGATAGTTAGCATCTTGAACTTGAGCGTTCTAATGGAACGGTTCAAGCCTCAGATCTAAAAACGGACGCAGTCCTCCATTTTTGTGACAGCAGATGCGCCTATTCCTGTTTCATGGTAGTGGCTACCAGACCGTTAAAACGAGGAGGGCAACATTCCTTTTTACTGTCTTCAGGACACAAAAAGAGATACCCGGCAGTAGCTTTTCACGCTGCCAAAGTCTCTTTAATACTTCCTGTTAGGGGAATGTTACATGTTCTTCGTCCTGGGCAATAACAGAAAACAAAAGAACCTTCAACATTTCGCTGGAAACCGCTGCCCCCCGAATCACCAGAGGTGGGAAGAATGCTACAGCGGTTTCAAAAGGGCTGCCGAGCGGCTGCTGAGCTGAGTGACGAGCCGGTCCCCAGTCATTACGAGGGGGAACGCAACCCGCCATACTCTGCTTTGAGACCCCCTTTTTTTTTTTTTTTTTTTTTTTTTTTTTATCAGATCAGCTTGATATGTCTGCAACACTGCCATAGTGTGTAAAGCACCAGTCTGACTCCCACCAGCGAGGATGTTATTATACATGACTTGGCTGGGAGTACTGACGACTTAAATGACGATGAGCCCCAGAGGAGAGATAGCCCGTGAGCGTCTCTTCGGCCTGGCGCATCATCGTAAACCACATGCCCCTGCACCCACAATAGTCTAATAGATTGACGTAGAGGGCACAAAGATGCACGAAAAATAAGGTTTTCCCCATGCACAAATTAACGTCATGGAGATCCTCAAGGAGGGCAGTTTAGCTCTAATCTGGCCACAGCACGAGTCACCACCTCGAGTAACCACTCACACGCTTTATAATAACGAGAGAAGTGCTCGGAGGCGGTACTCTAAAAGTCCATAATTTTTTAGATGGCTTTTTCAATATTTAATTCCTCAGAATTAACTGTGACCAAAGAACAGCCATGACAATAGATTAGTAAGCATCTGATATATTGCATTGAATATCTGATTTCTCATATATTATCATAATTCATTAGCAATAAATACAGCCAAATATCAATCAGACAAGCAAACACGGTCTGAATGATAGGCTGTTTAAATCTTTCATAAGATCAGCCTAGTATGCCTGTAACAGCCATGGTGAACAGCGCAGTACCAGCATGACCCGCTGAAAATACCAGCCCGTTCTCATCCCAAGGCGTAATATAATGACGCTTTTGCCAAAGCGTCTATATCGAACGCGCATGGTACCCTTTAGCGTCAATATGAGACGCCGAAATATATGGGTCAGAAGGCGCCTCCTAGCGGTCTAACCCTAACCCTACACCATACCTAAACCTACCCATCTCTCTGCGTGTTATATTGACGCTAAAGGGTTCCATGCGCGTTCGATATAGACGCTTTGTCAAAGTGTCAGAATATTACGCCTTGGGATGAGAATGCGTTGAAAATACATATGATAATGCGATCCCAGGGGAGAGAAAACCCGCGAGCGTCTCTCCGATCTGAGGCAGCGTCATATAATCGCGTGCCTTCGCACCCGCGATAGTCGAATTGGTCGACGTCGAGGGCACAAAGACACGTCATATTTATATTATATATAAATCTTTATTTATAAGCTTTGAGTGTTTTATGCAACTTTTTATGGGAGTGTTTTATGGGACGAACGATCGCCCCGAGCAGTTCTCCTTTATCATTGCGGGAGGAACGCTCGGAGGCGACGAACTCACGAGATTCAATGTCCTCTACCCGAGCCGAAGAAGCGCTGAGGCACGCTTCGGTAGTCAGGCAAAAGGACATCGCGATCTGGAGAGAGAGAGAGAAAGCGAAAAGGGCGCATCTGTCTCTCGCTCCTCAGCCAGATCGCACGAGCCCCACAATCACATTGCGGGTACTACCCCTTTGAAATAAGCAAAGCGAACGCGAAGCACTTTAACTGTGAACATTCCACTGTGCTCGCAATCATCATGCTCAAACGCAAGGGCAGCATGCTCTTTCCCCAAACAAACAAAGCAGTAAGCGTGTGTATTCAGTTCTGACATCGGACGAGAACATGGAGGGACACAGCGCTTTCTCTGTTGACTCATTTCTCTTTCTCTTTAACTTTTTCTAAACTCTTCTTAGATCGTTGAAAGATGAGAAAGAGAAAACCTGCACACTGTCAGTGATAAACTAAATAACTCCTAACAAAGATCTGTAGTAGATAGAGAGGAGATAAATGCTTGCACACCAAACACAGAGAGGTCTCTGAAGACAAAAAGACCTGACGATGCACCTGTGGCTCATCTAATTATAGCCTCGTGTCGCGGGTGCGCGCCGGTGACGTCACCGACCGAGGCTATATTACCTCCGGGTCGATCCTATCGACGTGTTTACACACTATATTCACAGCAGGTCACGATTAAAGACGTTCCCAATGCGCTAAGCAGCGCAGCATCGACTGTAGCTTTCGAAAGGGAACTGTGTATTTGAAATGCCACAGTTGGAGCTATTACAAGATCTTACTTCAATTTTAGGTGTTCATGATAAAATAGCGATTAATCCTGAACTGGCAGATGTCACAGAGGGCGTCGCAAAGAACTTCATTTGTTCTGTTTATCACTCCTGCCAGAGAGAGACTCCAACCATCACATGGAACTATAAGAACATGCAGATCTCAACAAGGAGCAAAACCCTCTCTGGTTTAAATCGCGTCACCTATTCCAACATTACTTTTCAGGGTTCAAGAGATGAACATGGGAAGAAACTTATATGCTCTGTAAAATTTTCTGGAGGAAACTCTGAAACCTCTGTTGTTTTACGTGTACAGCGTAAGTAATTTGTTAGCATAATGTATGACTTGCATAGAATATTTAGCATTCAAAATCTGTCTTGTTATAATGTGGGCATACTAAATTGTGGTTAATCAGAACACATTATTTTATCATAAAAACTGTTGTAATATTATTATTATTTTAATCATAATAATAAAAACAGTGGGTAAAGCACAAACAGCAGTTTACTGCCATTTGTTATTATTGTAGTTATTTACCTAAATAATTTTTTTTGACATAATTGTAAAATTCTAGTAATCTGTACTATTCACATACTATGCCTTTGTTACTCAGAAACCCCAAATTGAGATAAATTCATTGGTTTCAGTATCATTTTGTCAAGCAAATACGTTTTTGAGGCGGGGCAATTCTTAATAGACTCTTCCCTAATTTCCTCCACTTCTATAGTATTTCTTCTTAATTGCATTTTCTCATTTTCCATTTTCCAAGTCATCTTGAATGTTGAGTTGCCGATACATCTGAAAAATTGTTTAGTCACCATTATGGTGGTTAGTGTTCCTTTCGGTTGGGCACTTGGAGATTCATTTATATTAGTATAATTCCCTTTCAATTGATGCAGTAATACTACTAGAAATCACAGTTATTTGTGGCTTCAAAGGAAGATAAATAATAAGTTGCTTTTAAAAGATGACCCAACACTTATGTCATAAACACCCTGTGAGACATCAAACTTTTAGTTGGTTTGATATAATCCCACATGTAGTTATGACTGTATCTAGCAATTGACATTGTTTGAGTCACATGCAGAAATCAACATTTAGCATGCAAAACAGAAAATTGGTAACTATTAAATTTGATTTATTATTTATTAAAGGTGGGGTATGTGATTCTCTTTTTTGTAAATTTTTTCAAAATCACTTGAAATCCTATTCCTAACCCACTTACAGCCACTGAGTTAGAAGCACTGAAATGAAAATTAAGCAATTTAATCATCTGTGGAACGGGCAGGACTCAAAACTCCAGCCAATCATTTCCAAGACCACCTAGAATCATTGGACGGTAAGTCCGTCAATCAAACGGTCGTACCTTACCCCCCTCCCCCATCCCCCTCACGCGAATCAGGGCCAGCGTTGGAGGAAAGAAGGTAGGACCATTTGAGTTGTGTATTTTCAAAATCGATTGCAAATCCCATACCCCACCTTTAATTGTAACAATAACAATTTTATTTGCTGTCTTTGCTGTGCTACTACTGACACAAGACAACAAAAAAGGCAAATAAAGTAAAAAAAAAAATTTGTAAAACAAAGCACTTGCTTAATTTATTCATGCCGCAATGCACTTTGGGAGTCAGTAATTCTGTGTAGCAAAACTAAATCAAGAGTAAATCTAAAGAAAATGAACAGGTACTCTCTATAATTCTTTTTTAGTAACTCAAACTCTTGTGTAAGTGAACTAATCATTTGTCAGTACAACATACTATTCTTATTTCACTTGTTTTTTTTTAAGGCAGTCGGTTAGCATGTAGCGGCGAATCAATTGGAAATCTCACTTATTCAAAGAAAATAGTTTACTTCTGTTTTGCAAAATAAGGTTGAAAGAAAATATTTTGATGGAAAATCGTGAAGAGAACTTTTTTGAAAAAGTTTTAAAAGTTGTTTAATCTCTCAGCCATTAATGTTGTCCAAATTTCTTCCCAAAGGTGTTATAGATTATAAAGAATTTGGATGGGAAGTGAGAATGCCGAAAGACATTCACTGACTCCAGGGTTCCTGTCTGGTTATACCATGTTCTTTCTCTTACACATCAAACCCACCCAAAGACCCACGTAGAGTTGTGTGGTATCAGTGGGTCTCTGAAGGAAATCCTTTAGTTTATGATCCGTTGCATGCAGACGATGTCATTGAGAAGTTTAGAGGAAAAACTGATTTATATGGAGACACAAGTGGGGATTGCAGTCTGCTGATCAAAAACCTGGAACCGTCCCATCATGGAGAGAGCCTATACACAAGGATTGACCCTGAAAATGTTGTATGGGACAACTATAAATTTTATGATGTCACCTCCACAATCTTTGTTGATGGTATGTCAATATTTTTGGAATAATATTATTTCACTGTAATATCTGTGATTGTCCAACCAGTGAAATATTGTGTGGTCAATAACTATAGACACAATAAAATTATTTACCCAAAATGACTTTATTCTAAACCATTTATTTATTTAACATTTTAAACCAAAGGCAAGACAGTTAGCCACCAAAGCTTCTTTTTTTTTTTTTTTTTTTTTTTTTTGTCTTTGCATTATATTTCAAAATACTAGAACAAGTGGCATAAAATAGTATAAAAAGTGACTCAGAAAATGAAAGTTATTTTTGAGAAAAAATCTGACATTTTCAAGTGTATGATGTAAAATTTATAATGTTTCTGTCAATTATAGCAAGTCCGCAACAGACTACCATCAGTATTTATGGAGGTGACAGGATGGGTGACAAAATCACAGTAGCATGTTCGACTTACCACACATGTCCATACAGCAAACCAAACATAAGTCTGAGTGGTACTGAAGGAAATTACCAAATAAAGGAGGAGGATATTAAAGACGGCTTGTGGAAAATCACCCTGACACGCACAGGTGTCGTAAAGGCAGAACACTCGACTATTAAGTGTTCTGTAACACATCATGGTGGCAAAACAGTGACAACTACAGAGGACAAAAGTGCACAATGTAAGTGAACACAAATATGCTTTGTGGTGTTAGATATAAGTTCACTTTAAATGTCATTATTGGATCTATTTAATTTCAATTTCAGGTGTTCATCATAAAATAACGATTGAGCCTGAACTGGCAGATGTTACAGAGGGCGTCGCAAAGAACTTCACATGTTCCGTCTATCACTCCTGCCAGAGAGAGACTCCAACCATCACATGGAACTATAAGAACATGCAGATCTCAACAAGGAGCAAAACCCTCTCTGGTTTAGATCGCGTCACCTATTCCAACATTACTTTTCAGGGTTCAAGAGATGAACATGGGAAGAAACTTATATGCTCTGTAAAATTTTCTGGAGGAAACTCTGAAACCTCTGTTGTTTTACGTGTACAGCGTAAGTAATTTGTTAGCATAATGTATGACTTGCATAGAATATTTAGCATTCAAAATATGTCTTGTTATAATGTGGGCATACTAAATTGTGGTTAATCAGAACACATTATTTTATCATAAAAACTGTTGTTATATTATTATTATTTTAATCATAATTATAAAAACAGTGGGTAAAGCACAAACAGCAGTTTACTGCCATTTGTTATTATTGTAGTTATTTACCTAAATATTTTTTTTGACATAATTGTAAAATTCTAGGAATCTGTACTATTCACATACTATGCCTTTGTTACTCAGAAACCCTAAGTTGAGATACATTCATTGGTTTCAGTATCATTTTGTCAAGCAAATACATTTTTGAGGCGGGGCAATTCTTAATAGACTCTTCCCTAATTTCCTCCACTTCTATAGTATTTCTTCTTAATTGCATTTTCTCATTTTCCAAAGTCATCTTGAATGTTGAGTTGCCGATACATCTGAAAAATTGTTTAGTCACCATTATGGCGGTTAGTGTTCCTTTTGGTTGGGCACTTGGAGATTCATTTATATTAGTATAATTCCCTTTCAATTGATGCAGTAATACTACTAGAAATCACAGTTATTTGTGGCTTCAAAGGAAGATAAATAATAAGTTGCTTTTAAAAGATGACCCAACACTTATGTCATAAACACCCTGTGAGACATCAAACTTTTAGTTGGTTTGATATAATCCCACATGTAGATATGACTGTATCTAGCAATTGACATTGTTTGAGTCACATGCAGAAATCAACATTTAGCATGCAAAACAGAAAATTGGTAACTATTAAATTTGATTTATTATTTATTAAAGGTGGGGTATGTGATTCTCTTTTTTGTCCATTTTTTCAAAATCACTTGAAATCCTATTCCTAACCCACTTACAGCCACTGAGTTAGAAGCACTGAAATGAAAATTAAGCAATTGAATCATCTGTGGAACGGGCAGGACTCGAAAAACTCCAGCCAATCATTTCCAAGACCACCTAGAATCATTGGACGGTAAGTCCATCAATCAAACGGTCGTACCTTACCCCCCTCCCCCATCCCCCTCACGCGAATCAGGGCCAGCGTTGCAGGAAAGAAGGTAGGACCATTTGAGTTGTGTATTTTCAAAATCTGCCGGCTGTTTTGCAAATCCCATACCCCACCTTTAATTGTAACAATAACAATTTTATTTGCTGTCTTTGCTGTGCTACTACTGACACAAGACAACAAAAAAGGCAAATAAAGTAAAAAAAAAAAAATTGTAAAACAAAGCACTTGCTTAAAGGTATTGTAGGTAGGATTTTTATAAAAAACTTTTTTCCAAATTTGTTTAAACTTTCTATATATATCAATGCATAATTAAAATGTAAGTACTCTGATAAAAGGAGTATGAAAATCGAGTGACTCTAGACCGTTTAATCTGCACTAAACACAGCTCATTATTTCCAATTCGGGACGAAACAACGGATTGGCTTAGGCGACTGTCACTCTCGCGCAACCATGGCAACCGCCCTTTTGCCACACAGGACCTGCCCACTTGCACGTACCCTTTGATTTGAGTAGCCTAATTCAAGAGCACGGGCGTCAGTTTGGTTTGAAATGTGGTGGGGACAGAGACGCATTCGGAAGTGCATTTTCAAAAGAGCTGGGTACAAACCATTGTCTTTAAAAGCCTTTTGAGCCTCTCTGCTGCTCAACCCGTAAATAAATCCATCGATCCGCAATATTTGTTTGAGTTCTTCAGTGGTCTAGTGGCAGAACTTTTGCCAAGCGTGTCAGAGGGTACGGGCTCGAATCCGCGTCGGGTAGAGTTTTTTTGTCTCTCATCAAAATCGAATATGTTCATCATTGGTTACAGTCTATATCAAGCAGGAACACGTTTGTGTGGGCATTTTATCTTGTGATTTCACCGGAATGAATAGACAGTCTCCACAACTGCGATAGATTGAGGAGCGCGAGTAAAGACTGCACACGCCACAGAGAACAGTCCTCATGTGTAGTCCTCATCAGAGTCAACAATGTACACGAAATTCATCTTCATCACAGTGTAAATGATGGCAATGGAAAAACGTTTATCATGCAACCTGTTTTTAGCTTTGCCTTATAGATAACTATCTCGTTATCTAATCAATAAATATATATTTTAAACTTTACCAATATCAATATGCCAGCTTGATAGTGAGTACTAAAATACATCTTATTTGTTTATCTTCATAATGATAAAGTTACATTTTTTTTTATTACATGTGATTCTGACATTATTTCACTATGCACTGCGCTCCTTCCTCTCCGCTCGTCTCAGGTAAATAATGCATCTTCAGCTCAGCGGTCGGAGTCACGCGTTCATGTGTTTTGGGGGCGTGGCTTTGGAAGGAGCTCAGAAGGGAGGGGGTGGAGTGAATGGAAATAATGAGCTGTCTTTAAAACAGTCGTGAGAGGTCTACAGACACTCGATTTTTATACTTTCTTTTTCAGAGTACTTACATTTTAATTATGCATTGATATATACACAAAGTTTTAACAAATTTGGAAAAAAGTTTTTTATAAAAATCCTACCTAATATACCTTTAATTTATTCATGCCGCAATGCACTTTGGGAGTCAGTAATTCTGTGTAGCAAAACTAAATCAAGAGTAAATCTAAAGAAAATGAACAGGTACTCTCTATAATTCTTTTTTAGTAACTCAAACTCTTGTGTAAGTGAACTAATCATTTGTCAGTACAACATACTATTCTTATTTCACTTGTTTTTTTTTAAGGCAGTCGGTTAGCATGTAGCGGCGAATCAATTGGAAATCTCACTTATTCAAAGAAAATAGTTTACTTCTGTTTTGCAAAATAAGGTTGAAAGAAAATATTTTGATGGAAAATCGTGAAGAGAACTTTTTTGAAAAAGTTTGAAACGTTGTTTAATCTCTCAGCCATTAATGTTGTCCAAATTTTTTCCCAAAGGTGTTATAGATTATAAAGAATTTGGATGGGAAGTGAGAATGCCGAAAGACATTCACGGACTCCAGGGTTCCTGTCTGGTTATACCATGTTCTTTCTCTTACACATCAAACCCACCCAAAGATCCACGTAGAGTTGTGTGGTATCAGTGGGTCTCTGAAGGTAATCCTTTAGTTTATGATTCTCTGCATGCAGACGATGTCATTGAGAAGTTTAGAGGAAAAACTGATTTATATGGAGACACAAGTGGGGATTGCAGTCTGCTGATCAAAAACCTGGAACCGTCCCATCATGGAGAGAGCCTATACACAAGGATTGACCCTGAAAATGTTGTATGGGACAACTATAAATTTTATGATGTCACCTCCACAATCTTTGTTGATGGTATGTCAATATTTTTGGAATAATATTATTTCACTGTAATATCTGTGATTGTCCAACCAGTGAAATATTGTGTGGTCAATAACTATAGACACAATAAAATTATTTACCCAAAATGACTTAATTCTAACCCATTTATTTTAAACATTTTAAACCAAAGGTTTTCAAAAGCCACCAAAGCTTCTTTTTTTTTTTTTTTTTTTGTCTTTGCATTATATTTCAAAATACTAGAACAAGTGGCATAAAATAGTATAGGCCTAAAAAGTGACTCAGAAAATGAAAGTTATTTTTGAGAAAAATTCTGACATTTTCAAGTCTATGATGTAAAATTTATAATGTTTCTGTCAATTATAGCAAGTCCGCAACAGACTACCATCAGTATTTATGGAGGTGACAGGATGGGTGACAAAATCACAGTAGCATGTTCGACTTACCACACATGTCCATACAGCAAACCAAACATCATTCTGAGTGGTACTGAAGGAAATGACCAAATAAAGGAGGAGGATATTAAAGACGGCTTGTGGAAAATCACCCTGACACGCACAGGTGTCGTAAAGGCAGAACACTCGACTATTAAGTGTTCTGTAACACATCATGGTGGCAAAACAGTGACAACTACAGAGGACAAAAGTGCACAATGTAAGTGAACACAAATATGCTTTTGTGGTGTTAGATATAAGTTCACTTTAAATGTCACCAGTGGATCTATTTAATTTCAATTTCAGGTGTTCATCATAAAATAACGATCACCCCTCTTAATATTGAGGTTGTTGAATACTGAAGTTTCTAACCTTAAAGGGTTAGTTCACCCAAAAATGAAAATTATCCCATAATTTACTCAACCTCAAGCCATCCTTAGTGTACAGTATATGACCAATCCCCAGAAGCCGTATGGATTACTTTTATGATGGATGGATGCGCTTTTTTGGGCTTCAAAATCTCAGTTATTATTCACTCCCATTATGCTTAGAAGAGCCAGGATATTTTTTTGATATAACTCTGATTGTGTTTGGCTGAAAGTCTTTTATGGGATCATTTTCATTTTTGGGTGAACTTACCCTTTAAGGCTAAAATGTAGCATATAATTAAAAAAAAAAAATACATTTAAAAAACTTGAAAAATCGAAGCTTATTGATTTCTACTGATTCTCTTACAGAGTATCAAAAACCAGCAAGTCCATTCCAGAATGAAACTATGTTTTTTTCACCCAATAGCTATTCTCATATTTATACTAATGACAATGACACTTTCAGTTCTGTAATAATATTGATTAATCCATTATATGGTATCATGTTATTTAAGCCCATTTCCAATATGAGGCAGATGTGATACCCAAGATCACAGCAATGCCTCGTTCCTGTGTGGTAATACCGTGCAGTTTCAAGATGGAAGAAGAATATGCCACTCGACTTCGCGTTCTTTGGGTCACCAAAAAAGGGGGCTATATGATCCACACTGACTCACATGACGACTTCAAAGGCCGCACAAGGCTCCTGGGAAACCCGGATGAGCAGAACTGTACTTTGGAGATGGATAATGTGCAAACTCATGACAACGGGCCATTCTGCTTCAGAGCGGAAAAAGAAAACGAGAAATACGGTTTCAACAACAGCTGTGTGTTCATTATAATGCGGGGTGAGGAGATATAACCACTCATTATTGGTTATAAAAATGCTTTTAAAGATGATTCACATCTCATAATATAACGTTTTTGTGTTTCTTGTTAAAAAGCTTCTCCTGACAAACCTGTGATGTCATCCCTCCCTGAAGACATCGATCCCGGGACACGCGTCACCGTCAAATGCTCAGTCAACCACACATGCTCCTCTCACCCTCCGAAAATCAGCTGGAGCGTCCCAACAGCCCGAGAAACTATCAGCCACAATCTCATGGGTGGAGGCGTCTGGGAAACAGTGTCCGCTGTGACCTTCATTCCAACTGGATATGAAGAGAAAGATGAAATTGTCTGTAGTGCCACGTTTTGGGGTGGTAAAACACAGAACCACACTGCCATCCTGAGTGTTAAGAGTGAGTATCGACTGATGCAGTTACATCCAAGATGTTTTGGACGAGCTCTGTATTTGTAAATGAGTTAGGCTTGTGCATGTTCTCTTTGGTCCACTTTCTAATGTGACTCGTCAAACAGAAACTGTAATTCATGAGTGTGAGATATGTGACTATTAATCCTTTTAACAATAATATTATTATAGGAGTTCAAGAGGTTGGATTTGGGCCTTATGTCATTGCTTCTTCACTTGTGTTCATCCTCGTTTGCATTCTTGCTGGAGTCTTCATTTATGAAAGGCGACACGGGTTTGTATTTTTTTTCTTTTCTTTCCTTTTTTTGTTGTTGTTGGTGCTTATACTGATTCTTCAAAATGTCTGGTTTCTGCTTATAACTTTAATTTTGTCATACTTTTTCAGACTATATCTGACAGCATTTATCAGATCACCCTAAAATGTTCCCAAATTTGAGAATTAAATAATCTTGTCAAAAGTTATTTTTTTCGATTTTTTTTTTATACTTTTTTTGATCCTGTATCTTAGCAGTATTTTAAGGGATTGAAACAAATCTTTGTATATGTTACTTACCATATGACACTTACCAATCAGGAAGTCTTTTTTTTTATTTATTTTTTTATATATTACTTTTGAAAGACTCATACTACTGGTCTCTTTGAATTAATGAAGACGTACCAAGTACATGGATACCAATTCTATCCTGGTCAGACTTAGGGCCCTATCTTGCACCCAGCGTTTCACAGTTTCACAACGTAGTCTAGTCAGTGGCGCAATATTCAGATGCTATTTTAAGGGTGCATGCTCGGTCATAATGCAGCGTGTGCACAACACGCATATTCTCTCATCTACACAGATGCAGCAGTTGCCATTTTTGCAAACCATACATAATTACAAGGACAAATATTCCACACGAGGGAAATCATTGCGGTGTCCATGAAGATGTGAAAAAATAGGCATAATGTAGCTTACACATTTACCCAAATTATAGCCGCATTCCGACCGGAGGGACTTTTGCAGTTCCTAGAACCTAACGTTCCTATAACCCTTTTTTTCGCTTGTTCCGACCGGACTAAGTTGGGGATTTTTTTAGTTCCTCAGACCGTAGTTCCTATAATTCTTTCAGTACCTAGTCTAGAGCGAGGACTTTTTTAGTTCCCTTTCCCTAGGTCTACGTTGATTGGTTTAACTTATAAGTCCCGCCCACTGTCAACACATTTTCTTCACTGTCTGTTGCACTTCGCCTATGTAGGCTATGCTAACTCATAACTTAAGACAAACATAACGCATTCAACCCGCTAATTGCTAATGCTAGCTAAACTTACCCGTTGTTTTGTTTGCCTCCTGCGCTCTGCTCTTCTATCTTCTTCCATCATATTACTTAAGATCATATTACGCTGGAGCCTTCATCTTCTGTGTTTCTCTGTACAGAACTCAAGCATAGTCTTTAAACGCCGCTGTTCGTACTCCGTTAATAAGGTCCCGGCAGAGGCAGAACAGGAACATTGCGATAGCCCAACGCAGTCTCACACCCAAGGCGTCATCTAACTGACGCTATGGACCATTTTTGACCATGCGTCAATAAGCCGACGCACACACCCCCCCTTAAGCGTCAATATGAGACGCGCCTCCTAGTGGTCTAATCCTAACCCTACCCCAGACCTAAACCTACCCATAACGGAAGCGTCATCTAACTGACGCTAAAGGGTGCGCGGCATTTGATGACGCCCGAGGATGAGCGTCTCATATTGACGTTTGTGGGGGGGTGTGTGCGTCGGCATGTTGACGCATGGTCAGAAGCGTCAGTAAGATGACGCCTTGGGTGTGAGACTGTGTTGGATAGCCTCCTCCGTGCTGGTTTGTTGTTGTGTGGCGCCGCCGCCGTGCTTACGTCACTCCCTTACCCCTCCTGCAGTTCCTATGGCCACTTGGCCAGTGCGAACGCTAACAGCAAAACCGAGTTTGGGGGAGAGTAGTTCTTAGAACTGTTTAGAAGTGGACAGTTCCTATAACTAAGTTCCTGTAACTACTTGGTCGGAAAGCGGCTTATTATACGCCTGTTTAACCGAAGCTAATTTGGGTGGGTTTCCCCCATTCCCATACAATGGCACTTCTCTGTTTTGAACGTTGTGTTCACGGCTGTGAACCGCTCCTGGCAAATCTGCCGTTTTAATAGCAATCCGCCATGGAACAAGCGCGCCTGCTCTTAAAGGGAATGTGAGAAGACGCTCTGATTGGTTTATTTCACGTTATGCCCAAACCACACCTATGAGTAATGTAGCTACTTCAGACCAACACAAGAGTCTTTTATCCCGCTGGTATAATAGCAACAGCGCCCGAGATCCGCCCATAAAGTTACTTGCGTTTCGCATTTGATTATTGCGTTTCAGAACGTTAAAATAGGGCCCTTAATGTTATGAATGCAAAATTTATTTGCAATGGATCTGCAACTGCTATGCTTAATTGCTGTTTTTATAAGTCAGAACAACTTAACAACTCAATATCACACTGTCATTATTGATTGTAGAAAAAATCCTCATGATATGGAAGGGTCACGATGTGAGCCAAGGTATGTAGGACATATTGAGCTAATTTAATCAGTGTTCATTCATTAATTCATGTTAAAAGCTAAAATCCTCTGGTTTCTAATACACTAATAATTTTAACCTTATTCTCTGATTTAGGAGATCAGTTTGGAACAGATTCTCAAGGTTGGAGATTTATTTACCTTTGTATCTTTGTATTTGTTAATAAGGCTAAATGTAAAAAATTTAAATTACCCCCCCCCCCCAGTCATTTTAATATGCCTGAAGGAAGAGCAGCTTGGAATAACAGGGGAAACTGGAGTGATATCGGGCAAGTAAAACGCAAAAAGCAAAAAAAAAAAAAAAAAAAACATTTTACTGGTCCTACTGGTTTACTGTTAAATGCACTAACTAGTGCTGGTAACTATTTACAGGTACACTGAAAATGCTCCTGATAGACCACCGAAGCCTGAACAAAGGTAGGCTAAAATGTAATTATAATATTACACAAAAAAGGCATAATCTAAGCACAAATTATTTTTGTTATCATGCTATTTAAACATCACTTGACTATTTAAACGTCACATCTCTCCACAGACGGAGCATCTGGAGCCGATTTTCTAGGTAATCAATATTTAAATTTTCTGTTCATTTTGTGTCATGAGTTTCATTATAAAATTATAAAATCAAACCTCGTAACACTTTATTCTCTCTCTCTCTCTCTCTCATAGACACCAATCACACAGAACCAATGCAAATTTGAGAGCAGAATTCAAGTCATTATTTTATTCTAAAATAAAATCTGTATACTTTTTAAAAACGTCTTCCTATACAAATAACCAAAGCAGCATCACTGATGAACCTTCTCTCCTCACAGGGCAAACAACACATGTATAGTGTCAGGAAACAAGCCTTTCTCCAAACCTCATATTCCACCTCCGAAGAGGTACAGTGCATTTGAATCACAAGGTCTAAATTATTATAGACATTATATTCACCAATACAACCAGTCATACTAAAATTCCTGAAGTCACTTGAAGATTCCTTTTCTTTAACATTGTTTTTCATAACAATGTGTTTCTCTCTTTTGTCTTGTGGCAGATATGTTATAGTTATATTAGTAGTCTATTAAATGCATTAGATTAACAGTTTATATGATAAATTCAAACATATATGTGATTTTACAATCTTTTTCTCCCCTATGCATCTCAGTGAGCCGAAAACCCACCACGTGAGTACATTTATCACTTCATCTAATTTCTTATAGCATGGGAAAACACAATCGATTTCTGTGATTAATATGCCATTGACTGATCTTTGTTTCTCTTTAAATTTTCGTCAAAGGGTTATGATTTTGATGACCTATATGGAAATGTCTGATGAAAATGTTAAATCAACAGGGCCGTACCCTTGAAGTTAGAACATGTGCTCTGAATTTGAGTGTAGTTTGCATCATTTCCCCATCCTGTTTTCTCTCTCTCTGTTCAACGTTGTTTTTTGTTTTTGTTTTTTTAAATGACAACAATGTAAAACTGATGTACATTGATGTAACAATGTAAATTTCTGAATTTAACAAAAAAAAGTTATAATCTTAGGCTTCAAGAGTTTATTTTAGAAAATTAAATAAAATAAGTTTCTGAATTTGTAGTTGGTATTAACATTATTTTATGCTTAAAAAAAACACTTAATCAATCCACAAATCATACCTTTTGAATAAAAGCCAAATTAAAAAAAATTTGTGAAATGTATTGCTTGAAAATTTAATTATGCTTGTGCTATCTTTAAAATAATTAAAAATATATGTGGATTAAGTATTCACAGTATTTTATTGTATCTCAGATCTCGATTGCATACACATATTATTCCCATATTTGTCTGCTAGAAATTCAAGTTGTTAAGATAAAGAGGCATTTTCATTGTTAGGATGTGCTTGACAGAACATTATATTTCCTGCTATCAATATTTCATCTGCGTAATCAGCAATAAAGTTCCAAAAACTAGGTATGTCCAAATATAGTTTTTTTTTTCTTCTTCAGAATACCTGCTGATGTTGAGTTGAATTGAGTTCATCTGATGACAGCTAGTTTAGAGAGGTAGTGAGGGATAATGTCCTATGTCTTTTTGATAAAATATGGTATTAAAGTGTGGCGGCACGAGAGCAGACAGAACAGAGGAGGTTATAGTCTAGGTGGAACCTACCCCAAAAACAGACTATATGCCACCCTGGGATTTTCACCCAGAGAATGATTTTACTTCTTAATTGCAATGTTATGGATACATTTAAGGACACACAGTTACGTATACAATTCAGCCAGAGACGAGGTAAAATTTTTATAAGAACACCTTTTATTTGAATAATTTTAAAACAATTTCAGACACATTCACACTTTGGGGAACTGGGGAAAATTATAATTGCTGCTGAGGCTTAAGAGTGGAAGAGAAGGGAGTCACAAGGGCAGTAAGGCCGATTATCATAATTTACATTGAATAATGTCTTGAATAGCTTTTGTTTTTGCTTTTCTATAGCATTAAGCCTCAAATGTATTGTTTTATTTATTTAAAGAAACCAAACCAAAGTAAAAAACCATAAAGATAAGGTGTAGAAAACACATCTGTAAAAAAACACATCTTAAGCACACAGAATAATGTAGGTGAACTTTTGTAATTGCACCTTTAAACAATTACATAATTGTGGCATCCGTAATTGTAATCGCGATTACAAATTCTATTAATTGTGCAGCCCTAACACACACAACAGTGAACACAGCAAAGAAAATGGGGTAAACACAGCACACTGGAAGGGGACCACCACCACCCAGACACCACCACCTTCGGCTCTCAGCAACTGAAACAGGGACAAGAAAATGGGACACACACAATTAACGGGGATACACCCAACAAAAAGAAAATCAAATATATGATAATTGGATGAAAAGAACAAACTGAAATAAACGTATCACAAAACTGCCAGCAGCAGTGGTTCCAGGAAGGCAGTGCAAAACAAATAAAAAATACAAATTCAAAAGAAACACTTGTCAATAAACCAAGAACAACAAGATACTAAGTATGAATAAACACAATGAGAATTTAACCAAAGAAAACTAAACTCAATAAGAAAGAATAAAGCAAAATGTAAATACTTTTAACTAAATTGAAAACAAAATAATGAAAAGGAAAAGAAACAACTTATTCAAATCATATATAAAGAGTCAACCAACCCCTTCAAATACATTCAAACATTTTAAAACACTGACCCACATAAAACAGGTGGCTCACACATTTAACCACATGACCGTAGTTGCACAGTGGACGAGAGGGCAGGACAGGCATACAGCAATCTATTAAAGTTGCTAGGATACAATATTCAAAACATGTGCTTTAACGGTAACAGCAGCCAGTGGGTGACCGCTATGCGGCAGATGACGATCTCCAGCTGAATCAGCCCGGTTCTTGTTATTAATAAATAATTGCCGTTAACCCCAAATAATATTTTTTATTTATTTATTTATTTATTTATTTAAATCCCACACCATTTAGCCTACATACCGATCAAGCAGTGTTTGTGTCAACCCGAAGGAGGCAGCTCAGAGCATGCAAACAGCACAGGTAACTATCAGTAAGATCTGTTTTGAATGCGTTGAACGGCGGGGTGGAGGACTGGCCCGCCAACCGGAGATCTACGAGCGTTCAACACAGTAAACATAACAGCAGCTAATAACAGTGGAATACGTGCAGAGACAGAAAAGCCGCTACCTTACCTGTAGCACCTGTACCTGTAATTTGAGATTTGAAGAAAGACTAGAAAGTGAGATGTCTAAGGGACATTACAAATGAGAAAAGGTCAGAGGAATATAACTGGAAAAAGAAGGTTTATGAGCAGGCAAGAGCAGGGGTGTCCAAACCTGCTCCTGGAGGGCCACAGAGTTTAGCTCCAAATTGACTCAACACACCTGTCTAGAAGTTTTTAGTATGCCTAGTAGAGCTTGATAAGCTGGTTCATGTGTGTTTAATTGGAGTCGGAGGTAAACTTTGGAGGAAAGTGGCCCTCCAGGAGTAAAATTGGACACCCCTGCAAGCAAGAGCTTTAACTCCGTTAATATTAGAAAAGCATTCTAGAAAACACATGCTGAGGTTGCATGGTTTCTGCTCCTGGTTCTATATCATAGAATGTCAAGAACTAATCTGGGAGAAATTTGAAGAAATGAAGTGTTGTCGACAAGGGCGCCGTAAAGGGGTGGAAGGTTAGGACGATTCTAAGGGCCCAGGCTGATTTAGGGCCCAGAAGAGCAGACCCCCCTTTTGTTTTCTTATTTCTTTTCTCTTTTTTATACATACATTAAATGTGCTAGGGCCCCTCATGCACTAAATGTGTATTTTGTTCGTTTTGACCATAGATTTGTTTCAGTCACACCCCTCCCCCTCACAATGGTTCATTCCACCTGCGCTGTCCGAGCTACGATCGCTAGTGTAGCGTCTCTTGCTTATTGCACTTGCTATGATGCAGTGCAGACAGTGACACACGCAGGCATGTCACATCAAAAGTCAGGGCATCAAAAACGAAAAGAAAAGAAGGAAAGAGAAGACAAAGAACGCCGAAGTCGACAGTATGTCACACAGTTTTTAGAAAGCTTGCCCTATTCCTGTAGGCCTATTCCAAACCTTTCAGAGTTACTTTTTTTTTGTTGCTAGGTGAGCCTGAGCGCGAAACTTCACTAATGGTGTGTTCACACCGAACGTGAATTTAATTATTTGCGCGAGTAGATTACATAAGTCAATGCAAAGACGCATCATTCGCGCCGGGTGTCGAATTGGGCTACGCGTTTGCCGCGAATGTCTTCCGCGCAAGTTGAAAAATTTGAACTCGAGCGAATGTTCAAGCGTCTAATTAGACGCGATGGACGCGTATTTGACGCTCTAATCGCGTTCGGTGTGAAGAACACACCATAAGATTGAAGCCTCTAAACACATCTACTGTGTTCGCCACATGATTATAACTTTACAAAACAAAAAGTAATCTACACGCTTCAAAAATTACAAAATCAGTTTGCCGTGTGTGTGTCCTGTGTTCTGTGAAGTGACAGTGCTGCTGCTACGATCGATTCTGTCAAATTTGACGTTCTTAATGTGAATAAAATGCCCCAGAAAAAATAATATAAAATTTAATAAAACATGTGTCTGTAGTAACCATTGGCTAGAAGGAGTTTACAAAATAGATATTTTAATATTTTATATTAAGAAAACTAAATAGGCCAAAAAAAATAATATGGTTATTATTACGTGTGTGTTTTTGACTTATAGGCTACAGATGCAGAGTCAGCTTTATTTGTTTGCCTTTTATGTAAACAAGTACATATTTCTATATTTTTTTCTTGTTTTTGTAGGCTTTGTACTCATCTTTAGACATTTTAACTATGCAATGTGCTAAGTATCTTTTTTAAAGAATACTGGGCATGTTTATTGGGTTAAATTTTATCTGTAAAAAATGTAGGGGGCCCAGAAATTTTGGTTTCCAAAGGGCCCAGAATTTCTGGCGGCACCCCTGGTTGTCGAACACTTCCTACAGAATCAGGTCTGTAATAGTTTAGGTTAACACATACCGTAGTTAGAAACACATGCTACAAAAACAATGAATTATTTATAAAATATATTTGTAGTTTAGGCTTAACTTCTTTCAACTTTATTACCTGTTTGAAATAAATAATCTATAAAACAAAACACGATCTGAGGTGCTCACGCTAATAATTTCTGTTCCACTCGCCTGTAGTATTGGCCCACAGATCCTGAACTGTTGGCACGGCCTGCTCTGTCCTGGTCGACTGCACAACCTGCTCCACCCTGATCGCCTGCACACCCTGCTCTGCCCTGGCCTCCCGTCCTTTGTAGTTTTTCTTGTTTAATAGTCTTCCCAGGTGTTTCTATTTAGTCACGCTCCTTGTTATCTTGTTTACCTGTGTATTTAAGCCCTGTGTCTAGTTTCAGTCTTTGTGAGATCTTAACGTTGTATATTGGTTGTCCTGTTCCCGAGTGCTTTTCCCGAGTCTGTTTCTGAATTTGTCACATCGTTACAGTTTTACTCTCAGAGTATGTTTGATTGAATAAAAAAGACACAAAGGAAACTCCATAGAAAAGCACGTAAAGATTTGAAATGGCCCGTTATTATGGCAGCAATTATACCCTACATAAAAAAATAATAAACCAGCAGCTTTGAGTTTACCTCATGTTACATTTTTAAAAGGACATTCATTAATTTTAGATAAATTGCAATACAGACAATTATTATTGTGCATAGCCTATATTATATTTTTAATCAAATAATAAATGAGACATTAGGCTATTTTCCTATTATTAAGTTAAATATAAATGTATTATTATTATTCCAAGCATATGACATTTTATTTACAGCAGACAATCATGCGACTAACCACTTGAGCAGCGCGTTCCCAGGTTAGGATCACAGAACTCCCTCCTCCACCGTCAATTATTCACCATCCGAATGCATGAGTTGTATCACTGAGGTGACGTACAAATGTATCTTTACGGACGTCCACATGAGAAGCAATTACTGTCCGAATAGGGCTGATGATGTAATGAATCCAAACCATAGACTGTAAAAAAAAAATATGGACGTAGTGTCCGTGACGTCACCCATAGGTTTCTAAAGAGCATTTTTGAATCCTAAAATGGGCAGAGAGGCGGGACGTGGGTGGAGCTGAAGTGTCTGGTTGCTGAAACCATGCCCACCTAGCTCAATGTGATCAAGTTTGCTCAGGCTCAAGGAGCTAATGTTATATCCTACTGGAACTGCAGTACCAAGTGTGCAACCGCACAGGGCCTCGCGCTAAATTATTATTATTCAATTCAATTCAATTCAAATTTATTTGTATAGCGCTTTTCACAATACACATTGTTTCAAAGCAGCTTTACAGAAAGTGCATTAAAAATGTACATAGAAAATACAGTTAGTTCATCATGTATTAATTTAGGGCATAACATATCGCCGGCGTTGAGTCGTCTCTTCACAGGCGTCGAGTCGTCTCTCCACAGGCGTTTAGTCGTCTCATCACAGGTGTTGGATCATCCGAAGTCTCCGTGAGAGGCTGGATACAAACTGGAGCTGACGAACGCTATTTACCTCGGGACTTGCGTCCCGAGATAACAGCAGAAAGGCAGATGAGAAATAATTAGCGTAGCTGATGTTCATAATATTAATGCATTCGATCTGATTCGGCAGTAGTATAAAAGGTAAGCATTATGTGAATGCTTGGTTAAAGAGATGCGTCTTTAATCTGGTTTTAAACTGGGACAGCGAGTCTGAGCCTCGAACAATATCAGGAAGGCTATTCCAGAGTTTAGGAGCTAAATGTGAGAACGCCCTCCCTCCTTTAGTGGACTTAGATATCCTTGGAATGACCAGAAGCCTCGAATTTAGTGATCTTAAAGAGCGCGACGGATTGTAGGGCGATAGAAGGTCCGTTAAATAGACTGGAGCTAAACCATTTAGGGCTTTATAGGTCAGTAGCAATACCTTGTAATTGATTACAAGGTAATCAAATTGCCTCGAATTTAGTGATCTTAAAGAGCGCGACGGATTGTAGGGCGATAGAAGGTCCGTTAAATAGACTGGAGCTAAACCATTTAGGGCTTTATAGGTCAGTAGCAATACCTTGTAATTATCACGCTGTATTATTCTGCTAGATGAAATTGTATTATACAGTAACTTACAATTTTGCTGAGCGTGTGCATGTGACAGTGATTCATGTCCATACATGTCAGTCAGCGCGGCATTGCATGTCAAGTTCGTAGAGAGATTTATTCTTTATTCAGCTTTATTTTGGCCGCCTCTCAAATTGGGTCTCAAAAGTCTCAGGTTACGACTGTAACCATAGTTCCCTGAGAAAGGGAACGAGATGATACGTTGATAATGCTTTGGGAACGACCCCGGCGTGAATGCGTCTGAAGCATCTATGTCAACTAGTCCAATGGAAAGAATGAGCGTCACGGGCGGGTGACATCATGACCAGGAAGAGATAAAAGCGCATCCGGTGAAATGGTCATAACCTAAGACGTTCCCGTTTGAGGGAACTCGTGATGCGTAAATAATGCTTTGGGAATGAGAATACCTAAATCGCCATAATTTCAAATGCCTGAGTGTAAGTAGTGTGTCACACTAAGCACTGAGCACCTGAGACCCTGGGGCAGCATCCAGGTCCAGGCTATAAAACCTGAAAAATGTGAGCGGTGAGGACCAGCCCGCCGCATCGCAAACATCTTGGAGAGAAACTCTGTATATTAAGGCTTTAGAGGCCGCCATACTCCTAGTGGAATGAGCTCTGACCACCAAAGGACACGGCTGGCCAGAGGACTCAAAAGCAAGAGAAATAGCCTCGACTATCCACTTGCTAACTGTCTGCTTAGAGGCAGGAAGACCTTTCTTGGGTGATCCAAACCCAGGAAGACCAAACTTGGGTGTTTATTGGACACTTTGCACACACAGCTGAACCCTTGTACCATCTCACACACAAAGGAGTATCATTTTCTTGGTCAGCTGAAGCAAATGAAGCTTTCAGTGTATTGAAGCAGGAACTGACGTCACAACCAGTTATGGCATTTCCAAATTTGTCAATTCCTTTCATCCTTTACACTGATGCTTCCCTTCATTCTCTGGGTTCTGTTCTTTCACAACAAGTGGACGGAAAAGAGCATGTCATTGCATATGCCAGCCACATGCTGTCTACTGCTGAAAGAAAATGGTCTATGTTTGATCGGGAATTGTATGCCATTGTATGTTCAGTCCTTCATTTTCGATCTTGCATGTCATCCATTCACCTTCATTACTGATCATAAGCCTCTAGTCGGTCTCAAGAAACTTCCGGTAGACCATGACCCTACAGGTAGAAGGGCACGTTGGGCCATAGAACTGGACCTTTATGACTGACATGTCATTCACCGTAATGGCGCTAAACACCTAAATGCAGACACCATGTCCAGACGGCCAGATACCGTTCCTCAGGAACGAGACTGGTGTCTTCAGAGGGACGCGTCTACGGTCTCGGTAGCAACTCAGACTACATCAATAGCTTTGCAGGCTGAACCAATGTCAGCACACTCCCAAACACTGTCTAGGGACGCGAATGCCCCTTTGCCCGTGATTGTTCCAAACCACACAACATCAAATCTTGTGCAATTCCGAAGTGAGTGGAACGTCATGGGACAACAAAGGTCAGACCCAGATTTAGCCATTGTGCTCTCTTGGATGGAAACAGGACGTAGACTACCCTTATGGAGGCTATGTGATGCTTAGGAAACTATGGGCACAGTTTAGTCGCCTAGTTATTGTAGCGTTTATACGCCCGTATAAATATAACTAATTATTATTCATAACGGATTATGATCAATAATTAATAATTTAATTATTTTAAGAATTTACTGTAGCAGAATCAATAGTATGATCATTTTGTCAGTTCATCCAATGAACGGAAAGCATAAACAATTATTAATTCTAGGAAATATAATATCTTCCTGGCCAAGAAAGACTAATTCCCAGCTAACAGCTAAATTAAGAAATAAATCAAGGGTAAAAGCATAGGTACTTAGATCGAAGTTCAAGACAATAAATCTGTAAGCACATAACACATAACAATTATCTTTAAAATATAAACAAGACTTTATAGATTATCCTAAAACATAAAACTAATATCTAACACAAACACACGCACACGCATTCATACAAGTTGCAAAAAGAAAGAGAGTGAGGAAAGAATGAGTTTTACTCGGCTCAATCCAGACGGTTGTCGTGCTGGTCCACTAGGGAGACCACACTGTAGTTGCAGCCGTCGTGTGTGCTGACGCGCCAAGTACACTGCAGCCGTTAACGCCGGATAGAAAGGGAGTCACACCCTCATATGGAAAGAAGCGTAAATGGATGGAGATGGCATAGTTTACTGTAAAGCTGTGTCTTAGTGTTGCTTATCTTGGCGAAAGCCGAGTACAAATCAGCATGAAGTTTTAACATCTACTCTCGTGTAATGGAAATCATGAAGATCTGGATACGTCCAGTGACTGCGGTGAATAGTGCTGCTGGCAACAAGGGAAAGACCTTGTGACAGCCTGGAGAGACAGCTGACAGGAGGAAAGAGACCCCAATGGGGCTGGTAAGGGTTAGCTACCCTTGTCGGCAGTATCCAGCTTCGTGTTTACAAGATGCTGGAGACACCCGCCCAAGGCTTCTAAGAAATTAAAGAGAAAAATACCCCTAGAGTCTGCGAGAGCGGGGGCGGAAGATGACTCGATGTTGGACAACATGGTTAACGACTTAGGAATGGAAACGGATATGAGTATGGAGAGTAAGACTAGTTCAAGATCTGCAGTTAGTAAAGTCATTGAACTCCAAGTTTGTGTCTGTGGCTGGAGCAAGGCGACAACGGTCAGGGGTTTGAAGGTTCATCAAGGGAAAATGAAATGCTTGAGGGAGAAGGGACAAGGGCCTCGCATTGATCAGTACTTCTTACGAAGTCAGTCAAGTCAGTTGAATGAAATCCAGCGACAGGAAGCAAACCACAGCTCGCAGGATATCAGCACCCCTGTCATAGAGGAGAGGAGGGCTTGCACAGTTAGTGATGAACATATTCATACTTGTGAAACCGGTCAGACTAACCAGCATAAGAGAGAAAAGAACCTCAACGGGCATAGGCCTGGAGTTAGATGGCCAAGAGCTTGTGAGAAAACTGCATGGGATACGGTAAACACAGATCTATGCTTTGCATTGGAAAGATTAACTGGTACAGTTGAAAAGAAGCTGGATAAATTTGGGGACATAATTTACGCATATGGAAGTGAGAGGTTTGGTGTGGAAAAAAGGAAGGAAAAAGTACAAACTGCTCCTGGAATGTCTAGACGGCACCAGCAAATTGAAGGGTTAGTTAGAGAAAGGAGACAGCTGAGGAAGCAATGGAAAAGAGCAGAACAAAGTCAGAAGGAGGGACTCAATCTCTTACAAAGGGACATAAAAGATAAGCTGGCAACATTACGCAGAGCTGAGCGTCTACGGAAACGCTACAAAAAGAAGGAACGTGCGAGGGCTAATTTCTATAAAGACCCATTCAAATTCGTAAAGAAGTTATTCACCAGTGAGAAGAATGGCACTTTAAAAGCATCTAGAGTTGAGCTAGAGAGATATTTGGAGGAAACGCATACAGATGCAAAAAGGCATGAGCATATGTCAATTCCATCAGACATACCACCTATCAACCCACCAGAATACCAAATGGAGGTCTGTGCACCTAAGTGGAAAGAGGTAGAGCAGGCTGTGAGAAAGGCAAGGGCTTCATCATCTCCAGGGCCTAATGGAGTTCCGTACAGAGTGTACAAGAGTGCTTCAGGAGTTCTGTGAATTCTGTGGAAATTGTTAAAAGTGGCATGGGAAAAACAGGTTGTACCTAGAGCATGGCGCAGAGCAGGTGGATTCTTTATACCTAAAGAAAAAGATGCTACAAGCATCAGTCAGTTTCGTCCTATTTCACTATTAAACGTTGAAGGTAAGATTTTCTTCAGCATTATTTCCCAGAGATTGTCCACCTACCTATTAAAGAATGGCTTCATTGACACTTCAGTTCAAAAAGCGGGCATTCCAGGGTTCTCAGGATGCTTAGAACACATCAATGTTATCTGGCAACGAATTCAGTCAGCAAAAAAGGAGAGGAAGGAGCTCCATGTGACATTCCTGGATTTGGCTAATGCATATGGTTCAGTGCCACATGAGCTTCTTTGGGCAGCATTTGATTTTTTCAGAGTACCAATGTCAATAACAAATTTAGTGAAAGCCTATTTTGGAGATTTGCAATTTAGTTTCTCAACTCCAAAATTCAGCACTGCATGGCAATGCTTAGAGGTTGGAATAATGGCGGGATGCACAATTTCTCCACTGGCTTTTACCATGGCAATGGAAGTAATCATTAGGGCATCAAGATGGGTAGTAGGAGGAGAGCGCTTGGCTTCTGGGATGCGTCTACCACCAATCAGAGCATACATGGACGACATGACAACCATGACTACAACAGTAGCCTGCACTAATCGGTTATTGGGGAAGTTAACAGATAATATTGAATGGGCACGAATGCAATTTAAGCCCTCTAAATCAAGGAGCATCTCCATAGTTAAAGGAAAGGTAGTAGATAAAACATTCTTCATTAATGGTGAGGCAATACCAACAGTTTCTGAGAAGCCAGTGAAAAGTCTTGGGAGATGGTACGATGGAGATCTAAAGGACACAGTTCGAGTGGGATAAGTTAGACGACAAGCAGTGGAAGGGTTGAAGAGCATAAACAGCTGTGCTCTACCAGGCAAACTAAAACTCTGGTGCTTTCAGTTTGGTCTACTGCCGAGGTTGCTGTGGCCACTGACTGTGTACGAGGTTTCTTTGACAACAGTGGATAAGCTGGAAGCGTTAATAAGTTCATACATCAGGAAATGGTTGGGAGTTCCACGCTGCCTCAGCAGAGTGGGACTTTATAGTAAAGGAATATTGCAGCTGCCAGTCTCTGCATTAACCGAGGAGTTTAAGTGTGCCAAGGTCAGACTGGAAATGACATTAGTAGAGTCACGTGACAAATGTGTAAGGGAGGCAGCCCCTGTGTTAAAAACTGGAAGAAAGTGGTCAGCAAAGAAATCTGTAGTAGAGGCAAAGGCTGACCTTCAAATAGGGGATATTGTGGGACAGGTACAGCATGGAAGAGGGGGTTTTGGGCTCAGTTTAGCCCCTCCTAAATGGCACAAGGCAGGCCCAGCTCAAAGGAGGAAGCTGGTAGTCAACGAGGTGCGAATGCAGGAGGAGAGGATGAGGAGTATAAAGGCCATTTCCCAGGCCAAGCAGGGAGAGTGGATGAGATGGGAGAGTGTGGAACAACGCAAAATGGGCTGGCAAGACCTTTGGTCAATGGAAGAGAGTAGGATCAGTTTCCTTATTAGGTCAACATATGATGTTCTCCCATCACCGCAGAACCTAAACCTCTGGGTAGGAGAGGATCCCTCTTGTCCTTTGTGTTCATCACCTGCCACATTAAGGCACATTTTGACAGGATGTAAGGTGGCTCTTAGCCAAGGTCGGTTTACTTGGCGCCATGACCAAGTACTGAGAGGTTTGGCTTTAGCATTGGAAGGCAAGCGTAGTATGACCAATAAGTTGCCGCCTGTTCTAGCAAAACATTACACGCAGAAGACAACATTCCTCCGCCCAGGCGAGCAACCACCAAGAAAAGGTGTTAACACCAATTCTCGGCCAGGACAACTGGAAGCTGCTAGGGACTGGAAGATGCTGGCTGATCTTGATCAACGGCTTATTTTTCCACCTGAGATTGCCACCACTAACCTACGACCAGACATTGTTTTGTGGTCTGGATCAGCACGCATTGTTCAACTGATAGAGTTGACAGTGCCATGGGAGGATGCTGTAGATGAGGCATATGAGAGGAAGAAACTGCGGTATGCTCATTTGGCCACTGAAGCAGAACAGCGAGGATGGAGAGTCCAGGTTTATCCAGTGGAAGTGGGTTGTCGAGGTTTTGTGGCACACTCTACAACCCGGTTCCTCAGAGACGTCGGATTCAGTGGCCAAGAGTTGCGTCGCACAGTAAAGAACTTATCTGAAGCAGCAGAAAGGAGCAGCAACTGGCTGTGGTTGAGACGGAAAGATTCTAGCTGGCAAGGTACAGGCCGCCACGCTACGGTTTCGTAGAATTCTTGAAAAACTTGAAGAGTCTTTTGGTTTATTTGTATAGGTTGTATAGTATAGGTTGTATAGTATACTATACAATTTGTATAGGTTGTATAGTATAGAATGACGGGTGGTTGGGCAGATATTGTGTTTTGCGGTAGGTGGTATGCCATACGGAACCGTTGCCACTGTAACTGCTTTAACGCACCAGTGGGGCTCGACAGCCTTAGTCAATTGGGTTGGCGCGTATGGTTGGGTTGCGGGGAGATTGTGAGATTGTGGCTAGGTCTCAGCAGCAGGAGGGATGTAGAGGTCAGTAAGCTGGGCTGAGTTGAGTGGGGGACGGAGGGGGGTGACTCTGGGACGCCAGAGTCACTGTCGAGCCCTCTTGAGGTGTCGTGGGCTAGTCGACGAAACACTGAGGACGGAAGGTGCCCATTTGAAGACCCTAGAGATGTCCCCTACTCGGCTCAATCCAGACGGTTGTCGTGCTGGTCCACTAGGGAGACCACACTGTAGTTGCAGCCGTCGTGTGTGCTGACGCGCCAAGTACACTGCAGCCGTTAACGCCGGATAGAAAGGGAGTCACACCCTCATATGGAAAGAAGCGTAAATGGATGGAGAAGCATAGTTTACTGTAAAGCTACGTCTTAGTGTTGCTTATCTTGGCGAAAGCCGAGTACAAATCAGCATGAAGTTTTAACATCTACTCTCCTGTAATGGAAATCATAAGAGTGAGATAGTGAAATCCCAAGTTTCTATATGCACTTATAAGTAGAGATGCACCGATTGACCGGCGCGTGACCGGAACCAGCCGATTTTCACGTGATCGGCCATGACCGGCGATCGGCCGGTCAGTCTGACATATGCCGATTTTATGCCGGTCAAATGCACTCGGGCGCCGCATGATTAACATTGCGCAACATCAGCATCACACGTGCACACGGAGCGCACATGTAGGAAACCTCGTGGTTAGGGCTGTTCAGACAGCAAGCGCGTATTTTTTTTTGTCGGCGTGCATGTTAATCAATGAGTGCATTCACACCGGGAGCGGGGAGCAGCGCGTGAGCGTCAAGCAGAAGCGTCGCGTGAGCAGCAGTGAAACGTTTCCGCACCCAGTCTATTTGCTGCAGCTCACGCTCAATTAAAGTGAAAGCACACTTTTGATGGACAAAATAGCCTAAATATGATTTCACACAAAAAGTGCACAAAATGCACATAATTTACTTGTTTTATCAAGAACTGGAGTAGGCTATGTCAGAAAAGAAAACGTTAGACTCAAAAATATTTATAGGCCTAGAACATGAACCCATTTAAACTTTAAAACCATTATTCAGTTTGTACAAGTGATTGCAATAGGCCTGTGTGTGTGTTTTGAGAAATATCTTTATACTGCAAGGTTATATTTATATAAAAAAATATTTATATATTATTTTATTGCATTACCTGTTTTCATACAGACGTTTAGTTTGCTAAATATATATCTAAAAAAAATATTGGGTATTGGATGTGAAAAGGAAATGGTTCTTCACTGCACTTTAGATGTGTGTGAATTTCCCACACCAGGGGTAATTTATATAGTTCTATTTTACAGCGATTATCTGTTAAAAACATTATGTTCAATGCAAATTGTAAAATGTTCTATTAAAGAAAAGATAGAAAATAAATATTTATGTGTGCTGTAAAGTGGTTAGAAAAAATGAAATCAGAATCGGCTAAAATCGGTATCGGCAGGTCAAACTCAATGAAAATCGGAAATCGGAATCGGCCTAGAAAATTGTAATCGGTGCATCTCTAAAAGACATGACCTGAACGAACCATCAATCATTAATTTAACCCTTCTGTCGTTTCTTAGGCGGGTTATTCGATTTTATATCAAGGCACCAGTTCAGCTAAGAGTCTGGAGGTACTTGCTTGTCCGTTGGCTGGCTGGCTGTGCCTGGAGACGTCTTGGGGCGGCCAATCACGTGGTGTGTTGGCGCGGATGAATGAAGTCTTTGAAGTTGAAGCAGGCTTTGCAGTTGAAACGTTAAAACGAAACTTTGCAGCAAAACTTAACTTAGAACCGAGACTTTTAACGGAAAAGGAAAACTTAGGAAAGAAAGAAAATTGAGACGAGCGTAGATGATTGTCACGGAACGCACGACAATGCCTCCTCCTGGTCTCACTAGGTCTCTCTCTCCTGCTTACTAGGACTTCCCTTCCATTATCCACCTCTGCTCATTACCTCCTGATGATTGCATTAACATCACCTGTGTACCCTCAGCTCCCCTTTATATGGACTGCTCTGTTCTCTGTTCTTTGTGAAGTCTTGTTTTACCAAACCTCTGTCTCAGTTTGCATCTCTAGTTACTCTGTGCCTTTACCTGTTTTATTGTATCTTTGAACTTGGATTTTGGACTCGTTTGTGAACCTCTGCTGCCTGCCTCTGACTAATGCCTGTTTTGACTACGTTTCTGGATTGCCCTTGACATCTCATGAGTTTCTGTTCTCAGTTTGTTCTCTTTAATAAATATCTGCAAATGAATCCGACCGTCTCCGCCTCAGTGTCACAGAAGACTTCACCACACCAGGATCCAGCAGATCTCACTCGACTGGCCTCCGAGGTATCTAATCAAGCTAACGTACTCACTGCCCATCAGCAACAGCTGGTAAAATTAACCACTCTCACGGAGAAGCTCGCAAAAACTGTTCAATCCCTAGTGCCGCCTAACGCGACTGAGAATCAAACTCCCAGTCCAGCTGCACCCGCGTCTGCACCGCCTGTCGTGAGTAACAACTCCTCTCAACCCAAACTATCTCTTCCAGAAAAATGTGATGGTTCACCCTCCACCTGTAAGGGATTCTTGTTGCAGTGCAGTTTGTATTTTGATCAGCAGGCACAGTCCTACTCTACTGATGGGAGCCGTGTGTCCTTCATATGTTCCCTACTCACTGGTCGAGCCCTGGAATGGGCTACTGCACTCTGGTATGGAGGTCAGCTCTCTTTCCCATCTTATAACGAATTCTTGACTCAATTTAGAGAGGTGTTTGAGCACTCAGCGGGAGGAAAGGACCCAGGTGAACTACTGCTCACGTTACGCCAGGGAAATTCGACTGCAGCGGACTACACTCTTTCTCTCTTTCCGTACCCTTGCGGCCCAAACTGGATGGAGTGAGGAACCTCTTAAGCTCATTTATCGCAAGGGACTCAACCCCAACCTCCAAGGAGAGCTGGCGTGTCGAGATGACGGTAAAACTCTAAATCAAATTATGGAACATGCCATCCGCCTTGACAATTTGTTGCGCTCCCGACTCACACATCTCAGATCCAGTCCTCTTGAGTGTACTCTCCCCATCGCGGAGCCGGAACCCATGCAGATCGGCTACACACGCCTTTCCACGGCGGAGCGGGAGAGGAGACGTCGTAATCATCTCTGTATGTACTGCGGAGAAGCAGGACATCTGAAGGCCACCTGTCCGGTTAATCCAGCTCTCAAGAATTCGGCTACGGTGAGTGCTAATCGCTCTTCTAAACTGTTCTCTGTCGAGGGTTCTCTGAAATTCAATGGACAGGATTTTGACATTAAAGCTTTAATTGATTCGGGAGCTGCTGGAAATTTTATTGATTTTAATTTTGCCAAAACTCATCATGTTTCTCTCCTCGCATGTGAGTCTGGTGTTACCGTGGAGGCATTGGATGGACGCCCCCTAGGGTCTGGAGAGGTTCAGTACATCACCCAACCCCTTACACTAGATTTCGGGAAACAGCACTCTGAAACCATCCAATTTTTCACAATTCATTCACCCGGGCATCCTGTAATTTTAGGACTCCCATGGCTGGAGAGACATAACCCCCAAATTTCCTGGCTTGAAGGGAGAATTTCCCGGTGGTCCGAATTTTGCCACATCAATTGCAAGGCGGCTGTCCAAGGAACTGAACTCCACAACACTTCCCTTAAGGGAGTGGATTTTCTGGAAATTCCCCCCGAGTATCATGATCTCGCTCTGGCTTTCAGCGAAACTGAGGCTTCACACCTTCCTGTTCATCGTACTGGTGACTGTGCTATTGAACTTTTACCAGAGGCTGTAATTCCACGCGGAAGAGTTTACCCGCTCTCACAACCCGAGACTGAGGCTATGAAGGCGTGCATCGACGAACAACTGGCAAAGGGCTTTATTACCACTTCTACATCCCCGGCCTCCGCTGGATTCTTTTTCGTCAAGAAGGACGGGGGACTTCGGCCGTGCATAGATTACCGTGGTCTGAACGAGGTAACAGTCAAGTATCGCTATCCTCTTCCTCTAGTCCCAGCAGCTTTGGAGATGCTCCGCACTGCCCGCTACTTTACCAAGCTGGATCTAAGGAACGCATACAACCTGATTCGCATACGGAGCGGAGATGAATGGAAAACTGCATTCTCGACTACATCTGGGCACTATGAATACAGGGTTATGCCTTTTGGCCTGTCCAATAGTCCTTCGGTTTTCCAGGCTTTTGTTAATGAGGTTTTCCGGGACATGTTGCATCTAAAAGTTATTGTTTACATTGATGACATTCTGATTTTCTCTGATTCCCTTGAAGGACATGTCCAGGATGTTCGTGCAGTTCTCAAGCGCCTGATTGAGAATCAACTCTATGCCAAGCTGTCGAAGTGCGAATTTCATCAGACACGCATATCCTTCCTGGGTTATGTCATCAGTGCGGACGGAGTCCTTATGGATGACAACAAGATCAAAGCTGTGGTAAACTGGCCTCAACCATCTTCTGTTAAAGAGCTGCAACGCTTTTTGGGCTTTTCTAACTTTTACCGCAGATTCATCCGCAACTTCAGTGTGATTGTAGCTCCTCTCACATCTCTGCTTCGAGGGGGAGGTAAAGGTTTCAAGTGGACAGCGGAATGTACTGAGGCCTTTGCTCAACTCAAGGAGAGGTTTACCTCTGCTCCTATTCTCCAGCACCCAGATCCGGAGAGGGAATTCATTGTGGAGGTGGATGCATCTAACACAGGTGTGGGGGCAGTGTTATCACAGCGTCATGGTGAGTCAGCTAAAATGTTTCCTTGTGCTTTCTACTCCCGCAAACTCAATCCTGCTGAAAGAAATTATGATGTGGGTGATCGCGAGCTTCTGGCCATGAAGACTGCCTTTGAGGAGTGGAGGCACTGGCTGGAGGGAGCCCGTCAACCGTTCACTGTGCTTACTGATCATAGGAATCTGGAGTATATTAGGTCAGCTAAGCGGTTGAATTCTCGCCAGGCTCGCTGGTCTCTGTTTTTCTCAAGATTTGATTTCAGGATTACTTACTGACCGGGCTCCCAGAACGGCAAAGCTGATGCCCTTTCCCGCCAGTTTGATGATTCAGGCGAAGAACCTGAGCCTGAACCCATTATCCCCACCGCTCTCATTGTGGCTCCCGTTCAATGGGACATCATCTCTGAAATCACCACTTCACTAAGACATCCCGCTCCGCCTGAATGCCCTGCTGATCGTCTCTTTGTTCCTCCAGATCTCCGCCACCGTGTGCTTCAATGGGTTCACTGTACGCCCAGCGCTGGCCATCCAGGTATTGCAGCCACTATTCAGTTAGTTTCTAACCGCTTTTGGTGGGCTTCTCTCCAGTCTGACGTTATCAAGTTTGTTCATCTATGCTCGGTCTGTAATACTGTGAAATCCTCCCATCTCAAGCCTGCAGGATTACTGCAACCTCTGCCAGTACCAAAGCGTCCCTGGTCACACATCGCTGTGGATTTTTTAACGGATCTACCTCCATCTCAAGGATTCACTACCATCCTCTCCGTGGTGGATCGTTTCTCTAAGTCCTGTCGTTTCATTCCTCTGATTGGCCTGCCCACGGCTCTACAAACTGCAGAAGCTTTATTCAACCAGGTTTTCCGTCTGTTTGGCCCACCCGAGGACATTGAGACTGATCGCGGCCCCCAATTTACCTCCCATGTCTGGAAAGAATTATGTGCAAAATTAAACAATGTCAGTCTAACCTCTGGTTACCATCCCCAGGCCAATGGGCAGGTTGAACGCCTTAATCAGGACTTAATTCGTTTCCTGAGAACTTACTGCCACCAGAATCAACGGGATTGGAGTCGTTTTCTGGCCTGGGCGGAGTATGCCCAGAATTCCCTGATAAAACCTGCCACCGGTCTAACACCCTTTCGTTGTGTTTTAGGTTTCCAGCCTCCCCTTTTCCCGTGGGCCGGGGAGCCCTCCGACCTCCCATCAGTAGATGCCTGGCTTCGGCGCAGCGAGGCCACCTGGGACGCTGCTCACGTCCATCTGCATCGCGCCGTTCGACGTTACCAGCACCAGGCGAATCGAAGGAGGCGTGAGGGTCCCAGATACAGACCTGGCCAGTGGGTGTGGCTATCTACTAGAGATCTTCGTCTCAAGCTCCCATGCAAGAAGCTCTCTCCTCGTTTCATTGGACCTTTCAAAATACTCCGTCAGATAACTCCTGTTTCTTTTCGTTTGTCACTCCCTGCTCAGTACAAGATCTCACCCACCTTTCATATGTCCCTTTTCAGACCCGCAGCTGTTCCTAGGAAAGAGAGGAGCCAGGAGGAGGTTGCTGCTGTTCAGACTCCCCCCATTGAGGTGGACGGCACGGAGGCTTTCCGGGTGCGAGAGATCCTTAACTCCAGACGTCACGGCGGGGTTTTGCAATATCTCATTGACTGGGAGGGATACGGTCCCGAAGAACGCTCCTGGGTCAGGTCTCAAGATATCCTGGACCCCACATTGATCGCTACATTTCACCAGGACCACCCAGACTTACCTGCTCCAAGACCCCGTGGAAGACCCCGTCGTCGGCCAGGTCCTCGCTTCTGGAGCCGCTCGCAGGGGGGGGGCTCTGTCACAGAACGCACGACAACGCCTCCTCCTGGTCTCACTAGGTCTCTCTCTCCTGCTTACTAGGACTTCCCTTCCATTATCCACCTCTGCTCATTACCTCCTGATGATTGCATTAACATCACCTGTGTACCCTCAGCTCTCCTTTATATGGACTGCTCTGTTCTCTGTTCTTTGTGAAGTCTTGTTTTACCAAACCTCTGTCTCAGTTTGCATCTCTAGTTACTCTGTGCCTTTACCTGTTTTATTGTATCTTTGAACTTGGATTTTGGACTCGTTTGTGAACCTCTGACTAATGCCTGTTTTGACTACGTTTCTGGATTGCCCTTGACATCTCTTGAGTTTCTGTTCTCAGTTTGTTCTCTTTAATAAATATCTGCAAATGGATCCGACCGTCTCCGCCTCAGTGTCACAATGATGATGGCTTGAATGAAGCTGTTGAACCCGTTCTTCTGATCTTAAATTGGGTTCTTTTGTCTCTACGCGTCTACATGGTTACTATAACCATCGTCTGCTGTCTCCACCCGACATGTTGTTCTGCCAAGACCTTTTCCGAGAGAGAACCCGCCCCACTTCTGTGTTCGGGTCTAAGATTTTAAACTCAAGTGTTTTGTCCCGCCTCCTGGAGGAATTCGAACAATAAGATACTTGTAAGGTTATTTGAGAAGGGGGTATTTTCCATCATCCCCCTCTCATCGTAAATCACGTGTCATCTGTGGTCTGCTTTACTCTGCAGCTGAGCAGAGGATTTAGTTTAGACATAATTTCCATTTTAAGACCATAAACATTTTACACAGATTTCAATCAAGCCATCATTTTCCAGTAGGGGTGTAACGGTACACGTATTCGTATTGAACCGTTTCGGTTCGAGGCTTCCGGTTCGGTACGCATACAAACCGAACGATTCCTTGGACCATTTTTCCTGCCGTCAAAATCCGCGCTTGCGCGACCACCACAACGTTGCGCAACATCAAATGGCAAACGTAATGAAAGCGGAACGAAACTGCGCTACTCATATTGTGCTTCACGGACCGTATATCAGTTCGGAGTGACGGAGTCGGACCATCAACATCTGTGCAGCGCGAGCCGATCTCGATCAAGTGAACTGTTACTACTACACAGCGCTAAGAGATCCAGTAAAGAAAGCATTTGAATTCGCTACTGAAGTAATAACATCGCTGCGAGATCTAGTGAGAAGCGTTCACATGTCTCCGTTATTAACCTTAGATCTCTATTAGATCAAACAGCGCTGACGTGGAAACCAGGAAAAACATTGTGCCGTGAATGAACTAGTAATAGGCTTTAAGTCCACAGATCAGCAACATTCACCATGGATTTAATGTAGTAACACTAACTGTAACCAGTTTGGCTGGAATAGTGAAATGCTTTCAAGTACTTCACACATTTTTTTCCAGCACTTCAAAACTCAAATATTCTATAAATATTCTATAAATAAATATATATTTAGGCTAAATGTTATTTTTAATGTGATGACCTAAACATTATTTATTCATCCTTCAAAAATTACCCCCATTTATAAACCTGAAAGTTTCAAGATCAGGAAAACTCACACTTATTTAAAAATATTTTTTCTTTTAATAAATAGGACATTTTCTCTGGCATTTCTTCCTTCTTGCTGTACCGAAAACGTACCGAACCGTGACTTTAAAACCGAGGTACGTACCGAACCGTGATTTTTGTGTACCGTTACACCCCTATTTTCCAGCCATCGAATTAAGAACATTGATAGGAGACACGATGCACTTTCATTCACACATGTAATAGTTACAACAATCACATGACTTTTATGTGATCTAAGCATAATAAACACATACAGGGGTCATAGACAAAATATAGAATTATGCAGGTAAATTATGTTTTGATTGTAAGTTCGTCAAGAATTGTTTTGTGATGATTGTATGCATTTTTATATGAAAAGTCTCTGTCTCGTCTCAACAATGAAGTCGTTCAGAGGTCTTTAAGAAGGGGGAAGTCTGTTTTACATCTTTGTCATGGGATCAAATGACCTGTGGCATTAACTTGGTGGGTCCAATCCCGTGACATCTCTGAACCCATCAGTCTTCCAAACTATCTAATTTTGACAACGTTCTTCCTGTTGAAGTCTATTAAACAATAAAAGGTCTTTTTGGTTGAAGATTCTCTGGATCTGGTGATTTGAATCTGGAATGTGAAGACTCTTTGTGGGACTATGTATGAACAAAAATCCTAAAAGCTTCAATTGTGTTTGGTTCATTCTCGTTGTCGCTACATTATCCATAATGGAGTGTTATGCAGACATTCACAGCTCTTTTGGGGACAATGCCTTGCAGGTTGTCATTCCTACTTCGTTGATTCCTGAAGACCTCAATCACGTTCATGGACACCCTTCAGTGGGTCATTATGGGCTGGCCAAGACTTTAGACAGAGCCATGCGGTCGTTCTACTGGCCTTACATGTCGTCAGAAGTTGCCAAACATTGCTCCCAGTGTGCTGCTTGCCAGTCAAGGCGTTCTCCGGTGCCCCGACCTCAAGCACCACTCATTCCTATCTCTCCTGACCGTCCATTTCAAATAGTGGCCGCAGACATAAAGTTACCTATTTCTACCAAGGGCAACCGTTATGTGCTGGTAATAATGGACCTATACACTAAGTTTGTCAATCTCTACCCATTGAAGGATCAAACGGCTGTCTCAGTGGCAGGCTGCATCTTTGACCACTATATTCCACAACATGGTGTTCCTGAGGCCCTACATTCTGACCAGGCAATTTGAATCCCATCTCATTACAGTTTTTTACAGTCGCTAGGACACATTTCTCAATACTTAGGTCACTTTTTCAAAACTGTTCACACAGTGAACACAACAGAAGTATATGTGTGCTAAACTGTGGATCATTTATCAGTGCTTTGGCACAAAATGCATTCAATGACTACATCTTTCAAATTACATTAATTCTTTTCTCACTTCGACACAACAACCGCCAAAACTCTGTGTACCGACAGGCCAATTTGCACATGCTTACGTACTGATCTCAGAACTGTTAAACTTAAGTTCAAAACAATAACATAATACAAAACTGAATAAGACAGCATTTTGCCACATTTCTACAGTAATATTGTAATGAAATATATTTAGAATCTAAAAATTAAATGGTATGAAAAACAATTGGACCATCCACAGCTGATTCCTATTGTATCTGTATCGGTGGATGGTGTGTGTACAAATTTTTGTATTTTGGAATTACTCCAAAAACATCAAATATAACTGCATGATGTCTGATTACAGTAATTCTAGTAACATATATTGCAGTGAATTCTAAACAGTAGAGAGGTAGAAGAAAGAAAGCATTTACATAGGAAAACATTGTATAAAGTTCCCTGTTGTTAGTGTTTTTTATGTTATTGTTTTGTGGGTGACAAAGTGTGTTTGTTAGCTGTCAACCTTTGCTAGTGTTATGGAAGAATGTGTTGATTTGAGATATGTATGAAGTGATTTGGTAGTTTTAGTGCATTTTGAATGTGAAATGAACTGCTGTGCTGAGCTGAAAGTTGGTTAGGAGAACTGTGTGAAGAGTTTTGAAAAAGTGACTTAAGTATTGAAAAATGGGTCCTAGCGACTGTAAAAAACTGTAAGCACCTATTTAACTTGTTATCGATCAAGAAGCTCCGTACGTCCCCTTATCACGCTCAATGCGACGGGGCTGTTGAGCACTTTAATCGTACTCTTAAAGATTAATTTTCTAAGCATCTTTTTGCCTCCGGCGCAGAGTGGGACGAGCACCTTCAGCTGGTTGCATTGGCTTATGACACCACCAAGCACACTAGTACGGGATTGACACCCTTCTTTTTGGCTCATGGCCGTGAGGCGCGCATGTCCCTTGACACCCTGCTCCAGGATAGTACTGCTGTCAGTCCAGCGACAGCGGGCACGCCAGCAGCATATGCTAACAAGCTGCAGAAAAGATTTACCTCTGCTTACCGTTTTGCAACTGCTCACAGAGACAGGGCACAAGATCAGCAACGCCTGAACTACGATCGTCACTTAAAGTACACTCCGTATAGCCAGGGCGACTTAGTGTTAGTGGATGACCCTGCCCGTCGCCACAATAAACTGTGTCCACGTTGGGTGGGTCCCTATGAGGTTTTGCAACCAATATGCCCCTCAGGTATTTCCACCCCTGTTAATTTTGAAGTTCGTGATGTATCCAAACCGTGTGCGAAAGCGAAAATCATTCATTACAATCGCATGAAACCCTACATCACAGACTTAAAGAACTCACTTGCTTTCACTCCCCCTTCCTTCTTTCACCGAAGATCCTGACCAAATTGTCAGGACTCCTCCCACCCCTCACTACACCGGTGCCTCCAGGACTTCCTCCTACACCCCAGGTTCCATTGGAACCCATACCATTGCCCCAGTTGCAAACTAACGTCCAACAACATGGCACTCCACAACCCTCCAGCACTACACAAAACGCACAGGACAGCCGTGTTACCTTGCACTCTGAACTGTTTCCTCTGACACGGTGCACACCGGAAGCTGGACCGTCAACAGGGGTTTCTGAGTTTCCTGACACTCCGGTGTCCACTCGGAATGCGCCCCCCAGGCCACGTCGGTTGCTTCACCATTTGAAGGACTTTGCACTTTACTGATTTGCTAAATGTTCATTGTTCTAATGTGTTCTTTATTTGATGTGCAAAGTGGAATCAATGGGAATCTCTCTTTAGAGTATGATCATATATTGATGTCTTTAGGGGTCTTTCATTTATTGTATTTCAGTATTGCTAAACATGTTCTGTTAATTTTGACCTCTTTTGATACAGATGTTGCGAAACATTTTATCTACTTTTTTTGTGTGTGTGTATTAAGGCCTGTGTTATAGAAATGAGGACATTTCTTGTTGGGTAAGGGAGTATTATGTAGGAAGTGAAAGTTAAGGGTTATAATCAGGGTTCTAAATTAACACCCGCCAACCCGCCAAATGCGGGTTAAAATTCATTTTGGCGGGTGTTAATAAAAACGTACTAGCCAGTTTGGCCGGTCCTTCCTACATTTCCCATGAACACTGTGCCGTAATGCTACGTGATGACGTTTCATACGCCCATTGGCTGCGCGCAGTTTGTAGTGAAACCAGCGCGAGAAATCATGGAAACGAACGGAGCGTCCACCAGAAAACACAAGGAAGATGAAGAACGAACGGAGCCAGAGCAGGGGGCATAGGCTGAAAGAGGAGGGAGTAAGTAAAGAGTAAAAAGTTAAGATTAAACTAAATGCGTGTTTATGATTATCGTGTTTATATTGTTTCACATTCATGTTGAGAACAACAATAATATCCACATGTTCGAGTGAGAAAACGCGCTGCGCTGACACAGATGTTGCAGAGACGTGTGTGTGTGTGTGTGTGTGCAACATAGGCGTAATCCTATGGGGGGACAGGGGGACACGTCCCCCCCAATATTCAAAGAAGGACAATTTGTCCCCCCCAATATTTGATCATACTGTATGATTATGCGGGCGGTTGCAAAACAATACGTCTTTCTTTCCAGCTCCGAAAATATAAAATCCCGGCCGGTCCATTTCCCAAATCCATTCGACTTGCCTTACACTATAGGCTACATTAACAAAACCTATTTCTCCTGAAATCCATGTCATGTTTTCCCTAAAGCTCTAGTAGCTCGTGCACCGTCAGTGAGTTAGGAAAAACCAAACAGAAGAAGAGTTAAGGAGCGCGAAATCTGACAGACATTTGGCACATACGAATGGTAAAAATCCTTGGCTGACATAGCCTATCCCTTAGCGACCAGGTGAATTTCACTAGAATTTATTTTTAGAAAATATCTAAATCAGAGAATTCATAGGTTCGGGTAGGGATGCTCATTTCGGTTAATTTTCCCGACCGACAACCGCCGCTCGTTAATCGATTATTAACGGTTTACCGATAAGATTGAATTGAATTGGCATTAAATAAAACTAAAATTGACGCGTATCTGTGACCCATTAAAAATACAAAAACATTTAAAAAAAATTTTTTTTATCAAAGGGTTTAATTTAACGTGCAAAGTGCAAACAGCAGCACACAGAACAGATTCAGATAAAATTTTCACAGAGCATTTCTGACAGTGACAACAGAGAAAAACATCATACAATACAAACAGAATACAATAATATAAATAAAAAAAACATAAAATAAGACTACAGTAAATATATATATATATATATATTATAGCTTAAATAATGAACAAATTACGATGACAAAAAGAAAACACTGAATCAGTTTGCGTTGAAAAAACTGCATTTTTTTCTCTCCATCAGACGAAGTTTTTCCGTCAAATAAAATAGCAGCCCTACCTCAATCCACAGCTTGTCTAGTTTTTATTTTAAAAAGTAGCATTACAGTCTGCATGCTGTTGGGTAGCCTAAGTCTGGAGCGCAGAGAGAAAACAGTAGTCTCCGATGGCACAGATGTTCGGGAATACAGAGATAACGTCTCGCTATGGCAGCTTCGGGAAGCTGCTTCGCAAGTGATACTGCATTGTAGGCTACTTGGACGACTGCTTTATTTTAATACCACGTAGCATATTTTGCAAGTAACTTCGTCGCCCTTTCTGTCGAAATGGTCCCACATATAGTAGCCTAGCTAGGCTACTTCTTTTCTCTCGCTTCATTTTGCTTGCTCAGGGAGAATATCTGTTGGCGCGTGTGATTGCGTATGTCAACGCGCTCAGTGAGTTAACAAATGTTTTTTTTTTTAACCATGAAGCAAAAAATAAAAATAAAAAAATCTTTAAAAAAAAAAACGTTTAACTGTTAGTATTTATCAGTCCATTTTTTTACTTTCGGTTAACGGTTAAACGGTCAAAATGAGCATTCCTTCTGCGATTGGCGGGGAGATTTTTCATTTTCAGCAGTTGATTTGGATGACTCAAAGTGCACCAGATTAATGAATTTATCTTTAAAATGTAAAAAATATTCTTCCGGGGGTGCATGCCCCCGGACCCCCCTAGAGGTACTGAGCTACACTCACAAAAATACTGTGGGAATCACAGGATATGGTCTGTGAAAAATACAATTGTAATGATCTTATAAAAGGCTACATGATCAGAATTTTACCACCTCCACCTCGTTTTGAGCCAGGAAAAACCCTGTGTGTTCTCATTGGGGACTGAGCCTCCCTAAAATTAAAATCGCCCCTGGTGTCCCCCCCAATGTTAAACTCCTTCCTACGCCCCTGGTGTGCAAACTAGTGAAGTTTTCTGTTCTTAAACCTGTATCCCTCAACGAAACTTAAAGGAAGCATACCTAGGTGAAAAATAAATGTGCTAAGTGTACTAAAATTTAGCATACTTTTGTGTACTTGAAGCCACACTAATCATATACTTCAAGTGTGTTCATGATTAGTTAACTTGAAGCATGCTATTTTGGAACAACTAATTTTGTACTAAATATACACTCACCGGCCACTTTATTAGGTACACCTGTCCAACTGCTCCTTAACACTTAATTTCTAAGCAGCCAATCACATGGCGGCAACTCAGTGCATTTAGGCATGTAGACATGGTCAAGACAATCTCCTGCAGTTCAAACCGAGCATCAGTATGGGGAAGAAAGGTGATTTGAGTGACTTTGAACGTGGCATGATTGTTGGTGCCAGAAGGGCTGGTCTGAGTATTTCAGAAACTGCTAATCTACTGGGATTTTCACGCACAACCATCTCTAGGGTTTACAGAGAATGGTCCGAAAAAGAAAAAACATCCAGTGAGCGGCAGTTCTGTGGGCGGAAATGCCTTGTTGATGCCAGAGGTCAGAGGAGAATGGCCAGACTGGTTCGAGCTGATAGAAGGGCAACAGTGACTCAAATAACCACCCGTTACAACCAAGGTGGGCAGAAGAGCATCTCTGAACGCACAGTACGTCGAACTTTGAGGCAGATGGGCTACAGCAGCAGAAGACCACACCGGGTGCCACTCCTTTCAGCTAAGAACAGGAAACTGAGGCTACAATTTGCACAAGCTCATCGAAATTGGACAATAGAAGATTGGAAAAACGTTGCCTGGTCTGATGAGTCTCGATTTCTGTTGCGACATTCGGATGGTAGGGTCAGAATTTGGCGTCTACAACATGAAAGCATGGATCCATCCTGCCTTGTATCAACGGTTCAGGCTGGTGGTGGTGGTGTCATGGTGTGGGGAATATTTTCTTGGCACTCTTTGGGCCCCTTGGTACCAATTGAGCATCGTTGCAACGCCACAGCCTACCTGAGTATTGTTGCTGACCATGTCCATCCCTTTATGACCACAATGTACCCAACTTCTGATGGCTACTTTCAGCAGGATAATGCGCCATGTCATAAAGCTGGAATCATCTCAGACTGGTTTCTTGAACATGACAATGAGTTCGGTGTACTCAAATGGCCTCCACAGTCACCGGATCTCAATCCAATAGAGCATCTTTGGGATGTGGTGGAACGGGAGATTCGCATCATGGATGTGCAGCCGACAAATCTGCGGCAACTGTGTGATGCCATCATGTCAATATGGACCAAACTCCCTGAGGAATGCTTCCAGCACCTTGTTGAATCTATGCCACGAAGAATTGAGGCAGTTCTGAAGGCAAAAGGGGGTCCAACCCGTTACTAGCATGGGGTACCTAATAAAGTGGCCGGTGAGTGTATATATATATGTGTGTGTGTGTGTGTGTATTTTTAAGTTTTTTAACTTTCACAGATTTTTTTAATTATTATTTTGCAGTTATTTGTGTTGTCGTGTTTGGTGATGTTTGGAAGGTGAAGGTAGAGCCTGAAATGGAGGCTCTGGTCTCATCGTGTGTCGTGTTACCGTGTTCATTCAAATACCCTGCTCAACAACAGCCCTCCAGTCGTACTAAAGGCATGTGGCACATGAAGGACAAACGGGAGGATTACATCTATCACAATGATCCTACAAGGGTTCTAGAAAATTTCAAGGGTCGTACAAAACTGATTGGTTCACTGGGTGATTTAAACTGCTCATTGGAGATTGATGAAGTCAAAAACCATGACAACGGCCCGTACTGTTTCAGGGTGGAATTAGAGACATCTAAAATAGACAAGTTCTCCTTTGTGGATAACTGTGTGGGAATTAAAATGATTGGTAAGTGTGCTTTTGAGCTGTCCACCTGTAATTACAATAACAAAATAAGAAAACAGACTAACAAATGGAAAGATTCCAAATTATGTTTTTGTGACTAAATAATGAGTAAATAAGCTCGGTTTTACTTTTATTTATTATGTGAAATATGTGTTCTCTCATTCAAAATATATGTACAGAGAAAGCACCAAAACCAGATTTGCAGGCTGAGGCGTCTGTGGAAGAGGGTCAAGCTGCAATCTTTAAATGCTCTGTCTGGCACACCTGTCCGTCCCATCAGCCCACTCTCAGCTGGAGCCACCCTGGAAAAACCATTATGAGCTACAAGCACATTGATCATGGAAAATGGGAGGCAGAGTCTCTCCTTACCTTCACCCCAACAAAAGAGGATGATCACTCCTCTATCACATGCACTGTCAAGTACCACAGGAGTGTTGAGGGTGAAATGCAAGCCACTCGATGTATCTTTGTGAAAGGTATAACGATAAAACTATACTGTGTATGTGTTGTTATAAGTGATCATTTGTAGTAATTAAGTGATTTTTTTTTTTTTATACCAGAACAAGCAACTCTCAGCCACATTATCATACCAACCATCTCTGGTCTTGGAGCTGCTCTTTTGGTTGGATTACTGTGTTTCTTCGTTGTCAAGAGATACAAGTGAGTCTGGATCTGATTTAAGCATAAGATAATTGACTAATAATAAGAAATGTATTCCGAAAAAAAAAATATTTTGTGTAAATTCCTTAATTTGATGTATAATTAGTTTCTTTTAAAACACACTAAAAAAGAAGGAAACAGCACACCAAATAAATTCATGAAGATTCTCATACCGGTAATTATTAGGACACAAAAGAAGCAGTTGTGTAATGTTGTTAAGATTTAAGCACTGAAGATAGTCTAACATGAACAACTTCTTTTTGTGCACATTCACTTTTTTGTTAATGCTTTGGTATTCTGTTGTTACTTTAAATGAGAGTCTTCAGTAAAATACAAATTTTCTTAACTTTAGTGTGCGGTTTCTTTCTCTTTTTTTCATGTTTTGAAAACTGTATTTATGCACCCAGAAAGTACTTTTCATGTACACATTGGTGCAGGACACATTGGTGCAAGTAGTTGGCTCCCAAAGACTAAAGTTGAGAAACACTGCATTACCACATTCTGGAATCTTTCAATAATAATATGTTTTAAATCACTAAAATCTTTCCCAGGAATCGCATTGCAGATCTCCAATCTAGAAACGACAATGGGTGAGTATTAAACTCTACCTGGGAACATTATAGTGCCTTTGTCTGATTTTAAGATTTGTGGCTTTAGTCTGTGAATTTTGAGATAGGCTATGTGTTCTCAAAAAAGCTGATAAAACAAACTTTTAGCATAATAAATATACATTGATACACCAGTTTGTTCTGGTTATCAAATCTTATGAGAGCCATTTCCATTTGTGATATGTGTTAGCACTGGAACCGTTCCACCATGTGTATCACTCCACTTGCAACAGTTCTCACAGAGAGTGACATGGTGGACGAGCAAACAACTATAATTTTACAAATAATACTGTTGTTGAGTCACGGATTGTAGTTCTCTTACGAGAGGTACTCTCGTACTGCATAATATCTTACGCTAGGGGAAAATCTCTTTCCTCGAGATATTAAAGCCAAAAAAATTATCCTTAATTTTTAATTATTGTAAAACGCGTTGCGGCAGCATGCAGACATAGGCAAGACTATTATTATAGACTATTACAAGACTATATAAGACTACGTGCCTATTGGCTGACCTGCGGCAACTGCAGCAGCCTATCGAGAGAGGCCCCTCATGACGTCATGTCCAATGGGGGCGCTTCGCGCCCACTACGTCATGTCCCGCCAAAACGGGTGTGGCCTCCCTGTAAATACAGGTCGATGGGCTGATATAATCTGATTTTTCATCTCTTCAGCGAAGCTCACGCATCGCTGGATCCAGAGTGAAGAAGCCGCGCCGTAGAAATAAGCCTTTTCAGCGGGACGAGCCTTTGCACCTGAGGACGCCGGCCTGCATATCGCCGCCTTCAGTCGCCGTACCTGCTGCGCTTTCCGGCGTCATATATCCTTTCTGATTATTACTATTTACTCTGTTAAAGTGTGTGTTCGCCGCTGCGACACACGCTTTTCTCTAAAAGAGCAAGCGTCTTTTTAAAGATGCAGAAATACTGTGGTTCGTGCCGAACCACACTCAGCGACGGGGACCGCCATGTCATCTGCGCTTCCTGCCTGGGTGAGGATCACGCGGCTCACGCGCTCACTGATGGCGGCTGCCATCACTGCGAGCTCATGCCCTTGACGACTCTGAGGACTCGTCTGGCACTGTTCACCGAGCCTGCACTTCCGTCCGCTGCAGTGCCGCGCCGCAAGAAGCGCCGTACTCAGCGCCCCCCCGAGCCTCCTCCAACACGCGAAAGCTCGCCAGTTCGCCCGCCAGCTTCGCCAGTTTCCCTCGAGTCCCTCATTGACGGACAACGGCCGCCGCTTGCTGCCGCCTCTGTCATCACGGACGACGAGGTGGCTGTAGAGGAGGCCAGCTGTTCCATCCTGGCGTCAGACAGCGAGGATTGGGCGAGCTCCGTGGACCTCCCCCCTTCTGCCCGCGAGTCGTCAGGGAAACGGGCCAGCATCGAGTCTGAACTGATGCGCGTGCTATCACAGTGGCCGAGAGACACCTGTGGTTAACGCTATCCGACATGCCGGATGCGGAGCGCTCAGTGCTCATTCCTACACACAAGCACAGCCCTTCACAGTTCAGGGGCCGCACAAATAAAATCGACTCATGTCGATTGTGCATTAAACAAAGTGTTTGTGCCCACAACCCAGTGCCCACAAACACTACATACTGCATGTCCCACGGTTTCCATGGTAACGAAACTAGCACACATTCAGTCAGCTCAGGCAGACGGTGTTTTCAGTGCAGCAAATGTGCCCGCCATTTCGCGCCCACATTCACGCACAGACATGTTGTGTCCCACACGGGTTGCCCCGCTCTCTCTCTCAGCGAGCCGCTGTGACCAGCGCGCCCCCCGCCTCGAACATTGCAGACGCAATGTGTATGTTACAGCACACCGAAGCTCTCACATCGCCACTACGTTGCGACCAGAGCCCGAATTTCATTCTACCCCTAGCTATTCATGCACATGCATGGGAAAAGCTTCACGGTGTGTCAGAATGGGTGTTGAACATTATAAAAAGAGGCTATTCGCTGCAGTTTGCTCGACGCCCCCGCCGCCACACGGCGCGCGTCGAAACCACGGTAAAGAACGAAGTGGCTCATCTGCTTCGAGCCGAAATAGCGAAACTATTGAGCAAAGGGGCCATAGAGCCTTTATCTCAAGCTCAGAGAGAAGGGGGTCTATACAGCAAATATTTTCTGGTACCGAAAAAAGACGGGGGTCTCCGACCCATTTTGGATCTCAGACAGCTGAACAGAGCGCTCGCGAAGCGCAAGTTCAGAATGCTCACAACCAGGAAAATCCTCGCGCAGATTTGCCAAGGGGACTGGTTCATGTCAATAGATCTGAAGGACGCGTATTTTCAAATACAAATAGCGTCACGTCACAGGCGATTATTGAGATTCGCCTTCGAGGGCCAGGCATATCAATACACAGTCCTACCGTTCGGCCTGTCCCTAGCACCCAGTACATTTACAATGTGCATGGACGCGGCTCTCGCACCCCTGAAACCGTGGGGCGTGCGAGTTTTGAACTACTTGGACGATTGGCTGATTCTAGCTCGATCACGCTCAGAGCTCATAGAACACAGGACCATTTTACTCGAACACCTCGAGAATCTGGGTCTCACAGTCAATTGGGCGAAGAGTTCGCTGTGTCCCAGTCAGAAAATATCTTTTCTGGGCACAGAACTGGACTCGCTGTCCATGACAGCACGACTGACGCCAGAGCGCAGACTGAATGTTCAGCGCTCCGCGAAATCCTTCCGCTGCGGCACTATAGTCCCGCTCAAAAGGTTTCAGAAGATGCTGGGTCTCATGGCCTCAGCATCTTCAGTGCTCCAGTTGGGTCTACTTCGCATGCGCCCGCTGCAGTTGTGGCTAAATGCGCAAGTACCATCACGAGCATGGACTTCTGGTCTATTTCGCCTCAAGGTCAATCAGAAATGCGTTTCGGCTCTGAAACCTTGGAAAGAAAACGACTGGTATCAGTCAGGTGTAAGCCTGGGGACTTCCTCGAGGGTGAAGGTGGTGTCCACGGACGCCTCCACCTCGGGATGGGGAGCGCTGCTCGAGGGCAGACCGTTCTTTGGCCTGTGGTTAGAACGGGAGAGGCTCTTGCACATAAACTGTCTGGAAATGATGGCAGTCGATTACGCGCTGAGGTGCTTTTGTCCCCAGATAAAGGGCCACCACGTCTTGGTCCGCTCGGACAACATGTCGGTAGTGGCCTATATAAATCGCCAGGGTGGCGCGTCTGGTCCCAAAACCTTTACAGGTTGACGGAACGCCTCCTGGTCTGGGCCCCAGCACAATCTGCGCTCGTTGAGAGCTGCTCACGTGCGTGGTCACCTAAACCTGGGGCCAGACAAACTGTCCAGAAACAATGTTCCGGCAGGAGAATGGTCTCTGCATCCGCAGGTGGTCCTACTGCTATGGGAGACATTCGGCAGAGCACAGGTGGACCTGTTTGCGTCCCGAGAAAACGCTCACTGTCCGAAGTTTTTCTCCAAGAGCAGGGATGCGCTGGCCCACGTCTGGCCCCGCTGCCTACTCTATGCTTTTCCCCCCGTCTCACTCCTGCCTCAGGTGCTAGAACGGATCAGGGAAACAGGATGCTCAGTGCTGCTCATCGCTCCGCTCTGGAAAAACCAGGCTTGGTTCCCAGTGCTGATGCAACTAACGAGCTCTGCTCCATGGCCGATACCAGTGAGGAAAGACCTCCTCTCTCAGGCCAAGGGTTCGATTTGGCATCCTCGCCCGGATTTATGGTCCCTGCATGCATGGGCCATCAACGGGTACCCGCTCACCTCCCGGAAGGAGTGTTAAACACAATCACGCAGGCTAGAGCTCCGTCCACTAGGCGGCTCTATTCCTCCAAATGGTCTGTGTTCTCTGGCTGGTGCGACGCTCAAGGCTTCTCACCCCCAGACTGTGGGGTTTCAGAAGTTCTCTCCTTTCTTCAAGAGCTATTGGACAAGGGCAGAACCCCATCCACGCTCAAAGTCTATGTGGCGGCTATTGCGGTGTTTATAAAACCAGTCATTGGCCAGTCACTGTGGAAGAACGATCTGATCGTTTGCTTCCTTAAAGGAGCTAGGAGGCTGAATCCTCCCAGACCCCCCTCAGTCCCCATGTGGGACCTTTCAACGGTTCTAGAGGCCATGAAAGGTGCCCCGTTCGAGCCAATCTATTCGGTGGGCTTGAAGCACTTGTCATTCAAGACAGCGTTTCTTTTGGCTCTTGCTTCAGTGAAGCGCATCGGGGATTTACAAGCGCTCTCAGTTAGCGCGACATGTATGGAGTTTGGGCCAAATGATTCGAAGGTCATACTCAAACCAAGACATGGTTACGTGCCAAAATCCCTCAACACTCCGTTCAGGGCCCAGGTTATTTCCCTGTGCGCCCTGCCGGTTCACAATGAAGGAACAGACGAAAGCTCCCTTTGCCCGGTCAGGGCATTGAGAGCATATGTGTCTCGCACGTCCATTTTCAGACAGACTGAGCAGCTCTTCGTTTCGTTCAGTGGACGTCCTAAGGGACTGGCCGCGTCGAAACAGAGCCTATCAAGGTGGATAGTTGATGCCATAGCGCTGGCCTACACTTCTAAGGGCTTACAGTGTCCTTTGGGTATCAGAGCGCACTCCACGAGGGGCGTGGCCTCGTCGTGGGCTTGGTCTAGCGGGATTTCCTTACAGGATATCTGTATGGCTGCGGGCTGGGCCTCCCCGTCTACATTTATAAGGTTTTATAACCTAGAGGTTCCCGCCTTACAGGCTAAACTACTTTCGGTCTAAATAGTACTGTCTGCCCCGTCGCTTCGGCTCAGTGTACTAAAATTGCTCGAGCAACGCTCGCTGATCGATAACGTATAGCCATGGGTCATAAGACCCATATTGATGCCCAGTGCAGGCTGAATTTTTCACCCTGACTGTGTTGTTATGTAATTAGCTCCCTTCGGATGCCATTTATCGGGGAATGATGCTTCTAGCCTCTCTTCTCTGGACTCCCTGTGAGTTTTGGTGATAATGCATTATATGAGCCCCGGGCACCTGCCCGTGGGACTTTGGTGTTAGATCCCAGCATGCACGGCGTTTTACACTGTGTTCCCCTAGCGTAAGATATTACGCAGTACGAGAGTACCTCTCGTAAGAGAACGTACTCGGTTACTAACGTAACCTCAGTTCTCTCTAGAAGAGGGAACGAGTACTGCGTATCTTGCCGTGCCTGCAACACGCTCTGGTTCGCTTCGGCGATGAAAAACCAGATTATATCAGCCCATCGACCTGTATTTATAGGGAGGCCACACCCGTTTTGGCGGGACATGACGTAGTGGGCGCGAAGCGCCCCCATTGGACATGTCGTCATGAGGGGCCTCTCTCGATAGGCTGCTGCAGTTGCCGCAGGTCAGCCAATAGGCACGCAAGCCGTCTTGCCTATGTCTGCATGCTGCCGCAACGCGTTTTACAATAATTAAAAATTAAGGATAATTTTTTTGGCTTCAATATCTCGAGGAAAGAGATTTTCCCCTAGCGTAAGATATTACGCAGTACTCGTTCCCTCTTCTAGAGAGAACTGAGGTTACGTTAGTAACCGAGTACGTTTTAAGCATTTTATTTTAGGTAAATGTAGATCATTTAAACCTCAAATATGTGTCTTATATGAACGTAGAGCATATTTGACAATTTGTTTAGACCTTTTTTTGGATATTGAGGCTGAGACCATCAGCGGCCGGTCAGCGCCATAGACTGTAAAAAATAATGGACGTAGTGTCCGTGACATCACCCGTAGGTTTCTGAAGACCGTTTTTGAAGCCTAAAGTGGGCGGGGCCGGCCGTCGCCATCTTGGCTGCGCATCACCTCTTGTCATTCCCGGATAAAATAAAATGGGCAAAGAGGCGGGACGTGGGTGGAGCTGAGGTGCTAATGCTATATGCTACTGGCCTCGCGCTAAAGTGACAGCTGATTGAAGAAGTAAAGCCAATAGTTAAAGTTCATGTTTTTGCCCTTCAAAATACTATAATAGTTAAAAGACGTAACCAAAAGTGAGACTGTGTATCGTGATGCATTATTATTCGGCTAGTAAAAAATGTATTATCATGCAGTAATCTTGTGTGTGTGACGGTGATTCATGCGCATACATGTCAGTCAGCACGGCATCGCAAGTCAAGTTCGTAAAGAGATTTATTCAGTCCATTTTAAAATGTGATTTTGGCCACCTCTCAATTTCTCAAATGGGTTAAACCAAAGATATTACCTCAGATGTTCAAGTAAATGCACTAGAAATCCACGATCATTCAAGGGTGTGCATCTATTGCATATACGGAGAGAAAGCACTGTCACTTGTAGGATTTCATCTGACGTGACAGTACTTTTTATTTAACACTGTAACATACTTGGCCTACAACAACTTAAATAAGCCAGTAGTCACTTAAAAGTTCAGGGCACTCACAAGGCATAAATGAATAAAGGAAAAAACTGTATCCATACTTGAAATCAGACAAAGATAGACATAAGCAGATTAACCAACCAAGTATCTTGATAACACAGCAGTTAAATCAGGAAAAATAACACTTATCCCAGAGTCCTTGTTCAAATAGTTCACGTGTGATCAGCATTGTCCGGATGAGTGAATCCTTAATCCTTGCGCCCCAGAAAGGAATCATAAATGTCCAGAAAAACGATAATAATCCTCCAAATGTGATGCACTGGTCAAAATACCAAAAAAACCAAGTCTTCTCTTTAGCCTCTATGGGTAATTAATCCATAAATTACTCCCCAGGAGAAGGCTAATAAACACCCATATGTTTGGTTCAAAAACATGCATTTTTCTTTCACCCACTGGCTTGGCCTTTTCTACCAAAGAAGGCCTTCCTCTCACAAGGTGCTCTCCTGTCAAAATAAAAGTCCCACATACAAAAGACAGAACTTCAACTAGGGCCTGAAACCAAATCATATCTTTACTTATTTGACAATATTTCATTCACCTTCACATTTGTAAAATAAAGTTTTACTAAAGTAGTGTACTTTTCTCAGCCCTAATATAGAAGTGTCACAACACTAAAAAGTAAAAAAAAAAAGTAAAAATAATAAATAATATCTGTTCCGTGAGAGCATCAGTACCTCATAACGAGTGTGGTCTCTATATCTATAGACGTTTTTAAATCTACGTTAAACTCCAAAAAGCAACGAAGTTGTCAGACATCCATTAGTGCATGCGAGGAAAACAACTGGAAATACAGCGCTGGTTGTTCTCTACATACTCGACAACGACGGAATCCAACGGCGTGGGCGAAGGTATAATGCGTGTATTAAATTGTATGTAATAATCAGGAAAACAAGCACAAACATGGCAGAGATGGCAAGTACAGCAGCGGCTGGAATTAGCTGAGAATGACGCTAACAGACAGCAGACAAACAGCAGCCGCCCGCAATCCACCTGTCACTCAAGTGGCCACTCCCTTAATTATGCAGAATTTTAAGGCTTAATATAATTTAAACGGATGAATTGTAAAAAAATTCACCCTCCTCACAGTTGTCATGAAGGGCAAAATTAGCTGTATAGACCAAACCACCTTTAGACACCAGGCTGTAAACATATTTTATTCTGCTATAAAGTTGGGCATTTTAACATGGGGGAGATACAGATTTCACTCACTTTTGCTGCCAGCCTCAAGCGGCCAGTCAATGAATTGCAGTTTAATTCACTTCCGTGTTGGTTTCAAGAGAGAGACGGGGAGGTTGCCGCTTGGTCAGCGCACATGAACTTGAAGAAAATATTTTTGGGGAAAATTTATTGGGATAAGGGTATAGTTTCATAACTTCGTATTTTTATTGATGTAAGCTAGAACTTGTGCTGCTTTTGTACTTTTAACTAAATTTAAAAGTTCAACAATATGGCTATATATCAGCATGCTGTGATACCCTATTCGTGTGATATTGCTCATATGCTTAAAAGTTTACATGCACCTTGCAGAATTTGCTAAATATTAATTATTTTAGCAAAATAATACAGGGATAATACAAAATACATGTTATTTTTTATTTTGTACTGTCCTGAATAAATTATTCAACATAAAATATGTTTACATGTAGTCAACAAGACCAAAAAATGGCTGAATTTATAAAAATGACCCCATTAAAAAATTTACATATTTGATTCATAATACTTTGTTTCATTGCATAAAATACGTTTTTATTATTAGTATTATTTTTTGTGATGGTTGTTCTTGAGTTCCATGTCCTGAGCAGTTAAACTGACCAATTGTCATCAGAAAATCCTTCAGGTCCCCCAATTCTTCAGTTTTCCAGCCTATTTTGCACATTTTAACCCTTTCCAGCAGTGACTGTATGATGTTGAGATTGATCTTTTTCCATATGACGTCATCAATAACCATACCACATTTTGTGCATATCAGACAAACTTCATCCTGACCACAGCCGGCATTTGCAACACAGGCTCAATGGAAAAACGTACGTGGCAACATTTTTGCAAAATGCAAAAAACATACCAATACGCACATATCACTGCAGTTTCTAAAAGAAATGAACACTAGAGGCAGTAAAACAGCAAGCACTTGTAATAATTTTCACACACAATTATGATTACAGGATCATGGATTAATAAAGATATGTTTTCACGCGCCTCCTTGCACAATTATGGAATGACCTCAAAACACTTTTTACCACATACCATAGTGCATGATTTGTAAACTAATATATTTTGGAGTTTGCATTACCTTACCAATTCCATATGATCAGTTTTACTGACTTACTAAGCTTGTTCAGTAGCTCAGCTAGTACAGAATAATACTTGTGATGCGGAGAGCTCGAGTACGAATCCTGTGAAAGACAAGACACGATACAAAGCTCAAAGTTCAAAAACAAGCTAAAATGCCATGGTTATGATTATGTTTTTATGTTGCATTTGCTTTTGTACAAACAAACAACTAAACCAAACCGTTCCAATATTCACGTTCATCTGTTTCGTAAGAAAACCTTTGTTAGCTTTTAGCGGCACTCACAAAGTGGACGTTTCACTTTGAAACGCGAAACGTGCATGACGCAACGTATTTTGTGCTTTGTAAAAATGTTGCCACGGGTAAGTTTCTCTAAAGAGCCCAGTGCATTTGGGTGCGCTATAGAGCCCCTTGACCAAGCCACACAGGTCTGATGTATCTGCAAAGTTTCAGGAATTTTTGAGCCTGGCAAATGCCCTTTTCTCTTTCTAAATAAATAATAATATTATATAATTTTATATTATAAAGATTATATTATAAAATATAATATAATATAAATAATAATAAATATAGCTGCATACAGCAATGATGGTCCCTAGATCCGGTGCCACCGCCACCCTGGTAACTTAAAGACAACTGTGCACGACAGGCAATATGCATTTAAAGCGAGTACATGTAAAAATACTATATCAAAGACATTTGAATGCTCCACATTTACTGCAGCCAGCTGGTGCAACTATGACCATGAACTACAACAGCTACATCCATGATATCATTTAAATTTAGATGAACTGCATGTGATAGGATGTCATAGTTCAGTTTTGTGGATTTCAGTTCAGTGATTGTAAATTTACATTTGCATCCCAAAATGTTGTACTTATTCTATTAACCTAATAAATAAACTAATTATATAAAACTATACTGTCAGGGCCCCACAAATGATCAGGTTATATGCCTTTGTTTTATTCAAATTGATATAAAAGATATTTTATTATACTGTAATGCAGACAACTGCAGACAACAATCAATTATTTAAAACAAGATTGTAAAACAGACTCTATTAGGACTTTATTCTCTCTCTCTCTCTCACACACACACACACACACACTTTGTAAGTCCTGATGTATTCATTTTAAACTATTTTTTATATTTGTATTATGTTATAAGTGGCACTATAAAGTTCTATACCATTATTTTGTCATTCAAACTGAGGGAAAGATATTAAGAGATGTCTTATCCTGTAAATGCAGGCAACACACAGCAATGAAAGTGTTAAACTGCAAGACAAACAACAAAGAGTGTAAAATAGACATGCACAATGACAAAACAAAAAAAAAAAAAAAAAAAACGAGCATGTCTGAATATATATCCATTGCTCTTGAAAGATGGTGTTCAAAATACTTAGTTTTGAGTTTTATATTGTGTAGGTCTCCTGCTAACTGCTAACTCTCTTTATCACTGTCTAACTGAAATACTTCTGCTGATCAGCTGTGGGCCACTATTATCGAGTCGTCCTTGCGATGGAGGTCTTATAACTGGTTCTTCTAATATTTCATCACCGGACTCGCGCTCGCATTAATATGGTAAAATCAACGTCATTGTTTGTTACTGTGTTTAGTTTACGGTGTAGGAAGCCTCAGAACACGCAGAGCTGTCGGTGTTAAGGCAATGGGCGTTTTTGTTCTCGATGCGCGCTGTACACGGGTAGGCCAATCACAACAGACTGAGCTGTCTGGCCAATCAGAGCAGATAAACTCGCGGAAAGGAGGGATTTAGAGAGATTGATTCATTTGACGAACCGTTTTGAGAATCATGGAAAATGTGATGATGTGCAAATGTATATTGTGAGGAAATTAAATAGTTTTTTTTTATATTTGATGCGTTCAAACATGTTGTAGGAGGCTCTACAACAACATTAGGAAACTTTAAAATACCATGATAGGGGCACTTTAAATTATTTTTTATTTCTTTCAACCAGATAGCACTAATCTGCCTATTTTAACTTACACATACTGCTTTAATTTAAACAAAAAAAATATATAAAATGTGTCTTTTTTAAATGTCGAATAACTCATTATAGCCAACTTCCTGTTGGGCTACAGAGACCATCAAAAATGACCATATATACAATGGTCTGCTGTCCAGTACAAATGTAAAACGGGACTAATCACTTACATTAGATAACGTTACATAAAGCAACATCACTTCAAAATAATTATACTTGAAACTAGACTCCAGTAGAGTAATACTGGAAATATTATTTTAAAATACAGCAACACCCCTCCCCCTTTGCCATTCAGTTGAGGCTCATGTTTATAACAGAAATGGTGGGGGGTAAACTAATTTAAAGTAATGTAATCATCTGATTTTAGCTAGATCATGAATACATCTACACTGTAAAAAGTGAACAGTTGGATCAACTTAAATAAATTACTTCAATTGGTAACACCCAAGAAAATTAAGTTTTCTCAAATTAAATTATCATGTTTTATCAACTTAATTTCACTAGGTCAATCACACTTATATTATTTGAGTTCATTCAGTCCTGTTATTTACATTAGTCTGACTTAATTTCACTGCATTCCAACTTAAATGTATTAATTTTCCTACAGTTGGATCAACTTAAAAAAATTACTTCAATTGGTAACACCTAAAAATATTAAGTTTTCTCAACTTAAATTATTATATTTTATCAACTTAATTTCACTAGGTCAATCACACAAGACTCAAATTGCTTTAGAAATATTTATTAACAATTCATTTTTTACGCTGACAGTATTTCCATATTACAAACTTTGAGAACAAACAGTTCATATTTGTTGTGCCAATGAAATTTCATTTACTGACACACTTATACACACCATTGTATTAACAGTCTTTTTCAAAAGTTGTCTTTGCACTGCATTAAGCTCAAAACGGAGCCAGAAAAAATTAATCTAAAAACTGTGGTTATGCCCTTAAATGAGCCACCTTAAAACAATTAAAGGGATAGTTAAACCAAAAATGGTTCAAGTTCTTCCAAACCTGTATGAATTTCTTTCTTCTGCTGAACACAAAAGAAGATGTGTTGAAGAATGTTGGTTAATAAAACAGACAGTTGACAGTATCCATTGACTTCCATAGCAAAAAAAAAAAAAAATATATACTGGAAGTCAATGGGTACATCAACTGTCTGGTAACCAACATTCTTTAACACATCATCTTTTGTATTCAGCAGAAGAAATAAACTCATACAGGTTTGGAACAACCATAAGTGTATTATGAGAAGTGCTTTAGAACAGCTTACAGGTAATGCCCTAAACTGAGAAATATTTTTATAAAAAATAATAATGATAAAAACATTTTTTTTTGTTTTTGAACAGCTTATATTTATAGGTGATTACCCTTTCACCAATTTAAAGTGAACCAATCAACTACAGATTCGAACATACAACTACACATTCATACTAGACATATGAATGAACAAAAGATCTACAAACATAAGAAAACAAATGAAACATCTAACTAAAACTGAGACATTCTTTCAAACACAGACTAGACATTCAAACATTACTGAAGTTCACTGTAGTCTACGGAAAAGACTTTGCACTTTTGGTGACATCTTGTGCGTATCAAGCTGCAAGAGAACTTTCTGGAATACCTCAAATGTAAAATGAAGTGGTTTTGGATAAGCCAGATTGATGATGTATATCATCCCGAGAAGCAAGGCACAAGCTGATGTGAACGAAGGCAGTTCGTTCAAAACCTTAACACCCTCGATGACGACACCTATGTCAGACGGTGATTCGTGATGTTCTCCCCCCTCCTTCCGAATAACATAAACCGCCATGGTGAGCTGCTCCAGCTCACCCTCACAATCATCTCGCTGGTTCTCCTAAAGTAGTGTACATAAATAAATAAAAAGTAAATAAAAAAATGCTTTCATAACTACAAAACAAATTTAAACTTTCTGAAAAATAAAATCAAAATAGAATATGCAGAATTTCAACTCACAAGGTACTCCTTGATAAGGTCTTGAGGATTTTCCCCCAGGAACACGATGAGGGCCTTCAGGACACACTTTCTTTTTAAGTGAATGTTTTCAGTCTGTGATAAAAATAATCACAATTGCTTTATTATTTAAAAAATTCAGAGTAATCTGTAATAGAGAATTAGATTTCACTGAGGATAGCAAAGGACAAGAAAATATAAACATTTACAAAACTGTAAAAGTTTGTATTAATGACTGGCCAAAGTATATCACAGAAGTATACAAAAGTTCATTATTCAGATATAAACACTGATGTCTACGTTACCGTTCAAAATATAATTAATCCGCTTTTGAAAGTAACTGCGTGGTTCAAATAACAACTATATTGCTTTGACTGAAGTGGTTACGCGCAGAGCTTCCGGACTCCACGTCAGAACGCCTGCTCATTATTGGCCAGCTCCTGCATCAGAATAACACATATGCGTCGTTCTGCTCACGTGTACAGCGTCTGCCAATACTGAGCTGGCGTTCTGACGTGGAATCTGGAAGCTCTGCGCTGAGTTTACTACATGAACGGCATAGGAGACCGACAGGGGAGAAAAGAAACTGTTGAATTTAAAGTTGTTATTTTGTTTTTATACATTTACATTTTGAGTAAACTAACAAAAAAAAATTATTTTATGAGTGGACTATCACTGTTAAATACTCGTCAGCAATTCTCTAAGATCGCATCTTTGATCATTCACACAGCGTAATCGTCACTCGCGTGAACGAGCACCGATTTCCCTATGATTTCGGGCATTTGTCTGAGATTTCGCAAAACCTGTCGGCGGGTCAAAATCGGGCATGAACTCAACATTATGCAATATAAGGGAGTCAAACCTGAGAAGGGAGTCCAGGAGATCCCATAGCATTCCTGCTGAAACCCCTTTAATAACCGATTGTGTTTATGAGGATATTCACAGAGACGGGCATTCCGACTTAATTTTGAATTATCGTGTCCGTCAAGCTCAGAGAGAAAGAGCACTGAACTCTGTGTCTGCCCGGCTCTGTGTGCATACACTTGCGCTTGATGTTTAAACTGACAGGGCTTAAAAACGTAAATGTAAAATGTACATTTTTACCTGTTCAAGATAACTACTTTGAATGGAGCTAAATACATATAATATATATATATATCATAAACATTTTAATGGTGTTTTTATTATGTGACTAACAACTATAGATGATAAAGTACAGAAACAAGATTCTGATTTTGGGACGGTTGACATTCACTTTAGGACGGTTCAAATGTTTTTCAGGACAGTTCCAGGACGGAGGTGAAAAAAGTTAGTCTGGAGCCCTGGACGGGGATTATGATAATCGTGAACGAGTGTACATGCCCGCTCCGAATTTACGAAGGATTGGAATTCATTAACATACACATTTAACTATCAAATCTAATGTTTACTAAGCATTTGCGAATCCAGTTTTCAGAAAGGTCCATTTTACACACAAATTAGTGTTGCACGATGCACCGTTACTTCAAGTATCGCGGAATTCTCGGATATTAAAAACGTCACGATTCCTAAATTTATTAGTATCGATACTTCTAAGAATGACCGCATTCCAGATTTGTAAGAGACGTTTTTCATGTTGGTGTGTGCAACGCACGCTTCCAGTGCCTCCCTATGGATGTCTGTGTTTTAAAAACCTTTACAAAAGGATGACATTCTCCAATGGGGGTCCTGTTTCTAGATCAGGATCTCTCTGCACACGCAAGGTCTCTTGCTCGCTCTGCCTCTCCCTTTTGTGAACTAAAGACTGTTATAGGCCTAAATAATTTTAGTGATATTTTTATTAACATTTTGTAATTGTATTGGTTTTAGTGTTAGGCTATTATTGTCATTAAATGTTTTGTTAATGTGCTATGGAAACAAAATGCTGACGAACAATAACAGCTTAAGAATGATGCGGTCTGTTATAACAAGCACTCTTGACGATTTGTCACCTTGCAATTCAATATTGATGTGGGATGTAAATTTGTAGTCGGTTTTAAACATTTTCTTTGAGGAGTTCTCAATCCTCATACGCGCGTGTCGGTGATGTGGTTATGAATTTAGGCAAGACAAATTAATTGTAGTTCCTATAATATTAATTTAATAACAGTATAACCTTATAATAATGATAATAATAATAATTATTATTATTTAATACATTAATGGGAAACCGAGCCAAATATCGTATTGATATCGTTAAAGGCAGCAGCCATCAGCGCTATCTCTGACTATCGTCGATACACGATACTATCGTCTATCGGCACAACCTTAGTTTAAGTTTTATTCAGACAGGTCCTATTTTACCAAAGGACATAATTTATAATTATCTGTAATCAATCATTTTATATTATAATATACAAACGTTCCTGGCAACACCATAAAGCTCTCTATTAAGGTGCAGTATTTTAAGGTGATGTATTATTGGAAAGCTAAACTGGAAAATAAGAAAATGGGATAAGTAGGCTCAGAAGTATGGAGCTAAAGGAGTCTCAATAAAGATAAATGCCACACACTACATTCACATATGCACACACAGAATTCATACATGCACACATGATTCATAAATTCACACACAGGATACACAAATGCGCACAAAATTCACAAATGCACGCACAACATTTAAAAAGCACAGAAGATTCACAAATGCATAACAAAATTCATAAATGCACACAAAATTCATAAATACACACACAATTCAGAAATGCAAACAAAATTTACAAATGCACACAAGATTCAGATGCACAGGACACGATTCAGAAATGTATTTCTGATGCACACACAAATATATCTTGATTTACAAACTGCTTGCGGTCTGTGAACTTCACTGCATTTGTGTGTGAATTTTGAGACTCCCCTGACTTGGCTCGACACACAAATGCCTTTTTTTAAACAGGGAATGATCTGCAACCAATCAGATATCTCCCTTGTTTTAGCCAATCACAAGAATGCACCCCACGTGGGGAATTGTTTACTAGCCAATCCCATGAACGCGTTTACACAGCGCTGTATGCATGTGCTGCGGGCGCGGGCGAGTTCAGTCAGTTGGTTCATAGCCATGAGTTAGTTGACCTAATCCATCTATGATTCAAAAAATAAAAAGGCTGCTAAAACCATTCAGTTATGCTATTTCTTTAATGTATTTATTTGAAACTCCCCCTGGCTCTGTTCTGATATTAATACTGTCTAATATTTTGTTTTCTGTATTAATGACTCTATTTGTGTTTTCAACATGGCTTCTGGCAATGACAGGGGAGCGGTAAGTATAACTTAACGCATTGAACAAGTTCTCCTTGTTATGAGATGCTGTTTGTTAGTTAATGTTAACCGTTTTAATTGTGCAACTATCAAAATAAGCTAGCGAGCTGAGCTAGCGAACTACGGTAGCGCGTCTGCATGCTAATAGCGTCAGGCTAGTATCTTTCCATGAAGTTCGCTAGCTTATGTTGATAGTTGCACAATTAAACCTCATAACAAGGAGATAACTAGATAACTCGGCTGCGCATAATAACACCAAATTAATAAAAAACACAATATATTGACCCGCGTTCTGCTTTCTATCATGCGGCGTGCACGTTTGTGATGACGTAACAAGATGCACGCAGACGCACCAGGATTCGATAGAATCAAGTCGAGTGTGAAAGAACCAGGCCAACGCTGCGGGGGGCGCGGGAACAAGCGCGCTCGGGCCGCAGCAAACGATTTATTTCACCATTTAATAAACGAAATATTCAGTCAGATAGGTATTTGTTGTACCGTTACAATTTCAAGCACTTTCAAGCATTTTATCCAAAATTTAAGCACTTTTCAAACCTTGAAAACACAACATCAAAATTCAAGCATTTTCAAGGATTTCAAGCACCCGTACGAACCCTGAATGTTGGATATGTTTGAGTAAATTCCATCTAATGTTATTGACTTGAATTTTATCCTAATTAAGAATATTCCAACTACAATTTGCATTAGTTACAATTTGCATAATAACTTAATACATCATAATCAGCTAAAACGCATGCGCAGGTTACTTTACTAAGTGCGCACCCGAGTCCGTGATTCTTTCACAATTACGCGAACCGCGGCCCGGTTCGGGAGCAGCCGAACTCAGAGCACCTCCTCCAGCACAGGTAGTCTCGGATTCGGTACCTGAGGCAAAATTACTAAATATGGAGCGCGAATTATATATTTCTAACTCCAAACAATTGGCCACTGAACCATCTGATAAAATCTTCATTTGATTCGATCCGTGAACTTGACACTCAAATGAACCGATCGCATTTTACTGATGCAAAAGACGCGCGCGCACACACTGGGAGCGCGGTGTGTCAGTGTGTACCGGCTGTGGTAAAGTAATGACTCAGTTACAAGGTGTGTATAATTTAAACTACTTAGTCGACATTAACAGTAGCTGCTGTACGGTTTTCATACTGCTCTCCTTCTAGTCACTTCTGAACGTCTCTTGATAAAGCTCCAGGTGACGGGTTGCCGGATATCACAAAAAGAGCAAAACAAGCCCCTTAAAAACGCAGTATAAGCAGACATGGCAAAAAATGTACCGGAGAACACATTTAAACATATTAGTATTGCTAATATTATCCTACCAAATTAAAAGATAGTAACTAATTTATTATGAATAGAATAGTTCAATATAAAATATTTAGATATTATAAACTGATTGATGAGGTAAAGCAATAACATGAGATTGAAAAATTATTCAGCAACACTTTATTTAAAGTTTAATTGCACCTATGAGTTGTATTTAATATCAGTCAGTTGGGGGAAGTTCTTCTAAAAGTTGATGAGTGTGTTTTGTTCACTATATTTAGCTATCAAAATAGTTTACCAAATAAATGATTTGCCAAATAAAAGACAGTCAAACAAGGAGAAGAACTTTTCATTTCTAAAGTATTTGGGTTTATTTAGTATACAAAGCCATTTATGATGATTTTTCGAGAATAACTACATATATAAATAACGATATCGTGAAATATATCGTTACCGTGAAATAAAATTTTGGTCATACCGCCCACCTCTACTGCATGTCATTTGGATCAAATCCTCCAACAACATTTTTAAAAATAAAACCTGTGTTTTGCTTCAATTTCTGATCCATCTGCTATTACGAAACACAATTTTGACTGTTTATTGCATATTATCTCTTTTAATGTGGAAAAAACGCTAAATAATAATTTTTACTATGTATTGGTATGTAATTTACGGTGGTGTAAGCTGCTGGAAAAAGCTTTAAAATGGACCTTGAAAGTGCTTGAAAAGTGCTTGAATTTGACCTTGGAAAAGGTGTACGAACCCTGAACATTAGTAATTCATATTATCTATTATCAATTATAGAAGAAATTAGAAATTACTTTAATTAATTGAAATTACTTACCATGTAACGTTATAGCAGTGTCCTCATCAGTCGTCAAGCATGAAAAAAGCTTTCGGTCCTTAGGGGAGAAAAATGTTGTAGTATTTAAGTGGTAGAAAATAGTTGCTACAGGTCAAGTAAATAATTAATTGTGAAAAGACTACAATTTATACAAAAAAAATCCTAATTTTCTACTAAAGAAAACCCTGACATTTTTTTCCAGGATGAAACACCTCGAGCAAATGACGCTAGCGTTAAGCACAGCTCCCTAGTCAGGGCATCAGTCAATGGGCGGCCTCCCTGATCAGTGCCCTGATGACTGAACGGGAGCTGATTGAGACGCACCCAATGACTTTTTATCACAGACTTTCAACATCATTTTGGGCGAAAAAAAAGGCTATGAATAAATCAGAGCCACCGTTTCGAAGACAAATAAAAGAACAGACAAACATTACTTTAAAAGCAAACTCAATATTATACTGCAAGAATTCAAATTCTAGCATTTTGTCCCGCTCCCCGAGCACTTCCCGCCGAACGCATTTCAAATATCTTGCGTGGCACAGACGGTTAAGGACGGAGGCATCAATTTTAAAATTATTTTATACACATATAGTAGGGAGGTTAAGCGACTTTTGACTTCAAGTCATGATGCAAAGGTCCCCTTTGGTATGGAAGTACCTTAGGGCCATAGAAATAAATTCATCCTAAGACACAAGTGAGATCACATTTTGTATCTTATATACACACATTTTTTAAAAATGGCCGCCGACCATACTTGAGAGGCCCATATCTATGCTTCTGTTATAGCTATAATGACAAATGTGGTGTCAAAGTGTACATTTTGGGGGTCAAGGAGTCCAATGAAATAGGTTCCAAGACAAAAAAAACAATAATGTTGTCCTTACCATGACAATTGGAGGTGAAGTATGCAATTTTTATTAAGAAAATGCATGCCAAACACACAGTCCATTCACAACTTAATAATAATTTAATAAATAACTTAAATAAATAATTTAATAAATAACTTAAAATAACTTCAAGTGTTGAATATGTGTATTATGGGTGCAAAGGAACTGATTAGTGAGACAACAAGTTCATAACTATGTTCACAGTTTATAAGTAGGCAATGCCATACCTACAATATTCTAGTGATGAAGACTAATAGTTTAGTGTAAATACATCACTAAGATGCTTTTCTATTTCCCACCACTGTGGGAACATGAGCCACGACATCCACAGAGAGACATGCAAGGCAGCCTCTGCATGCAGCATTTGCAAGGTGCCTTACAGTCAGTCTTACACTTACAAATGACAAGTTCTGGCAAGTCCTTTGAAATAATGGCAGTTGTAGTGTAGACAGGAGTTGGTGGAGAGTCTGGGGAATCCTGCTGCCATCCCCATAGAGACGGCGAAACTGTTGCATGGTCTTTGACAAGTGTATTGCCCCATACATGTCCACTCTAAAGAGAAACATAATTAGTGATACAAAGGCCCTTCATTATTCTTAGCCATGTTTATATTATGCCCCCATGCAAAGTTGTCTTACCTGATAAGCTACTCGAAGGAGGTGCTGATGAAGTGGATCACTGCTTGGTGGCATGTGGTCAAAGTCTTTTCCTTTGTGGAAGAAGAGGGAGAGTCGCGCAGCATCCACAGTTGTGATGTTGTCCTCAGATACACCATAGAGCATCAGGACAAATCTCTGGAGGGTGGGTGTGTGGGTTCTGATCATCTCAGCGGTGGGGGTTGGGCCAGAGAGCAGCTGAAGTGGTAAGGTGAGCTCAGGCAGGGACTGCCACACGGACCAGGCTGTCTTCTTGCCTTTGCCAAAGAATGCAGAGGTAGTGTCGCACCCCGTTAGGGCATGAAATGCTGGCAGTGCCATTGCCTTGGATGGTCCAAGACTGTGAGCAATGGCATGTGCTGGAATGTACCTGGAAAAGGGAAAAATAGTTATTGATTGGTCTACTGAAATAAGAGCTAATAGAATAAATACATCTTGGTGAAACGATCTATACCTGAAGTGGCGCCGTACACCAAAAGCAATCCAGAGTTTGGCGATCTTCTGTCCAAGGTTGACAAAGGTGGCAATGGCCAGTACAACAACATCACTATCACAGCTGCGGACAATCACTCGACGATGTCCAGCAACAGTAGCTGCAGCCACATGCAGGAAAATCCGTGTATCGGCTTCCTCATGTGTGCAAGGGGCCAGTGCATCAGTGTCAATGTCAGCTGATGAACTTACACAGTCCTCAAGCAAAGTGGTGAAGAGCTCCTTGCCCTGGAATGGAGAGATTTAAAATATCCTTCACTCCCACAGCCATCATGTCTAATTCTTCAATAATTTACAGAAGAGCTAACAGACTAATTCAATTTCCCCTTGGGGACAAATAAAGTAATTTTGAATTTGAATTAGATTTTTTTGAATACCTGTGGAAGTGTCATGAGCTTCAAGCTTTTGGCCATCTCCATGAACAATTCCTGCTTGTTCAGGTCCACTCGTAGGAAGGAAGCCCAGTTGCCAGGAACTTTGGTTGAGAGAGTAACCCTCCTTCTTGCACCAGTGCCTCTTTGATCCCGAGTTCCGGACTTCAAACTTGTCTTCGAGTACACATCCCAGACAATGTCAACGCGGTCATTTCTTTCAAACCAGGAAAGGATATATGGTGCAAACACATCTGTGAAATATTGTCCAATGGTCACAGTACTTCCAGGATGAAGCATCTGAACAAGGACAGCACCATCCAGCACAGCTGCAGTTGTCACAGGTCTGTGGTTGTCTAAATCTCTGGGGACAATGCAATCTAGAATCTCACTCTTGTTTCCGTGATGCATTTTTCCCTTCCGAGTGAGTGAAGGTGGATGGGGAGAACTTTCATGTGAGAACACTCCCTCATCAATTTTGCGACCAGAATGAACAGCCAGCAAAAGTTGGCTAATTTTTGCTTGTTGGTCCTTGACCACAGCCACCTCTGATTTGTTGCATCGTTGGGAAATTGGAGCCTTGAACAGTTTCAGCCTGGTGAGTGGTATTGGAGCTGTGAATGCCTCTTCCTGTGACCTCACTCGCTTGTCAACAAATACTGTGTATCTTTTCATTCCAATGTTCTTCACTTCCCTTACACTGTCTACCACATCTGGGGGCATGACGATTGATTCATCTAAGTCCAGCAGATCCCCACTATCCTCCATGAAGGGATTTCCCAGATCCTCAAAGGCATCCACCAGTGCCAGTACATCAGTCTGAAAATAAAATGATTTAAAAAAAAAAATACAAATCATTTATACCACTGAAATGCATAGTTATCTCTCAATTTTCAGTACAACAGAAATGTACCTTATAATCATTTTGAAATTTGGGGTATTGTTCATGGTGCCTCTGTTCATCTGATTCATTTGATCCCTCGAATTCTCGGACTAGGCGTGCCAGCTCAGGGCAAACAACCTGCTCTCGGCGGACTGTGTCTGGGTCATCCAGGTTCTCAATGACACCACCATGATTCTTGAGCCAATCAATTAGTTGCTCATGCATCTGGTCATGGGGGATCTTGGAGAACGCTCGTCTCGACTTCTGCCCCATGAAGTTACCACTCTGGAACTCCACAAACAGAGCAGGATGTCGTTCTTCTAATGTAGCCATATCACGGAGATGGATGGGTAGGTTCCGGGCATAGTGCGTATGATCCAGTGCAAATACCCATGGCATCAGAGAGTCAAGTGTCTCCATGTAGAGGGAGAAGTCTGCTGAGCGACAGGACTTGACAAACTGAAAAAAAAAACAAATAATATTTATATGAAATACAAGGTGAAGGAGCTTTAATCTTGATTTAAGAATATGAATTTGATAAAGAACTGAATGAGACACATGATTTGAACATATCTTACCTGAAGAATGAGAAGATCCAGCTCCATGGACTTGAACCAGAAATCTGCTTGGGGTTGTGAGGCACAAAGCGTCTTGAGCCATTCATCAAAAGGCTGAGGGATTAGATCGCTCGGCTCATCATTGTCATTTGTTGCCTTCTCCATGTACTTATCATAAGCCTTCTTCATGAGCACATAGAGAGCAGCTACAGACACCTGATGGATGTATCGGGTTCTGCATATGTGGTGAACACTAATGAAAGCCTGAGCTTTGCCACTAGTCGAGATGCCACTATTGATAAGAACTGTGGTCCACCCACTGCCATCCAGCCAGTCACCAGACACGCTCCACAGCATCTTTTCAGTATGCATTGGCCCCAGTGTTACCAGGAAGGAATCCTCACCAAGCTCGGTCTGAGGAAACTTCCACTGAAGTTTCTTGGCCAGTGTGAAGAGTGGTTGATCAGCTACCATGACTGGTGTCTGACCTGGATTAAGGTAGCTGATTGTTTGTCTGAGGACTTTCATTGCATGCCAAGCCATAGTGGGGCTGGTAGGGGGCTCTGTGAACAGTGGCAACATGTATGATTTGGATGGGGGAGTTGAAATAGCCTCTGTGATGCTGGCATAATATGCAGCCCATGAGGTCCATTCTCCAGCTTCAAGGTTCTCTTTCACGAGAATGTTTCTGACTCTCTCTAACCACTGGTAGCCTTCTTCAATTACATTGATGAGAGGACGGGAGGCTGGATGAGGATGACTGTTGGTATTCATGGCAGGAACATACAAGACCTCATCAGTTGGCAGTGAAAAATCCAGATCCATGGTTGTGTAGTGAGGTGGCAAGGATTTCACGTGCTTCTTCCCCATTTGAGCTGGATCTAGGATGTCAGTCAGATTCTCAGTCTGTTGGCTGTCTGAAGAGAAGTGCTGTTGAATGCTGATGCATGTTCCATGGAGGGCTGATGTTGCTATTGTCGATGATGGGTTGTGGTCAATGTTATCAAAACCGCCAATGGTGAAGACACCCTTGACTGCCTGAGGTGGGACCACGACACCAATCTGCTCCCAGTGACTGATCACTGAATTCGCTATATCTATGCTAAATGATTTCAAGCGGTCATATGACACACACATTCCTCTTTTATGCATGGCCTCCACCAGATATCTACTACCACTTTGCTAGTGTAGTTTCATTGCCAGATATAGCGAAGCTGGTGTTTCTCTCTCTCTTATGTGACGAGGAACACTGCCATGTTTCTTTGATCTGCATCTTACAGAGTTGAAAATTATTTGCTGCCCAATGGATGTTGCAACCTGGAATTTCTTAGGTCCAGGAGGTGGCTGATCAATACCTGATCCATCAAGAAGCATGTGTAAGAACGATCTCAAAATGGGAGGGATAGAATCAGCTTCACAGGAAGTTGAGAAGGAACCTGTAAAAGCATGCTTCATGGGGAGATACTCTTGCCGGAGGATTTTGGCTGCTTTGAAGATGATGGAGACATCGGTAGAAGTGTTGTTTTTCATGTCAGCAACAGCTTTGCTCAGTTCATCATCAAATACAAGGGACCAGACACGATTTATTTGTACTGATCTGATGTCAGGGATCAGGCGTTCAATATCCTCCCGAAGGCGTGTGGTGTTGCATTTGATGTTTGGAAATCCAAGATCAGCAATGTGCTCGTCATAGAGGGCTGTCAAGTCAGACATTGCCAGTGATTCCCCTGAGCAACGATAGTCCTCGATGTATTCGAGCAACTCATTGAGGACATGTGCTCTGATGACCTGAGTTGCATTACTTTCAGTTGAGTCACATCCAACAGTTTCTGCTTTTCTATAGAGCCTAGTCAGGCATGCACGATGATAAACAGCATTAATAGCAACCATGTCACCAGCAGCTAGTTCAGCCAATAGATGCCTGTCACCCACCACCTGAGCACATTCTTTCACTTTTCTATCCAAGCCAAGGGTGGCAGCCCTCCTCAGTTCCTTTTTTCTGCCCACTTCACCACAGAAGAGACATGGTTTATCGAATGGTTCATATGATGATGTTGAGGGTCTGGGTAAAGCGAGTGCGGTGGACTTATCACTCATGCGCCGTGTTTTTACTGGGCTCAAAGACTCTTCATGCTTTTTTCTTTTTCTTGCTCTCTCAACTTTTTGTTTATCAATCGCATTTCTGCAGCTTTTGTGCCACACCATAGGATTTTGAATCATCAGCTGAACTACATCCTGACTACCACCACTAATGTCCACTATAAAATCAGGCAGACCCCCTAATGCCTTCAGCTCCTGGATGTTATCTAAAGCTTCTTTGTAACATGATTGCAATCGTTCAGGATTGTTTCTCAGTTTGAATGATGAAGAGGGATCTACTGTTTTTTTCAATCTTTAGGGCGGACTGACATAGGAAGCATAAACTCCAGTCATGGCATTCCATTATGGCTAATCTGAAAAAGAAATGAAGACATCATAAGATAGATAATAACATCATAAGATAACATCATATACATCTTTAACATCATAAGATAGATAATATAGTCATTAACAAGCATTTAAAATCTATCAAATAATGAAGCTAACTAGCTAGCAACATGTAGGCTATGTGCTTGCTTCAATAACAATAACGCTAACTAGTCACTAGCTGGGTATGATGAAGCTAACTAGTTACTAGTGACCTAGTTATAATGAAGCTAACTAGTCAACTAGCTAGCTAGTTATTAGTTATCTAACATTAAAAACATTTTTTTCTATTTAATGAGAAAGTCATACGAACCTCAGTGCCAACCTGTCACCTCTGTCCTTCAACAGCTGTCACAGCTCCTGGTGCAGATGGAATGTGTTGTTGCAGGAACTGATTTGCTATAGGCTACTCCTGACTGGTCGAAATCTCATTCTACTTAGGACAAATTTAATGTATAGAAGTAGCTGCACAATAAAATTTTAGTTTTTGAAAGAAAAGATAAGAAAAGTCACTCTGATGACACAATTTTTATGTGAAATTTGCATATTTAACCCCCAATTGTCATGATCTGAGGTAAATTATTATTTTAAACTTGAAACCAATTTTATTGGATTCCTTGACCCCAAAAATGTACACTTTGACACCACATTTGTCATTATAGCAATAACAGAAGCAAAGATATGGGCTCTAGAGTATTTTCGGCGTATTGGCGGCCATTTTTGAAAAATCATGTTTATTTCTGATACAAAATGTGATCTCACTTGTGTCTTAGGATAAATTTATTTGTATGACCCTAAGGTACTTCCATACCAAAGGGGACCTTTGCATCATGACTTGAAGTCAAACGCCTATTTTTTGGGCTTAACCTCCCTACTAATACTCCTAATATCCAAACTGAACACATTTTTATAAAACAAACGAGTAAATACAACATCCTGTAACGTTAGCCTATAAGCCTAAGTTACATAAACATATTCAGTAACGTTAGGCCTACGCTATATCGCAAACGTACGTTCAAAAATTCGGTTAATTACGATTTCGTTAGTATTCATGTTCACAAACAACATTAACTCATAAAAAACGAAACCACACATCCAACAAAGTTGCATATTCGAGTATATTAATTAAACAAACTTCCAACCTACCTTTTTCACCCGAGTCCGGCGGAGAGAAAAAGAAAATGGTGGTTGAGCAGAAGTTTCCAGACAGGCTCGTGCGTCATGACTTCAGAAAAAAACACGTATGACGCAGGGTCCTTAAAGGGAAATGATACTTTGGGTGAAAGTGAGATATTTGAGTGTCAGTGCATTTCTATGCGTTCAAGTTGAATGAGTGTACAATAATCAATTACGATTAGGAAAGCAGAAATACAAAGTAAATAGACTCAAATAGTTCTAGTAATCCAACTTACACCCATATTCACTTTTTACAGTGAGGTTAGGCTTTTGTAGAAAGGGATCTAATATTAAACAAACCGAGCTTTATAATTTGTTCATCTGTATTACATCAGTTTTTTAATTGTTGAACATCAATTACAATTTTTGTATTTCCTAGTACGGGGGAACAGACACAATCTCTATATTGGTGGAATCATTGATAATGCCTCAAACTCTGAAACATTTAAGGGCTCTTACATTTGAAATAAGGGGCTTTCGCACCGGAGGAACCGTTTCATAGTGCATAGTTCTTTTCATAAAACTAAAGTCGGAAGTATCTGCTTTTTGGCGTGTTCGCACCACAGGAACTGTAAACGATTTTAGTTATATATATACACTCACCGGCCACTTTATTAGGTACCCCATGCTAGTAACGGGTTGGACCCCCTTTTGCCTTCAGAACTGCCTCAATTCTTCGTGGCATAGATTCAACAAGGTGCTGGAAGCATTCCTCAGGGAGTTTGGTCCATATTGACATGATGGCATCACACAGTTGCCGCAGATTTGTCGGCTGCACATCCATGATGCGAATCTCCCGTTCCACCGCATCCCAAAGATGCTCTATTGGATTGAGATCTGGTGACTGTGGAGGCCATTTGAGTACAGCGAACTCATTGTCATGTTCAAGAAACCAGTCTGAGATGATTCCAGCTTTATGACATGGCGCATTATCCTGCTGAAAGTAGCCATCAGAAGTTGGGTACATTGTGGTCATAAAGGGGTGGACATGGTCAGCAACAATACTCAGGTAGGCTCTGGCGTTGCAACGATGCTCAATTGGTACCAAGGGGCCCAAAGAGTGCCAAGAAAATATTCCCCACACCATGACACCACCACCACCAGCCTGAACCGTTGATACAAGGCAGGATGGATCCATGCTTTCATGTTGTAGACGCCAAATTCTGACCCTACCATCCGAATGTCACAGCAGAAATCGAGACTCATCAGACCAGGCAACGTTTTTCCAATCTTCTATTGTCCAATTTCGATGAGCTTGTGCAAATTGTAGCCTCAGTTTCCTGTTCTTAGCTGAAAGGAGTGGCACCCGGTGTGGTCTTCTGCTGCTGTAGCCCATCTGCCTCAAAGTTCGACGTACTGTGCGTTCAGAGATGCTCTTCTGCCCACCTTGGTTGTAACGGGTGGTTATTTGAGTCACTGTTGCCCTTCTATCAGCTCGAACCAGTCTGGCCATTCTCCTCTGACCTCTGGCATCAACAAGGCATTTCCGCCCACAGAACTGCCGCTCACTGGATGTTTTTTCTTTTTCGGACCATTCTCTGTAAACCCTAGAGATGGTTGTGCGTGAAAATCTCAGTAGATTAGCAGTTTCTGAAATACTCAGACCAGCCCTTCTGGCACCAACAATCATGCCACGTTCAAAGTCACTCAAATCACCTTTCTTCCCCATACTGATGCTCGGTTTGAACTGCAGGAGATTGTCTTGACCATGTCTACATGCCTAAATGCACTGAGTTGCCGCCATGTGATTGGCTGCTTAGAAATTAAGTGTTAAGGAGCAGTTGGACAGGTGTACCTAATAAAGTGGCCGGTGAGTGTATATACTCCACAAACTATCTCTACAAACATGTAAAACAGTGATAGATGGACCTCTCATCCTTTAAGCTATGGAGAAAATCCAACGCAACTTTGAGGGAACCAAGAGAAACAGGATTATGTATTTCTGCTCAGCTAGCGACATTGGACATCAACCACATGCAAATGCTAATACTTTTTCATATGCTGTCTACTTGTTTGTTTAACAGTTCTATTTAATAACGTATTAGACAGGACTGTTAAACAGATCTTAAACTAATGAATACAGAGAACAGAAGCACTGTGTGCTCAGACTCTGGTGTTCTCAGTGCAATCAAAATAAATGTTCGCTGCGCCGCTAAAATAAGAGTCACAACAACAAGCGTGGCATACGTCAATATTGAGTTCCTACTGGTGGTGCAACCAGGAGAATGGCCTTGGGGAACACTTAGTCCTCAGGGAGCCACCCTGGTGGCTAGTTCCTATAACTAAGTTCTACCCAGTGCGAAAGGGGCTGTAGTTCACCCTGGGTAATTTTAAACCCCAAGTAAATGGGATCCTGCGTTATCTTATTTTATGTTTCACACTGCTCATACTTTGCTCAGTTAACAATTAATCCTGGAAATTCATAATCTGACACCACACTATAAATTCTTAAACCCTTGGTTACTGTTCTTATTTGAATAGGCCTACATGCGGTATATACATTAAAATATAACAATAATAAACAATGTAATTGAAAGTAAAAATTCATCATAACTATTTTACTAAGGATGATAATCTCAAGTGTTAAATGTTTTTTTGTTTTTTTTTAGAATTTGGAATAGACTATCAAGAATGTCTCGCAGGTAATTATTAAACTTTTGAGTCTATTTTTTATGTATACATTGAATAATTCATCAACCTCTATCAGTTATGAATTAACTTAATTAATTGCTTGACTTTCGTGTGTGCGTGTGTGTGTGTGTGTGTGTGTGTGTGTGTGTGTGTGTGTGTGTGTGTGTGTGTGTGTGTGTGTGATCACCAGGTTTCGTTCAGGTGAAGGCAGCATAGGTCTAGGTGGCACAGAGCAGGGACAAGTACACAACCGCTTCTAATGCACTCTTCTGCAACAAACCAGGACAAAACAAATCCTCTAGTCTAGTGGAAATGTACTAAATCTGGGATTTATTTTGGATTTTAGTTATTTAGATATACAGTTGTTTTATGAAAACAACTTTGTATAGACTGAAATGTTATCAGCAGGAATTGAAGGTCTTGGGTTGCATACTGTATTGCATAATTTTTTGGACAATAAATAGATAAAAGTTTACGTATCAATGAATAATTTTAGATTAATCTGTAAAGCCTGTACCGATGCAATGTTGTACTTTTCTCACAAAATGTATTTCCTCCCTGTTTCTCAGTAGTAATCAATCCAATAAGGAAAGTCACCTAAAAAACTCAGATCAGTTGTTTTACAGATCGTGAGATGATTGTTTTGAAAGAAAATATAAGAACAACTATTACACACACACACACACACACACACACACATACATACATATATGTGTATATATATAAATGGCAAATCCATATATATATATATTGAGTATATATATATATATATTCTTTGGGTTTTTAAATACACTAGTTACACTGAGAAAAGGTTACTAAATAACGTTTGTGTCATAAAAACAGAAAGAGATCAGAGAAAGAGTCAAATTGTATTGGTGTGTTATTTTGGACCTGACTGAGGTAGATAGGGGAAGTACAATGTCTTTAAAGATGTTTCCTGCTGATAAAAGCTGTTATCAGTTTCCAATACTACATTATATATAACTGCTGTCACAAATTAACATGTTAACTATTGTGATTTAATATTATTCTTTTTTTATGTTTAACAATTTCGAAATAGCCTATAACGCAATTAATGTACCATCCTTTTTTTCTGGCATGCTTTGACTAGCATATTATGATCACGCTCTCATTCATTCAAGTGCTTTTAAACCATTCAAGCACGATAAGATTACTCAAATCTGTACTGTTCTGTGAAGTGGCTCTCTGTAAACAACCCTAAACGCGTAACGCAGAAATCCGCTTCTCAGTGCGACAGTACAGATTTGAATTCTTTTTTGCAAACCTGAACCAACAAAACACACAAAATTAAGTTAAAAAAGCCCATTTTCTTAAATGACCATAAAGAGTTGCGAGAAATTAGGATTTGTCAGATTCGCGTTGTGTCTTAAAGTGACAGCAGCCTAATAAACAAGCTGAAGTCTGTCATAAATGTTAATCCAACAAACGAAAAAGGGAAAATCACACACTGCTCTTGACTGAATAACATTTGTGGCTTTAATATTGATTAATCTGAATTTAATTTATAGTGAAGACTGTGCAGTGTTACTTTACTTTGATTCGTTTTTTTTTTTTTTTGTATAGTTACCTGAATATTACTGTAAAAATCTTTACATGATTCAGAAGCAACGGGGAAAAAAGTTTTAAAATAAAAGCCTATTAAATGTTTCAAAAAGTATTTGGTTTAACAAAATGCCATTCATTTGCTTTTAACTTTGACTTGTTTGGAATTTTGAGATGTATTAGCACTTAAAATGTAATGTCACGTCTAGAATCAATCATTGTAAATTTCACTGTATTATGAACACAGCAGTAATGTTTGTAACTTTTTGGTTTCTAAATTGTAAACAAAACTGCTTATACAGTACAAAAGATTGTTTTATCATTACATTTGACAAATTCAAACAGTCAGAAGCTGTTGTGATTTACATGTGAACACTTTTTAATAAAATAGCAACAAATATATTTACAACAAAAGTGTAAAAAAATCTTAATAGGTCAATATAAGCCTTGTCATATGATTTATTATTGTTTGTTTTACATTTGAGGAGAGCATAGGCTATATTCCAAAACTTTCTGAAAATACAGTATTGAGAATTAACTGCATAGTTACTAGAAATGTTTACCTTGGATATTACACAATTTGAATGTATAAAAAATAAGTAAAAAAAAAAAAAAAAATTCAAGATGTTTCCTCTCTGAGAACTCTAACTTTCTAACTCTAACTAACCAATTCTGTAGGTCCATAGCCTATTTGAACAGGATTTGTTTCCAGGTATGACTGTACTAAAAATGTGCTTTTGACTTTCATTTGTATTTGGATTATTTATATATATATATATATATATATATATATATATATATATATATATATATATATATATATATATATATGCACACACACACACACACACATATTTTTTTCTTTCCTCGCATTCTTTCTTGTGTGACACACCTGAATGAAAGGCTCATTAATATGCAAGTTCATTAATATGCAGGGTCATTAGTATGCAGGGTCTTTGTCTTCTCAGGTGTGGATCACAGCCCAAACAAAAAGTGTTTTACACAATTCAAATCAATGTATTGTTTTATATAAATGATTAGGCAGGGTGATTTTCAGATCATTTTGAAGCAAAAACTCTAGGCAACAACATCCATTAGTCAAAAGTCTTGTGGACACATATTTAGTATCTGTTTTGTGGCCTTATTTCAGAAACTTTAATTTTTAGTTTTTTTGAATAAACATTATTCTCTAAAAAATACAAACATGTACATACATGTTGCTCACATATTATGGTAGCCATGTTTGTGCTAAATAGAGTGTAATTACACATTTGCCATTAATATGTTTATAAGCAACTGAAAAAGCACAAATGTCAGGGCATGTCTATAAATCTCAAGGACCCCAAAAAGCCCTTAGACCCCAGAGGGTTACAGGGTACGTATCATAAAAATCTGACTTTTTCCAATGTTAAGTGGAATAATTGGGTCCCCAATGCATCTACCAACCCAGAAAATGTGAAAAGTGACAACCCAGTTACTTTGTTTTGGTAACCCTTTCTCTGCAGGTATGTCAAAAAATAAGCAGATCAGATTACGCTTCCCTTCTGATGTAGGAAGGGGATCTTATTATAATATTAGCGCCCCTTAATCTGCACGTTTCCACCCACCCCGCCATTTGGTTTTTGCAAACAACAACAGTGTAACCAGTTCTAACGCAATGGCAAAAGTTTGAGCAAAGCATGCAAACTGTTCTGTCGTTGCCTCGTTGGCTGCACAGATGAGCACAGAACATTATTTTGAGTCCCAGCCTCAGAGTGTTACGGAACGACAAAGGCAGGATGCAATTGCAAAGACGCTATTTATTACTCAGGTCAGGGAAGTAAACACACACACACTCAGAATGCAACACAGAGGAGTGGTCGGACGGACACCAGCACTGGATGACAGGTGACGCAGGGACCTCGGTGGGCAACGGGTGATGGTGCTCTGTGATCCAGTGGTAGTCCCAACCGTGCTCTGAGGTCCAGTGAAGGTGAAGGAATCCAAATGACGACCGACACGAAGAGAGACACAGGGAAATCCACTCTCAGGGAGACAGACACGGGAACAGGAACACGCCAGGGAAACCATACAACGATCTGACGACATGAGACAGCAGTTACTGACATATAAAGGGACAAACAAGTGGAACCAGCTGGCGCCGCTAATCAGAGATAATCAGCGGCCACACCCACACACACGCAACAGCACGCAGGACGAGAGAGAGACAGTGAATTGATCCACCGTGACACAGAGGAGACAACAGAGCAGTGCATTTATTTTATTTTCAACGGAAATCCCCCAGAAACAGCAAGTTTCAAGCCGGAGTGCAAAAGTTGAATCAATGTAACTCCACAAGAACTACGTAAATGTATCCACTAACCATTCAGAAACATTCAGGTGCAGTCTATAAGTTGCTAAACTAAAACTTCCTGAGTGAGTCTCTCCAAGGCATGCACTCCGCTGGTTATTTCTGAGATTTTGGATAAGTGAGATTTGCATGTTTTGTTGTATCTGACGCCGCATCCAAAGCTTGTGTAAACGATCAGCCCTCTTCTGAACAGGGGCGGAGACCATCAGCTCATTTGCATTTAAAGGGACACACACAAACACAGCACGTTTTTGCTTACACGCAAAAAGGGGCAAATTTTGACAAGCTATAATAAATGATCTGGGGGGTGTTTTGAGCTGAAATTTCACAAACACTTTCTGGGGACCCATATATGTAATGAATGGACTTAATCAAAATGCTCTAGACATAAAACCTTCCCCCTCTCCTCTGTTGCCATTGGCTCTCATAGCCTTTTTCTTCAGTGCCGTCGACAGGCGCCGGGAGGAACCACTGTCTATGTGGAAAGATCGAGGCACGCGGGACCTGAGCCGGCATGAGCGCGCTCAACTCCGTGCGCTCTACCCCTTTGCCGCACTGTTTTTTTCCTCCGAGGCTCGTGGGAGGAAGAAAACGGGAGGACGCGAGGAGTGCGATCGCTTTCTATAGAGAAAGCGATCCGTGAAAGCAGAGAGGAGATACTCATGCTCTCCCAGTGAGCCTCAGCATGGGATTTCCCCAGGCACAAAACATACTCGCTGTGCTCGTCTTCAGAATGTAGGGGCACCCTGCACGAGCACGAGCCACATGGGTGGCGCGACATTTGAATCAACATCGCAATTTGGCGCGCTGATTCAGCTGGATCCGCTGCTTTGCTGGTCAATGGCGAGAAGGCTTGAATCCTCGAAGAGTCAGCAAAGAGAAGTGTCGTCGCTGAAAGAGAATTGATCTGAGGATCCTATTGTAGAATGCCTGCTTATATAGACAGATGTCACGCCTATTCTGGTGGCTCTGGCGGAAAAAACAAACAGCTATTGACCAATCAGAATAAAGGACTGGAACGAACCGTTTTATAATTTTCAAGCTTTATTTAGGGATTGTTGTGTTTGTTTGGGTTGATTTCAAATATCAGTGTTTCTCAGAGAATGCTTTCTGTACCTTTAATTTCACAATTGACATGTTATTTTAGAAATTAATAGCAGGTTAAGTTTAATGTTCTGTTTCAAAATACATTGGTTACAACATGAGGGTATATACACACAAAGGCTGAGGACTAAACAAGACACACATGTGAACAAATAAGACAATGAACTAATGACAACATAGCACATGAGACTTGGGAAGCACATGACAAGATAACATGAAGAGATAAGGGAATTAAACATGTTCATAAGCCACTAACACAGTGTTCATTTTTTATTAGAGATGGAAATGTTTTACTCATGTGTCACCAGCTTGTGGTTATAAATGAATGCTTATTAATGTAGTTGTGGGTGGTGGCTGTCAAACATTGATATAGAAATTAAGATATGGTTGGAATAAATGTAAAACAGCATAATTTACATTTCTCTGTTCCTCTTTTTGATTTAGTTAGTCTATTTGGGTTAGATTTGAATAGAATCCAGACTCTTCAGTCTGTTAGGGCATCATCATGCTTATGTCATTGCAAATACTCTAGGCTTTCTTTTTGAGCCTGGTTTCTGCTTAGTCTGCAACATTATTAAATTTAAAACTAGGACTCTTGCACCCTTGAAACAAATTAACAGTACTTATGTTCACAGCTCAAATTATGGAATCAAAAATTGTATAAGCTATGTAGCCCAATGTTTTCATACAAAGACTTGACAGAAAAATATGTTCTGAAGACTATAATATCTCAGTTGTAGCATAGTGTGTTAAATTGACAGAATTGTAGATGTCTGTTAATGCAAATTTTGGTAACACTTTACAATACGGGTGCACAAATATGCATTAATTCATGTTTAACTAATGCACAGATAATTATGTGTTAATGTATGACTCATGAAGAACTAAACCATTAATTAATGATTACTGCATCAGCAACTAATAAACATTCTGAATGATTAATAGATTAAGTAATATATGAATTGTTATTAATTAAATGTGTCAATGTATTAATTCCTTGATAACTTATTTATTTTTTTATAAAGTGTAAATTAATGTGTTAATTACCACAGTTGGTCAAAGCGATGTATTTCAACTTCCAGTTGTCTGCTTTAATTAATCATTAACTAATGATTTGCAAATGTATCATTATGTTATGACTTTACTTGTTGAGGCACATGACTATTAACTAATTGTTAAGTAATATGGCATTTATGGGTTTTGACAGTTTGCAAATGCAGTGAATGTAATGTCAAAGAATGTGTTTGAAGGATGGGTAAGGGGCTGCACACAAATATCAGCACACAAGAATCTGAACTCCTGAAGCTGTTACACTGTGTTTAAACTGGACGAGACCAGCTGTCTACACTGGACATGACAGACCATCACAACTCCATTTGTCCTTCGTAACAGAACTAGCACAAGAGCTCTGAGCACGTCAGAAATAGAGTGTGGCATCTGTTTACTGTCGGGGTTTTGTCGTGTAGCGTTGCGCCACATCCAGTGTAGTATCACTGACTATAATGGATGTTCTATTGTCTTTGTCCAGTCTAGATACAGTGTTATGAAACAGCAGAGCTCGACCACATGTTTTCAGTGTTCCACGACCTCAAGCTTAACCTGACATAGTCCTGTGCCATGAACAACAAGGTTCAACGGACTCAGTGAAATCATGGTTGTAGAAGGTTGGAAATTGAAATCCATGGCTTAGTGTGGATGTCAAACCCATAAATGGCATATTACTTAATAATTAGTTAATAGTAACATAACATAATGATACATTTGCAAATCATTAGTTAATGATTAATTAAAGCAGACAACTGGAAGTTGAAGTACATCGCTTTGACCAACTGTAATTAACACATTAATTTACACTTTTAGTTAAAAAAATAAGTTATTAAGGAATTAATACATTATGACACATTTAATTAATAACAATTCATATATTACTTAATCTATTAATCATTTAGAATCTTTATTAGTTACTGATACAGTAATCATTATTTAATGGTTTAGTTCTTAATGAGTTATATATTAACACATAATTATCTGTGCATTAGTTTAACATGAATTAATGCTTATTAGTGCACCCGTATTGTAAAGTGTTACCAAAATTTTACCTGCAAAACACTGGATTATGGTGCAAACAACACCAAGGTAATGACATTGAAAGGATCATTTCAAGGTAATGTAATCACTAAATTAGACTAAATTAAAACATTTATTTAGAAAATTAAAAAACGATAACTAAAAAAATCTGTTCCCATCCCAGATAATAAACTTTCATGATGATGAAGAACTGCAATGTCAGATGAGCGTGAATGAGATAGAGATGATTATAAAAATCAAAACTTGAGTTTCTTTGGCAGAGTATTGGAGGCATTAGCATATTTTTCCTTCCAAATATTAACAAAAAAACTGAAACCTAGAATCTAACATCCCTATAGATCAGATGCAGAGAAAAGCTCCCATATAGAGGTAAAATTGTATTTTGCATTCAAACGCCTCGCTTTTTCAAATGAGTTTTGCAACTACGTTAGCCGTTATGTACCAAGAAGCTGTCTGGGAAAAGGCTACGAGAAACTTTCTGAACACACCTAAAAGGTATCATAATTCGTTTTACATTCTAGAGGCTTTTAGATAAATGTAATCCCTCAGCAAATCAATTAAACAACAAAGTTTATCTATTAAAAAATACATTCCCTAATTTAACAGAGTAGCTGATTTTGTTTTCTTTTTTACTTCTAGGATTTGTCATGCTTATAGAGCACATAACCAAATTATTCCAAGACAAGCTGCCGCCAACACCTTTCCCCAGTTAAGCAAATCAGACTTGATTTAATCAGTTGAGTGAGGGTATGTTTCACACTTCCTCTTATAGAATCTTTCTGGCATAACCAATCAACGTCTTTGTCTTTTGCTCATTCTTTTTTCACATTTTGGAGTACATGGTTTATGCATTTTTTTATCCAAACGACTTAATTGCAAATGAGACAACATTAAGAAGGTAAGAATAAAAATAAATAAAAATTTAACATTACAAATTTTTTTTTGTATGCATTCTATTTAAAAGAAGACTTCAGGTGTCAGTTTCCATACATTTTTGCCTGCTCTTTTTTTTATTTGATTGTCAAAACTACATTGATATAGGATTCAAAAATATCTAAAAAACAATATTTAGGATATGCACAGATAGTGCCTTATTGTGGCATTTCCATTATTGAAAATTGTCTTCACTTTTATTTTGAAATGTTTTATTTTTTATATGTAAAGTGATTTTTTTAAACGTACAGTTGACCATGTTGTTGACAAATTAAAAAGTCTCTTTAAAAACAGGAAAAATTTAGGAGACAGGAGCAAACGTGTCATTCAGTGGCGTGCACAGACCTCCTCAGGGGCAGGGGCGGAGGGACCAAAAAGGGCACAATTTTTGTTTTGTTTTTATTCTTTCTTTCCTTGGCATTCTAAGAAAATATATATTGATACAATTAGAATGCATAACTCATCAAATGAAAATAGGGAAATTATGATAATATTACTAAATATTATTTACGTTACCAAACAAAACAGTGAGAATCAGGTAATTATGGAAAATTCATTTTTAGTTTTGTTGATGTTGTAAATTGAATGTATGTATTATATGTATGAAAGTGTTAGCTATCATGAATCATTATTACATGGCTTGTTCGAATTTCATATATTTATATTCGATATATATTCGATATATATTATTTCTTGATACCAGACCGCTGCTAAGTATAACACACCGTTGCCATGAAAAACAGTGTTGCCAACTTAGCGACTTTGTCGCTATATTTAGCGACTTTTCAGACCCCTTTAGCGAAATTTTTTCAAAAAAGCGGCTAGCGACAAATCTAGCGACTTTTTCAGACAAACCAGTAGGCTAACCTCCAAATGTTGTCAGTTGTGCGAGCGCGAGCTCTTGCTTTATTCCTGCCGTCACTCTCTCTCTCTCTCTCTGCGTCTCCCATTCAGTGAATGGCTGAGCGGCTCGTTCTTCTGTTGAGCACACGGCAGTTTTTTTTCCCGACGGACTTATCACTTATCTGCCTCTCTGTTGTTTTATATTTAAAGAATGTAGTTTGACCATTTTAATTTCCTTATTTCAATATCCATATTTGTAATCACAGAGCTTTCATCCAGTTCCCGAACTCTCTCAATTCAGATATTTTTAACATTTACAGTGAAGAAAATAAGTATTTGAACACCCTGCTATTTTGCAAGTTCTCCCACTTAGAAATCATGGAGGGGTCTGAAATTGTCATCGTAGGTGCATGTCCACTGTGAGACATAATCTAAAAAAAAAAAATCCAGAAATCACAATGTATGATTTTTTAACTATTTATTTGTAAGATACAGCTGCAAATAAGTATTTGAACACCTGTCTATCAGCTAGAATTCTGACCCTCAAAGACCTGTTAGTCTGCCTTTAAAATGTCTACCTCCACTCCACATTTATTATCCTAAATTAGATGCACCTGTTTGAGGTCGTTAGCTGCATAAAGACCCCTGACCACCCCATACAATCAGTAAGAATCCAACTACTAACATGACCAAGACCAAAGAGCTGTCCAAAGACACTAGAGACAAAATTGTACACCTCCACAAGGCTGGAAAGGGCTACGGGGAAATTGCAAAGCAGCTTGGTGAAGAAAGGTCCACTGTTGGAGCAATCATTAGAAAATGGAAGAAGCTAAACATGACTGTCAATCTCCCTCGGACTGGGGCTCCATGCAAGATCTCACCTCGTGGGGTCTCAATGATCCTAAGAAAGGTGAGAAATCAGCCCAGAACTACACGGGAGGAGCTGGTCAATGACCTGAAAAGAGCTGGGACCACCGTTTCCAAGGTTACTGTTGGTAATACACTAAGACGTCATGGTTTGAAATCATGCATGGCACGGAAGGTTCCCTTGCTTAAACCAGCACATGTCAAGGCCCGTCTTAAGTTTGCCAATGACCATTTGGATGATCCAGAGGAGTCATGGGAGAAAGTCATGTGGTCAAATGAGACCAAAATATAACTTTTTGGTCATAATTCCACTAACCGTGTTTGGAGGAAGAAGAATGATGAGTACCATCCCAAGAACACCATCCCTACTGTGAAGCATGGGGGTGGTAGCATCATGCTTTGGGGGCGTTTTTCTGCACATGGGACAGGGCGACTGCACTGTATTAAGGAGAGGATGACCGGGGCCATGTATTGCGAGATTTTGGGGAACAACCTCCTTCCCTCAGTTAGAGCATTGAAGATGGGTCGAGGCTGGGTCTTCCAACATGACAATGACCCGAAGCACACAGCCAGGATAACCAAGGAGTGGCTCTGTAAGAAGCATATCAAGGTTCTGGCGTGGCCTAGCCAGTCTCCAGACCTAAACCCAATAGAGAATCTTTGGAGGGAGCTCAAACTCCATGTTTCTCAGCGACAGCCCAGAAACCTGACTGATCTAGAGAAGATCTGTGTGGAGGAGTGGGCCAAAATCCCTCCTGCAGTGTGTGCAAACCTGGTGAAAAACTACAGGAAACGGTTGACCTCTGTAATTGCAAACAAAGGCTACTGTACCAAATATTAACATTGATTTTCTCAGGTGTTCAAATACTTATTTGCAGCTGTATCTTACAAATAAATAGTTAAAAAATTATACATTGTGATTTCTGGATTTTTTTTTTTTAGATTATGTCTCTCACAGTGGACATGCACCTAGGATGACAATTTCAGACCCCTCCATGATTTCTACGTGGGAGAACTTGCAAAATAGCAGGGTGTTCAAATACTTATTTTCTTCACTGTACAAAATTGTGTCATTCACTATATCATAGCTACTTCTATTGTCTTACAAAAAATAATATAGTAAATGAAAACAGCTTTATTGGACATTCGGCAATATTATATGATATGATATTAAAATACAGTATGTGAGCATGAATTTAGAGAGAAAACACATTAGGCAAGCAGAACGCAAGAACGATGCGATGACGTCATGAATATGCTAATTAACGTATGACGTCATCTAGCAACATTTAGCGACTTTTAGGGAAGGCGTTAGCTACTTTCCTTTGAAAATAGTTGGCAACACTGAGAGCGTTGCCATGGACGCAGTTCAGAGACGGAATGGACTATTGTCTTTAGCGGAAGCAATACAATCGTTTTTAAATCCATAAACTCCTTTTTAAATCAATATTTTGTGTCAAATTATTGATTTATTTGGTAGGTAGCCATGTAATAAGCGGGATAATGTGTAGCGAGGCAGTTGTTATAGCGAATACAACCCCTTCACGCTGATTCAAGATCCCTCCGTCGGGGTCAGGGTCATAAGCCTGTCGGGTTTGTATTCGCTATAACAATATTTTTTTAATATATAATATTTGTTTGTATTATTATTGTTAGTGGCAAGGGTGTGTAATTGTATTGTTATTTATTATAATATTTATAATTATTATTATTATTATTATTATTTACAATTATCAGAAAAGGGCACAATACATTTTGAGACAAAAGTGTGCACGCCACTGGTGTCATTGTTGCCCTGCAACTGTTTATTCAACGTTTTTTTTTTTGCACATTGTTTTCAAATGAATTATATTTATATTGATCTTATTATTGCACATTATTGCATTGTCATTCTTTCATTTTCTCTATTATCAAAACAATGCACATTTCAAATGAACATTTTTCCTTTTTTTCACAGAAACTGATACATTTAAGCTTTTCACATAAATCTACTCAGACGAGTCAAAAGGTATTTTATGCAAATAAAATCATCACACATGACTGAACACACAAGGCCTATGAACCTGAAAAATGTATGCCATCATGTTACTTTAACATTAATTTCCCCCTCTGCATTGGCAGGAAATAGGCCCAACAGCATTACATTTGTTTGATTGTTAATTGATATGTATACATTCATGAACCCTAATGAACCACCAAACACAAATGTATAAAAAGTAAACTAAAAAATGAGCAATATAACCTGGTAACTGGAGCCTGAATCAAATTAAATGCGTTTAACGAGTTTATCATGTCACAGCGTCCACAAAATGGCGGATGATCTACACATATTCAATCTTCAGTCTTCACAAACCAGATAATTTATACACAAAATAAAATATCTTGATCATGAACATACACATAGAAATCACATGACTTGTGTGTATATTGTTTAGTTGTTGTGAAGTCATAATGGAAAAAAATGAGGAGACAGGAGTAAACGGGTCAGCGTCGCACATAATCCCCAGTAACTGTGAGGCCGTCGGTGTGGTGAAGAGACGAGTCCCACCGTAGAGATGAGTCCCACCTTGGGACCCAAGCAATCTGATTTTATGGGAACGTTTTATGGGAAATCGCTTTAGTGCCTGGTTACAAATCAGACAAAATCACTTTATTATTTAAGACGTTTGAACTACGTTATAACGACCATTCATGTCTTTTAAATTGTATGTTTCATATTTCTGTAAAGCTGTGTGTACTGTGAAAAACGTTATACTAATAAATATATTTCTTGATGGCAGAAAACTGCTGGACTATTGTCACAGTCACGTTCAGTTTGTTTTGTTTTCATTCTTCTTCTTCTTCTTCTTCTTTGGAATTCTGGCGTATTCCACACCGTAGGCACATACCACAATCTACTGTTTTTATTCGTACATGGATGATAGTCACGTCTCTATTCATATTATTTATTTTTTAATTTTTTCGGGTTCACCTAAGCTGTATTTCTGGCTGCTGCATGTTCAGCTCCCATGCCAAAGAAAACACTTGTGTGTTCCCTTATTTCTATTTATATATATATATATACAGGTCCTTTTTTTAAAAATAGCATATTGTGATAAAGTTCATTATTTTCCATAATGTAATGATAAAAATTAAACTTTCATATATTTTAGATTCATTGCACACCAACTGAAATATTTCAGGTCTTTTATTGTTTTAATACTGATGATTTTGGCATACAGCTCATGAAAACCCAAAATTCCTATCTCAAAAAAATTGCATATTTCATCCGAACAAATAAAAGAAGTGTTTCTAATACAAAAAAAGTCAACCTTCAAATAATTAAGTTTAGTTATGCATTCAATACTTGGTCGGGAATCCTTCTGCAGTAATGACTGCTTCAATGCAGCGTGGCATGGAGGCAATCAGCCTGTGGCACTGCTGAGGTGTTATGGAGGCCCAGGATGCTTCGATAGCGGCCTTAAAGGTGGGGTATGTGATTCTCTTTTTTGTAAATTTTTTCAAAATCACTTGAAATCCTATTCATAACCCACTTACAGCCACTGAGTTAGAAGCACTGAAATGAAAATTAAGCAATTTAATCATCTGTGGAGCAGGCAGGACTCGAAAAACTCCAGCCAATCATTTCCAAGACCACCTAGAATCATTGGACAGTACGTCTATCAATCAAACGGTCGTACCATACCCCCTCCCCCCATCCCCCTCGCACGAATCAGGGCCAGCGTTGGAGGAAAGAAGGTACGACCATTTGAGTTGTGTATTTTCAAAATCTGCCGGTCGTTTTGCAAATCCCATACCCCACCTTTAAGCTCATCCAGAGTGTTGGGTCTTGCGTCTCTCAACAGACAGATCCTGATTTCGCCAGATCAACACAGTATAAGCGAGACAGATTCAAGGAATGCAAGAAAATGCCTCACACGAAGAATGGCCGCACAACCTTTTTTTGCCCACGACAGGCATGGCCTTCATTGAAAACTTGCAACAATTGCATTCTTGATATCAACAATTGCATTCTTGATATTCTTGATATCAACAATTGCATTCTTGATATCAAAAATGTAATTCTTGATATCAACAATTGTATTTTCACTAGTGAAATGTCACCATAGGCTGCCATTCAAAATCAATTGTTGATATCAAGCATTTAATTCTTACTAGTTGAAATTCCAATTTCACTTATCAGAGATGCAGTTCTTACTAGTAAAAACCTTTATTTTTGATATCAAGAATTGAATTGTCACTAGTTGAAATGTCTATTATTGATATCAACAATTGAATTGCTACTAACAATGTTCATTTTTGATATCAATAATTACATTTTCACTAGTGACAATGTTAATTTATGATATCATGAATGTGATTGTTACTAGTAAGAAAGCCATTTTAGATATCTGAAATAATATTGATATCAGAAATACATTTTCAGATATCAAGAATAAACATTTTTACTAGTAGCAATTCAACTGTTGATATCAGGAATTCGCAATTTTACTAGTAACAATGTAATTCTTGATATCAGGAATATAATTCTTGATATCAACAATTGAATTCTTGATATCAAAAATTTAATTCTTGATATCAACAATTTAATTCTTGATATCAAAAATGTAATTCTTGGTATCAACAATTGATTTTGAATGGCAGCCTATGGTGAATTCAATTGTTGATATCAATAATGCAATTGTTGATATCAAGAATGCAATTGTTGATATCAAGAATGCAATTGTTGATATTAATAATTATAATTTTAACTAGTGAAAATTGAATTGTTGATATCAAGGATTCATATCCTGAAAATGAATAAAAGTTAAAATGGCTTGCCATACCTCTGGGGAGTGGACTTTTGATAAAACGTTGGTGTGCATTGTTCAAGTTGAAGCGCATTTTGTTTTCTTGTTTTTGTGGGTTGTTTTAGGTTTTATGGTCACACTACGGTTTGATTATGGTTTAGATAATGTGGACACGTCTACACCTGATTGTACATTTCAAATATGTCACTTGTTAACCTAGGTAAATTATCTTTCTCCACGTGAAATGTGAATGGGTTGGGGCACCCTATTAAAAGGCAGAAGGTTGTATCTTCTTCTCAGGTGCAATAAATTGTATAGTATTTCTTATAGTTTTTATAGAATACCTTGTTATGCAGGAAGCTGAAAAAACTAGGCAGGGCATTTGGAGGATATGCGTTTTGCAGAGTTATTATGTTCTGGGCTGAAATACAGGGGCAAAATGTATTATTGGCTAATATCTATGACAATCAGAATTTTGTTTATAGATTTGGAAGTGAAGTTACAAACTGCTGTGAGCTATGAGATTGTGTTAGGCGGATATTTTAATATTTTAATGGATCCACTCCTATATCATAGCTGCTCAGAAGTATATAATACACCTAAAGCAAAATTGATATTACATAGGATGTGTCAATCTTTCGGCCTCATTTGTAGACTATTGAATCCTAATGGAAGAGACTATACCTTTTTTTGGAATGCACATAACATTTTCTCTAGACCTGACGTTTTACTTTTATCAAAATCACTTATCCCTTCTGTTATTACATGTAAAATTGGGAATATCATAATCTCAGACCATGCCTGGGTATGTTTAGAGTTTAAACCTTCAATAGAGAGGAAAAATTAATGTAGATGGCGTCTTAATACATCTCTCTTACAAAAATGTATGTTTACATAGAAGCTAATTGGTCATCAGTATCCACAGTGGGAGTGGCATGGGATGCTCTAAAGGCAGTTATCAAGGGGATGTATCATTCAATTTGCCGCACATTCTAAAAAGCTTAAAGCACAAGAACTTTTAGAGTTGGACAATAGCATTAAGTGGATTGAAACAAAGATGAAACATCAAGTGACATCTAGTGGTCTTAGATAACAAACCCAACTAAAATATAAATACAACATCATTCTGTCTCAAAAGATTAGGTGTATAAATTGAGGTGATCAAAGCATTGCTCACAGGAAAAGCTCCTGGTTAGGATGGTTTTCCCACAGCATTTTTTAGAGATAATGTTAAAGAGCTTGCTCCATTAATGCTAGAAGTCTTTATGGAGGCATTTCAGAGGGAGGAATTACCACCAACAATGTCACAAGCTCTCATTAGTCTTATACTTAAGAAGGATAAAGATTTAAGTGAGTGCAAAAGTTACCGTTCAATATCGTTGATTCAACTGGATATAAAAATGGGTATAAAAATGTTGTCATAAATCCTAACTAATCATTTAAATAAGGTTATATTATCACTTATACACGTAGATCAATAGAGGCCATAGTTCCTCTGATAACATTCAACGGTTTATTAACATTTGGTGGTCAGTAAGGGAGGAACAGACCCCGATTGCCGCTATCTCACTAGATGCAGAGAAGGCTTTTGACATGATGGAGTGGAAGTATCTTTTTAAAATTCTAGAAGTTTATGGGTTTGGAAACACGTTTATAAGATGGATAAAATTATTGTATAAACAACCAGTACTAGTTGCAGTAGCAGACTAATTCCAGAGTATTTTCCACTTGGTAGAGGGACCCGACAGGGCTCTCCACTTTCCCCATTGTTGTTCTGTTTTGCTTTGGAACCTTTAGCTGCCACAATAAGAAAAGATGATGATTTTCCTGGTATTGTAGCAGGGGGAGAAGTACATAAGCTTATACTTTATGCAGATGAAATTTTTAATTTTGTTTTTCACCCTTGTAGGTCTATACCTTGTCTCCTTGGAATAACTGATATCTTCTCTAAGTTTTCAGGTTATAGGGTGAATTGGTCTAAATCAGAAGCTCTTGCTTTTACTGCATTTTGCCCTGCCTCAGCGTTTCACCCTGGCACATTCCAATGGCCTAAGTCAGGCATTAGATATTTAGCCATTTTATTTCCCCCAAATTTGAATGATTTAGTGAGAGATAATTTTGACCCCCTAATGAAAAAGAATTCCTGCGAATACAGATTTCACACTTTAAACAGTTTGACAGAATATGTAAGGCTTTTATTTGGAATGGTAAGCAACCTCGGATGCATACTAATAAGCTACAGATACCTGATGAGAAAGGTGGTCTAGGCCTGCCTAATATTATGCTTTCAGTCTTAGACACCTGGCTCATTGCTCACTTCCTCCTGAGCGAGTTCCTAATGGAACTTCAATCTCTATATCCATTTTTGTTTGTTTGCCTTTTTTTGCTAACTGATCTGCCATTTAATTTCCATTGATTCACGTGTGTTGGTTAGGGTTAGTAAAAACTATTTTCATACTATTTAGAGACTTTAATGTCATATATATATATATATATATACAGTGAAGAAAATAAGTATTTGAACACCCTGCTATTTTGCAAGTTCTCCCACTTAGAAATCATGGAGGGTCTGAATTTGTCATCGTAGGTGCATGTCCACTGTGAGAGACATAATCTAAAAAAAAAATCCAGAAATCACAATGTATGATTTTTTAAACTATTTATTTGTAAGATACAGCTGCAAATAAGTATTTGAACACCTGAGAAAATCAATGTTAATGTTTGGTACAGTAGCCTTTGTTTGCAATTACAGAGGTCAAACGTTTCCTGTAGTTTTTCACCAGGTTTGCACACACTGCTGGAGGAATTTTGGCCCACTCCTCCACACAGATCTTCTCTAGACCAGTCAGGTTTCTGGGCTGTCGCTGAGAAACACGGAGTTTGAGCTCCCTCCAAAGATTCTCTATGGGGTTTAGGTCTGGAGACTGGCTAGGCCACGCCAGAACCTTGATATGCTTCTTACAGAGCTACTCCTTGGTTATCCTGGCTGTGTGCTTCGGGTCATTGTCATGTTGGAAAACCCAGCCTCGACCCATCTTCAATGCTCTAACTGAGGGAAGGAGGTTGTTCCCCAAAATCTCGCAATACATGGCCCCGATCATCCTCTCCTTAATACAGTGCAGTCGCCCTGTCCCATGTGCAGAAAAACACCCCCAAAGCATGATGCTACCACCCCCATGCTTCACAGTAGGGATGGTGTTCTTGGGATGGTACTCATCATTCTTCTTCCTCCAAACACGGTTAGTGGAATTATGACCAAAAAGTTCTATTTTGGTCTCATCTGACCACATGACTTTCTCCCATGACTCCTCTGGATCATCCAAATGGTCATTGGCAAACTTAATTGGCCTTGACATGTGCTGGTTTAAGCAGGGGAACCTTCCGTGCCATGCATGATTTCAAACCGTCTGACGTCTTAGTGTATTACCAACAGTAACCTTGGAAACAGTGGTCCCAGCTCTTTTCAGGTCATTGACCAGCTCCTCCTGTGTAGTTCTGGGCTGATTTCTCACCTTTCTTAGGATCATTGAGACCCCACGAGGTGAGATCTTGCATGGAGCCCCAGTCCGAGGGAGATTGACAGTCATGTTTAGCTTCTTCCATTTTCTAATGATTGCTCCAACAGTGGACCTTTTTTCACCAAGCTGCTTGGCAATTTCCCCGTAGCCCTTTCCAGCCTTGTGGAGGTGTACAATTTTGTCTCTAGTGTCTTTGGACAGCTCTTTGGTCTTGGCCATGTTAGTAGTTGGATTCTTACTGATTGTATGGGGTGGACAGGGGTCTTTATGCAGCTAACGACCTCAAACAGGTGCATCTCTAATTTAGGATAATAAATGGAGTGGAGGTGGATATTTTAAAGGCAGACTAACAGGTCTTTGAGGTCTTTGAATTCTAGCTGATAGACAGGTGTTCAAATACTTATTTGCAGCTGTATCTTACAAATAAATAGTTAAAAAATCATACATTGTGATTTCTGGATTTTTTTTTTTAGATTATGTCTCTCACAGTGGACATGCCTACGATGACAATTTCAGACCCCTCCATGATTTCTAAGTGGGAGAACTTGCAAAATAGCAGGGTGTTCAAATACTTATTTTCTTCACTGTATATATATATATATATATATATATATATATATATATATATATATATATATATATATATATAGTTTAAAATGTCTTCTCTAATGGTTTTATATGATACTAAACTATTAAGTGCTGACATAGAGTCTGAACCTATAATTACTCTATCTGGTCTAACATTGTCTGTCCACAGTAATCCAACCATTTCAACTAATTCTACTGTATGTTCCCTCAGTTCATCAGTCCCTCAGTTCATTGTCGGTTGTTGTATGTGCACTAGCACACTGTTTTGTATGATGGCATGTTATTTTGAGTTCATAATAAATCTTATGTTCTTTTATAATCTCCGTCTTTTGTGGATCTTAGTGTTACATAACAACCAACCAAGATGGATTATGCAACCAAACTGGCTGTGATTGCTCGTGAGAGACAATATTTTTTAACCTTCTCCACAAACTTTTTCTGTCTCGCCATCACCTGCCCCTTCGACGACGAGACCTTGAAGTGACTGTTCCGGATTTGGGCTAATTACCATCACCCCATGGACCTCCCTGATACAACTGGACTGAGCTGGAGAGAGGCGATCATGGTCTCTGGAGAGCCTTGCACCACAGTCCAGAACATAGCCAGACCCAGAGCTTTAATCACCACCTTCGACCGCGGAGAACTCGTGTGGGTGCCCCCCGCAGGCGGAGAGCTACCACCTGCAGCGACGAGTCAGCCAGAGTCCGAGGACAAGTGGACCCTCGCCCTGGAAGAGGAGCCCCCCAGTGAGTCTGACCAGGGGTGTGAGCCCATGACATCAATGGCCGAGGGTATACTGCTGAATAGTGAGACTGAGGACTGGCTGATAGACTGCAATGGAGGTATCGTCTCCCACCCTATCCCACAGAATTTCTAAACTTTCATCGCTTTTCTAAACAGCACAGAGACCTGCATTGACTATGTATTACCTTCGACCCTGTCAAGTCTCCTTCTGCCTCCGTCACCGCCGTGCTCAGCCAGGTCTCCAGCCCTGCCTCTGCTGGGTGTTTGTAGCCCTTCACCATCTCCGTTAATGCCTTATTGTGATGTCGAGCCACAGGTCATGCAACCACCATGAGTGAGTGGATCTTGTGGCTCTGCCTCCAGCTTCTGATCACCTAGCTCCGTCTCGGCCCGTCGACTCGGCTCCGCCTTGGCTCCTCCCACCTTAGGCTCCACCAGACACCCTTGGCCTTCCCACATCCCACTGGCCCCCCCTTGGTAAGTCATCACACCACCTCCGCCACGGATTCCTTCAACACCCCGATCCTTCATCAGAACGGCATCTGCCGGAAGCTATCTATTTTAGTCGATAAAGTTTTAAGAGCCAGGACATTTTTTAATATAACTCGATTGTATTCGCCTGAAAGTAGAATGGCATATACACCTAGGATGGCTTCAGGGTGAGTAAATCATGGGCTAAGTTTAATTTTTGGGTGAACTATCCCTTCAAGTTCCTTTGGTCCCTCAGTTCCTTATCGGTTGTCTGTGCATTAGCACACTGTTTCGTATGTTGGCTTGTTATTCTGAGTTCATAATAAATCTTATGTTCTTCTATATTCGTCTTCTGTGGATCTAAGCGTTACAACTATCTGGTTAAAATGATTTTACAAACTGCTTTTATCTTATCTTGTAAATAGCAGCTGATTTATCTGAAGGCCTACATAGCAGCGGGATTTAGCATGCTACATAAAGCTACCACATAAAGCTAAAATGGCTCACATATATCTAAAACAAGTTATCACAAGAACAGCTTTAGATCAGGCATACTACTGGGGTCCTAAGGTGGGACTCATCTCTTCACTACACCGGCGCAATACTGTTACTCTATACGAGTCCTCGGTTCATTTTCAAAATAAACATCCCGATCTCACAGCAACAGACAATGATCTACAGTCAGACAGTTTTCAGCATGACTTATGCCAAAGTATCACATACAATTTTCTCCCAAACAAAATTTTCTCCTTATATAAAACATATAAATTTTCTCCCAGAATCACAACTTAACCCAAAATGTATACACAGCAACTGTTTTTGATTTTACTTAAAGGCAGACCCTGGACCATGATGAAACCTTTGCTTGTTCATTTGCTTTTACAAGGTATATAATCTATTGTTTTGTTTCTCTTCTTCATAAAGTTGGTGCAACTGATATACATCATGGAAATCTGTCACCGTATATATATATACACTCACCGGCCACTTTATTAGGTACCCCATGCTAGTAACGGGTTGGACCCCCTTTTGCCTTCAGAACTGCCTCAATTCTTCGTGGCATAGATTCAACAAGGTGCTGGAAGCATTCCTCAGGGAGTTTGGTCCATATTGACATGATGGCATCACACAGTTGCCGCAGATTTGTCGGCTGCACATCCATGATGCGAATCTCCCGTTCCACCACATCCCAAAGATGCTCTATTGGATTGAGATCTGGTGACTGTGGAGGCCATTTGAGTACAGCGAACTCATTGTCATGTTCAAGAAACCAGTCTGAGATGATTCCAGCTTTATGACATGGCGCATTATCCTGCTGAAAGTAGCCATCAGAAGTTGGGTACATTGTGGTCATAAAGGGATGGACATGGTCAGCAACAATACTCAGGTAGGCTGTGGCGTTGCAACGATGCTCAATTGGTACCAAGGGGCCCAAAGAGTGCCAAGAAAATATTCCCCACACCATGACACCACCACCACCAGCCTGAACCGTTGATACAAGGCAGGATGGATCCATGCTTTCATGTTGTAGACGCCAAATTCTGACCCTACCATCCGAATGTCGCAGCAGAAATCGAGACTCATCAGACCAGGCAACGTTTTTCCAATCTTCTATTGTCCAATTTCGATGAGCTTGTGCAAATTGTAGCCTCAGTTTCCTGTTCTTAGCTGAAAGGAGTGGCACCCGGTGTGGTCTTCTGCTGCTGTAGCCCATCTGCCTCAAAGTTCGACGTACTGTGCGTTCAGAGATGCTCTTCTGCCCACCTTGGTTGTAACGGGTGGTTATTTGAGTCACTGTTGCCCTTCTATCAGCTCGAACCAGTCTGGCCATTCTCCTCTGACCTCTGGCATCAACAAGGCATTTCCGCCCACAGAACTGCCGCTCACTGGATGTTTTTTCTTTTTCGGACCATTCTCTGTAAACCCTAGAGATGGTTGTGCGTGAAAATCCCAGTAGATTAGCAGTTTCTGAAATACTCAGACCAGCCCTTCTGGCACCAACAATCATGCCACGTTCAAAGTCACTCAAATCACCTTTCTTCCCCATACTGATGCTCGGTTTGAACTGCAGGAGATTGTCTTGACCATGTCTACATGCCTAAATGCACTGAGTTGGCGCCATGTGATTGGCTGCTTAGAAATTAAGTGTTAACGAGCAGTTGGACAGGTGTACCTAATAAAGTGGCCGGTGAGTGTATATATATATATATATATATATATATATATATATATATATATATATATATATATATATATATTATCTGACTTCTCTGTCTTCATTTCTGAAGATTTTTGTAGCCTTCTCTAATGCTGCATCTTGGTAATTTCACTAGATCTAATGGTTGCACATCATAAAGTCTGTTGCTATATTTCATGTCATGCATTTGTAGAGCTTTAGTATTTTCATGAGATCAGAAATGGAATTCTTAACCATTCTTAACTTAATTTAAATTTAAAATGATTATAGAACTACAATGACTTTTTGACATTCAATATATATTTTCTATTACTTATGTGATTGAAAGCCGTAAATACTGTATGTTTATGAAAACAAAAAGATTCAGCCATTAATTTTCTCCAAATTTCACCTGTTGTCCCACAGCTGTTCTGCTATATGATACTTTAGCATGGCAAGTGAAAATGCCAAAAGACATTCATGGCCTCCAAGGTTCCTGTCTGGTTATACCATGTTCTTTCTCGTACACATCGTATCCACCCAAAAACCCACGTAGAGTTGTGTGGTATCAGTGGGTCTCCAAAGGTTATCCTTTAGTTTATGATCCATGGTATCCAAATGATGTCATTGAGAAGTTCAGAAGGAAAACTGATTTATATGATAAAACAGATTGGAATTGCAATCTACTGATTAGAAATCTCAAACAGTCCCACCATGGAGAAAAATTATATGCATGGATTGACCCTGAAAATGTTGGATGGCGCACCTATGCATTTTATGATGTCACCTCTACAATTCTTCTTGACGGTATGTACATATTCTTGGAATAATATACTTTTACTGTATTCTGTTCTGACCAATTGCATAGCTTGAACCAAGGCTTAACAGATAGCACACACTTTCAGAAAAGAACTCCAGAAAGCAGTCTTCATAACTTTAGTGACTTTAGTGGTGATTTTCTTCTCAATTCTTTTTTGTAAATCTACAAAGAAGAAGAAAGATGTATCAACGTAATGTTCACAATTACATACACATTTCCAGCTTAACAATACAGTTTGATTTTGTACATAGTTCCATTTTAACATTATTTTAAGTAATACACATATCGAGAAATTATATTCAAAAGACATTATGTACAAACAAAAGAGAAATTAGCATGTTAGTATGCTAAAACATGGCATGTTACCAATAACGCAAATCAAGTGTGCTTACAACAAAACTATAGCAATAATCTCGATCTAATAATTCTTAAACACTTTACATAACTATTTAATATAACGTATAGCACTTACAAACATATTTTACAAGATTTAAATTATGGAATCAATAGCCGATAAGTTGGGAACATGCATGTTCTTCTTGACTGCGTTCACTGAGAACGTCCTGGTTGCGTATGCAACCCACCGTTCCCTGAAGGAGGGTCACGCCAGGGAGTCAATCGTCTTCGATTAATATTGAACGAGCCAATGGAATTGGCGAGCGTGACTCGCATCACACATTATGCTGCCTAACTCATAATCATACACTGTTCGTTCGTTGGCCAAAGGAGGACTGGCCCCCTGACTGAGCCTGGGTTCTCCCAAGGTTTTTTTCTCCATTCTGTCATCTGATGGAGTTTTGGTTCCTTGCCACTGTTGCCTTTTTCGCCTCTCTTCGCCTTTGTCGCCATTGGCTTTTGGCTTGCTTAGTTGGGGACATTTAACATTTAATTTTGAATTTAACAATACTATTACAACATTGTTTTCCTGTTATCTCTGTAAAGCTGCTTTGAAACAATTTGTATTGTAAAAAGCGCTATATAAATAAAGGTGACTTGACTTGACTTGACTCCGCCCCCGGTGATGGTGACTACCACATAATCCTGCGGTAGCTACCTGAACCTCGACGTCCAAATTTAGGACCGGCCTGAAATCCTCCAGGGGTCCGAAAATGGGTGCCATCATGCCCCTTCCCTGAGAATGTTTTCAGGGGAATTCAGGAAGGGCTGTCGAGGGGAGAACTAGGTCTGGTTGGGCTAATAAGGGGCAACTATCAAGACCTGCTCCACTCCTGACCTAGCACAGTACGTGCAAGTGGCATGCGTGCACAAGACAGGAGCATTGCTCAACACTAGATGTGAAGAATGTCACTGAGCTTCAGGAGCATCTCTGCTCAACACCTGAGTGTGATGGAATTCACTGAGCTCCAGGAGCATCCCTGCTCAACACCCGAGTGTGATACAAATCAGTGAACTTGAGAGGGCACCAAGTGACAATGAATCGCATAGCCACTGTAGAAGGCTAACTGGGGAACACATTTCTGTGGGGCCCCAGGGTCAGCTGAGAGTCCGTGTCTGTCCAACGGTTGTCCACTCGGACATAAAAAATACAACAGGCACAAATCCGGAAAGGCAAACAGATGTAACTGTAAGTCCCCGAAAAGGTCTCTGCCCAGCTGGACTTCCTGGGGATGGAGTCTCCACTCTCCTTGGCTAGAGGCTGTTGTGAGGCTCGTTGGTGGCACAATTGAGCAGGCCGGAATAAATAGTGGACTGAAGCAACCTCAGAAGCTTCTGACTCCAAGGAGGAGGTGACGGGCTTGTAACATGCGAGGGAAGCGTAGCACAACAGTCACAATGTAGGCAATGGATGCCAATGCAGTCGGAGGGCCGCCCAAACCTCCGTTACTGCATGCCCTTTGTATGTGGCCCTCAGCCAGTATTGATGGACACTCGTTCTAAGGACCGTTGGCCTGGAGAAACAACAGGTCTGTTACGGACTGAGGGTTTGGTGGCAGGACGCATATTCATTTGGAGGAAGCCGAGTGGATGCGTCTACCATATGCCCCAGGAGCCTCTGAAGAGTTTCTATACAGTACTAACCATCCACACACTCTTCTTTAGAGATGCGGTGGCCAAATCCATTTCCAAACTAGAAAAGAGATCCTTAGTCCATGGACGAGTTTACTCTTTCCCAGTTGGACCCAACTGGCTATGAGCACTTGAAGGGTAGGACTTTGTACTGATACACACCTTTCGGATGCACAAACACAGGATGGCTTGTGGTGCGGAAGGATAGAGATCTGAAGTACATGTCTCCCAGGTCGGTAAGCTGCAGATCAATCTTGGGGACGGAGCATTTAAAAATGCATCTCTGTGTAACAAATTGAACGGATGCTTCCCAAAAATTCAGTTTCAATTAACACAGGACCAAGATGGTCATGACCCACCTCTCTAGGGTACAATGAAGTACGGGCTTATTGAAGCCGGCCTTATCGGCTGGAGGAAGAGGCTACATTGCGTCCTTTGCCAGTAGCTCAACACTCACAAGTGTGACAAAAGTCACTATTTTTAGGAGCATATTTGCTATATTTTTGCATATCACTGAACTTGGGCGGAAGCCTGTAGCGAAAGGGGATCGCAAGCCGAGTCTGATGGTATAGTTTGCCATCTGGACTGATTTGGGAAGCGTTTTTTACCCGAGGTGGGGCAGCAAGGTGGAGGACAGGGACCCAGCTCGCTCAGGAATGCTTACGCTGTCGCTTGCCACCTGGCTTGGCAGCACCTGGAGCGGGCTGGGCGTCCCTACTGTGGCCATCCCATGCTGAGGCCTGGCTGGAGGCTGCTGCGGAGGCCCAGCAAGAGTGGCGGCAGGAGAACGCCCTCTGCGAGGAGCAGGCGGAGGAACTGCCACATCCCTGTGCAGGATGTGCCGGATGGCCTTTTTCTGGGCTTGGGCGCAGTTCTCTGTCACATCACTGACCAGCCCAACCTGGGAAATCGGGGAGACCAGGAACCGAACCTTGTCCGCATCCGCCATATCAACCAGGCCTAGCCAACAATGGCGCTCCTGAACCACTATTGTGGACATTACCAGACTGATCGCGCACGCCACGACACTCATGCCCCGGAGGGCGAGGTCGGATGCAGTCCGGTGCTCACCTATGAGCGCACGGTCTGGTCTACCCTTGTGCATGCCCATGAGTGCTCTAGCCTGATAGACCTGTAGCAACGTCATGGCACGCAAAAGAGGAGGCGGCTTTCCCACAGACTTTGTAAGTCCTGCCTGTCGGGCGAAAACTCACAGGCCTTAGGGGAAGATGAGGATCCCCCCCAAAAGCAGCGGCCGCCGGGCACAGGTGCACCTGTGTCGCGACAGACCGCCCCACTGGAGGGATAGCCTCATAACCCTTCAGCGCTCCTCCGTCAACGGTAGCAAGGGGGGTAAGAACCACTCAGGCAGTTTTTGGCAGTAAAAGGTGCTGTCCACGACCTAGTAAGTTCTCCATGCATTTCGGAAAGGAAGGGTACTGGGGCAGTGGGCTGAGAACCAGCATGACCCGCCCAGAGATACCAATCATCTAACTGAGACTGAACAGGACACAGAGAGTTCCACTTGTGCCAGGCAGCCTCAACGGCCCGTTTCAGCATAGTTCACAATTCTGGATCCAGCTCGGGCAACATTCTGCTCCCAGAGGGAGATAATGCAGTCAAGTCATCATCTCCAGAGGCCAGCTCACCCTCCGATGCTGCAATCGGCCTCCTATCCTCTAGGGGAGCTCCGGGTGAAACGACTGCCCTACCAAATACAGATGGACCAGCACGCTCCACTGGGGACTCCAGCGGCTGCGGTGGAAAGGAGGAGTAAGAAGCCCACAGAGAATGGTTACCAGGGCGAGACATCCAACACTATCCTCCTATCACCCATCCCTCGCAGCACCCGTAGGACGCGGTGTGGTAATGGGGACTTACGCATGCGGATGAAGGCGATTCTCGATCTCAACACCGTGACAGTCATATTCTCGCAATGGGAACATAAACCGTCCACAAAAAACTGCTTCAGCGTGCTGTAAGCCCAAACATGTGATACAACAATTGTGACCGTCATAGAGGAACAGGGAATGACCGCATCCAGAAACGCACGGGTGGAATGACATCTTGAAAAAGACGCAAACGCTCCCGTGTTGCTCTTTCAGGAAATAGGACCAATCACCAGTGCCGGAGCAACACTGAACAGAGAACTGAAACAGTGAAGCACTCACTTTTCCGCCCTCTAACCAGCCGTCAACAAACATTCAGAACTTTGTTCCTGTTAAAACAGCAGTTGAGAGATCAAAGCTCGCGATCCCTGCTGCACTCACGCTGTAGAAACCACCAGCACTGGGAGAGTCTTCCAGAAGAACACTGACACACTCGCTCGTTGTAAACTGTAGCACTCTTCAGAGACATCAAACAACCGGCTCCGAAGCGAAAGGCAACTTGTGCGTGCATCCACTTCCGTATTTATATCTGAGCCACGGAGGCGGAGTGTGTGATACAAGTCTCGCATGCCAATTCCATTGGCTCATTCAACAGTAACTGAAGACTAGCTCCCTGGCGTGATCCCCATTCAGTCGACACCGTCTGACGCTCTCTACTGAAAGGGAACCAAAAGTAAACTGCATAAACATAGTGCAGTGCCTTAAATGTCCAGTGGGAACCAGACAAGAAAAACAGCTAGACATAAGCAACACCATACACCATAATATCTGTGATTGTCCAACTCTAGTGAAATATTGTGTGGTCAATAACAATAGACACAATAAACTAATTAAAATGGTATTGTACTTTAAAAAACAATGTCAAAACTTTGTCAAATATTGTCAAGCATTGTGAAACATGTTCATATGCTGATATGATAAACCACACTGTGTTTATTCTGCTGATATGACCAGAGAGAAACTGACTTGAGATCAGTTGGTTAAAAATAATTCAAAGAGTGAAAGTGCAGGTAGTTCACTAACCCCTGGAATCATTCATTTACAGATTGCAAATTTAATGCAATGGAATTCAGAAGTTTTTAAGAGTCCAAATTATGGAGCCACTGTATGGTTAACAAAGTGATGTGAACTACTTGTTCTGTTGATTTGTCCTATCTTATCAGATTTTGCTACCTCCCATTAAAACAGTAGGTAGCACAATTCAACAGCGAAAAATGCTACCCAGCAGATTGTGCTACCAGCATCATATTCATGTGGTTTGGGGCTTTATTACCATCCATATCTACCCCTTACCTAAACCTATACCCTTAAACAATGCAGATATTTTTTAAATATATATATATTAAATATTAATGTGTGCATGTGCAGTAAGCCCTGGACAATCTGACAGGTATGATGAAATGTCAGGACAGTACTAATTCTAATGTTCTTGTGACTTATAGCAAGTCCACAGCCGCCGATCATCAATATTTATGGAGGTGAAAGGAAGGGTGACATCATCACAGTAGCATGTTGGACTTTCCACACGTGTCCATACAGCAAACCAAACATAAGTCTGAGTGGTATAGAAGGAAGTGACAAAATAGACCATAAGTATATTGAAGACGGCCTGTGGAAAATCACTCTGACACGCAAAGGCTTCGTAAAAGCAGAACACTCGACTATTAAGTGTTCTGTAACATATTATGGTGGCAAAACAGTGACAGCTACAAAAGTCAAAAGTGCCAAATGTGAGTGAACACAAATATGAACTGTGTATTTGAAATGCCATAGTTGGAGCTAGGCCTATTACAAGATTTTACTTCAATTGCAGGTGTTCATGATAAAATAGCAATTGAGCCTGAACTGGCAGATGTCACAGACGGCATTGCAAAGAACTTCATTTGTTCTGTCTATCACTCCTGCCAGAGAGAGACTCCAACCATCACATGGAACTATAAGAACATGCAGACTTCAACAGGGAGCAAAACACTCTCTGGTTTAAATCGCGTCACCTATTCCAACATTACTTTTCGGGGTTCAAAAGATGAACATGGAAAAAAACTGATATGCACTGCAAAAATTTCTGGAGGAAACACTGAAACCTCTGTTGTTTTACGTGTACAACGTAAGTAATTTGTTAGCATAATGTATGACTTGCATAGAATATTTAGCATTCAAAATCTGTCTTGTTATAATGTGGGCATACTAAATTGTGGTTAATTAGAACACATTATTTTATTATAAACCTGTTGTTATATTATTATTATTTTAATCATAATAAAAACAGCGGTTAAAGCACAAACAGCAGTTTACTGCCATTTGTTATTATTCTAGTTATTTACCTAAAATAAATGTTTTTTTTGGTTAACTTAACTTAATTGTAAAATTATAGTAATCTGTACTACTCACATACTATACCTTTGTTACTCAGAAAACCCAAGTTGAGATTAATTAATTGGTTTCAGTATAATTTTGTCAAGCAGTATGTTTTTGAGGCGGGGCAATAATAGACTTTTCTCTAATTTCCTCCACTTTTGTAGTTATGTATCTTCTTAATTGCAGTCTCTCATTTTCCAAAGTCGTCTTGAATGTTGATTTGCCAATACATCTGAAAAGTTGACTTCATAAATTGATTAAAAAAAAAATGGTTTAGTCACAATTATGGTGGTTAGTGTTCCTTTTGGTTGGGCACTTGGAAATTAATTTATATTAGTATAATTCCCTTTCAATTGATGCAGTAATATTACTAGAAATTACAGTTATTTGTTAATTTCAAAGGAAGATAAATAAGTTGCTTTTAAAAGATGACCCAACACTTATGTCATACATCCCACCTATAGTTATGACAGTATCTATCATTTGACATGCTTGAGTCACATGCAGAAATCAACATTTAGCATGCAAAACAGAACAATGGTAACTATTAAATTAGATTTATTATTTATTAATTGTAACAATAAAATTTTTATTTGCATTTAACAAGACAACAAAAAGACAATAAAACAACAAACAAGGCAAAGGTAAATAAAGTAAAGAAAATAGTAAAACAAAGCAATTGCTTAATTTATTCATGCCGCAATGCACTCTGGGAGTCAGTAATTCTGCGTAGCAATACTAAATCAAGAGTAAATCTAAAGTAAATTAACAGGCACTCTCTATAGTTCTTTTTTAGTCAAACTCTTGTGTAAATAAACTAAGCATTTGTCAGTACAACACACTTTCCTTATTTCACATTACTTGTTTTTTAAGGCAGTCGGTTTGCATGTAGTGGCTAATCAATTGGAAGTCTCACAGATTCAAACAAAATAGTTTACTTCTATATTGCAAAATAAGGTTGAAAGAAAATATATTGATGGAAAATCGTGAAGAGAACTTTTTTGAAAAAGTTTGAAAAGTTGTTTAATCTACTACTCAGCCATTAATGTTCTCCAAATTTTGTCCCACAGGTGTTATGCAGTATAAAGATTTGGGATGGGAAGTGAGAATGCCAAAAGACATTCACGGACTCCAGGGTTCCTGTCTGGTTATACCATGTTCTTTCTCTTATACATCAAACCCACCCAAATACCCACGTAGAGTTGTGTGGTATCAGTGGGTCTCTGAAGGTTATCCTTTAGTTTATGATTCTCTGCATGCAGACGATGTCATTGAGAAGTTTAGAGGAAAAACTGATTTATATGGAGACACAAGTGGGGATTGCAGTCTGCTGATCAAAAACCTGGAACCGTCCCATCATGGAGAGACACTATACACAAGGATTGACCCTGAAAATGTTGCATGGGACACCTATAAATTTTATGATGTCACCTCCACAATCCTTGTTGATGGTATGTCAATATTTTTGGAATAATATTATTTCACTGTAATATCTGTGATTGTCCAACTCCAGTGAAATATTGTTTTACAATAAAAGACACAATACAATTATTTACCCAAAATTACTTTATTCTAACCCATATTTATGTAACATTTTAAACCAAAGGCAAGACAGCTATAGCCACCAAAGCTTTTTTTTTATTTTTGTCTTTGCATTATATTTCAAAATACTAAAACAAGTGGCATAAAATAGTATAAAAAGTGGCTCAGAAAATGAAAGTTATTTTTGAGAAAAGTTCAGACATTTGCAAGTGTATGATGTAATATTTGTAATGTTTCTGTCAATAATAGCAAGTCCACAGCAGCCCAGTATTATTATTTATGGAGGTGAAAAGACGGGTGACAGCATCACAGTAATATGTTCGACTTACCACACGTGTCCATACAGCAAACCAAACATCATTCTGAGTGGTACTGAAGGAAATGACCAAAAAAAGGAGGAGCATATTAAAGACGGCTTGTGGAAAATCACCCTGACACGCACAGGTGTCGTAAAGGCAGAACACTCGACTATTAAGTGTTCTGTAACACATCATGGTGGCAAAACAGTGACAGCTACAGAGGTCAAAAGTGCACAATGTAAGTGAAAAAATTTATATGATGTTGTGCTATTAGCAATAATTTCATTTTAAATTTCACATTTGGACCCATTTCAAGATTTCACTTAAATTTCAGGTGTTCATGATAAAATAGCGATTGATCCTGAACTGGCAGATGTCACAGAGGGCGTCACAAAGAACTTAATTTGTTCTGTCTATCACTCCTGCCAGAGAGAGACTCCAACCATCACATGGAACTATGAGAACATGCAGATCTCAACAAGGAGGAAAACCCTCTCTGGTTTAGTTCGGGTCGAATATTCCAACATAACCTTTCTGGGTGCAAAAGAAGACAATGGGAAGAAATTGATTTGCACTGCAAAATTTTCTGGAGGAAACATTGAAGCTTCTGTTGTTTTACGTGTACAACGTGAGTAATATGTTAGTCTCCTCTAGGTTTCTCCTTATTTTAGTGGAATCCCATCTATTTTAGTTAGAATTTTTTGATAAATTTCTATTTTTGTTTGAAAATGTAGTGTAGGAAAAATAAGCTGACTACACCACCTCCTTATTTCAGGCAGGAGGAGCCCTATACAAATCACAATACTTGATTCTAAGCAGTGAACGTAGTTTGTCAAATATCAAAATTTTCTTGTTCACATACATCAAAGATTAAAACACTCATTAAAACATGTGTCAGTAATAAAACCCAGAGAAGCAGGTAATAGCTCTCCTCAAGACCGAAAGAAGGGTCGGGCCTGATCTTATGCCGCCTGTCACCTGTTAAAGAGACAGAAGTAGAAAGCAGAAGATAAAACCGACAGCATACACTGCAAACAAGAAGTAAACTTTAATCACCATTACAATGCCAACATTCTAGAACAAACCACACAGCAAATAACTCCACATACCTGTATGAAAGGGTATGAACGCTGTATGTCGAGCACAAGGGTAAAGAGGCTGAGCGTGAAGCACAACTTCAGAAACATGCCAATCTCACTATCTGTTGCTGCAACAACTATTTAATGCTTTCTTGGTCATATGACTAGCCACCCCCACCAGAAACTCCTTGCTGGCCAGTCTCCTCCCACATAAACTTGTGGTTAATCTTCTTTCTTGCATTTATTGGTTTACTGAATCGTTAACTAAACTGGTAATCGGTAATGTGCACAGGAAAAATATGTAAAATCACATTTGTGTGGCATTGCATCTTGAAATGTGTATGACTGCAAATCATAACGCAGTGCAAGTATGCATTATATTCTAATGAACTGCAAATGGTTGTGTAAATTAAGTGTAAATGGTCTTCTCTTAAAGACACTTGTCAACTATTTAAATTACCCCAAAACGTTAATTGAGCCTTGTTACTGCAATTCACAATTTAATAAATTAGGTTTTAATCCTAAAGCTCAAATGCGAAAGTTCACTAACGCCAAAACCAAACATAACTGTTTACCCTTGATTATCTTACAGAGTATCAAAAACCAGTGGATCCAATCCTGAATGAAAGTAAGTGTTTCTCCCCTTCTGTAGCTACTCTCATATTTATATTATTGCACTGCACAATATTTTGGTTGTCTAATAATACTGATTAATCTATTATACGGATTCATATGTTATTTCAGCCCATTTCCAATATGAGGCAGATGTGATACCCAAGATCACAGCGTTGCCTCGTTCCTGTGTGGTAATACCGTGCAGTTTCAAGATGGAAGAAGAATATGCCACTCGACTTCGCGTTCTTTGGGTCACCAAAAAAGGGGGCTATATGTTCCACACTGACTCACATGACGTCTTAGACAACTTCAAAGGCCGCACAAGGCTCCTGGGAAACCCGGATGAGCAGAACTGTACTGTGGAGATGGATAATGTGCAAACTCATGACAACGGGCCATTCTGCTTCAGAGCGGAAAAAGAAAACGAGAAATACGGTTTCAACAACAGCTGTGTGTTCATTATAATGCGGGGTGAGGAGATATAACCACTCATTATTGGTTATAAAAATGCTTTTAAAGATGATTCACATCTCACAATATAACGTATTTGTGTTTCTTGTTAAAAAAGCTTCTCCTGACAAACCTGTGATGTCATCCCTCCCTGAAGACATCGATCCCGGGACACGCGTCACCGTCAAATGCTCAGTCAACCACACATGCTCCTCTCACCCTCCCAAAATCAGCTGGAGCGTCCCAACAGCCCGAGAAACTATCAGCCACAATCTCATGGGTGGAGGCGTCTGGGAAACAGTGTCCGCTGTGACCTTCATTCCAACTGGATATGAAGAGAAAGATGAAATTGTCTGCAGTGCCACGTTTTGGGGTGGTAAAACACAGAACCACACTGCCATCCTGAGTGTTAAGAGTGAGTATCGACTGATGCAGTTACATCCCAGATGTTTTGGAGGAGCTCTGATTGTTAATGAGATCGGCTTATGCATTGGTCAATGTTTTAATATGACTTTTCAAAAAGAAACTACTTCATGATGTGTGAGAGATGTGACTTTCCTTTTAGAAATTGAAGTTAAACAGAATAAATTGGAGAGTTTCGGGGTTTACGCCATTGCTCCATCACTTGTGTTCATCCTCATTTGTGTACTTGCTGGAGTCTGCATTTACAAGAGACGGCACAGGTAACTGTTTTCTCATCCTTCTTTAAATTTGAGGTCTCTAACTCAAGCTAGATGCCAAATAGAAAGTGAGGATGTATCTTAAAAATACTTTAAGGAAATTTGGGTCCTATTATACACCCGGCGCAATGCAGGGCGCAATATTTTTTCCGTTATTTAAAGAGCGCGTGAGTAATGTGCACCTATAGGCGGGTCCACAACACGCGTACACTCTGCTTATTACACACACTGTGTGTAATAAGCAGTGTACGTGCACAAGTACTAGAAACTAGCAAAAGGGGATTCAGACACTCCCAGTGGTGTAGTCTACGTGATACGCAGGTAACCGCCGTATACTCACTAGAAAATGTCAAAAATCTCCGTATACCCACTTTAAAAAGCGTGAGGATTCGTAACAACATTGTTTTGTGAAAGAATTTTCATTCATAAATTCACCCCGCCGTGACGTCTGTGTTTGCGCAGCGACACGGATCGAATCGCGGAATCCAGCAGCAAATGTAACTTAGCTGTAAAGCGGAACGTCACGCAATTTGGCCATTTTTGAATGAATAAATCAAAAGTAATGATACAATGAATCAAATCTCGATATGTACTAAATGTCTATAAATATTAAAGCTCAAAAAGACTGCTATTGAAATAAACTCTGAATGTTCTGCGTGTTTCTGTGAATGAGCGCTCAATGTGTGCTCTACACACTGACGCGCGCGTGACACTCGTGTTTTCAGCGTCTATGAGGAGGACAAGTGCACAAGTGCAAACTCCCTAAGTGCACTTGTGCCCTGCGCTTTAGACCATGTGCTTAGATTGTTGAAATAGGGCCCCTAGTGTAGGTCATCACCATACTGAAGCTACTTTAAACAGTATGGACACAACGCCACCTACTGGTCAATAAACCTTAAAGTCTCCCTGTGGTGAAAATCAAGCTTGAATGTTGTTTATATGTTCACATGGTGTTTTAAATATGCTTTAAAACAAACCATGAGCAAATGCATAAGTCCTTTGTTTTAAGAGATACAATTATTGACTACAGGGGGACGTTTAAGTTAGCTTTTTTCACTTAAAACTTTTAAAAACTGGGCCTAAAATCATAAAACTCTTTAAAGACAAAAGGGTGTCTTTAGATTCATTAGAACATAGGCTACGGAGTACATTTAAATAATAAATCTGTTTTTATCAGTCAGCATTGACAGGATCTCTTTTTACATTGTCATTATTGATTGTAGGCAACCTTGTCAAGATTTGCAAGGGTCACAAACACAATCTGAACATAGGTATGTGTGACATGTTTATTTCATAAAATTTTACTGATTAATTCATGTTAAATGAATTTTGATTAGATAATACGGTGATCATTTTAACCCTATTCTTTGATGCAGGAGATCAGTTTGGAACAGATTCTCAAGGTTTGAGTTTTCTTTACTGAACTTACATTTGTGTCTTTATATTTATTCCTGATACTAATTATTTTTTTCCAGTCATTTTAATATGCCTGATAGTAGAGCAGCTTGGAATAACAGGGGAAACAGGGGTGATATCAGGCAAGTACTACATAAGAAAGTAAAAAAAGGTATTTGTCTCCAACGCACTAAACTTTTGCAATCTACAGGTACACTGGAAATGCTCCTGAAAGACCTCCGAAGCCTGAACAAAGGCAGGTTGAAAATATAATTATAATGTTACAAAAAATAAGCTTAAACTATGCACAAATTATGTATGTATTCATACCATTTAAACATCACTTGACTATTTAAATGTCACATCTCTCAACAGACGGAGCATCTGGAGCCGATTTTCTAGGTAATCAATAATTACATTTTCTGTTAATATTTCATTTTTAACTAATAAAACCTTCCAATGTGATAACTTTGTTCTCTTTTTTAGACACCAATCACCCAGAAACAATGCAAATCTGAGAGCAGAATATAAGTTAGTTTATTATTCTTAAAAAAAAAGAATTCAGTAAAAAAAAAAAAGTCTACATTTAAATAAAAACACCAAACTTGACTTTGTATATTAAAAATATTAATTCATATTAAAATGTATTTATATAAAAAAATGAATACGAATTATTTTAATACAATTCCCTCTAAATGACCAAAGTAGCATCACTGATGAACCTTCTCTCCTCACAGGGCAACCAACAGTACAGTGTCAGGAAACAAGCCTTTCTCCAAACCTCATATTCCACCTCCGAAGAGGTACAGTGCATTTGAACTACATATGAGGCCCTCAAGGTCTAAATTCATTATATGCACCATACACGTAAAATAATACTGTTGAATGCAGTCTATGACATGTCATAAAGTTATAATAGTGCGTCAAAAGTCCCCATGCCACTTCAAGATTCCTGAGTTTGGTTCTTTAACATTGTGATTGTGAATGCTTTTTATCATTATGAATATTTCTTTCAATAACAATGTATTATATTTCAAAAGCACTGTATTGTATGTGTCACTCTCCATTGTCATACAACAGATGATTTAAATAAATAATAAACAAACAAACAAACAAACAAACAAACAGTTTAGGTTAACAGTTGTTAGGATGAATGCAAACATTTCTGTGATTTTTACAATCTTTTTTTCCCCCCATGCATCTCAGTGAGCCAAAATCCTACCGTGTGAGTATACATTTATACTTCATTTCCTCTGTTACAGCATGGAAAACATTCCATTTCTGTGATTTCAAATGATTTCTGAAAAATATGCTTAAATATGACTGACCTCTCTGTCTTTTTAAATGTTCCTTTAAGGGTTATGATTATAATGCTGCTTGCTCCTACTGATGAAAATAAAACATTATCAGGGCTGTTCGGAGTTTGAGTCCCGATCACATAATTTCCCTGTCCTGTCCCTCTGTTCAACATTATTTTATAAATGACAACGCGAAATGGATATGGAAAAACGAAGAAAAAAAAAAAAGAAAGAAAAACAAACATTTTTAATGATCTTATGCTTCAGGGTGTTCAATTTTAGAATTTAGAAATACAAAGTCATTTTTTTTAGTCTGCAGTTTGTATTGACTTTAACATGCTTTCATTCTTCATACATTAGCAATATATTACGAAAATATGTTTTCTGGAAAACAAAATATATTTTTTACCACAACCAATTTATTTGTTATTTGTTTTTTGTTTTATGCGTGAAAGTTATGCTTGTATTACCTGTCTTCAAAATAAAGAAACATATGTTTGGCTTGAGTGTTCAAGGTTTTTGTTTGTTTGCTCAAAGTTGCTTGCTTTGACATCCAAGAAATTACAACATAGCTCTCCTCCTCTTTCTGACCCCAACTTTAAGCCTTCATTTACTTAATATTATTTACTTAATATTAATATTATATTTAGCTTTTTTTTAATACTATAGATTCTTACCCAATACACTTGTTTGAGTGGGGGAATAAAACCGTTATATAAAGGGAAATGTTTTGTTACATTTAAGCAAAAAAACAAAAACAAAAAAAAGACGAATAATCATCTATTTTGAAGCCACTTTCACTTCTCAGTTTGGTAGTTTCTTGTGGTTACAGGGCACAGCTGAAAATATCCAAAGATTGTCAAGAAGTACACACACAAAAACCCCCTGCAATTTAACTTGCACACCAGTGAATGTCCCTAAAGAGGCATGTCCATGATCGAGACGTGCTCGACAGAACACTCTATTGCCTGCTATTAACATTTCATCTATTTTGTATAAAACAGCAACATTTTTGACGTGAGAGTATGACAGGACCTTTGTTACTTCATCTATTTGTCCAAGGTAGAGTGTGTTTTCTTTATCATTTACATTTCTGCTACTGTACGTTTATCCATCAAATAAAATAAAATCATTCAATTACTTAAGAATGACAAATGCTACACGCATAAAAGTATTGAAAAAGTTCCAAAATTGCCAAAAACAACTGAGCTATAAAGAAGTTCAAAAAACAATATGCCATTTAAATGACTGTTGACCAGAATTAAGAATTAGGTATGATAATACACTGCACCCTTCAGTCACATATACCAATGCTGGCAAGTCTACTGACCCAAATTTTTACATTTGGCTATTTTTCTTATATTGTAGTCTATAATAATAATAATAATAATAATACTATGCCTGTTGAGAATTAAAACAATGACTGCTTAAATACTCATTAATGACTCCTACTTTTGTCCCACAGCTGTTCTGCAGGTTGATACTTTAGCATGGGAAGTGAAAATGCCGAAAGACATTCACGGCCTCCAGGGTTCCTGTCTGGTTATACCATGTTCTTTCTCTTATACATCAAACCCACCCAAAGACCCACGTAGAGTTGTGTGGTATCAGTGGGTCTCCAAAGGTTATCCTTTAGTTTATGATCCGTTGCATGCAGACGATGTCATTGAGAAGTTTCGAGGAAAAACTGATTTATATGGAAAATTGAGTTGGGATTGCAGTCTGCTGATCAAGAGCCTGGAACAGTCCCATCATGGGGAGACATTATATGCATGGATTGACCCTGAAAATGTTGGATGGCGAACCTATGCATTTTATGAAGTCACCTCCACAATTGTAGTTGATGGCAAGTAATAATGTCTGTAAATGTTCACTTCTGATCTGGTTATGACAGTATGTTGCCTAATTGTTATATTTCTGATATTTGTAGCAAGTCCAGAGCCGCCCAGCATCAATATTTATGGAGGTGAAAGGATGGGTGAGACTATTACAGTAACATGTTCAACTTTCCACACGTGTCCATACAGCAAACCAAACATCATTCTGAACGGTACTGAAGGAACTGATCAGTTAGACAATGATCATATTAAAGACGGCCTGTGGAAAATCACTCTGACACGCACAAGTGTCGTAAAGGCAGAAAGCTCCACTATTGAGTGTTCTGTAACATATTACGGTGGCATGACAGTGACAGCTACAAAAAGTAAAAGTGGACAGTGTAAGTGATCTATGTTTAAATACATGTTTGCACTAATGGGCATTTTGAATCATAGTTATGATACTTTATGATGTGCATTAATAAGGATTAATCTAATCCTTTTAGCCACTTTCCATTATGAGGCAGACAAAACTGTTGAACTGAAGACTATTTGGCTTCAATACCTACTGCCCTCACTTGTGCTTCTCCTCGCATGCATACTTGCTGGAGTCATCATCACATGCAAGAGACGACACAGGTATTTGTGTGTGTGTGTGTGTGTGTGTGTGTGTGTGTTTCTTTAGGCTGATACTTATTCTTGATAAAGTTTTTAGACCAGTGTATGTATTTCTCTTCTGGGAACATGTTTTCTCGTATTGTCATTATTGATTGTAGACAGCCTCGTACACAAGGGTCAATAACACAATTTGAACAGAGATAGTATTATATATTCAACTATTTTATTCATCTTGTAAACCTATTTATTCATGCTATAAGCGACAATCTTTACATTTCTTAAACACTATCTTATTCTCTGATGTAGGAGATCATGTTGGAACAGATTTTCGAGGTCAGAATTTACTTTATTGAATTTAATTTATTTGTAAGTATCTTTGTATTTGGTCCTGAGACTAATTTTAAAATGTCTCCCCCAGACAACTGAGTATGTCTGAAAGAAGTGCAGTTCAGTCTAACAGTGAACACAGGAGTGATATCAGGCAAGTACAACATAAATGGGTAAATATAAGTTTTGATTTACTAAACGTTGGTTTACTTTATGTTACTTGTTCAAATATCTAAATGCACTAACTAGTGCAATCTACAGTTACTGGACAGACTGGCAGTTTCTGTTTTAGTGGTTTAGATTTTTTAGTAAATCTTTCTGCAAATGACATCGTTACACCAGTAGGTGGCGACAAGTAACTGTCTCTATGGGTGATTCACTAAATCGTTCAATGGGGGGGATTTGCTCAAAGCATCCATTAATTCGAGAACAAAACAAGTGATTCGCTTAATTCGGAAATGCATACTAGCATACTACTTTTACTATTTCTTTCATAGAAAAATAAGGGCTGCGTCTGAAATCGCATACTCTCTTGAGTAGGTACTTATTTTGAACAAGTAATTACTTTGTGACTGCTAAAAAAAGTATGTTCTATATAGTATAAATGTAATCTGGATGTATACATTCACCTTATTGTCATTATCATGTGACCTACCTGGAGTCTTATAATAAGGCCTCTAGAAGAGGCATTACTTAAAGAAATCTTTTCTCTATACAGAACCAACACATGTGAAAACAAGCCTTTCTCCAAACCTCGTATGCCATCACCAAAGAGGTAACGTGCATTTGAACCACCTTTGACACACAGCAAAATAAGACCTTTATATTCAGTCTATGAGCAGAGTGTTGCCATACCACATCAAGATTAGGATGAATGCAGACATTTATGTTTTTGTTTTATTTTTTTCATTATTTTTCACCCTGTACCTCAGTGAGCCAAAATCCTACTCAGTGAGTATATCATTTATTCATACCATTATTAAACTGTGGAAAACATATTCAGAATCTATGATTTCAAATGCTGTCTTGAAACATTATTTGCTGACCTTTTAATCCTTGTTTCCCCCCCTTTGAAGGATTATGATGTTGAATACACTAACATGGAAGAATGCACCTTGTATGGAAACATCTGATGATAACGAACAAGTTTTTGTTCATACACACAGCAAAAAAAAAAACAGCAGATAGTATACTTTTAGAAATATAGTCACCTTCTGTTCATGTATTCTGAGAATATATCCATAAATAATATAGCATTAGAAACTAGATCACTTCTTATATATCATCCAAAATAAATCATCACCAAGTCATCTGATGTATTCTCCAAATAACTAATTTGCAGTTGTTCCAGGCATTAATAGACCAAAGATCATGGTAGGTGTCAGTATCTTTTCATATCTGCTAACTGGCCGTTGCAGTCAGAGACAGTCCTCTGCAGAAACCAACTCTGCCTCGCACAACAATTGTGACATTAGAAGAATGTGTAAGATAGAGAACAAACAGCAACTCTATCATATTTAAAGGTGGGGTATGTGATTTCCAAAATACACAACTCAAAAGGTCCTACCTTCTTTCCTCCAACGCTGGCCCTGACTCCCCCATTCAAAGAACATGGACGCACAATCATGCACGAGCAAAAACTCACATGCGCAAGACTCAGCCCTGGCGTCTGTACAGCGGTCTTCTATTCAAAGGATTAAAAGCAGGATTCATAGCAATGTGCTTTGAGTATGCGCACGAAGGGGTCACAGCACACGCGTGGGGGATGGGGGCAGGGTTCTAAATTAACACCCGCCAACCCGCCAAATGCGGGTTAAAATTCATTTTGGCGGGTGTTAATAAAATCTTACTAGCCAGTTTGGCCGGTGATGCATGAGGCATTAAATGCATGATACATAAGGCTCTGTTCTCGGGTGGGACGGTTATTATATAACCCTAAGACCGACGGTTATAGTTGAACACCGTCATTCGAACTCTATTACTGCCAAAACCGTGTTATTAAAATATCTAGCAGATTATATCAGTGTTGGGGAGTAACGGAATACATTTAGCCTGTAGGCCTACCGGCGTTACGTATTCAGAATACAAATTATGAGTAAGCTAACTGTAGTCTCCACAGAACATAAAATATTCATTTTATTTAATTTTTCGTGTTCGCAATTATGAGGAAAAAAACAACGTGACAAGCTCTGAAATCGGCACTAAAATATGCTTTAAAACTTTCACAGAGACATCAAACAGAAAGCACAAAACCTTTATTTAAAGTGAATTTCGTTTTGTATTAAATTGTATCTTAATTTTAATCAATGTTTCATCAACCAATTGCCTGGATTTAATAAAAAAGAAGTAGCCTAAATGTAGCAGACGATAGATAATCACGAAACGGAGGCGCCGGCGCGTGAACTGGAGCTCGTCTCATAAATGAACCGAAACTCAGCGTATAAGGTAGCCTCTCTCACAGACATGTCTACTTTAAACAGAACAATTCAAAACGAAAGAAAACGGCTACAGACTTCTCTTTGCTTTATGTGATCCGTATGAAATGTGCATTTCTCTCTGCGCGTTCACTACTGAAGATCGCGGGTTAGCATCGTCAACTTCATCTTTGCAGCACTGACAAAGAACTTGTTTATTAATAAACAATTCAAATATCTCCTTGCTATATTTGACATTTTCATAATCATTACCCTACTTTTGCCGGTTCTTTGTGACAGAGTTTAGGTGCTTTATTGGCAGCGCCACATGAACGCGTCACCACCGCATCACCGTACCCAGAATAGGCCTGTTTTTTTGTTAAGGACTTGTTTTCTGTGTGTGATTCATTTAATGGAAAGCACATTCACTGCTAGTTGTCTTGCTGTTAATTTTAATTAATGTTAAATAAACGTAGAGCAAGTAGCTAATCAGTGTCTACTCGTTTATTCAAACTAAGTTGTCCTATAACAGACGAACGTCGCAACGCAACGCAAAATCTCAATCTCAAAATTTGTTTGCTACCAGAAGATCATCATCTCGGATCACGATTCCCTCGGGGTCCAGCTGCTCTGTCCTGCAGTTGTGAATGCGTGATGGACAGCTGCGTCCTCAGTCGACTGCTGTTTGGATTTCGTGTGATTTCTCATTGTGGTGGTGATATTATGATAACTCAGTTTAATTAATAATTGATTAAAAGTAATTCCATTTTGTAATATAATTTTCATCAGTCTCTTGTGTGATCAAATAGGCTACAATCCGCTTGTTAAAAACGCCCCCACAGCGCCACAGTGCATTTAATTATAACTGTGAAAAAAAGTTTAAAAAAAAGGTAAAATTATTATATTGAAATTATAAATGTTTCGAATTATAATTACAGATCGAATATTCGTGCACATCCCTAATAGATAAATATAGATAGATAGATCCCAAACTTGAAATGAAATGTTTGTACTTTCTCTGTATATTTTGTTGTATTGTACTGTATGTGTTTTTCATGCCAACAATGTTAATAAAATGACCAAATGCATTCAGTGGCACTCATAATTTGTCTTATTTTCACTGGAAAAAATGTGGCTAGTGGAAATTCTGATTAGAAAGTTTAGAAAGTTTAGTTTAGAAAGTTTAGAAAGTCACCAGCCACATTGGCTGGTGATCAAAAAAGTTAATTTAGAACCCTGGATGGGGAGGGTTTGCGTGGTACGGCCGTTTGATTGACGGACTTATTGTCCAATGATTCTAGGTGGTCTTGGAAATGATTGGCTGGAGTTTTTCGAGTCCTGCCCGTTCCACAGATGATTTGTGATTTCCATTGTTTTCGTGATTTAGTGATTTTAAGTAAATTTATGTATTAACCATGGTATTAACACACTTTTGAGATGTGTGTATAAGTGGTGTTTTGGAAGGGTGTTTTCCAAAACAAGATAACATATTGGATACTTCAGCAGTTTGACATGGGTGTTTCTACGAATACAAAATGATAAAAGTAACCTATAAAAAAAAATATATATATACTATTCCCTGGTGGGTATGTGTTTTTCTTTAAGAAGGTTTTAGCAACATGATTTACAGTACCCTCCAGCTGAGCTCTTTTTAACATTTGAGACAAAACACCATTAATTTTCATATACAAAAAAAGCACATTTCAGTTGGATTTATATTGTGATGACCAACTCTTTGAAAGTGAACAGAATGTTGTCCTGTTGTTAAGTTGAAGATACAGCAAGTTGTAAGCAGTTTGTTAACCACATGCAGGTGAAGTATGAACACAGCAAAATAAACTAGAGAATATGAAGAAACCATATGAACAAATGGAGGAACATAATGTATTATGCATCATTTGTATAGGAGCATACATTTATGACCACATTAGATTGTATGTGTTATGTATGCATCAATATGCTATACTAACCTTAATTACGTTATTTGTGTCTCAGGATACTCCACGAGGAACACCGGAGATCGCACTGCATTATTTGCACAGTTTTATTCGGCATACAGCAACAATAACAACCAACAACACGGGGGTGCCCTCTAGTGGCCTTCAGGTATTGTAACAACTCAAATACATTACAGCAGGGGTTCTCAAAGTCTACATTCAAAGGTCCAAATCTGAATTTTCAACAATGTCAAAGGTCCGGAAATAATTGGTTATTACAAAACTTGTTTTTAATAAACATGCATAACAAATCAACGAATTTAAAAAGTAAATAAAGTGCCTTTTGCATTTAAAGATAAATTTATAACAAGTACAAAAGTGGCAAAACACTTAGTTTAAGGATCAGCATTTTATTTAGATTTTTTTCTAAATCAAAGACCGCAATAAGAGAGCCCTGGTAAGATCATTTCGGTTCTATACTTTTAATGAAGCTGATTGTGTGTTAAGCGTCTGCGACTTACATTCATTTTGATTTGCGATAGTTCGCTGGTTGGCTTGATAGATGCTCATCTGCTCATCTGCGGTAATGCTTGTTGCAGTAGCGTCGTCATATCTGGCTATAATGCCATTTAGCCTCTCACACGTTTATTTTTTAGCATTTTTGTAAGGAGTAAAATGTGATATGTGGTTTCTGGTTTTCAACAACCAGATGCATTTACACTTGTCCAGTTTCGTCTGGAATGCGGCCCAGACCTCCTCCTGAAGTGGTTTTTGAGCGATTTGATTTAAATCCGTCTCGAATGCGTTTCGGAGGGCATTACACCTGGTCTTTTCACGATCAGATATCATATCACAGAAAACGCATGAAGTGGCCAGGTGCACTCCAAATGTGGCGTTACAAATCAAACAGAATGGCTTTGTGCTGGATCTCTGTCCGCTCCAATATTTGAAAACACAATTTTCTTCATCAAGAAAAGTTTTCTTCATTCATTTTCCCCTTAAACTGACTAAACTAAATGCTCACTGCGGTGAAGCTGTCGCCCGATTACGTCAAACTTCATACGCTCACTGGATGTCATGACAACAATATCACGGAGGAAAACTTTAAATATCTCGCTTTCGCTTTCATTTCGGACCATCTCCAAAAATACATAAAAAAAATCCCAGAAACAAATGATTTTAACAAGCGTTTATCAAAGTAGGAAATCCACACTTTTAATCCCGTACACACAATTAGTGCTCTATAAGAAATACGAAATTGAATTGAACCTGTGCAGCTGCTCTTGGGAATCTGCGCTGGCTGAATCCTGCGGCTGCTCTCGAATAATTCTCGCGCTACTTTGATGGGATAGTCACAGACACGTGGCGTTGGCGCTGTATCAAGTCGGACAAAATTTTTAACCGGCATGCACTGCTTCAAGTCAGCCACCGATCGATCTGCGCAGCGCTGCATTAAAGGCATACTTTGCAGAAATTGTGTTTTTGTCAAACAGCGACCCCCAGAGTCGCTGTGCAATACTTGCATTGTCGTAAATACACCCCCCACCCTGTACACCGGTACCTGTTCGGTAGCAGGAATGGAAATTAACTTTTTTGTCCACCGGCCACTGTGACTGGTGAATTTCAAAATCTACCAGCCACTCAATGTTTTTACCAGCCACTTTCTTGTTTTTAACCAACAATGTGTAACTGCATGTGAAAATTAATACTACAAGATCTACAATAGCCTACTTAAGCAGTTTATTTAATCTCAAGTCTCAATGAAATACTGGCATTTTCTCTTTCTCTCTTATAGCCTACACACACAAACCATGAACTGATATTCATTTCAGTTCCCATATGAGGAAAAAACAATGTTACAGACGTTACCACTGTGAAAGCGGCACTAAAAGATGCTTAAAACTTTCACAGAGACAGAAAGCACAAAACCTTTCTTTAAAGTGAATTTCGTTTTGTATTAATTGTATCTTAATTTTAATCAATGTTTCATCAACCAATTGCCAGGATTTAATAAATAATAATTAAATATAGCAGACGGCAGATAATCACGAAACGGAGGCGACGGCGTGTGAACTGGAGCTCGTCTCATAAATGAACCGAAACTCAGCGTATAAGGAAGCCTTGCCTCACAGACAGACATGTCTACTTTTAAACAGAACTATTAAAAACGAAAGAAAACAGACACAGACTGCTCTCTGCTTATGCAATTCGTATGAAATGTGCATTTCTCTCTTGCGCGTTCACTACGCGATGATCACGATCAGCATCGTCAACTTCATCTTTGCAACTGACACGGACAAAGAAAATACTTGTTTATTAATAAATAATTAAAATATCTCCTTGCTATAGTTTACATATTCATAATAATTACTTTTGCCTGTTATTTGTGACAGATTTTAGGAGCTTTCTTGGCAGCGCCACCCTTACATGAACGCGTCACCACAGCATCACCGCACCCACCAGAATAGCCCTGTTTTTTTTGTTTGTTTTTTTTTTTGTTAAGGATTTGTTTACTGTGTGTGTGATTAATTTAATGGAACGCACATTCACTGCTAGTTGTCTTGCTAATCAGTGTCTGCTCGTTTATTCAAACTAATTTGTCCTAACAGACGAACGTTGCATTATGTTATTTTTATATACCCGCCACGGTGGCCGGTGGATGAGGCGAGTTTATCCGCAACAACACAAAATCACACGCATTTGGCTGGTGGCGGGTGCTAATTTCCATCCCTGTTCGGTAGGAGAGTAGCGTTGGTCATGGAACAGGCACAAGACACCGAAGATATTGACCAGGTAATGTTTCACGATTTCATAAAAATATTGGGCTATTGCATATACTGCATAGTCTACTGAACTAATGATGATGTTCAAAATCGGATAATATGTCTTATAATATAATATAAGTGTTAGACTACTTTATAATAATATCGCCTATCGCGTTTGGCAGCTTATAACGTTTTTACATGATTGCAGCTAAATCACAAGTAAATAGCCTATAGTCTAGGCCTAATGTATAATTTCATTTATGTTTTTTGATTGTAATGTAAACATTACAAAATGCCTGATGACATCAATAAAGTTAAATGTACGTCGCATTATTTCATAACATTAGCCGTTATGATGTCATTAGACATGATTATTGCAATTGATCATAATAGTTTGCAAATTGTGCTCGTTTACACTAGATAATTATGTGAGATATTGACAACTGTTCTCATGATAATCGCAGGAATCAACGTGCGGCAAGCTAGGCAATAAAACATATATAAGGCAAAATATGATAATCGAAATCTAGCTAAACATATGTGGAAATGGTTTGACTGCATGGTCTAATTATCACCAATGAATGAATGAACAGCATCATAAAAACAATGGCATACTACAAGCAAGCGCAAGTTGCGCAACAACATACAACATATGATGCAAACAAGTTTACAAGTAAGATATTTACTTACTAGTCCATCAACAAGATCACCAGGTCAGCATCGCTGTTGCATCCAGTGCTACTTTTTAACTTGCGCCAATGAGTGAAAGCTTTCCTTTTCCTACTTTCTCCCTACCGCGTTTTCTTTGCTTTTTCCATCATATGAAATGAGTGCAAGTGTCTTTGTGCTTCATATGTTGTTGTTGTGTGTGACGTCGTTGCCGTAAAGCAAGTCGCGATTCTCGCGAGATTTGTCAGGGGCGCCCCTCTCAGACTTGCATTGCTGGTATTTCCAGCGGTGACCCCCCCAAGCTTTACTACCAGGATGATTCGCCCTATTATGAGTTTGTTTACCACCGAAATTACTTTGAAGCTGTTATATTAAGGTAAAATTCCTGCATAGTATGCCTTTAAGTCGAACAAGCCTTGCGTGAAGCCTGCGACTGCAGAATCCGACACATGCGCCTTGCGGTCACGAGAGTTTTGACATACGTCAGCATGACATCAAGGCGGACCGATCTCGGACACATTTCTAACCGGCATGCATCTCGCGGTGATCACCGATGATCGGTTCTGTGCAGATTTTGCTCATCTCAAACAAGCCTATAGTCATTGATTTGCCGCCATACACATCTCCCTATCTTTTTTTAATTGCGACACAGTTTCTTAGTTTACAAATCAAAGCAAACCATCTAAAAGGAATCAATATTGGCAATACTGAGATAATTATTATTCAATTAGCGGATGATAGTGCTCTGTTCTTAGAAGACTCTCTGCAAATACCAGCAGCCTTATGTACTCTTCATCTCTTTTCTAAAGCCTCTGGCCTACATATAAATCTTAATAAATGTGAACTACAACCGATAAAAAAAAAAACAGTATGTTCTCTTCAATTTGTGTTATGAATTTCGGTTCATTTGTGTTCTCCAAGAGGGGTAGGGGTGGGTCAATGGATGTGGATCCAGATTTGCCCAATTTTGCACCCAAACGACCTCCAGGGCCTCAGATCCTTGCGACCAGCACCTACTCACCAGTCCAGTTGTTTCAGCTGTTTTTCACCACCTCTGTAATTGAGACAATTGACCTATGGCTAAGCCACGCCCCAAGACGCGATGAGGCAATCACAGTGCGCATAGCTAACCCAATACACTCGGACATCTCTGCTTTTTATATGTTTTTTCTTGTCATTTTAATTTTAAAATGGTGAAACGGTGTACATGCAACTCCGACATTTGGTATCCCGAGAGGCTGGGCGACGGTGTGTATTTTTTACCCTTTCCCAAGCCACATCTCAACCACGATAAGTGTCTGCTCTGGATAAAATTACGCGGTAACGTTAGACCACAACTCAAACTAAACGTGGATAAATTAAACAAGGATGTCTACTGTTCTAATGTAAGTCAACAACATATTTGAACGTTATCTTTAACATATCTAATGTTAGCCTAACATTAGAAAACATTAACGTTAGCTTCTACTGTAGCTGCGTTGTACATCATGTCACTTAGCTTCATTAACGTATCTGTAAATAACCGAGATAATAAATATTAGCAATGTTGTGCTGAATGATTCATGTAAATACTGTAGCACCAAACTAACGGAGAGGTACATACAGTAGCCTATTTAATTTGATCATGAACCATTAATTAAATATTGAAGCACAACATTTTAGACAACTTTCTACCAAAACAAAATGGGGAACTTTGTGTTTTTTTTTTTTTAAAGTAAAACATATAGCCTTTTCACTCCTCTTCAACATAACTAAATATTCAAACTGTTTACATTCAGTGTCAATAGACAAGTGGTCATGATGTTCAAAAGGTCATTGATTTGTGTTGATTTAGTGAGTAATAACTCCTAACAAAATGCTATATAAAAATCATCAATTGCCTCCTGTGAAATGTCTCCTACTGTGACAGCTGCCATAGCGCCTGTCACCGAATTTTGACTGTTTGTCCGAGTGAGTGGAGGGGGCGTGGCTTAGCCATAGGTCAATTGTCAGAAACACCAACAGGTATGCATCAAAAATATCTGCGGCTGGGAAGTTCCAGTGGGTTCCTTTGACGGTACAGGAGTTTTCTGCCTATTTAGCTTTGGTCATTTACATGGGATTGGTTGACGCAGAAACCATTGTTGACTACTGGGCAAAGAAAACCCTTTACAACTTCCCCTTTCCCCGATCTGTGATGTCAAGACCAAGGTTTCAAGCTATTTCATGGAATCTGCACCTCTGTGATGTAGAGAAGGATGAACAGAATTCCAGGAAAAAAGGAACCCCAGATTATGATAAACTCTACAAGGTAAAACCTCTGTACACAGACATTGTTTAATCATGCCAGACATACTTCCAACCAAACAAACACCTGTCTATAGATGAAAGAATGGTTGCTTCAAAAGCAAGAATAGGACAAAAACAGTACATGAAGGATAAGGCAACAAAATGGGGCTATAAACTCATTGTGTTGGCAGTGGTTACACTTGGAATTTCTTTGTTTATGAAGGAAAAAACTCCATGGCCACTGGTAAAGGCCTTAGCTATGACTCCGTAATGACTATCGACTGTAAAAAAAATGGACGACACCCCCTAGCTCTCTTCTATTGGTGAGAAGTGAAGCCGCCAATGTCCAGATACGGCGCAGACATATTGGGACTTGAGTCTGCTCAGTAGCGATCTCGGGACCAGACCTACGCAGTAGTGATCTGCGCAGAAGTGATCTCGGGACCAGACCTGCGCAGTAGCGATCTCGGGACCAGACCTGCGCAGTAGCGATCTCGGGACCAGACCTGCGCAGTAGCGATCTCGGGACCAGACCTGTGCAGTAGTGATCTCGGGACCAGACCTGTGCAGTAGTGATCTCGGGACCAGACCTGCGCAGTAGTGATCTCGGGACCAGACCTGCGCAGTAGCAATCTCGGGACCAGACCTGCGCAGTAGTGATCTCGGGACCAGACCTGCGCAGTAGCGATCTCGGGACCAGACCTGCGCAGTAGTGATCTCGGGACCAGACCTGCGCACCAGACCTGCGCAGTAGCGATCTCGGGACCAGACCTGCGCAGTAGCGATCTCGGGACCAGACCTGCGCAGTAGCGATCTCGGGACCAGACCTGCGCAGTAGCGATCTCGGGACCAGACCTGCGCAGTAGCGATCTCGGGACCAGACCTGTGCAGTAGTGATCTCGGGACCAGACCTGTGCAGTAGTGATCTCGGGACCAGACCTGTGCAGTAGTGATCTCGGGACCAGACCTGCGCAGTAGCGATCTCGGGACCAGACCTGCGCAGTAGCGATCTCGGGACCAGACCTGTGCAGTAGTGATCTCGGGACCAGACCTGCGCAGTAGCGATCTCGGGACCAGACCTGCGCAGTAGTGATCTCGGGACCAGACCTGCGCACCAGACCTGCGCAGTAGCGATCTCGGGACCAGACCTGCGCAGTAGCGATCTCGGGACCAGACCTGCGCAGTAGCGATCTCGGGACCAGACCTGCGCAGTAGCGATCTCGGGACCAGACCTGCGCAGTAGTGATCTCGGGACCAGACCTGTGCAGTAGTGATCTCGGGACCAGACCTGCGCAGTAGTGATCTCGGGACCAGACCTGTGCAGTAGTGATCTCGGGACCAGACCTGTGCAGTAGTGATCTCGGGACCAGACCTGTGCAGTAGTGATCTCGGGACCAGACCTGCGCAGTAGCGATCTCGGGACCAGACCTGCGCAGTAGCGATCTCGGGACCAGACCTGTGCAGTAGTGATCTCGGGACCAGACCTGCGCAGTAGCGATCTCGGGACCAGACCTGCGCAGTAGTGATCTCGGGACCAGACCTGCGCACCAGACCTGCGCAGTAGCGATCTCGGGACCAGACCTGCGCAGTAGCGATCTCGGGACCAGACCTGCGCAGTAGCGATCTCGGGACCAGACCTGCGCAGTAGCGATCTCGGGACCAGACCTGCGCAGTAGTGATCTCGGGACCAGACCTGTGCAGTAGTGATCTCGGGACCAGACCTGCGCACCAGACCTGCGCAGTAGCGATCTCGGGACCAGACCTGCGCAGTAGCGATCTTGGGACCAGACCTGCGCAGTAGCGATCTCGGGACCAGACCTGCGCAGTAGTGATCTCGGGACCAGACCTGCGCAGTAGTGATCTCGGGACCAGACCTGCGCAGTAGTGATCTCGGGACCAGACCTGCGCAGTAGTGAGCAGGAAGTAAAGCTGCAAAAATCAACGCCCCGCCCTCACTCTCCCAGCACTTTTTTTAAGTGGCCGATATCTGCTTCGTTTCTCCATTATGCTTCAGTTTTGATGTCTGTTGATTGCAGTACGACAAGAGGCTTGTTAAAATAAAGTAAATACAATCTCCTCAGTCCTCCGAAGATCCCGAAAAAAAGTCAGTTGGTGCTTCAGTGACTACTTCGCTCAGAGAACCTGTCAATCACAGCTGTCAATCATGACGTTACACCACCGTTTTTATAGTATCACTCACGTAACTAACTAAAAACAAACTTATTTTAAAAACAGACACTTGAACTTGCATCAGCACGATAAAAACGACAGCAAAGAATACAACAAATACATGGGTGGAGTTGATTTGTCTGATGCCTTGATTTGTTATTACAATGTTCTTCAAAAAACAAGGAAGTGGTATAAGACCTTGTTTTTCCATTTCCTTGACATCTCTGTAGTAAATAGTTTCATTCTTCACCAGAAACTTCAAAATCCCACAAAAAGACACCAATGACACAGAAGACATTCAGGGAAACCCTTGTGTCTGAGCTTGCAAACATTCCCACACAGCCCATACAAGCTCCCCCAGAGCCATTCGCAGCTGGTGCAGCTTGTTCATCCACCACCAGCTCAACAACCAGCCACTGCATTCCACAGTACTTTAGCACAGATTCCACAGTACTTTAGCACAGATGCTACAAATAAAAGGAGCCAATGTGCTGTATGCAATACAGCACCCCATTACTTATTTATTGCATATTGTAATTACATTACTCTACCCCATTACTTATTTATTGCATATTGAGTCTCTTTGAAAAGAACATGAAACATATATGCGAATATTTGTATTTATATGGGAAAAGTGCTTTTAGCAAATAGCAAAAGTGAGATTTTTGGTGTAATATTCTTTATAATAGCTTGTTTTTGCAGTCGGGACCTTGGAGACTCCAAAAAGCCACTTTGCCTCCCTTTGGTTTCATAGCAATAACTTTTGAAAGCAAAATGTTAGACACATAATATTTTTTTCAGTGTTTTGGTGACATCTAGTGGAATCAAATTGAACTTATAATAGGTAGCTGTTGCACAAAATACCAGAGTTGTACACTTTCAAAGAAAGATTACAAGAAAAAAAAAAAAAAAAGAAAAAAAAAAAACCCCACAAAAGCGCCTACTTTTTTGTGTGTTTCTTTTGATATTTTAAACACATACAATAATTTTTTATTACATTTGACACTTGATTTTGTTTGTTTAAAACGACACCAATATTTAGCATTTACCTCACTGTATGTGGGTATGGAGAGCCATCAGATTTGGTTATGTCCAATTTCATGCGGAATTCCAAAATAGCAAAGAGCTTAAGGAGATAAAACATTATTTGATTACAATTTCTTCCTCTCTTAACCAAAAAGAACATAGGCTATGATTTGCGAGACTTACAAACCTTTTACTGTAGCCTACTAAATGTTTAGATATCTTTTCATTTTACTAATGCCCTTTGTCTTTCTTTTTGTCTTGTTTTTATTTATTTTTTATTTTACTTACATCACTATCTAACTGTTTTGTGTGTGTGTGTGTGTGTGTGTGTTTTGTGCGATGATATTGTTCACTAGTTCACACTTACATATAATTAGAGGGAGAAAGTTTAATGCGTATTTGGCGTGCTGTCCGGGGGAAGGCCCTCGAGCTCGGAATTCGGCCTGAGAACCTTGTTATTTAAAACATAATTTAAAGTGTTTTCTTTCACTATTTGTTTATTTTTGTTATTCTTAATTATTGTTGTGTTTTGATTCTGTTATTTCACTTTGTAAACTGAATGTTCAAATAAAGCATAAAAAAGAAGAAGTTAGCGAGTGAAGAGCATGACAATGTTGGACTGGAACGCAGCCCAACTAGCAGTGTTCTCTCCTTACCAGCTCGGGTGCTCGCATCCGGTTCTCAGAAAGCGGTGACGAAAGCGCGTTAACGACGCGGCAGTTTACAACGGTGGCAACAAATCTGTTTTTATAGCCCATGGGGCACAGATGATAGGCTGGAACAGTTACATCCGCTCAACCAGTTCAGTTAATGCTATAAGGGTCCAGTTCGCACTTCTTATTGCATCTTTCTTACAGACAGCATTTTTGTCTTTTTCTCAGTGTGTCTTGCATTTTGCTGTATATGGTGATCATTTTCTTGCAACTTTTTTTTGCAAATCAAACTGCATTAAGAAGGTAAGAAGGGCTATTTTACATTAGATTTAACATTTCAAAGTGATTTATATGATAAGTCTTAATGTTTCAATTTTCAAACATTTGAATCTACAAATCCAAATACCTTTAGAATGTGCGCCACAGATAATCTATTGGATAACATTTCCATTCTTTAAAACTGTCTTTACTTTAATTTAATTTATTTTTTGTATGTAAAACAACAGTTGTTTTTATTTCACCTAAGGGCAAACCCAGGAAACATGATGAGACCTCTGCTTGTTCATTTGCTTTTACAAGGTATATATTTATTTTGTTCTCTTTTTCATACAGAAAGTTCAATTGATAAGGGAGTAGCATGCATATGTTTTAAAATATAGTCAGACCAATACTATCAGATTTGCCAACTTGAGCAAAAAAGAAGGTTGTTTAATTTTTAAAGCAATCTCTCTAATCCACAAATCTGCAACCTTTATTTAACTAGACAGAATCTGTGCAAAGCCAGAAGTAAAAGCAGCTGGTGATGAAGTGGTGATGCAGTATCTGTGAATTAGGTGTACTCAACATCAACTGCGTCTCGCTTTACTGATTAGTGGTAATTCCACAACAACTTCAATAACTCAATGTTGGAAAAAATTTCATTATAAATTAATTGCATCTGCGTGCTGTCCATGGAAAATCTTCACCAGTCATGTCATTTTTCAGCAGTGAATAACATTTCTATTAATTATGTGATTAAAAGCAGAAAATATGTTTGTGGGAAAAAAATAAAGATTTTTTTTATTTTTTTTAAATACTCAGCAATTAATGCAACTCAGCAATTAATGTTCTTCAACTTTTTTTCGCACAGCTGTTCTGTTGTTTGATACTTTAGCATGGGAAGTGAAAATGCCGAAAGACATTCACGGCCTCCAGGGTTCCTGACTGGTTATACCATGTTCTTTCTCTTATACGTCAAACCCACCCAAAGTCCATAGAGTTGTGTGGTATCAGTGGGTCTCTAGAGGTTATCCTTTAGTTTGTGATCCTTTGCATGAAGATAAAGTCATTGAGAAGTTTAGAGGAAAAACTGATTTATATAAACAATCGAGTAGGGATTGCAGTCTGCTGATCAAAAAACTGGAATCGTCCCATCATGGAGAGAAATTGTATGCATGGATTGACCCTGAAAATGTTGGTTATGACACCTACAAATTTTATGATGTCACCTCTACAATCCTTGTTGACGGTATGTAAATATTCTTTGAATAATATTCAATCACTGTTATATCTTTAATTTTGCACTGTACTGCACTGAAAAAAAAAATGGTGAAAAACAATTTTGACTTGGAAATGGCTAGTAACTTTCACAAATAATTTACAAGGAAGTAAGACATTGAATTTAACAATTACATTTTTTGAAAACCTCAAACATTTTGTAAAACGTACTCCAATGATCTGTTTTATTTACAACTTTGAAAAACAATAGACACAATAAAATGCTTCTCCCAAATTAACTTTCTTCTAATCAGTTTATTTGTTAAAATAACACTTACAAATAAAGGCCAGACAATTTGCCCCAAAAAAGTATATTCTCAAGACATTTGTACATATCTTTGTATTTTTATTTATTTATTTATTTATTTATTTATTTTATATATATATAAACTAGTAATTAAACACTTTATGGAATATAGTTAAGTCAATAGATATTTTGTTCAAAATGAAGACAAAAGGTCTTGAACACTTCCTGGTTGTCTATGGAAGTACAGTTGGTTTTATGACTGCAAGTCATTCTCTTCAAAGCTCCGGCCGCCCTGTCAAGGACGCTTGTCAAAAAGTACGGGGAAGCTTCTTGACGCTTTGGCAGCTCTGACGTAGCAGGGAGAAGAGAAGTGTCACAACATGAAATGTAGGCTAATAAACAGAAAAAACAAGAAATACATTAAAGAAACCTTTTATAATGACAGCATTTTTATAACCGTTTTGGTCACATTTGGTAAAAAAAAAAAAAAGAATAATTAGCTATTATTATTATTATTATTTGCATTGATTAGTGCAATTGGTCAAATCGCGTTACCGTGAGCAAATGAATTGCATTCCTGCTTAAAACGAGCGTTCGTAAATATTTCAAATAAAAGTTGCGCTCATTCTCAAATGTGTATCACTGGATCATTATGGATAATCGCGAAATTGTTGTGTTTGGTGCTCTTTTATTGCATTTGCAGACAAGACGTCGGACTCTGAGATTTTGGGTTCGTTCATGACACCCTCCAGGACCGTTATCAATTCGGAGAGTATCACCGGCTGGTGCAGCAGCTGCGGCTAATGTTTTAATCGGAACTAATGTTTTGGTAGGAATGAAAGTTTACATCGTATGTTTCTCCGGAATCAGCCAGCGCGAAGCACATCTATATTCCGATTGGTTGCTGCGTTTTGCCGCTGCTTTCCGCTGAACCGCGTCATAGCTCATTACCATAAAGTTGAGCTACTTTCAACTTTCTGATTGACGCTCAAAACGCCCAAAACGTGACGACGAGGGATTTGATGCTTTTTGCAGCTGAGAGAAGCCAGCTTCCATTGAAAATGAATGACTTCCGGTAGCTTTGGAAGCTCAAGTCGGCGGCGGTGTGAACGTACAGTTAGACACACACACACACACACTATATAGCCAACTAGATGAGAGACCGCTAGCGCAGATCTGCTCATCAGCCGCACTAACGAGTCACACCCACACTAAACACATTAAACACTGGCAAACGACAGTGACGATACAGTGAGTCCGTAAACCGTGACATGCTCCATTTCTGTAAATCCGTTTTTATGAATGAATGACTCCCCCCTTGCTCTAGTCTTCGTCAACACTCGGGTGCACCACCTGCTGGTGAGGAAGACTAACAGCTCTACTGATCAATCTACTGATATTCCTGCCGTGATGTTGTGCCGAATTTCGACCCGGCACAACACCAGAAGTCAATTGTCGAATTTGAACAAGGGGTAATCAGCCGGAAACTGAAGCTTCCCTTGGGGGCAGCCATTTTAGCAGACCATCACCTGCTGTTAGCATTCCATTGACTTCCATTCATTTTGGTGTCACTTTGACAGCGAATAACTTTACATCTGAGGCGTTTAAAGACTCCATGGTCCATTATTTATTTAATATTTTAAATATTTTATTTAAATGCAAGCCCTGAAAATACTGAAAATGCAATTCAACAAGCTTTTTTTGTTTCAAAAACATTTGTCATTGGTTTACTTCCATAGTTGTCCAACTTTGCAAACTTTCTTATCATATTATTTTAAAGGGTTAGTTCAACCAAAAATGAAAATTCTGTCAGGAATTACTCACCCTCATGTTGTTCCAACCCCGTAAGACTTTCGTTCATCTTCGGAACACAAATTAAGATATTTTTTATTAAATCTGAGAACTGTCTCACTCAGTGTCTCAGAGCTGTCTCACTCCTCCATAGGCCTCTATTGTAATTGAAACTTGCCGGCCCAAAAAGTATAGTGAAAACATTGTTAAATCAGTCCAAGTGACTACAGTGGCCCTGTTGTGATGTCAGTCTGTCTTCCCTTGTCTTTTCATGTTTAGCAGTTCCCTGTCATGTTTATTAGTCTCCCCAGGTGTTTCATATTAACCACTCCCCCTTGTTATCTTGTTTGGCCTTGTATTTAAGCCCTGTGTTTTAGTCCAGTCTTTGTGAGTTCTTGAGTGTTAATGTTGATTGTGCTGCCCCTGAGTCCTGTTCCTGAATTCTGTTCCTAGTCTGGGTCTTTGTATTGTTTTCAATTTACTGAATAAAGTGTGCTGCATGTGGATTCTGCTTCTACCTTGCTTCCACTGCATCGTGACAGGCTCAACCTTAAGTTTATCAAGCAAGGAGAATACTTTTTGTGCACAAAAAAAGGAAAAATAATTACTTTATTCAACTATAAATGTTCTTGTAAGTCCTTTGATGGGAGTTCATGTCCTGTCTTAAAGGAGAACTCCAGCGCAAAATGAACCTTTGGTCTAATTACACATTGTTACCTAGTCAACCGTTATCTGAGATTTGTTTTCATGATTATCGAATGTAAATAGTTTTATCTCTAAAAACAGTTTAGACTATAACGCTAGTATAACGCTAGTATATAGGGCACAGAGTAATGACAAATAAAAATCGCTTGTTAATACCACTAACAAGGCTCAAAATAGCCCTACACTAACACGGTAGCATAATAAGGGTCCCAACCTTAAAACCGAAGCATTGAGAACTTTGTCAGTGTCCAGACAGTTTAATAAGAAGATATTTTATACATACAGTCAGCTTCGCGAATTCAGGCAGAAGCCATCTTTGAAAAACAGTCTCTACCAGTCGATCTACGAATGCCTATCCAAGTGCGCTCAATTGTGTAGAATCTCATATGGTCCGTTGTTTCCGGAAGAAAGCACTGAGCGCATAAGAGAAGCACTGAACGCAACAGAGAAAATAAATAAATAAAAATAATTTAATCACATCTCACCAGCGCACTTGGATCGGCGTTCGTAGATCGACTGGTAGAGACTGTTTTTCAAAGATGGCTTCTGCCTGAATTCGTGAAGCTGACTGTATGTATAAAATATCTTCTTATTAAACTGTCTGGACACTGACAAAGTTCTCAATGCTTCGGTTTGAAGGTAGGGACCCTTATTATGCTACCGTGTTTGTGTTGGGCTATTTTGAGCCTTGTTAGTGGTATTAACAAGCGATTTTTATTTGTCATTACTCTATGCCCTATTTACTAGCGTTATACTAGCGTTATAGGCTAAACTGTTTTTAGAGATAAAACTATTTACATTCGATAATCATGAAAACAAATCTCAGATAACGGTTGACTAGGTAACAATGTGTAATTAGACCAAAGGTTCATTTTGCGCTGGAGTTCTCCTTTAATTTGTGCTTATGTGAAAGTCCAATCATTTTCAAAGTTTCTGAAATGACAATAATTGTGATTAATAGTCATTATTATTTTTAGCAAAATAATTGTGCAAATTATCATTTTGATCATTAGCTATCGTGCAGCCCTACTGTTGGTTAAACTGCTGACATGACATGAGAGGAACTGACTTCATGCATCCTCAAAAAATTACCCAAGATTTTTAAAAATAATTAAAAAGTGGCTAAAAAAGGTTACAAAGTAAGTAAAAAACAATATCATTTGTTTGCAGAGGCCACTCTGTTTTTTTATTTAATGCAATGAAATTCAGACATTTTAAGTGTCCAATTACATTTTGGAGCTACCGTATAGTTACGTATAGTAAAGTATAAAAAAATTATATAATGTACAGTACTAATTATAATGTGTCTGTGAATTATAGCAAGTCCGCAGACACCCAGCATCAATATTTATGGAGGTGACAGGACGGGTGACACCATCACAGTAATATGTTCGACTTTCCACACGTGTCCAAACAGCAAACCAAACATCGTTCTGAGCGGTATATCAGGAAGTGATCAATTAGACAATGAGCATATCGAAGACGGCTTGTGGAAAATCACTCTGACATGCAAAGGCTTCGTAAAAGCAGAACACTACACTATTAAGTGTTCTGTAACACATCATGGTGGCAAAACAGTGTCAGCTACAAAGGACAAACGTGCCAAATGTGAGTAAACACATATAAACTGCTTTGTGTGTTATTAATGATAAGTTCTATTTAAATATCACAGTTGGATGTATTTCAAGATCTTAATTAAATTGCAGGTGTTCATGATAAAATAACGATTGAGCCTGTACTGGCAGAAGTCACAGAGGGCGTCGCAAAGAACTTCATTTGTTCTGTCTATCACTCCTGTCAGAAAGAGACTCCAACCATCACATGGAACTATAAGAACATGCAGATCTCAACGGGGAGGAAAACACTCTCTGGTTTAGATCGAGTCACCTATTCCAACATAACCTTTCTGGGTTCAAAAGACGACCATGGGAAGAAACTGATTTGCACTGCAAAATTTTCTGGAGGACAAACTGAAAGCTTTGTAGTTTTACATTTACAACGTGAGTAATTTATCAGCATCATGTATGATGTATGTGATCTTTCCATGTCTCTTTATTATAGTGGTGTCTTATCTTTTTTTATTTTATAAACTTGATAACTAAAGAAATTTCAAATTCTGCCTTGTTGTAATGTTTGAGCAAACAGTGCTTGATCTGAGTTGAATGGTTCACAGAATTATGTGTATACACAAAAAGTGACAATACACTTTTTGTTTAATCATAAGAAACACCATTTATTAGATAGTTCATGTCAGATTGTATTGCAGATTGTATTTCCTCATTTAAATAAATAGGGAGTTCTGTGGGAGAGGCTCTCCATGGGAGATTCCACCCAGGAGGGACCTTCTGTCGCAGGCTCGGGTGACAATCTTTCACCCCCAACCGGAGATCCAGTTCAAAGATTCTGGTCTCTCTACTGATGTTATTAATACCATCCTAAATGCTAGGGCTCCCTCTACTAGAAAGCTGTACTGTATGCTCTTAAATTGTATCTTTTCTCATCATGCGTGAGCAATGCCATCTTAGCCTAGCTTGATTGCTCAGTTGGTTCAGGACTGGAGTTACTTCAAGAGCGTCTCTCAGCTGACTCCCGTTACCCTTAAGGTTTATGTGGCCGTTATTTCATCTTGCCACAACCACATTAAAGGGGTTTCAGTGGAGAAACATGGTGTCCTGGTGTCCTGTTTCTTGTGTGGTACTGGATGGCTGAGACCTGTCCGAAGGCCATTGTATTGGACCACTGCAGATCTATTGTATTGAAAGGGTTGTTAGATGCTCTCTTTGAGCACTTAGAGTCTTTACTTTACTTACACTTTAAAGCTTTTTACTCTCAAGGTGGCTTTGCTGATTGCCATTACCCCATTAAAAAGGCTAAGAGACTTGCAGGCCCTGTCTGTCACATCCTCCTTTCTGGATTTTGCCCCTGGACTGGTCAAGGAGATATTGCACCCTATGCCGGATAATGTCCCTAAGGTGCCTTCTTCACCATTTCATCCTGCCATTCTTCATGCCTTCTCTCCTCCACCGTTTGAAACGGGAGAGGTTTAATAAGTCATGTCCAGTCAGGGCTGTTAGGGTTTACATCCACCGCTCAGGCCAGTGATATAAATCTGATCAACATTTGGTCTGCTTTTGGAGGGTGCAACCGTAGTTCCACTCCTTCCAAACAGACCGTAGGCGTATAATGAACGAGGGGTTGCTTCGCCTCTAGGAGTTATGACCCATACTACCCAAATTATTCCTGCTTCTAAGGCGCTATAAAGTTGTGTTGTTGTTGTATTTACACAACGTTTGTGCTGCGGCAGGCTGGTCCCCCCTGCACACATTCATCAGCTCTTATAGTGTGAATGTGGAGTCAACCCTAGGGTCTCTTAGGTCCTCTCAGAGTGGCTCCTTCCTGTACTCTCAGTATGGCGGCGTGGGTATTGACGCTTCCATTGCGTTAACACCATGACGTGTCTCGTTCCCATTTTCAGGGAACCAGGTAATATACATAATCCAGAGACGTATTTTTTAACCTTTCAGCATACATTGGTTGTGCGCTTGTGGTGCATTGTTGGATTGAAAGAGGACACTCGATAATATCCACTATGGTTTCAGACACCACTACAAATGTCTGTCCCCTTAAATAGTGCCCTATTCAAAGGTATAGTGGGCAATTTCGGACACAGCTCTGGTTTAATGGCACATTAGCCCCCTTGAGTTTTGAGGCTTACTACTGCATTTACTTACTTACTTTACTTACTACTTTAATACTTCTATGTTTTTAGCCTAAGGCTCAAATGTGACACTTCACTAACACCAAAACCAACCATAAATAAGGTAGTCTAAAATGTTTTTACTTATTGTTTTCTACTCATTCTTTTATTCGAGTATCAGAAACCAGTCCAGATCCTGAATGAAAGTGGATTTTTTCTTCTTAGGCCGTGTGTCCACCAAAGTGTTTTTTAGCCAATACGCCAGGCCAGAGACAATTTGTATAGAGACATGCCACTTCCTCAATCCTCAATACAACCAATACAACTATATAGGGAAAACCCGTAACGCCAAATATGGCGGTTGTATGCACATGTCCCGCCCCTCCCACTGGAAAGCCAATCGTCTGCTTTTAACAGTCAAGCCGGGAAACATTTAAGCCTATCGTCTGGTTCCACTGACTCATGCGCACAGTTGAAGTTTGCGACAGCGGAGACGAGAACCCTTGCACATGCGTAGTAAAAATATAACCTGTGGGGAAAAAGGCTTTTTAAACCTTATTTTGGGGCAAAGTCATCAAACTTTTTCAGCGATTTTTATCATATTTTACTGCTGTTTCTATACATGCAGTTTTTATGTCCCGGTAACCAGTGAAAGTGCAGTTCTGACTCTCTGCCCATTCATTTAGATAGGAGACTGGTCTTGTTAGTCCGAAATAGCTGCCCGGAGGCGTTACCAAGATGGCGGCCGAGTGGCATGACTTGCCTAAAAGGACTTTGACCAAGCGCTCTTCTGTTCTTCAACCACCTTGCTGCGGGCGCTTGAGAGCACTTCAGTGTTGCAGCCTTTTTATTCAGTTAAAACACTTTGGTGCTATGACCCGGAATGTTCACAGAAGTGTTATCTGATATTGCAAATAGTTTGTTTCTGAATATAAAAATGCCAATACAATGTAAAATATTTGCTCTGGCTCTTGTTTTAAATGATTTGTTACATTGATTTTCTTGTTGCTGTCGTCTGTTGCCATTGTACAAGCAGGATGTGATGTATGGTCTTGTTGTATTTGTCCTACCCTTCCTCCACTGTGATTGGATGGCTGGTTAAAAGTGACAGTGATGAGCGCTGCATTTTACCCAAAGTTTACATTTTTGGCGTCCAGTGTAGAATTAAGTGACCCATAGAATTAATTGAGCCTAGAATGTGCTGTAGTGATGGTAGGGTTAGTATTGGGATTAGGAGCAGGTGGGATTAGCTCAAATACAGTCCCTACTAAGGTCACTTATTCCAGTGGGTCACAGAATTTGGCACAACGGCAGAAAAAAACGTCAAGCATTTGAACAAACTTCTGTATTCTGTAAAATAGGTTGCATCGCTGTTTTACTCAAGATACCTTCCTAGGAGTGAGCAAATATGAGCATAATGCAGATTGATAGCTGAAAAAAAATCTTCTCAATAACATTTAAATATTTTAAATCACATTAAAAAAAAACAATCATAAAAAGACCTAGCTGTCACGATCACACACACAGGAGACGCAAGATCCAATCGCAGTATTTATTAAACAATCTGCAATCTACAATCTGCTCAATTACTGGGATTTCTAGGATTTCTACACAACCATTTCTAGGGTTTACAAAGAATGGTGTGAAAAGGGAAAAACATCCAGTATGTGGCAGTCCTGTGGGCGAAAATACCTTGTTGATGCTAGAGGTCAGAGGAGAATGGGCCGACTGATTCAAGCTGATAGAAGAGCAACTTTGACTGAAATAACCGTTACAACCGAGGTATGCAGCAAAGCATTTGTGAAGCCACAACACGCACAACCTGGAGGCGGATGGGCTTCAATAGCAGAAGACCCCACCGGGTACCACTCATCTCCACTACAAATAGGAAAAAGAGGCTACAATTTGCAAGAGCTCACCAAAATTGGACAGTTGAAGACTGGAAAAATGTTGCCTGGTCTGATGAGTCTCGATTTCTGTTGAGACATTCAGATGGTAGAGTCAGAATTTGGTGTAAACAGAATGAGAACATGGATCCATCATGCCTTGTTACCACTGTGCAGGCTGGTGGTGGTGGTGTAATGGTGTGGGGGATGTTTTCTTGGCACACTTTAGGCCCCTTAGTGCTAATTGGGCATAGTTTAAATGCCACGGCCTACCTGAGCATTGTTTCTGACCATGTCCATCCCTTTATGGCCACCATGTACCCATCCTCTGATGGCTACTTCCAGCAGTATAATGCACCATGTCACAAAGCTCGAATCATTTCTAATTGGTTTCTTGAACATGACAATGAGTTCACTGTACTAAAATGGCCCCCACAGTCACCAGATCTCAACCCAATAGAGCAGGGTTCCTCAACTTCGGTCCTGGAGGGCCGGTGTCCTGCACAGTTTAGCTCCAACCCTGATCAAACACACCTACCTGTGAGTTTCTAGTGATCCTGAAGACCTTGATTAGCTTGCTCAGGTGTGTTTGATCAGGGTTGGAGCTAAACTGTGCAGGACACCGGCCCTCCAGGACCGAAGTTGAGGAACCCTGCAATAGAGAATCTTTGGGATGTGGTGGAACGGGAGCTTCGTGCCCTGGATGTGCATCCCACAAGTCTCCATCAACTGCAAGATGCTATCCTATCAATATGGGCCAACATTTCTAAAGAATCCTTTCAGCACCTTGTTGAATCAATGCCACGTAGAATCAAGGCAGTTCTGAAGGCGAAAGGGGGTCAAACACAGTATTAGTATGGTGTTCCTAATAATCCTTTAGGTGAGTGTATTTACAGACACTAACAAGGTAACGAGAAACAGCTGAGCGCAATGAACAATGAGTGACAGAACAGGATGATGGGAAATGTAGTGAGAGTGAATGACACCGTGGGGAAATGAGGACCTCTAGTTGTTACCCAGGGAAACACATAACACTGTGACATAACCCCCCTCTACGGAGCGGCTACCAGATGCTCCAAGACACAAAAACGAGACAAGAGTCCAGGAGGGAGGTGGAATGGCGAAGAATCAGGGGGAGGGATGGTGGGCCAGGTCCGTGCAGGGGAACAGGAACAGGGGTTGATAGCTTAGCCGGCGGTCAGGGTGAAACAGACAGTCCATAGGGCGGCCAAGGCGAAGCAGACAGTCCATAGAGCAACCAGGGCGAAGCAGGCGATCCATCGGGCAGCCAGGGCGGAGACCTCCCATCGGGCGGCCAGGGTAGAGACTATAGTCCATCGGGCGGCCAGGGCGGAGACCTCCCATCGGGCGGCCAGGGCGGAGACGATAGTCCATCGGGCGGCCAGGGCGAGGACGACGACGCATCAGGCGGCCAGGGCGGAGACAAAACTTCAGGCGGCCAGGGTGGACCAGATAGTTCAGGCGGCCATGGTGGAGAAGACTCCTCGGGTGGCGACCCTTCAGGCGACCATGGTGGTGAAGACCAAGGTGGAACAGGAACAGACACCGATCCTGCTGGCACAGGAACAGACACCGGCTCCGGCTCAGGAACAGACACTGGCTCAGGAGGAACTGCGGACACGACAGGTCTGACAGGTACCTCCAGGATTTGTGCTAGATGTTAAAGGGTACCTATTATGGCATTTAAAATGTTCCTAATATTGTTCTGGGAGTCCCCAACAACAGTTTTACAAGCATGAAATGACAAAAAACACTTTTGTTGTCTTATAATATGCATTTATTTTTACCTGATTTGCTCACCGACTCCCATATGAATCGTTTAGCGAGTCATTTTTCCAAACCCCGCCTTTGCGTGACGCTAATCTGCGGTGATATGTTAGCTACCATAGCCCAAAGGAGTGATACCGAGCCGGCGGGGTGTCATTGGTTGTTGCGATAAATCTTACCCAGATACAATAGTGCTATTTTCTGATTGGCTAACAACACCAGACGAACAACACCAGAGGAGACGCGCTTGATTCCTGCCGGTTCCACAGTTAGAGCGGCGCGGCCAGAGTTTTGGGCGCTGCGGCATATTAAATATATTACAAATAGTTTTTCAGCGTGAGAAATACAATGTGTGGCGGGAGAGCGTGACAAAAGACCGGAATGAGTGACTGTCACGCTCAATGCGTGACACTTGAGAGCCCTGCACATATTTCAATACAATTGACATTAAAGACCTAGAAGCTGCGCTGTGCGTACACAACAGCACACAAAATAATTATTGAGCATGCTACATAAAACATAAAAGCAACAATTTATAATATTAATAATACTTACAGGTTGTGATTCGGAGGAGGAAGCTGATCCAAATAAACTCGGTACTGAGCCTTCCTTCAATATCAGCCGGCTCGCGAATCCATATTTGAAAGCATTTATGTTTGTGAAGCAATCATCTTCAAAATGACGCGAACACAGCAATACCGTCGGGCTATACATCTGTGGTATACCGGTAGTTGTATATATGAACTGTAGCCACTGATTCTTCAAATGCTCATCTCTGGGCAGATGAAAAAAATTTGCTTTTGCGTCGCACTTCAAAACACAGCGTCTCGTCGCCATTATGTTTTCACGTCTCCCCCTGGCTTCTACGAGTACGAGCGCAATGAGTGGGCGTATCTTATTCAAATAACTTGTACAAGTGACGTACGAAAGTTAGAGAAAATGCATCGTTCGTCTATCGATTCATATCAACGACTCAGAGTCGACTCTTACTTTTGAGAGACAATAACTTTGTCTACGGTGAACTTTCATATTTAAAAATTTGCAGGATGTTTTCGTTCACTTAGATCTATGTTACACACTACATGAAAGGTAATTTTCAAAATTCCATGATAGGTACCCTTTAAAAATAGTCTGACAACATCCTAGCGGCCACAAGAAGGGGGAAATGGAGCTCAGGCTCGGCAGAAGTGACGTGAACAGTCTCTGGATCGGCGGAAGCCATCTTGTACGGAGACACTGGCTCTGCAGAAGTGACGTGAAAAGTCTCTGGATCAGTGGAAACCATCTTGTACGGAGACACTGGCTCGACAGAAGTGACATGAAGCGCAGGCTCGGCAGACGTGCAAGATCGCTGGGGTGGCGTCGGCATGGCGAGCAGCTCGGGCACAACCTCTGGGAAGACCCAGAGGTCTTCCTCCTCCTCTGCCGTTTCTGATGGCGATGTGCAGGCTCTGGGCTGGACGGGATCATCTGCGGATGGAACACTCAAGGTGCTCTAGCCCAGACCTCACCAGACCAGGATCGATGAGGGACTGACGTGGAGAGTGGTGCCCGGGCTCACTTCTAGCACCTCCTCACCTGCGATCTCCCCGGGTTGCAGAAACCCTGGCCAGATGGGTTCCCTCGAAGGACGGTCCGTGTCCCATGGAAGGAGGCTCGGGAGAATCCACCGCCACGGTCTCATCAGTCAGGCGGGCCCACAATGCAAAGCACTGGAAGATGTTCATCCTAGGCTCCGCCTCACTGACTCGAGACCTCCCACTCTGTGGCACTTCCCTCCTCCCATTAATAGGGGGAGGGATACGGAACCCATTACCGCTGGACATTTGACGGATTCGTTCTGTCAAGCTCACACACACAGGAGATGCAAGATCCAATCACAGTATTTATTAAAGGGTAATCCGTACTCACAATCACAGTCCAGGCAAGGGTAAAAAATCCAATAGGGCAATCCAAAAACACGAGAAACAGGCAGATACAAATAACGGAAGCGTGGGGACATAATACAACAAATCCGTGACCAACACTGAAACAGACAGGGTATATACACAGACACTAACAAGGTGATGAGAAACAGCTGAGGGCAATGAACAATGAGTGACAGAACAGGATGATGGAAAATGTAGTGAGAGTGAATGACACCGTGGGGAAATGAGGACCTCTAGTGGTTACCCAGGGAAACACAACCAGACACTGTGACACTACCCAGGTTAGCTAATTACCCTAACACTCTGTAGATATCGCTCTCATTTAATACTGCTGTTAACACTTTTTCTAGTAAGGAGATGCTATGAGACCAGTTGTCCTGTTTGTTCATGTGTCGTTCGGCATAAAGCCTATAGACGCTCAGCACCATGTCACACTCCTACCATTTATAAAAATTTGGTGCTCCCATTTAAAACAATTGAAAAAATATGCTGTCTTTGGTGGACTCACGACCTTACGCTACTCTCATATTTATATTATTGTTATGCACTCATAAGTATTAATAAGCAATAATACTTTCAGTTCTGTATTATCGATTAATCCATTATATGGGATCTTATGTCATTTTAGCTCAAAATGAGGCGGACGTGATGCCCATGATCACAGCGTTGACTCATTCCTGTGTGGTAATACCGTGCAGCTTTAAGATGGAAAAGGAATATGTCACCGGCCTCCAGTTTCTGTGGGTCACCAAAAAAGATGGCTACATGTTCCACACTAATACGGGCAACATCTTAGACAACTTCAAAGGCCGCACAAGGCTCCTGGGAAACCCGGATGAGCAGAACTGTACTGTGGAGATGGATGATGTGCAAACTTATGACAACGGGCCATTCTGTTTCAGAGCAGAAAAAGAAAACAAGAAATACAGCTTTAACAACCACTGTGTGTTCGTTATAATGCAGGGTGAGGAGATATAAACTCACTTGAGTTAATATACTTGTGAAAAGTTGCATTTACACCAAGTGTAATTTATTAATCACCTCCCAGAATTAATATAACAACTTTATGTTTCTTGTTAAAAAACAAGCATCTCCCAACAATCCTGTGATGTCATCCCTCCCTGAAGACATCGATCCCGGGACACGCGTCACCGTCAAATGCTCAGTCAACCACACATGCTCCTCTCACCCTCCCAAAATCAGCTGGAGCGTCCCAACAGCCCGAGAAACTATCAGCCACAATCTCATGGGTGGAGGCGTCTGGGAAACAGTGTCCGCTGTGACCTTCATTCCAACTGGATATGAAGAGAGAGATGAAATTGTCTGCAGTGCCACGTTTTGGGGTGGTAAAACACAGAACCACACTGCCATCCTGAGTGTTAAGAGTGAGTATCGACTGATGCAGTTACATCCAAGATGTTTTGGAGGATCTTTACTTCAATTTGCATTCATGAGATTTGGTTTTTGCATAGGTCTGTTTATTAATATGACTGGTCTAAAAAAACCTGAAATGTATGATTTGTGAGATATGTGACTATTAATTATTTGAACAAAAATATTATAGGGATTCAAGAGGTTGGATTTGAGCCTTATGTCATTGCTTCTTCACTTGGGTTCATCCTCGTTTGCATACTTGCTGGAGTCTTCATTTATAAAAGGCGACACAGGTTTGAATGTTTTTTGTTTTTGCTTATACTCATCCTTCAGAATATCTGTATTTTGATGTCTCTATCTCAAACCGACTAGTGCCATCTGGAGCTCAAAATATCCATTTTTCTGCTTGTAACTTGAATTTTCTCTTTTTTTTAAAGAGGTTCACCCAAAAATTAAAATTATCCCATGATTTACTCACCCTCAAGTCATCCTATGTGTATATGACATTGTTCTTTCAGGCAAATACAATCGGAGTTACATATACAAAAAAAAGAAAATGTCCTGGCTCTTCCAAGCTTTATAATGACAGTGAATGGCTGTTTCTGTTTTGAAGTCCATAAAAGTGCATCTATCCATCATAAAAGTGATCCACACGGCTCCGGGGGGTTAATAAAGGTCTTCTGAAGCAAAACGATGCGTTTGTGTAAGAAAAATAACCATATTTAAAACTTTACAAACTGTAATCTCTAACTTAAGCTAACGTAAAGTTTTAAATATGGATTTTTTTTTTCCTACAATGTAAAAGTGTTATTCTCTTTATGTTGCAGACACCAATCACCCGGAACCAATGCAAATCTGAGAGCACAATACAAGTCAGTGTTTCATTCTTAAAATAAATAAGAATTCCTTAAAAAAAAAAAAAATTGTCATACATTTTTCTAATAAAAAACACTAATGACAGATTAACTTTAACAAATGTACAGGTGAACATTTATTCAGTTAGAGAACATTTGTTTCTGTATTAGTTCATCATTTTGAGTGCACCACAGTGTTGACACATATTTGACAAATGTTTTAGAGTTGCATTTGCACGCTGAACAATTACATATAAAATATCTTGGTAACATTTTACAATACGGGTGCACTAATAGGCTATGCATTAATTCATGCGTAAATAATGCATAGATATGTGTTAATATATAACTCATGAAGAACTAAACCATTAATTAATGATTACTGCATCAGCAACATATAAAGATTCTATATGGTTAATATATTAAGTAATATATTAATTGTTATTAATTAAATGTGTCATAATGTATTAATTCCTTAATAACATATTTTATTAACTAAGTGTAAATTAATGCGTTAATTACCACAATTGGTCAAAGCAATGTACTTCAACTTCGAATTCGAATTGTCTGCTTTAATTAATCATTAGGTATTATTTGTAAATGTATCATTATGTTATGACTTTACTTATTGAGGCACATGACTATTAACTAATTGTTAAGTGTTACAGTTAGTTAATAGTCATGTGCCTCAACAAGTAAAGTCATAACATAATGATACATTTGCAAATCATTACCTAATGATTAATTAAAGCAGACAATTCGAAGTTGAAGTACATGACTTCAACCCATTGTGGTAATGCATTAATTTACTCTATTAGTTAATAAAATATGTTATGAAGGAATTAATACATTATGACAGATTTAATTAATAACAATTCATATATTACTTAATATGTTAATCATTTAGAATCTTTATTAGTTACTGATGCAGTAATCATTAATTAATTGTTTATTTTTATATGAGTACATTAACACAGGATTATCTGTGCATTAGTTAAGCATGAATTAATGCTTATTAGTGCACCCGTATTGTAAAGTGTTACCAATATCTTCATAGAATTCACAGCCTCACACATTCTTGCTTTTACACACCACTCACTGATGACACTTCTCTCTTCACAGGCCAAACAACACATGTAAAGTGTCAGAAAACAAGCAGTTCTCCAAACCTCAAATGCCATCACCAAAGAGGTACAGTGCATTTCTGTATTTCAAGGTCTAAACCCATTACATGGCATGGTGCACAGCAAAATAATACTATTCAGTCTACGAGCAGAGTATCATAATAAACGTTGCAACAGATTCCTTTGACTCCAGTTGCCATGAAAAATACAGATATAGGCTATGTGTGATTTTTTTTTCTTTTTTTTTTTTCTTTTTTTCCTTTTCACCATGCACCTCAGTGAGCCAAAATCCTGCTCAGTGAGTAGATCATTTATTTGTTGTTTACATTATTAAACTGTGGAAAATATATTCAAATTCTATGAGTTTCAAATGCTGCCCTGAAATAAGTTATCGACTGATCTCTGTGTCATTTCTTTCTTAATTATTCAATTTAGGGTTATGATTATGAGGCAGATTATGCCAACATTGAAGATCTCAACGTGTATGGAAATGTCTGATGATAAAGTAACAAAACAAGGTTCAACACAGTGTTTTTTTAAAGAACAAAATAAATAAAGCAGATTGTATACTTTTAGAACTATAATCACTGTCTGTTTTTGAGTCTCTATCATGTATTGGCTATTTAATGCGGTTGTCTCTGCTCTACTATGTCATTTATCAATGCTTTCCAGCACGTTTGTCAGTGAACATAACCATAAATAAATATAAAATGGATGAGTCAGTGTCATACAGCGATGGTTTATTTGCTTAAATTACAGTTTTTTTCAGTCACTAACAAGCATTTGTCCAATCAGTTGTCACATTTTCAAAACTCTACACACAATTAGCACAGCATCGGTCTTTTGTGGCCTTACTATTCACACATTTCATGTTGTTTTCACACAATATGTAGTCAGTGAACACATTTTCACAATGTTTACATTTTCTTAACCCTAATATGCTCTTAGTTTCCTGTTTACACTCAATATGACCCCAAAATGTATAGAATGATTGTAAAAAAAAAGTACATTTTTAATAATACATATAATATATTATTTTTGTTTTTGTTCACTTCTCATCTATACAGTAATGCTGTGTTTTTGGATATACAAAGTACTTTTGTACCTATTTACCACACAATTCCTCAACTATACCATTAGCTTGCATGTGAAATATTTAATTGTTATGCAAAAAATACTTAAATGATCATCTAAATTAAATATAAGTTGTTTCTGGACATTGATCTAGGTGTTAGCTGTATAATTCTGCCATCTACTGGTCAAAGAAAAACATGAAGGAATTACAATTTAAGAAATAAATAGTTTTGTCCATAGATACTCAGCAGAGGGCAATAGAGATCCATTCATTGGCCAACTGCTCATATCATAACTTTTGTGATACATTTTGTGAATTTATATATGTATTAACATTATACAAGACATTAAAAATAAAAAATCTTTCAAATAGTAGAATTTTGGTAGATTTTGATGTGTTTTTATATGTCTGTTTTTACAAAATACCACAGAAATTGCCACATAAGAAACACCTAAAGGACAAGACTTAGAATCAGATTGTAGTTGCATATTTATTTTAATGAACCAAATGTGAAAAATAAATTAATTTAATAATATACAAAAAATATATAGCAGCAATATGCAGAAATGAACAGGAGTGAAGAGTGAACACTGAACAATAATAAAAAAAAAAAATCACATTCTGAACACTGAACATAAAAGCAGTAACAAGCTACAAAAAAAAAAAAGATTACATAAAAAAGCACAGTCCAGAATGTTGTGCATGAACAAGTATCATGAACAAAAGTCAGTCCATGCACATCTGGCACAAGTACGCTGTGTGAGCAGCACAAAATGCTCTTTTGCAGTTTGCGCACTACTTCTCTGTTTTTGCATCCTTGGCCCGTGGACAAACCTGACACCTTTTCCTTTTGGATGGAGTTTCAGTGGAGGGTCCTGGAGCGTTGCAAGCATCTTTTTTTTCTCTTCAGCATTGCTGCAGAGGCTGGTGCATGCGGCAGGCTTTTTCGTCGCTCCATGTGAGGGGACACCAGAGCTTTCCCCAGCTCTTCTAGAAAGAGCCTCCTTTTAAAATTCTTCCCTCTCTCCCATGATGGATTTATCTCCCTCCAAACCACAAAGGCATTTATGGAAGATACATCCAGGATGGTGGAGAAGACAACCATTGGCCAATGATTTGCTTTTCGCTTGCAACTGTAGCATGCAATCATCTGCAATATTGCAAACACACACACACATACAAATTAGTATATCTGCTGGCAAAAGAAATGCCACTCTGTCACCAACTTTGAATAAAAATTAGCAAAAAAATGCATCAAAATATAAAATTTGTAAATACCTTGTCAAGGTTGTCAACTCCACCTTTGCACCGATTGTAGTCCAAGATGACCTCTGGCTTCTTGTCCTCCCTGTCACTCACTCTGGCATCTTTGTGACATGTGCTCATCAGCAGCACATTTTTACCCCTTTTGGGGCAGTATGACACAAGACTGTGTGTCTCAGTGAAGGCAAAGATCGAGGAAAAACAAACTCGGTCCCTCGTTAACAGAAGGGCAGGTGGGAGTTCAGGCTTGTTTTTCCTAACTGTGCCAACCATGGTCAACTTCCTTCTCAGGAGCACCTGGCCAAGGGCATGTGATGTGAAGAAGTTATCGCATGTTACTGTGTGTCCCTGGAGACCAGTGGTCAAATCAAGGACCACACGCATGCCCTGATTTCTTTCTGGCTGCCCATCTTGAGGCTTGCCGGTGTAAACTTGCATGTTCCATGCATAGCTTGTCCTGGCGTCACATGCTGCCCAGATTTTTATCCCATATTTCGCCGGCTTGCTGGGCATGTACTGCTTGAAGGAGCAGCGACCTCGGAATGGCACCAGGCACTCATCCACTGTAATGTCCAGGCCAGGGTTGAACATTAGTGGCAGATGCTCAACCCATAAATTCCACACATCACGAATGGGTGCCATCTTGTCACTTTTGCGCCATGCAGGTCTTGTGGCCCTGTCATCAAATCGAATGACTTTACTCAATCTTCTGAATCTCCTTAGCGACATGACAGCCCGAAAAATTGCCCGTCCAGTTTCAGCCTCCCACAAACTGGACAGGGCCTCATTGTTGGAGCGATACACTCCTGCAAGAAGGAGCAGACCAATATGCTTCCATGTCGGACCAGTCCACATCCCTACAGTCATCCCAGTCATCCCCAAACACACGGTTTCCTTCCAGATTTGTCATTTCCACCAAGGTATTTTGGATTGTAGATGGAAAAAATAACAAAAAAGAGGACTTTATGTCCTCTACACGAGAAATTGCAAACCTTGTTGGTCCAGGTGTCAGCTTTATCACTCGTGCAGCTGAAGCTCTCCCTGGCCCCTGTGGAGGTGGAGCAGTAGTCCAGGTTATATTTCCATTTTTAGATTGAAAGGTTTGGTCTGCATCTGCCTCTGCCTCCTCACAGTCCTCATCTGATTCCTGGAACTCCTCTTCCAACCCTGTGTTATCTTCAGGAGGATTGCAGTCCTCTGGTTCAGAGTCATCTGCTTCAGTGTCCTCTAGGCATGATTCAGTTTCACTTGAATCAAGCAGGTAATCCAGGGTCTCCAGGAGAGTGTAACTCTTTGCCATACTGCCAGCACAGAATAAACTGTGTTCAGGACACCAAAGACCCTCTTTTATACCTTTCGCCGTGGGAACAATTTCTTTGTTTTCAAAACAAAGTTGCAGCTCTTAGATATTAGAGTAAACCTTCTCAAAGTTGAACAGGTCAGTTGTCTTTCATCTCTCCCTTGCTCTCTCTGCATGTGTGTGTGTGTGTGTGTGTGTGCATGCATTAGGGCTCACTGATTAACTCACACATGCTCTACATTTGTGGCTGATTTCATTTGACAAATTCCATACAGATGCTCTCTGTGACAGTCACACCTCTGTGTGTCTGTGTGTGTGTGTGTGTGTGTGTGTGTGTGTGCGTGTGTGTTAGTGCGCATTAGGTCTCACCACTTTTATCTTTGTTATGCATTTGTGGCTGATTTTATTTGGCTGTGGCAGTCATATCTGTGTGTGTGTGTGTGTGTGTTTGAGTGAGCATGTCTTTTCTACATTGCATTTTTGCTTTAGTACCAGGCCTTCATTTCTGTGTGGAAATTTTCAGATTTATGCTGGAATTATTGGTTTTATTTGTCAATTTCTAAAAAGAAATGCTTTCAATTGGAGTCACACCTGTGTGTGTGTTTGTGTGTGTGAGCATGTGTGTGTGCAAGTGATCATGTTCATTCCACATTGCATCCACATTGATTTATAGATTTTTTTTGACAAATGAAAAATAAAAAACAAATTTTTTTCGATTTTCCCATTCATTTCAATGTGGGGTCATATTGACCCCAAAGGTCATGAGTGTGACTTTTTTTTTTACATACATTTAGAATAACCGAATCAAGCCCAGTTTTTTTTGTGTGTGTGTATAGATAGATAATTTAGAAAAAGTCACAAGATTTTATTCCACTGAGATAAAGGGAACCATTATTTTTAACTAAAGAAAAGTCGATTGGGGTCATATAGACCCCAAAGCACAAATGAGGGTCAGACAAGCTATACCTCCCAACAAAATAATGGATTGTTTTTGTAGCATTTACGAATGTTAACACACACCATCCCACAATAGCAAAAACAATATTCCAAACCTTAGATACAGTATTAAAACCTCTTCTTTTGCAATGATATCAGTTCATATATATATTTATATATCAACAATATATTTATATATTTCAGCTGATAATAAACAAACAATTGAATAATTGACACACAGCTGATTTATGTTGGGTAAACTGGGCCAAGCACAGCTGATTCCAGTCTGGCTTAGACTCAGTGGGAGGGGTTATTTTTTTCTATTACATTGACACTTATACAGTAAAAGGAGGACTTTGAGGAGTGATGTTTTTGGAAACAGAAACAGAAAAAGACAAACACTGAAATGTATGGACGAGGAAGAGTAAGAGCAAGGGGCCCAGGGAGAAGAGCAGGCCCAGTGAGAGATGCAGTGAGAGGTGCAGTGAGAGATGCAGTGAGAGATGCAGTGAGAGATGCAGTGAGAGGTGCAGTGAGAGGTGCAGTGAGAGGTGCAGTGACAGATGCAGTGAGAGGTGCAATACCAAGCGGTTTTATCCCAGGTGCATCGCCTTGGATAATATCAGATGTGATGTTGATGAAAACGTGGCCTAACCCTGAAGATCGCAGAGATTAGATACAGTAATTTTGTGCTTTAGTGAGAGGTGCAATACCAAGCGGTTTTATCCCAGGTGCATCGCCTTGGATAATATCAGATGTGATGTTGATGAAAACATGTGGCCTAACCCTGAAGATCGCAGAGATTAGATACAGTAATTTTGTGCTTTTAGTACAAAAAAAGTACTAAAGTACACCCTCCATATAGCTCCTCCATATCCCAGGCTGGCCTCTTCGGCGGTGCCGTCTAGGACTCTGCCCAACAGTTCTCGGCCACCCAGAAGCAGACTGAGGCGAAAAAACGCCTCAGTCCGCTAGCCGCCAAGCGCGCCCTCCTGCGACTTCCGCTCCCTCCCAGCAGCAGCCTTCACACGGGCCGTGCCGTGGAGGTGGTCGCAGGAAGGCGCCCCAGACCGTACTAGTCCCGCAGCCTGCCGAACGCCAGGCAATGCAGCGCTCTCATTACGGGCAGCCCAGAGATGGGTTGCAGTTCTTTCCAGGAAGTGGTTGCAGTGCCACTCCTTCCCCCGGTGGAGGGCCGGGGGAGAACCTCTTCTTCCAAAGAACTGAATTTCCCATCTCTGAGCCCCCAGATGGCAGTGTGCGCCGCTTACGAGCCTCGCCACTTTCTTCCCGCTTTGTCGACAGACCCCTGACAGAGCAGGCCCCCGTGGAACGCTGGTCCGTGTGGCTCCTGGATGGGACGAGGCAGGTTTGAGGACCCTACCATCACTTCCGCTAGAGCATCGTCCACGAGACATGCCTACGCATTGAAGTGGAAACTCTTCGCCAACTGGTGCTCTTCTCACCGAGAAGACTCCAGAAAATGCCTGATCAGTGTCGTGCTTTCCTTCCTGCAAGATGGGTTGGAGCGAAGGCTGTCTCTCTCCACCCTGAAAGTGTATGTTGCTGCTATCGCCGCACATCATGACGCAGTCAAAGGTAAGTCCGTGGGAAAGCTCAACCTGGTCATCAGGTTTCTCTTGAGCACTAGCGCATGGCGCCTAGTTAACAGACATCTGCAGAGCTGCAGGCTGGGCGACACCTAACACATTCGCCTGATTCTACAATCTCCGAGTGGAGCCGGTGTCCTCTCATGTACTCACTTCAACCAGCCGGTACTAGGATCTGCTCAGGTGTCTTCGCTTGCTCGCCATTTCACTCCATGGACTGGATACGTGTGATATTTCCTCAGGTGAGCTTCCCCGACAAGCCCTGAGTTCCTCCAGCACTGTTGACGTCAACGAGTTATGCCTCCGGCAGCATTCTCATTGGCTAGGTTCCCCCTCTGGGCGACCCCCACATGTGTATTTCCACTGTAAGCCTCTCTGAGCATGAGTCTTTCCCTTGGCAAGGGAAAGACACCTTCCACCCCTGGGGTTGAAACGGTCCGCCCTGCAGGATGGACACCCCAGTGTTTTTCCATATGCAGCCCTCTCCGGGTCATTTGTGTATTCTGTAATTATTCCCTATTAGAAAGTATTAAGGGGTGTGTTAGGTAGGGTTTTTGTAGGATAAAAATAGGGCCCTGAAGTTCCCATATATAGGTAGGCTATGTATACCCTTCCCATAGGCCTCTGATTTAGAGTTGTCAGGCTTATATAGTGGGTAGTGCCAATCTGTGGTAGTGGACAGGTTGGCCTTATTATATGAAAAATGTCTAGTCATGCCACCTTCATCCGACCATCAAACAGACATTTCTGCGTGAGATGGCTTACTCCCTATCTGGTGTTTTTATACTGAGGCCACCGCTCCGTCAAGCTCCAAATAGAACCACACAATCAAGGGTTGGCCCTCGTCGGGCCACATTGATAGCCACCTTATACTAGAGTAGTAGTTCTCCTCTCACTTTAGAGGGTCGTTTTGAGATTATAGCTCTGAACTTCAGACATGTAATATTCGTGTGTTGGCCCTCATGGGGCCGCCTCGATATCTAGCTTGTCTTAGTATCTAGGATTGTTTTGGTGGCAGTCTGCTAAGCATTCTCGTCTCGAGCCTCTCAGTATCTGAGTGTAGGTTCCTTAGACCATCAGGAGATTGTATTCCTGTAAATCTAGTTTCTAAATCTAGTCTCCCTGTACTGGCCTCCTCTTGCTACAAGAGTCGTCAAGAGTTTTGCATGAGGCGCAAATGCTAGTGGTGTAACAGGGTAGATAGCAGCATAGGTAGCAGACTTCCTTCAAAAAGCCTCCCATGCAAATATCAAATGAGCGTTGTCAGGACTTTCTCTCTAGAGAGTAAGAAGCAGTGTGCTCAGGCCTCCGCCCTTGACAGCATCGAGTGTAGTAGCTGGCAGCAAGGCCTTGAGTTGAAAAAGGATTTTTCTTGTGAGTCCCTTAACACCACCTGGGGTCGGCAAACGCGCCGGCGCGTTTTGCACGATTTTTTTCACATAACAGCAAAATACTCACTTAAGAAATATGAAAAAATAAACTGTTAAATGTCTACTTTTTTATGTGTCCACTTACAATCGAAATAAAACATTGTGCTTTTGTAAAATAAAGAAAATAAACAGGGTGTGCTTTCGGTCTCCGTGAACTTTTTTTCTGGTGCACGTCTCTAAACTTAAACAAAACTCACCGAATACTATTCACCCAGGCATGAGCAATATATATTTATAATCATTTAAGTGTGTACTTTTAAATGATCTAATTCAAAACTAAAACAAATATTCTCTGTTTATGTAATCTATATAAAAAGAGAGAGATGTCAGTCATTCTCATTTCAGCTAATTATCTTTTAATGGGACCACGCCCACGGAGAATGCACACTATTCAAACGCAAATGTTCTGAGGCAACATATGCAAACTGTCAACCCCCACATCAGCTGGATAAAACAACAAATTTAGGCCTAGTTCACACGGACACGGGTATTTTTATAACCGGAGTTTTTCTTCCTGCGTTTAAAAAAAAATCTCTGTCCACATGAAAACGCAAAAACATGCTATCAATCGCTGTCAAGAGCATGCAACACTAGCAGGCGGCGATATAACCGTAACCGTAAAGCCACGTTGGCCAATCAGAAGCCGTCAGCGGTGCACAATCTGATGTCGAAAACAGCGGATAACGGCACACACTCTGACGTTGCAAGGCAAAAACTCCGGTTCTGAACTGGTTGCAGTTCCACTCTGAGGGCGCTCACAGGACGAGTGCAGAATGAATGGAGGTCTATGGAGTTATACCCCTCCATAAAAATCCACTTTTCTCAGGATATAATTTTTTGTCTAGTAATTTGACTGTTATTTTCGAAAGGAGATGCAAAGAAATTACAGATTGCTGGGTGTTAGATTTTTTAGAGTCACTTATTTGCTTTAAAAAGTCTTTTAAAATGTCAATGACGTCATACAATCAGCGTCCATTAGCACAATGCTAGCGTGTTATGGGCAACAACAACTAGAAAAAAAATCTTAATAGGTCAATTTAAGCCTTCTCATTATATTATGTATTATTGTTTTTTTATTAGTGACACATTTGAGGAGAGCATAGGCTATATTTCAAAACTTTCTGAAAATACATTGAGAATTAACTGCATAGTTACTAGAAATGTTTACCTTGGATATTATACAATTTGAATGTATAAAAAATTTGTGGAAAAATACTTTTTTTTTTCAAGATGTTTCCTCTCTGAGAACTGTGTAGGTCCATATAGCCTATTTGAACAGGATTTGTTTCCAGGTAAGACTATGTATTAAAAATGTACTTTTGACTTTAATTTCTATTTGTGTGTATATATATATATATTTTTTTTTTCTTTTTTTTTTTTTTCTCGCATTCATTCTTGTGACACACCTGAATAAAAGGCTCATTAATATGCAAGCTCATTAATATGCAGGTCATTGTCTTCTCAGGTGTGAATCACAGCAAGCCACGCCCCTGTGCATATTGCCTTTCCAAACAAAAAGTGTTTTACAAAATTTAAATCAATGTATTGTTTTATGTGAATGATTAGGCAGGGTGATTTTCAGATAATTTTGAAGCAAAAAAAAATAGGCGACAACATCCATTAGTCAATAGTATTGTGGACACATATTTAGTATTTGTTTGTGGCCTTATTTCAGAAACTTTTAATTTTTCGTTTTTTGAATAACCATGCATAAACATTATTCTCTAAAAAATACAAACATGTACATACATGTTGCTCACATATTATGGTAGCCTTGTTTGTGCTAAATAGAATCTAATTACACCTTTGCCATTAATATGTTTATAAGCAACTGAAAAAAACACAAATGTCAGGGCATGTCAAAACATCTCAAGGACATCTAAAAGCCCTTAGACCGAAGAGGGTTAAATAAAATAATTAAAGTCATAAGGTTGAATGCTGTTGGCCACTTACTGAGGCCTCCATTCCCTTGGGTACATCCTTCGGGATACATCCTTCAGGGTCATGCTGGTAGTGCTCCCCTTGTTAGGGTCATTAATTAGAGTACTTTGCTACCCATAGCTTGTATGTTATCACCTTTCATCACCCAGGCTCAGGTAGAGACAGATTAGTTACTCCCTCCTATTTGGGATGGTTGAGTGTTCTCCCTTTGAGTGTTCTCCCTCTCACCTGTGATATTCCAAGCTGTAGGCCTTACATTAGGCCTCCTCGAACCTCCGGTAGCGTGATATTGTACTCTCCTTGCTTAAAGGGTTGCTAGTACTTCTGCGGAGTACACTGCCAGTTGGCAATGTTAAATAAGTATAACCAGGCACACATAAATGTCTGTGAGAGCACCTAGGCTTCTGAAGGCTAGCTATGCTAACATCCTCGCTATCAAGAAGTTAGGCTAACCCTAACCCTAATCCTTAATAGGCCTCCTGGATGGTGGCTCCCCAACGCGTTAGATGATTAGCATTGCAAAGGCATTAAGTATCATGTTGCAGTCCCCATGGAGCCTCCCTGATTTTAGCCCACAGCCTGGTCAATACTTATCAGGTTGAGCATAGTGTTCCAGAATCACTCTGTTTGAATACTTAACTCCCTAAGGGTCGGAAGGTCGAAGGACTCCTCCCTGTCTAGGCCGCCCTAGAGCTGGAGGCGCTCCCCTTTTTAGGGTCCCTTTTAGAGTCCCCATTTAGACTTGATTTCCATTTGTGTTTCCAATTCAATTTCATTTTCTACTGACTGTTGGTCTCTAATGCATCTTCAAAAACAACGGTAGATAGCATTGTTTTTGTTAGTTAGTTGTTTTTGTTAGTTATTTGGAGAGTGATCGCCACTTTTCAGTTTTATTCAGCTTAGTTATTTAAGGTTTCGTATGTGCTGAAGATTTTGGGTTTATTTCTGCATTTTCCTTTTGGTAGGTAGTTTTAGAGGTTTGGGTTAAATAGTTATGGGAGTTATGTTTTTATTTTTCATTGATTTGGCGACACTCTTGTTTTCGTCTTTCTTTTACATTTATAATGTGTTTTGTAACGTATAATATGCTGTAACACCCCCTTTTCTTTTTAGGTGTTACCCTGAGGGGGTTCAACAGAAATTCGACTGGTACTGAAATAGAACCACTTCACTCAACAAATATAAATTTTCCTATTTTATTTCACACGTGCATATAATTGCCCCCACCAATAAACAATATAAGGAAACCAATAGTCTTTGTCTCTGTGTAAATGAGACGATAATATAAACAAAACTTATCGTCAGTGTCCAGTCTTTAGATGAGTTGGAATGATGATGGTGAAGAGATGAGTATCAAACCCAGTGGTTATTTGAGATCGACGCAATGATATTATCCAATAATCCAGTATGAGTATGAGGTGAAGATAGTAAATGGCATTTGGTGCCTCGCTACAGTGTGGTGATATCCAGATCCCCTACGTCTCTCTTCCAGGAGACGTGTATCCGATCATCCAAACGATGCAGAACAACAAGAGTGGTTTGAAACAATGGTGATAAATGACTAATAATGAAAAGTCCTTTCAACAAAAGAAAGCAAAACAGCTAACATCAGACCTTCATTCAGCTTCATTCAGCTAATCAGCTAACATCATTACAATTACATCCAGAGATTTGCACAGTTAGCCCATACTCACGTTTGAGCATAAACTCCATGAGTTCTCAAACCAGGACTTCAAATGAGTAATCAGGTAGCATTTAGATGAACCATGCGGTTTCCCTCTACCAAACTGAACTGACTTCTTCTTCTTCTTCTTCTTCTTCTTCTTCTTAGATTTGATTGGCGGTTGGCAACCAGCATTTAGGAGCATTACCGCCACCTACCGGACTGGAGTGTGGAACAGAACTGACTTCTTCATGGGTTACCAGGCTTATATCTAGTAGCTACCATGCACTAGTGCCCTCAAATGGCTATTAGTTGTACTACACTTGACCCAGGTAACTTTTCAGGCAATAGTCAGAAATTACTATATAAAAAAACTCAGGTAACATTTGAACCGTTACAATGCATCTCATCAATTTAAACGTCTTCAACTCTAATTCTTGTCGTCTTGGTTGTTTCTGCTACTCGCACACATGGCAACAGTTGTATCTCACGTAAATGTTGCGCAATCATCCCGTTAACATATTTAAGCATGTAACAATCACCATAAATAAATTATATAGCCATAAGTGGCAGTCATCAGGGTCCAAGCATTAATGACTAATGTGAATGATTTGTGATCCAGTTGAAATGTATGTTATGATTGGCATTATGGAAATGTGATTGTGTGTTATGCTAGAGTAGTAGTTGCTTGTGGGTGTTCTCAGGGCTTTAATCCAAAGATAACTTAAGGAATATATAAGTAAAATCGGACATGAACAAGTTCTTCTTTAGCCTCTTTCTGTTTATGTCCTTCCCTTTACTTTTTCAATTTCCTCTTTCTACCACCGTCATAATAAAGGTCCTCACAACAACATCCACTTTAACTGAATAGATACTGCTGAATTAACATTCAAACAACACACTGGATCCTTCACTGGAAACCGAAAGTGACTCACTCTCGCTAAATGTTTACTTTTTGAATTCTTGCACTGAGAACAATTAGTCAAAGGAAATTAGAAATAGGAATCAACAGTCGACACCATTATGACTAAACTTTGCTAAGAAGTATTTCCTACTAAAGCAATCCAGTATTTGACTCTGGTCAAGCGTATCCAATAGTTCAGTTTCAGTTCAGTTTTTTATTTTATTTATAAAGCACATTTAAAAACGGCCACTGGCCGACCAAAGTGCTGTACACATGAAACTAATGAAAATGAAACTAATAAAATTTTGTGACATACATAATGAAAAGTAATTCAGAGCAGAATAATCATTGTAAGCTAAAAGCAACCGAAAATAAATAGCTTTTAAGACAAGACTTGAACTCAGACAGAGAGGAAGATGATCTAATATGCAGTTGGAGATTGTTCCATAGTGTAGGACCGCCCACTTCAAAAGCTTGATCTCCCCTTGATTTTAGCCAGGTTTTAGGTATCTGAAGAAGAAGTTTAGTTTCAGATCTAAGACTTCTAGAGGGAGAGTAGAAATGTAGTAAATCAGATAGATAAGAAGGTGATAAATAATTTAACGATTTATACACCATTAAAACTAAAATTTTATATTCATTTTTAAAATGTATAGGTAGCCAAAGAAGGGATCTCAAAAGGGGGGTGACATGGTCAAATTTCTTTTTTCCCATAAGGAATCTCGCTGCCGCATTTGGAATAATCTGAAGGTGGGCCGTTTGGGACTTTGGTATACCGAAATAAAGAAGGTTACAATAGTTGAGACGCGAGGTAATCAGAGCATGGATCGCAGTCTTTAACGAGCGTTTAGGGAGATAATAGTCCACCACCAGTCTACTGGGTATTCCCCTTACGTTCTTATGTTTGGACAAAAGCCCCATTTACCAGTTGACTTTCTGTTGGGACTGGATAACCATGCCCAGAGTGAAGTAGACTGGGTGGTGGACTATGAAGATAATTTGGAACGAATACTGTATTTAGTAAGGTCCGAGCCCGCCTTCAATGTGCCACAGAACACCGTGCCCGATCAAATGACCTTAAGGTACGTCATGGACAATTAAGGGAAGGCTAGGTTGTGTATCAGAGAGCTCATAACATAAAAGGCAGGAATAAGATCCAGGATGCCTGGGATCCAACCCCCTATAATGTGGTCCGGTGCCCAGATGGACATGGAGCTGTGTATGCTATTGCCCCTGCAGATGGAGGTGGTAATATTAGACACATTCATCGTTGTGAGTTGCGACCAGCTTATACTCCCTCGAATGATCCTGGACTTCTGGATCTATTTGACCATCAGGAAACTTTAAGAGACGAAGGCATGGTAGTTGTGTCCCTAACGCCTGAGGGTGTATCTGCCCAAGACCAAGCTACTACGCCTCAACCTTTACAGGAAGATAATACTAACTTCTGTACTTCAGTAGTAGATCATGCAGAGGACCATCAGCCTCAACAACAGGAGGAAACTGTAATAAGGCGTACAGTACAAGGAGGGCAACAGCTGGATGTCATTCTAACCCATATCGTCTCCCTCGGTCAGCCCCTACTACTGAAGTCCAGCTTAATGATCAGGTTGCTCTCCCTATGATAAGGCTGTCCAGCAATGGTTTGAACGTAATGTTCCGCCCCTGGTTGTAGTGTTGATGTAATCGACAGGACGTCGATTTTAATCTAGGGAGGGTAGATTGTAATGGGACATGGTTGGGGCACTACAAGTCCCATCAGCCCCAGCGCTATATAAGTGTAGCAGTATGAGTTTAACTCATAACTAATCTGCGTTCTTTTGGCCAATCAGTGCCATAGCCCTCCCCATAAATACGGTAGTAGCCCTTCTGACTGTCCTCTTGCTCGCTGGCGACGGAAGTGCGTCATACTTCCGGGTCACGCACTCTGTGTTTTGCTGCTGCGCGTCTGCAGGTAAAGTAGCGACTCTGCTGTCTCTGAACCTCTTTCACTGTTATTGGCTGCCGTTATGTTTATTATGCATTGAACGATCGTAGTTCTCCGGTTGGCGGGCCAGTCCATCACTCTGTTGCTCAACGCATTTACAAGCGGATGATACTGAAAGCTGCCTGTACTGTTTGTACCCGTTGAGCTGCTTCCTTCTGGGTGATACAAAACACTGCTTGATCGGTATGTAGGATACACGGTGTAGGATTTATTTGTTTGATTTGGGGTTAATTTATTTTTCTTTATAAATAACAGGAACTGGGCTGGCTCAACTGGGGATTCTCTTCAGCCGCAGAGCATTCACTAGCTGCTGTTTTGCCTGGATGTTGTTCATCAAATGTGTCTGTTGAACATCGTATCAACCATTTTAACCTTATTTACTGTCTGCACGCCCGTCCGGGAATATTGCTTGCCTAACGTACATATTGTGAACATTGTGTCATCAACTTTAGTTGAATGCTGCATGCCCGCCCGGGACAGCTGTAACTGTGAACGTCACTGACTGCTGTCCACCCGTTTGGCCTTCGCGGCCACTGGCCAATCACGGCCGTTTGAATGTGCGAGCCTCCAGTCTGACGAGGGCTAGTATTTTAACTGTTTGAATGCAGCTGAAGGGGTTGGCTCTTTACTTATAATTTGGGTCAAGTGTTTATACTTTCTTTTTATTATTTCGTTTTTTTTATTTAGTTAATTTGTATTTGTAGTTTCTTTATCAGGATTTCAGGTTATCTCGTTAGATAAACTAAACCAGTTAATACATTTATGTATCTTTTGTTTGATTGTCTCATTACTGAAATTGTTTTCCTTGGCCAAGGTTTCATTGTACTATAATTCATGTTTATTTTGGTTTTTTTTTTCTTTGTTTGAGAAGTGTCTGAGGGTTTATCTTATTTTCCAGTGTACTGCCTTCTGGAACCATTGCTGGTTCCGGCAGTTTGGTTATTTTGTGATTTAATATTATTTCAATTTGTTCTCTATCTGATTACATTGATCTTTATCTCCTTTTGTAGAGTGAACCCCAGCTGATTGTGTGTTTGTGTCCGCTGTTAGTTGCTGAGAGCCGAAGGTGGTGGTGTTGGTGTCTGGGTGGTGGTATCCCCTTCCTGTGTGCAGTGCTGTCTACCCAGTTTTCTTTGTGTTCACTGCTGTGTTTTTTTAGTGTTTGTGTGTTCACGTGGTGACCTTCCCTGGGATCTCTTCGTGCCTTTGTGACTCTTCTCCTCCACTGGTAAGCCTCAGCAGCAAGTATGAATGTGTTTTGAATTGTATTTTAATGATTGAATAAAAATGTATTGATTGTAAAAATTGAACCTCGTCTCTGGCTGAATTGTTTACTTACCTGTGTCCTTAATTGAATTAATAGTATTGCAATTAGGAAATAAAGAAAATCATTCTCTGGGTGAAATTCCCAGGGTGGCGTAGTCGGTGTTTTTGGGGTAGGTTTCACCTAGACTATAACCTCCTCAGTACTGGTTGCTCTCTGTAACGCCACATAAGGAAGTAGTGAGGTTTGTTTGCTCTCTCACTTCCTTTCCTTGATCATGGTTCGTAAAAGAATGGATGTTGCGGCACAACTAAAACTTCAAAGGATGGTAGGTTGAGATTAGTTTGCTCTCTTGCTTCCTTTTTGCTGCGATTTGATTTGAGTCATGTGTGAATGATGATTGAGCCCTTCAGAAGAATAGTAGCAGATAAGCGGTTATGTTAAATACTGGCAGAGCGTCATGGAGAGCTGAACATATGATATACACCGTTAAGGAGGTAGTAGTTTTATAATTTTATGAAATTGTTTCTAGGATTATGTTTTAATGATTTTATTTTCTTTGGGTTTTAGTGTTTTTGCCGGATTATTGCCTGACTGATTGTTGCCTGAGTGTCAGTCAAAATAACGGATGTCGGAGGTATTGATTTATTAAAGGGAACTTTTAAAAATGTTTTTCTATATTTGCAGAATTTATATTGAGTTTTATTTTGATGTGTTTTTTATATATTGTAAATAATTCTTTGTTGTAATTGTGTTTTTCCCTACAGGGATGCACGGTTACCGTTTACTTTACATTTAATTTTCTTTGGTTTATTTATTATTTTGTTGGATGTTGGACCACATAGGAAAAACCTAGGCCATGAAAGACTAGTAATGGCTTCATGGTGCTGACTTGTTTGTCCTACTGGCATTACCCACTGTTAATTAATTTGTTTTTTCTTTTTTTAAATTTCTTTTTAACCCAACGATGGCTGCTGGGTTACCCTCACTGTGTGGATGGCGGTGGTGAGGTGGCTGGGATCATGTGGTGGTTTGGTCACTTTATCTGTTTCCTCTTTTTTTATTTTTTTTATCTTTAGGTTTGCAGTGTGATTGATGTGAGCTTTGCGGTGGTGAGAGCACTTTGAATGCCACTGTCTTAACCCGTGGCAATCTGTGGGTTGTTTCTGTTAATTTTATAATTTGTTTATTTTCTTTTCATTTATTATTTTTGTGGGTATTTGGATTTAAGGTCTGTTATACTTTTCTTTAACTATGTTGAATTATTTGAATAAAAAAATTTGCCTATTGATTGAAGCTGCACTACCACCTCGTGCCTTATCATTTACCCCTTGTGTGTCATAATATTACATAAGGATAGGAGAGGATTAACTTCATTGTAGAGCTTAATAAAATCTATTTCAAAATTAGGTAAATATGCACCCGCTTGTGTGGTGTTAGAAACAGGTGCAATAGTAAGCATAGGAAGAGACATTTTAAATAAAATAGGAAAATGATCAGAGATTGCAGAATCAACAACTTCAGCTTCAGTTACAGATAACCCATATGATAGAATTTGGTCCAATATGTGTGGAATGATTAACCCTGAGGTTAAAAGAGTCAATAATGTTTAGGAACTCAGAGGTTAGCAGCTTAAAAGGGCAGCATATATGCACATTTAAATCACCTAAGATAAGGATGTAATCATATTTAGTGACCAAGTCACCTAAAAATTCTGAGTACTGAAGTCTTTACTTAAATGTGGAGGCCAATAGATTAAAGCTAATATCAAGGGTTCAGGCCAGTTCAAAAATAAAACAAGGGCTTCAAAACTTGAGAAGGTGGTGGTATGTAGCAAACGACATTGAGGTCTAAACGATTCTTTTACAATGATGGCCAGTCCGCCACCTCTGCCAGCTGGTCGCAGGCCGTTGTAATAATAGTAGTTGGCTGGAACGAGTTCAGAAAATGGACTTCGGTCTCCTACCTTCATCCAAGTCTCAGTGATAAACAAAAAGTCCAGATCAAGATCTGTGAATTCCTTGTGGATGAACGTCTTGTTAACCGCAGAACGAGCATTTAACAGCGCAGATTTTGGAGAGCGAAGAATAGTATGAGAGACCGCTGCTTTTTCCAGAAAACAGAGGTTGGTGATGTTAGCGCCCTCACAGCGCGGTCGAACAATGATCCGTGAGTGGATGATTTCCTCTAAAACCAGAGATTCGAGAAAATCAGGAGCAGAAGCAGGGGAAACCGTCGCGATTTGCCTGAGCCAACGCAATGTCGAGGTTGGCCGAAATCGTGCTGTAAAGCGGTCCGACACCATATCCTGTGACCGAGGTAGAGACCTGAGAGCAGCGTTATTTTGACGATCACAGCCCCGCATTTACCACGTTTTCAGACGCTTTCTTGGAGGTATGTCCAGAGGCAATCGCTTGAGATGATCCGGGATATCTTGTAAGAGAGATCCATATGTGTGGTCGGATAAAAATCCACGTTTCGTTTCCAAAGCTCCTAAACAGGAACTGCGTATATCCAAGATGGTCTGGCGACCATAAGTGAGAAACTCAACATAGTGGTGAGACGAGAGATCTCATAAAAACAGCCAAATAATAAACAAAGCAGAGAGCAACAGACGGCTCACCACGTACACAGGCGCCATCTTGCCAACATTTACTCAGGGTGTTCCCTATAGCTATAGCAGACAGGTCTGAGTGACCTTTGACAGCAATATGCCCAGTGCATTATGGGTGTTGAAGTTTTCTACCTATTTGCCAAAATAATGTTTGTTTTCTCTAGTCAGGTAGCACAGATATAATTTGTCCACTCCCTTTTACTGTATAGGTTGCAAAGTTTTATTGAAAGGCCATTTCGCCAGAGGTGAAGTACCCCTTCAGGACATCCTGTTAAATAAAGTACATAAATGGAATCATTTTTGTGCAGCAGGTGCTTCTGTGCTGTCAGGTTATATGAGAATGTGCTGTCTGTATGATTACTGTATTGTGTCTATCCCTTAGGCAAGGACATGGTGTGCACGGATGACCCCGGTGGCTAGAGTCACTGCCCTCTGCTCTCATCAGCTGAGGTGCCCCTCTCCGGAAGGAACAATCTTTCGACCCTACCTCCCCCACACACCCAAAATAATACATCGATTAAGTGTGGTACTCTGAAAAATTAAGAAACCACAGACTACTATGTTCTGAATTGTATTATTTGTGATCTACACAACAAAAAACAACAAACAAAATTGTGTTTCTCTTTTACATTTTATTTCTTTGCTTTAGTTAATGTATTTCTCCAAAATGTACAATATACTAGATTAAATTATGTTGGTGAATGTGAACCAAAATACTCTGAAAATTATCCAAGAGTGGATGTTTGTTTATTATAGCAGAAGCACAAACAAAAAAATACGCACAGTACACAATAGTAATTACAAACAAGAGCTAGGTTTTAGTTGCCAACAACACAGGAGCTCCAGACACACAATAAGGCTCAAAACCACTGTTACTCACATGTTCAGGGTAATCAAAACAACACCCGCGTCTGTTTTCAGGCCTTCACACTTAGTTCTCTCCAGCGCTGGAAAGCTTTTCTAATATCAACTTGAATCCAAAAGCTCTTGCTCAGTCATAACCCTTAATTTTCTAGTGATGTTTTTTCAGCTTTTCTCTTTTGTATTGTCTCATTTCTATTTATGCAGTCTTTCTTCAAATCTCTCTTGCTCGTTCACTCTCCTCAATCGTCATACACCCCCTAATGCTGATTGGCTTCACACGTTTGTTGTGATTTGTTTGTGTGTCGGTCCGACTAACTTCCAAACAGCCTTTTTGAAATACCGCTTACCCCACCTTTAAGGAGCCTTAGCATTTTGTTAGCAAATAACAGTTTGTTGGCATGCCAGCACTATCTTATAATGTTACTGTAATATGACTATACAACATACGTATATCTGCGTTTTTCTAGATTAAATATACTCATCCATACATACATACATACTGGGATTTTGTATTATTATGCAATTAACATAAAACTTAATTTGTTCTCATTTACCCAAATACATTTGACTATTATTTAATGCAACTATGGCCTCACTGGCTAATCAATAAAGCATAACCAAACTTTGTCAGTGAGCATTTACATTTCATTAGAATTGAGCAGGATACTATAGATTGGGAGAGGAACCAGTCAATTCCTTTGTGAACAAGAGGCCAATTAGAGGTCAAAGGTCAACTACAGTAATTAAATTGTTCTGTAAATCATTACTGATTGTGATTAGACCAAATGCTCTCGGAAATAATAATCTTTGTAACAATAGTGAAAGGAAACTTCTATAACCCTTATCTGACACAATACCAGGTTTAGAACACGTTTTGTACTTTGTTTTTAAATATGCAACAGACCCTTTTGTCAGAGTCACAAATGGTGATGTTTCATGTCAGGAAATACTATATTTGACTGATGTCACTCTACAAGTGCATTGGTCGTGATGAGCCTCGACAAGGAAATCTTTTATTCATCTTAGTGGGCGTGAGCCTCACAGCAACAAATGTGCTAACCTTTATGCAAAACACAATTTTCCTGCCTTTGACTTCTCTTATTTTTATTTTTCTCTTCTTGGAAGTAGGTTATTTTCCCAGTCCTCTACAGAGGACTACTAAGAAGGTAAGAATGAAAATAAAACGCTTTAGAAGAAGTCTGAAGTGAGAGGAAAAATATTATTTTCCTTAAGAAAACTGAAATGTAAGTGGTAAACTAGAGTTGAGCAATGCTGTACAGAATGCTGGAAATTCATTAATTTGAACCATTATTAGTATGTAATTTTGGATTTTGTCTTTGTATTGACCAAGGAACATGAGAGCTCAGCTGATACTTCATTTACTTTTCCAAGGTACAGTGTCTATTTTTCTCTTTTAGAGATCGTTTCTGTCTTATTAATATAATTTAACAGAAATGTACATTAATTGAAATGTACATAAATCGAGGCTACTCAGGTTAGTCTTCTTAGTACACTAAAATACCACATTCACAAAATTTTACACACACAGGGAAAACTTTACGGTCAAAAATCAAAGGACTACTAACCAAGATATAGGCTTCCCGAAAACTCCAAAACCCAGATCGCCTGCTAAATACAAACAAACATTCTGTCAAGTACTATGGCTAAAACAAACTCTAGGGTTTTTCACACTGTGTTTCATATCTATACCTAAAAACGTAAAACGCTCTTGTATGTAGGACTAATTTCTTACGCATGTAATCCCATGCTTCCATTGCTAATTCCAAAACGGCATTTTAGAGTTAGTAATGGAGGTTTGAGTCACTAAAAGCAGACTAATGCTGGGGACACACTTAACGACTGGCTGAAACATTCTAAGACTGACTGTTTTCATCGACTGTAGCAGATTTTAAACACGGACTGTGAACACAGACTGAACATGCATTTTGGCATGATCAGTCATAAGTATCAAATTAAATTCATAAACAGCCTTAGAATAACTGTGTCCCCGGCTTTATGCAGTTAGGCTATTAGAGAGAGAGAGAGAGAGAGAGAGAGAGAGAGAGAGAGAGATGTTGCAATAATGAGACAGAAAAGCATGTGCGTCAATATTATTTATTTATTAGTTCAATTCGTTTGAATAATTTTGTTCATCCTTTTTTTCTATTATTGACAGTAGACTAGCCTTATTAGCATTAGTAGACTTGCATATAATCTGCAATAATACGGGACTTTCAATTCATATATTCTGTTTAATTTTCTATTGGTTATAGATAGGACTATATATTTTATTTATTTAAAATTAAACTGCATGTTTCCATTGATTGTGAAGTTATACATCGAAAATTGCAGATTAAGCTCATGGGGCTGCATGAATTGTAGGCCTATTCTGTTTTCCGTAACAGTCAACTACGCAAAGTGATATGAAACTGTAATGTGGTCAAGACCTTCCTGGAACTACTTTAGCCGTGCGTTTCCCTGAAAACATTGCACAACGTTGGTCAACCATTCAGATTCAAGCATTCAACGGCCCTGTATAATATAATTTGAAATGTATGTTTAATGCTTTTCTTTTTTTAATCTTTATGTCTCAATGTAGCTGATTGTCTTTGGTTGAACTTTTGTACTTGTTGTGAGATGTGGGTGAAATCCAAACCATTTCCCATAGACAGACCACAAGTAGCTCAAATGTCTCAAGTTATAGTAGTAAACAAATGTTATCTTGGCTAAACATCTTGCAGATAGGGGCTGTTTCTTTCTTGTGCATTGTATTGAGATCATCAACTTTCTGACACATGATACGATGCAATATCAGAGGTGTCAAAAGTATTCACATGCATTACTCAAGTAGAAGTATAGATACTAGGGTTTAAAAAGACTTCTGTAGAAGTTGAAGTATCAACTCCAGTTTTTTACTCAAGTAAAAGTGTAAAAGTAATGGTTTCAAAACTACTTAAAGTATAAAAGTAAAAGTAATGCAAGGAAAAAATGGCATTAAAGACAAAAGCTTAGGCCGTGCACTGCCCTACCTCCTCAAAAAAAAAAAAAAAAATGTTTCTAAAGGCCATAATGACTAATGTTATATTAAAATGTTAATGTTGAACAATTTGGGATGCACTACTCGCATATATGCCCATAGAAAATGAATTTCAGTTTTATTTCAATTTTAGTACAATGCAAATACATTAAAGATAAAGAACCAGTACTCAGTATTAACATGTGTTTCATGAAGCGGAAGATAAAATCACCTATCACAGAAAACTTTCTGCATTTTTACACTGTCACTTAGTCTGTTTATAAGCTGTTTTCCAAAAAAAAAAAAAATAAAAAAAAAATTTCCCCACAAGGACAAGGATTTCGGATATTGCCATCTTTGTGGGGATATTTTGACCCATAATGTAGGGTTGCACACACACACACACACATGCGCTCTCTCTCTCTCACTCACACACACACACACACACACACTCTCTCTCTCTCTCTCTCTCTCTCTCACACACACACACACACACACACACACACTAACGATTATCTTTGCCATAATACCTGAATTAATAATTACTTTACTATGAACTAATGATGAGTTAAGACATGTACTAATGAGGAACTAACCTTATACGACATGAGTCATATGAATTCCAGCATGAATATACCATCTTAACTACACGTCAGTACATGCTTGTTAATTAATGTATTAATTAACATTTCAGGGTAAACTAAATCAAACATGCTCTAGATCAGAAGAAAGATGTACTAAAAGGGCACAATGTAATATTGTTCATAAATTTGACACCAGCAACTGTCACAAACATCAATAAATGACACTAGATGTCTTCCAATATTTACATTTAACCTTACTCATTGAACACACAATGATGCATTCATCATTAAAAACAATTTAATCTTATTCTGTTTTAAGTGATTCCACTGCTGCCATCAAGAGTGAAATACCTACACTAACATATTCATTAACAGATGCAATTTTCTAAATTAAAATCAGTGTTAGCACAGATGATTATTTATGTGGTTATTTTATGGATTGGTTTACTGTTTTTATATCATAATGCAGTCGGATGTTAGTCTTGTGTTCTGGCTCTTCTTTTGGGCCACAAAATGTGTCCATTTTCTAGAGCATGTTTGATTTAGTTTACCCCGAAATGTTAATTAATACATTGATTAACAAGCATGAACTATAAGATGGTATATTCATGCAGGAATTCATATGACTCATGTCGTAGTTAAGGTTAGTTCCTCATTAGTACATGTCTTAACTCATCATTAGTTCATAGTAAAGTAATTATTAATTCAGGTATTAGTACATGATTATTCATGTAGGCCTACTATTATTGTAAAGTGTTAAAAACGGCTGTCCCAAAATCAATATTTGACGCGATTTGCCCCGTATTCTTGAGCAGAAAACTGTTGATTTCTCCGTAGCTTACCGCATCTCTAGGTTTCTTTCGGAGGAGTTTTGCCGCTTCGCACAACCAAATGTAACTACAGCCTCTCACAAGTTAGAAAGAAAACACAAAGCCAATCAGTTTAGCGATGTGTGTTTAGGAGGCGGGAACTCCTGGATCTATTAACCGTGTGTGTTACTGGTAATTTTTTTGAACGATGACAAGCTGGAATGAAATAGGAGTAACGAGGCTATTTTTAAAATGTAAGGAGTAGAAAGTACAGATAATTGCGTGAAAATTTAAGGAGTAGAAGTAAAAAGTCGGCTGAAAAATAATTACTCCAGTAAAGTATAGATACCCAAAATTTCTACTTAAGTAAGGTAACAAAGTATTTGTACTTCGTTACTTGACACCTCTGTGTGATATGTGTATGGGCCCCCACTCCAGGGTTTGAAACCATGAAAGCTAGATATGTTTGTGTCTTGAGGGTCTGCTCGGATGTGATATAGGCTACTATGAAAGAGGAACTTAGTCCTGTTCCGGTAAGCAACTGCATAAGAGGGAGATCAACTTCTGTAAAGGTCAGTCTATACCTTGGACTAGACCTTGCTCCTTTGGCAACCTGTCTTTTCAAAGACAGATCTCTCAACCACTTTACTTGTCTTTAGGCAAGAATATTATACTTAGAGTGTGAGCCATGCTGGAGCATTTACATAAACATATTGCGTGCAGTGTTCGGCCAATCGATGACACTCCAAATATGCGAAGGATATGGTATAAGTAAAATAATAAGTAAGATATAAGTAAAATAATGCCAAATGTTTTTTAAACAAAAAGCCTGTTGAATTGCACTAGGCAAGGCAAGGCAAGGCAAGGCAAGGCAAGGCAAGTTTATTTATATAGCACATTTCATACACAGTGGTAATTCAAAGTGCTTTACATAGAAGAAATTTAAAATAATCAAAAGAAATATGAATAATTAAAACAGTTTAGAATAAAGAAATTAAAATAATCAACAGAAATAAGAATAATTAAAACAGTTTAGAATAAAAAATTAAATAAAATACAGTTCAAACAGTCGGACACATACAGTGGTACAGTGCTCATTCAGTAAATGCAAAGCTAAACAGATGTGTTTTCAGTCTGGATTTGAATGTGACTACTGTAGGAGCACATCTGATCTGTTCTGGAAGCTGGTTCCAGCTGCGGCTGGCATAGTAGCTAAAAGCGGACTCTCCTTGTTTAGAGTGAACCCTTGGTATTTCTAGCTGACGTGATCCTAATGATCTGAGTGATCTGTTGGGTTTATATTCAGTGAGCATATCTGCAATATATTGAGGTCCTAGGCCATTGAATGATTTATATACCAGTAATAATACTTTAAAATCAATCCTAAATGTAACTGGGAGCCAGTGTAAAGACCTGAGGACTGGTGTGATGTGTTCATATTTTCTTGTTCTGCTCAGAATCCTGGCAGCAGCGTTCTGTATGAGCTGCAACTGTCTTATGGTCTTTTTGGGAAGGCCAGTGAGGAGTCCATTACAGTAATCCACCCTGCTGGTGATGAAAGCATGCACTAGTTTCTCTAAGTCTTGACTGGAAACAAAGCATCTAATTCTTGCAATATTTTTCAGATGGTAATATGCTGATTTAGTTATTGCTTTGACATGACTACTGAAACTAAGGTCTGATTCTAGAGACACACCAAGATTCCTGACTTGATTTTTAGTTGTTAGACCCCTAGAGTGAAGGTATGCATTCACCTTGAGAACTTCATCTTTGTTTCCAAACGCAATGACTTCAGTTTTGTCTTTGTTTAACTGGAGGAAATTTTGGCACATCCAATTGTTTACTTCATCAATGCATTGGCACAGGGAGTCAATGGGGCTGTAGTCGTTAGGCGATAGGGCTAAGTAGAGCTGTGTGTCGTCTGCATAGCTGTGGTAAGAGATTTGGTTCTTTCTCATTATTTGGCTCATTGGGAGCATGTACAGGTTGAATAGGAGTGGCGCAAGAATTGAGCCTTGAGGGACTCCGCATGTCATGGACGTCCACTCAGACTTATGGTCTCCTATACTCACATAGTAACCTCTCCCTTCTAGGTATGACCTGAACCATTTTAGGACTATCCCAGAAAGCCCCACCCAGTTTTCCAGCCTGTCAAGAAGTATGTTGTGATCGACAGTGTCAAATGCAGCACTGAGGTCGCGTAGTACCAGCACTGATAATTTGCCTTTATCAGTATTTAAGCGAATATCGTTTATTATCTTTATGAGCGCTGTCTCTGTGCTGTGATGCGATCGGAAACCAGATTGAAAATTGTCAAAGTATCCATTCGAGCTTAAGAATTTGTTCAGCTGATTGAAGACAACTTTTTCAATGACCTTGCCTATGAAAGGAAGATTTGAGATCGGTCTATAGTTGCTTAATATAGTCTTATCCAGATTACTCTTTTTTAGGAGGGGTTTGACAACTGCAGTTTTCAGGGAGTTTGGAAAAGTCCCAGAGAGAAGTGAGGCATTAACCACTTCTAGAAGATCTGCTTTTAAGCTGTTTAACACACTTTTGAAGAAAGATGTGGGAAGTACGTCAAGGGCGCAGGTTGATGTTTTAAGGTGCTGTACGGTTTCTTCAAAAATTTTGCAATCAATTTCTTTAAAATCAGACATAGTAACTACTTTCTCAGGTTGTGGTCTGATCTGTCTGACCCCAGTGCAATTCAAGGATGTGCTGATCACCTTTCTGATATTATTAATTTTCTCAGAGAAGAAGCAAGCAAACTCCCTGCACTTGCTGTCTGAGAGCATTTCACTGGGAATCTGGCTTGGGGGGTTTGTCAGTCTCTCTACAGTAGCAAAAAGAGTGCGTGTGTTGTTTAAGTTGCTGTTTATAATATTTGAGAAGAAAGTCTGTCTAGCTTTGCCTAGTTCCAAATTGAAAGCATGAATGCTGTCTTTGTAGATGTTATAATGGACTACAAGTTTTGTCTTCCGCCACATGCGCTCTGTTTTTCTGCATTTTCTTTTCATATTTTGCACTGCTGTTGAGTTTCTCCAAGGTGCTTTTTGTCTACCACTCTTCCTGACTTTCACAGGAGCAATATCATCAATTACACCTTTAACTTTTGAGTTAAAAGAATCAAGGAGAAAATCAACAGAGTCAGCAGATATGCTTGGTGTTAAAGATATAGCCTTCATAAATAGCACACTAGTGTTCTCATTTAAGCATCTCTTCTTGACAGACACAGACCTAGCTTCAATTGCAGGAGAGATCAATATATCAAAGAAAATACAGAAATGATCAGACAGTGCTACATCCTTAATAACAATTGATGAAATGTTTAGACCCTTGCTGATAAGTAAATCTAGAGTGTGTCCACGATTGTGTGTCGGTCCATGTACATGCTGAAACAGATCAAAAGTTTTTAAAACAGTTTTGATTTCTTTTGCCATATTGGTTTCTGCATTATCTATGTGAATGTTAAAATCTCCAGCAATAGCAAAACAGTCAAACTCTGAGGAAATTGTTGATAGCAGTTCTGTGAAGTCCTCAGCAAAGGCTGAAGAGTATTTTGGAGGCCTGTAAACAATGATTAGTAAAATGCGTGGAGCACCTTTTAACACAATACCCAGATATTCGAAAGACGGGTAATTACCAAATGATATTTGCTTACATTGATAGACATCTTTAAAGAGAGCAGCTATACCCCCTCCTTTCCTACCCGCTCTGCAGACACTCATGAAAGTAAAGTTAGGAGGGGATGTTTCATTGAGGATTGTTGCACTGCAGCTGTCTTCTAGCCAAGTTTCATTTAGAAACATAAAATCCAGGTTGTATGTGGTTATTAAGTCGTTGACTAGAAGTGATTTGTTTTTAAGTGAGCGGATGTTTAAAAGTGCTAACTTAACAGTCTTACTTTCTGTCCCCACAGCAGTCTTAGTTTGGTGTGTAATAGGCACCAGATTAGATGGGTTTGCTGTACGGCTTTTGAAGGCCTTAGACTTTCTATCATGTAATCGAACAGCAATGGAGAAAGATACAGGCACACTGGGTTCCCGCTTGTTCTGTAAACATTTGAGAAAGTTACTGTTATCATAGCGGGGACCCGACACATATCACTGAGAGCTGGTATCAGTTGTTTTGGGTTCACCTCGAGCCGATGGAGGAGGGTGTGGGCCCTGGCGCTGTGGCAGAGGCCGAAGAGCTCTCACAGGAGGAGGAGGGCGAGCTGGGCCCGCAGGCTTTGGTGGTTTTGGGGCCTGACGTTTTTTGGTTGATATCTGCGGGCTTGCAGATAGTTTGGTTCCAGCAAACACTAGTTTTTCCATTTTCTCTGAGAAGCACAGAAGATGTTGTGGAGATGCTGGAGAGAGGGAAAGCGTGTCTGGGGAGAGGGGCTGTTTCTCTGGTGTTATCAGAGGCTGTAATGTGCTGTCCTGGTTTTCCAGAAAGTTGTCCTTGGGTGCTGAATCTTGGAGCGGTTCTAGTATGTCACAGTCTGTCTGTGGTGAGCTCTGTGGGGAGGGCTCAGCTAAGATTGTGTCCGTGAGCAGAAGTTGTTGTGGCTGAGTGGTGTTATCATTGTCCTTGTGTGACGTGTCAACCGCATGTCCATCCAGGTGCTGAAGTGAAGTCCTGTGGTCATTCATACTGTGTCCAGGTGTGTGTGTGCCATTCAGGTTGAGTGGATTGGCACACACTGCAGAAGGATGATTGAGGGAGAAGTGGATATTGTCCTTTAGCACTCTTGAACCAAGTTTGTTTGGGTGGTGGCCATCCTGTTGAAACAGTGGCCTCTGACTCCAGAAAAGATTAAAGTTGTCAATGAAGTTTACTCCTTTTATATTGCAGGTTTTTTGGAGCCATGTATTTAGCCCAAGCAACCGTGAAAACCTGTTTGTTCCTCTTGCTGGGAGTGGTCCGCTGATGAATGTTTGAACTTTCAGTCTTTTAAGTGTTTCAAAAAGTTCATTGAAATCCTTCTTAAGGAGTTCTGACTGCTCTTTATGAATATCATTTTTCCCCACATGAATGATGAGTCGATTTGCAGTTTTATGTTTCATCAGAATGTTCTCAAGTTCCCTGTTTACATCAGAAGTTGTTGCTTGTGGAAGGCAGCATGTTGTTGTATCCCTGCTGCTAATGTTTCTGATTATAGAGTCTCCCACTATCAGAGTCCTGGGCTCGGCTGCGCTCTGAGCTGAGAGCCGCTGTCTGCTAGGCCTTGATCGCCGGTTAGCATCAGTGTTAGCTACTGGCTTATTCAGTCTGTGTTCGATCACATTCATCACATTTGGGAATTCCTCATTTACATTCATTAATACTTCAAATCTGTTCTCAAGATGTATAGGCGGTGGTAGGAGATCAGTGTTTGCAATCCTTGTCATAGCCGTATCTGGGGTAGAGGATACTATTGCGGCAATATGTGATACTCGTGACAATCTGATGTCTCGAGTGCCTTTGGGTCTCGCTCCCTGTTTGTGCCACCGATGTGTAAGTCGATCGGTTTGTTTCTCTACACACAGTATGGCCTGTCGAGGAGCACTAGATTCAGGGGACTCACCGGCTGTATGCTGAGGTCCATGATGAAGCTCTGTTGTGTGTTCCGTCTGGCTTGGTGGTCCCACAAATAACTTTGTTTCAAGAACTACAATCCTTTGTAAAAGTCTGTGGCAGTTAGTGCAGCAAGTAGATTCCAGAAGAGGCATTTTCTCTTATCCTATTGAATGCAGGCTGTTGTGTTTTCTCTTCCCCGGAATGTAAGCTTTCAGTGGGAGGCTGGTCGGATAAAATAATTCAGCTTTTTTGTTGTAATCCAAGCGTTTGAGCACTGTGCCGATTTGCTGAAGTTAAAATTAGGTGATAAAAGGAGATAAAATATAAAAATATAAAAGTGATAGAGCAAAAAATATGAAAGCGATAGAGCAAAGCGCGGAGTAGTGAGCAGGAGCGTCCGAACAGTAGCAGAGCAGGAAGCAAGGCACTACTTGAATGCATTGCATTAACCATGCTTGCATTTTAATGCATTGTATTTTTAGGACTTGCATTTTTTTATTGGCTCAAATTTGACATGGTTGAATATTTAAGCTGTGATTATTTCAATTCAAAACACATTTTCATTATTAAAAATTCAATAATCCATATTCACTCTTCATATTTCACTTAAAAATTTTTCAAACTGTTTAAAAATACAACCTATAATATTCAACAGGCAATTTTCGGTCCATTTTATTTCGCTTTACAAATTCGCTTCCACAAATTCAGTGGTTCAAATTCGACAGTAAATTCAACATTGACATCCAGGAACTGCAGGAAAAGCAGTAGATTACCAAGCATAATCTCCATCTGCTGTTAGTCGACCTTACCAGCAGGGGGTGCAAGCACGTGTTGTTGACGAGAGCAAGCCATACATTCATAAAAACGAATTTATAGAAATGTAAGTGTATTTGTTACCTTTATATCGCGGCGATGTGCTTCAGTACAAGGGTTTCCCTCAATACTTCAGAGGATTGCTGGAATATAAAGTGCATAACGTAGCTTAATGGACTATATTGCTACAGGCAAGCAGATGGACTCAGAATATGAACTTAACGCGCAAAGTTCCCTGTGATATACTCAGTGGCATAGTGGGTGGGACAAGTGTGTGTGTGTGTGTGTGTGTGTGTGTGTGTGTGTGTGTGTGTGTGTGTGTGTGTGTGTGTGTGTGTGTGTGTGTGTGTGTATGTGTGTGTGTGTGTGTGTGTGTGTGTGTGTGTGTGTGTGTTGCTAATACAATGTTAAATCATAAATCAGATGTAGGCTGTACAATAACATTACGATGTCCAGCAATCGATTTAAATAGTACACTGGATTTCATCTGTCATGTTTAATGAGATCTAATAGGTTGTGCCGAGAATCTTAACGTGAACAAATGTATGTAACGTTACTTAAATGGTCGAGTGGCAGAACTTCTACCAAGCACGTCAGAGGTTCTGGGTTCTAATCCGCACTTGTATATATTTTTTTTTTCCCTCATCAAAACCGATTATATTTATCAGTGGTTGTATATCAAGCCCACAACATTTTTTGGTCGGAAAATTTGGTCTGGACTCGATCCATTGAGGAGTAATTATGATCGGTTCAGAAATCGTCAGGCCAATCAAATTGCCAGGGCGGGCTTTATACGATGATGCAGCTCAACAGTTACGCAATCATCCACGTCACCAAAGAGCGCTTGGATTGAATTAGTTTACAACAAAGATGACTGCCGCTGGAGAATTGAGATTTCACAAGTTCACACAAATCAGTCAGATAGGATAAATGTGTATATGGCGTAGTAGCCTACTGTCCGAGGAGAGGGCTCGTTTCGGCCCAAACCCAGACTACTCCCCCGTATTTCTGGCTGTGGATTTGGGGTGGTGGAGGGATGCTGAAAAGAAAACTGATAACAAGGAGTGTTAGGTGAGTTGACAGAGTGAATATGGTTTCTCTCATGCTGATAGGGTAACGTTAGACATGGTATTGTTTGATGACAAGTTGATTGGATTGATTATTTGAACGTGCTCCTCCCAAACTTTGTTTATGAAACGTGTAGATTCCGCCATCGCGTCTGTTATAGAAGATATCGACAGTGCGTTCATTTTAAAAGAGGAACAGAGAACCGCAATCAAGTCATTTGTCGGTCGGAAAGATGAATGAAGAACATGTGTCATTTACTCCGTTGCTCTGATTGGTTGTAGGTCTATCCAATTGAATGCAGAGGCCTCCAAATAGAGGTCTCTGCAGACGGTAATAGGAGTTACCAGATCAGGGGGCGAGGCCATAAACAGAGGGGCGTTTTCAATCGTGTTACCTGATTTGCTCACGTCACAGTGTGGGTAGGTCTTAGGGGTGGGGTCGGGAGAAGGGCATCATTTTCATTGCATGATTTATAAACACCCACCAGTGTGAAAACACCCACAAATTTAGAAACACCCACTTTTGTTCCGCAGAGACCTCCTACTCAAGGCTTTTTCTTTCCTGGTTCGGTTGAAACACGCCCCATAATCACAGCCCAATGGAGCAGTATCAGACTCACATTCTGACTAGAATCTGAGTATGACGAAGTCAGGCTAGACAATATCGACCCTGGCAAAAAGTGGTGGGAACATGTCACACCCGCAAATTACGCCTATGGATATATTGGCATTAGTTGGCTTGACATTGGACATTTGCGCGTAGGGACCGTCTCTAAAGTTGCATACGACATTACACGCGTTTCTTACTTCAAGCACTTTCTTACTTCAATTTATTTGAATACATATCAAAAATATAAAAGGTGAGCATCATGCCTGATAACTACCACTTTTCTGTAAGTCATTCTCTCCCAACGCTATTGAAGTTATAAATGTGTGTACCAATGTATATGTAACTTTAGAGACGGTCCCTAAATTTGCGAATGTCCAATAGCAAGCCAACTTTATGCCAGTAAGTTATATCACTGGGAAACGCTTAGTGTGAAACTTTGCGCGTCAAGTTCATATTCTGAGTCCATCTGCTTGCCTATAGCCATATAGTAGCCTACAGCCTTCTCAATAAGGTGCGAGTTTGGTCTTTCATATCACTGTATTAGTTAAGCTACATTACACATTTTATATGTCTAGCAATCCTGAAGTATTGAGGGAAACCCTAGTACTGCGGCACATCGCCGCGATATAAAGTTAAGGCAGACTAAACAACCAAGAGAAATATGTCTACCTCAAATGTAGGCCTAACATTTGGAACATCGGTGGAATAACATTATAATCTTGTTCACGGTAGAGAAAGATGCATGTAGGCTACACAGGGACAGTGAAGACACTGAATTAAACATAAAAACAGCCCTCATAATAATCACAAATACACTTACATTTCTATAAATGTGTTTTTATGAATGAATGAATTAATTGCTTGGTCTTCATCAACAACACGTGCTTGCACCCCCTGCTGGTGAGGTCGACTAACAGCAGATGGTGATTATGCTCGGTAATCTACTGCTTTTCCTGCAGTTCCTGGATGTCAATGTTGAATTTTCTGTCGAATTTGAACCACTGAATTTGTGGAAGCGAATTTGTAAAGCGAAATAAATGGACCGAAAATTGCCTGTTGAATATTATAGGTTGTATTTTTAAACAGTTTGAATATTTTGGAAGTGAAATATGAAAGGTGAATATGGGTTATTGAATTTTTAATAATGAAAATGTATTTGAAATGTTTTGAATTGAAATATTCACAGCTAAAATATTCAACCAATTTGAGCCAATAAAAAATGCAAGTCCTAAAAATACAATGCATTAAAATGCAAGCATGGTTAATGCAATGCATATTTTTTTCAAGTAGTCCAATTCAACAGGCTTTTTATTTCAAAAACATTTGGCATTATTTTACTTCCATAGTAGGATGTTAACCCAATGTGAACATGAAGAAAGATAACCTAGGGTTTAGAATGACCCAGGGTTAACTATTTCAAGTGTGGAAAAATAAGTTTGGCTTCTGTATCATGTCATAGAATTTGATCAAGATCTTGACTTAAAAGTAGCTTTTTTTTAGATTAGAAGGGGGTAAAAGTTATTTTTAATCACATTTCTAAACTGCTGCTGATAAGCACATTTCTTTTTACTCTGACTCACTTAAGCTGAAGTAACTGTTTATGTCAGTGATAGACCTTTTCAGAATCAGATGGAAGCTACAACATTATTGTCATAGACACTATAGTGAATAAACATCTAGGCCCGGTTCCCCGATAACGCTCACTCTTAGCGCGCTAAGAAGACTCAAAAAGATATATCTTACCGAAGTTGTTTATGTTCCTAAGTGTGTTCCCCGAAGTGTCCCTTAGGAAGCTTCTTAACACACTCCTCTTACGTTCGACGTTACAAAGGCGCTGTCCCAAGTGGAGGTGCTGAATTAGTTGGCATCGATTGCTCAGGAATCGATTTTGCACTTCACGTGAAGGTGCATTACGGCGTTAAGAAAGACAACACGTTCTATGCAAATGAAACATTCATCAAATTATTCCAGTAACATTTATTTTAACATAGTTTAAGTTATCAGTAAAATATAGACTATTAATTAAATTATCAAATTAATTGTGATATGTCAAAATGTTTGAGATGACCGATCAAAGCAGGATTTATGTTCACAGAAGCGCGAGCCGCGCGCGAATCCCAAATGCGAAGCTTCACGAGATAAGATGCAAGTGGCTAAACTAAACAGCTGTTTTACGATAGAAGTTTTAAACGACCGACATAAATAATCAGTTTGCAAAGACTGTATCAATCAAAGCTCAGCTTCGGGAAGGGGATATTTACAGGTAAAGATAAAGAGAATGTAAAGCCTATTGCATACTGTGCCCAGAATGAGAATAACTTTATTGCAATGGATTCCTATTTAACACAGATATACATAGACTAAGTTCTTTGACAATTACGTACAGTGGAAAGACAATATGCCCCCGAAACCCCTATAGGTCACTTTTGGGACCTCTGTATTTATAAAACCCTGTGTACGGCTTTTGGACTGAATAGAAAATTATGTTTTTGAAAAATACAATGAATTACAATGCTGTACAGAAGAGTGCACTATTGCAGACCATACTGAGGTTTTAATTACATTATTTGAATATAGTCAGTCGGGAACTAAAGTGGGCCGGTCTAAGGCATGAAACTCCAGGGCTGAAAATGAGTCCCACTCCGGCCCTGAAACCTCTCACTCAAAGTGCAAACCTACACACCACATCTACAAAACCATAAGCTATTTCTCAGCCTTTGACTCAGTTTTCAATTGCATAAAACACTTTTTTCAAAACACTACACACAATTCTCTACCTAAAACACAAAAATCTAGCAGGAATTATTTGCTTTCCTTTTCCAAACACAACCAATCAAAATGCTACACTTATTCACCAGGTCACACACACACTCCTCATATGTGCAAACACTAATTGCTTTACTGATCACTAACCAATCACTGCTTTACTGTAGTATAAGCCTATAATAGGTCAAAGGTCAGATTACCTGTTTTGAACAATGGATGCCACTAATGGACAGAGACCCCCCACACTCAATTGTGTTCTTTACTGTATTCTAAAGAATATACTTTTGGTTTACATATGTTTATGGTTTTGTTGTATACTACTGTATACAACTGTATACAACAGTAATGTTTGGCCTAATAAATATTTTCTGTTTCTACATTGCATTGGTGATTACAGTGTACTTGTTACCCCTCTCAGAAGATTACTTTCACTGTAGAACATTGTATTGAAATGTAGATAAGCGTATGAAAGACCAAAGAGCTTTAGATTTAGAAAAACAATGGTATATCCAAAAATGCACTATTATGAAATAAGTGTTTGCCATTTGATCCAAATGCTTCATTCTGACATGTTGATGGCATTTTGAATGCAGTGTTACTGTTAAATTTTTGAAGGAGATGTGAGGCATTTTGCATTTTGTGTGTGAAGTTTTGGCAAAAGTGTGTAGAGTTTTGAAAAAAGGTGACAGTTGGTCGCTTACTGGACACCACCATGCTTACCCATTTATAGATCTTAGCCATTTAGAGCCAAATTGTTTGCCAAATTTTAATCAGCCTATCAAAAGTGATTGCCAATTTAAACACTTTAATGACATTACATTAGCCTAGATTAATTACCACCAGTTCTGATACCAAATAAAGTCAACTTCATAAATAGGCCTGTATCCATTGCGAACATATTTTATTATTAGTCTTAAAATGTCCATAACATAAAATCATTGTTGAGACACAACATTGTCAACAGACCATAGTTTGACTTGTACTGCACTGCACTGATGTCTAAAGACTGCTGCACAGTGGCGGCGACTAGCGGCTCGAGCTCAAACAACGCTAAGTGAGAGCTTACGAATCTTCCAGACCAACCTTACGAAAGTGTGACTTACAGAAGATATACTTAGCGTACGAATGTTTCGGGAATCGTGCCATAAGGTTAAGAGAGAGGTTAAGGAATAGGTTAAGAACTACTTAGCGATAAGAACGTTTTGGGGAACCGGGCCCTAGTCAATTTTGTTGACAGCCAACCTGAGGAAACAGGATGCCTGCAAGATTAGAAAAGCATGTTTGACATGTCGATGACTATGGAATGATATTCCGGACATTATTCAAAAGGAATTGCAAATTGTATTTGTCAAATTGCTCTAGTCAAACTAAAGTTTTTTTAAGTCCCTTTTTCATGTTTAACCCTCTTCGGGACATGGAGGAAAATGTGTGGTAAAAATGTTTACTTACATTAAATGGAACTATAGACTATAGACCCTAAAAATATCTTCCTGGAGTAAATGCCATTTCATGTATTCTGGTGCCTTTTAATTAAACAAGTAAACTGAACTCTGCTTCACGTCGTGTATTAAATGCACAGCTATCCGTGGATTACCCCGATGATTACATAAAACTGGTACTTATGTTTGCAACGTAATATTTGACTGGAAGGGTAAAACGGGCAGTTATTTCGTCAGTTGCAGCTCGTTGGGAAATATAATGTGAGATGGAGTTTAATCCATTAGGGCATTCCTCAAGTGGAATGGATTTGACTGACAGCGCTCTGAAACGCGAACAGACATATGCGCTGAATAAATTAGAGACGATAAAAGAGTGGGTCCAATATCATTGGTCTTAAAAAGTGGGTGGGTCTTGTCCCACCCATATACACTGGTTCCGACGCCCATGCATTGGAGCTTGAGAATGCTGGCTAAATTCATTTGCATTGTGAGGACCAAAATGAGCTATTAAAATATTCATTGAGAAAAAAAGAAAGTCATACACATTTAGGATCGAGGAGGGTATGAATGGGAGGGAAAAATGAGAGAGAGAGAGAGAGAGAGAGAGAGGGAGGGAGGTCAAATTATGAAATAAATGTTTTTCTCCAAAACACGTTGGTAGGCTTACAATTATTTGCACCCTTTTATTAAATACTTTTTTGCAACCTCCTTTTTTCAAGATACCAGCTCTGACCAGTTTTATTCTATAATGCCTGATGTGTTTGGATAACACATGACAAGAGGTCAGAGATCATTCATTTATTTGTTTGTTTTATTTATTTGTCCGGGTGAAGACTGTATCCATGGCACTGATAGCAGCGGGGCCGAGCGCCCCGCTAGATCTCTCTTTTTAATTTTTTTTATTTGTGTTAGGTACATCTGTTATATGACAATAGTATTATATTTTTTACTAACCATATATTTACGTATATTGCGTCATTGTACCCAGCACTTCTGAAAATGCACTTCCGAATGTGTCTCTGTCCCAAGCACATTTCAAACCAAACTGACGCCCATGGACACATGGCATCATTTAATCGATCAAATACCAAAAAATAAAAAATAATAAAATAATAACCTGACATGTACTAGAAATCGGGCCATGTTTGGATCTTTCAAATGCGGTCGACTGTGAGTGACGTCACCTCCCAACACAAACACTCCCCAGAGCATAATCCCACCCTTGACACTGATTGACAGGTTTCCGTGTAAGGCATCGGAAATGTAAATACTAAGGGAATTGCGATTGCATTTGAGTTTTGGCTGGCTACATACGCAACACTGAGAAAGTGAAAAAGCAGACGTGGTAATTGAAATTGCTATTTAACCCTCTGGGGTCGGCGGTCTCGCCGGTGATACCAGCTCACTTTTTTTCTTATCAGTGCAAAAGAGACTCAAAATACTTTTATACTTTTTAATACTTTTACGTTTATTTTGATCTTACATATAAGTGTTGTACATCATTCAAAACTGTTAAATGTCTTATTTTATTTGTGTACACTCATAATAAAAACAAAATGTTGTGTTTTTCGTAAAATAAATAAAATAAACATGATGCGCGTTCTGCTGTCTCTCTAAATGTGAAGATCATTCTGAAACGCGACAGAACATGATCTGTAATTTAGCTAATGTTTGTCACACAAACTTGAAACGTACGTCTTTACAATGCTTGGAGTCTCTATTTTTAAATGATGTAAAATATAACAAAAAAAATATTCTATGTTTAAGTAATCCGTATGAAAGCAGCGACATGTACAGTTTCTCAAACGGGCCTCATTAGCGCTAATGTGACCACGCCCACACACAACAGCTGTTCGCATACTAATGAGCCACGTGGGGGACCGCGAAACTCCCTCAACACAAAGAATCAGCGACTTCAGTCCTACTCTGCTTTTCATGTGTTTTCATTACTGTAGCAGAGTTTGTGCTGAATACAGTGTAATCAGACTTTAGCCATGAAAATGTCACAAGTATCAGAAATAAGCACAAATGTCAGAGCATGTCAGAACACCTCCAGGACCCAGAAAACACCTCGGACCCCAGAGGGTTAAATTTGACAGGGTCATATTCAACTCGTAAGATATGGGAAACTCAGTTGCAAACTGACTTTGCTTTTCCATTTGAAATTTGGCAGTCAGTGTGCGTTCGCTAAAATGAAAATGCAAACGTAAATGTGCGATTTGCAATTGCGTTTGGATTATGTCACATTTTATGCGTCCACATTGAAAACGCAATTGCAAATACAATTTGCAATTCCTTTTGAATAATGTCCAGAATATCATTCCATATATAACATTTTGTGACTGACCACAGTTAAATTAGGAAATTAATTTGAGATCAAAATAGAAGAACGTTCCCTTTCGTAGTCACTCCGAGCTACGCAGAGTGACAACGAATGGGGTTTCGCTTAGAAAGCCTATCAACTTCAAGTATTACAAAATGAGCCAATGGCAAGGGAAATGCCATGGGTCTGCGGAATTTGCATGGCGCAACTCCGCCCCACCTCATGGGTATAAAAGGAGGACGCCGGCAACATGCAGATATGTTTTCGCTTCGGAGCCAAGTAAATTCTTCACTCCCCAAGCCATCTCTGAACTGTCAGCTTTACAAGACGAGACTCTCCAGTGTTGGTGTGACGGCGATTCCCCAGCGAGTGCGCACTTCCTGCTTATCTGTGCAGTGGTTTGCCAGTGAGTGTGTTTCTCCCTGGGCGCTTCAACACTTGAGTTTTCTCTCACTAAAAGAGCTTGCACGCGGCACATCTTTTTAAAAATGCCTCGCCCGTTCACTTCTGGTTGTGGTAGACTGGTGTCTGACTCTGATGGGCATGAGCACTGTCTAGTGTGTTTGGGCATTGATCACGCTAGAGGAGCGGTCGTGGATGACTCATGTTCTCTCTGCGGGAACATGACCATCGCGTCGCTACGGTCAAGACTCAATGAACTCGCAAGAGTGAGAGTCCCCTTATCCACACCCCGATCTAATGTCTCCTCGAGAGGCACTACTTCAGCTGGTGGCCAGGGTGACCTGAGGGTGACGGTGTGGAATAAGGCGCCGACTATCCTTCTTCTGAGGAAGGACTTCCTTTCTCAGGGACGGGTCACCCTGTGGCACCCTCGTCCCGATCTTTGGAACCTCCACGCGTGGCTCCTGGACGGGACGAGGTAGGTTTGAGTACCCTACCACCAGCGTTGGTGGCTACCATCACTTCCGCTAGAGCGTCGTCCACAAGACACGCCTACGCGTTGAAGTGGAACCTCTTCGCCAACTGGTGCTCTTCTCACCGAGAAGAGCCCCGGAGATGTTCGATCGGTGTCGTGCTTTCCTTCCTTCAAGATGGGTTGGAGCGAAGGCTGTCTACCTCCACCCTCAAAGTATACATTGCCACTATTGCCGCACACCATGATTCAGTGAAAGGTAAGTCCGTAGGGAAGCACGACCTGATCGTCAGGTTCCTGAGAGGAGACTGAATCCTCCTCGCCCTCCTCTTGTTCCCTCTTGGGACCTCTCAGTGGTTTTAACTGCCCAGCAGAGTGCTCCCTTTGAGCCTTTGCAGTCACTGGAGCTTAAGTTCCTGTCAATGAAGACAGCGCTCCTGGTTGCTTTGGCCTCCATCAAGAGGGTAGGGGACCTGCACGCATTCTCCGTTGACGAAGCGTGCCTGGAATTCGGGCCGGCTTACTCTCACGTGATCCTGAGACCCCAGCCTGGATATGTGCCCAAGGTTCCCAACATTCCCTTCCGGGACCAGGTGGTGAACCTGCAAGCGCTGCCCCAGGAGGAGGCAGACCCAGCCTTGGCATTGCTCTGTCCAGTACGTGCTCTCCACGCCTATGTAGACAGAACGCAGTGTTTCAGGACCTCAGATCAGCTCTTTGTCTGTTATGGTGGGAAGCTGAAGGGAAATGCTCTCTCCAAGCAAAGGCTGTCTCACTGGATAGTGGACACCATTGCCTTGGCATACCAGCAGCAAGGTCGACCGTGCCCCCTTGGTGTGACTGCCCACTCCACCCGGAGTGTGGCGTCTTCTTGGGCTCTAGCGCATGGCACCTCGCTAACAGACATCTGCAGAGCTGCAGGCTGGGCAACACCTAACACATTCGCCAGATTCTACAATCTCCGAGTGGAGCCTGTGTCCTCTCATGTACTCGCTTCAACCAGCTAGTACCGGACCCACTCGGGTGTCTTCGCTTGCTCGCCATTCCACTCCACAGACTGGATACGTGCGATATTTCCTCAGGTGAGCTTCCCTGTAAGCCCTGAGTTCCTCCAGCACTGCTGACGTTGACGCCATTGTCTATTGCCTGCGCGTTGGCTAGGTGCCTTACGTGTGCATGGTCCCTCCCCAGAGCGATCCCCACATGTGTATTTCCACTGTAAGCCTCTCTGAGCATGTGTCTTTCCCTTGGCAAGCCACCTTGCCACCCCTGGGGTTGAAATATTCCACCTGCGGCTGGACACCCCAGTGTTCTCCATATGCATCCCTCTGGGTCATATGTGTATTCTCCGCAGACCCATGGCATTTGTTTTGTTTTACTCGAAGTTGATAGGCTTTCTAAGCGAAACCCCATTCGTCGTCACTCGACGTAACGTCTCCGTTCCCTACTCAGGGAACGAGGGTCACATACGTAACCGAGATGTTTATGTTGCAATCAAAAGACAATTTAGAAGTGATCACAAGAAAAAAATCCCTATTACATTGCTTCCTATAGATCATTTTATTGAATTCATAGTGTGAATCCATTAATAAAATGGAAACAGATTATATTTTGCCTTGTTGATGTCAAATCTAGAGAATCAGTAACTTTCTCATACAATTCATCTCTTTTCATCCAAAGGTCAAATTAACAAAGAGAAGATTTAAAAACCATAACCAAACATACAATAAGCCATACATCTTAGCATAAAAAGTTTATAGCAGTCACAAAGAGCTGAATCTACTGACACTTGTTCAAACTAAGTTCAGTGTACTATAACTTACAGAGAACAATATGAGTGAAATTTAATGCTGAAAAATGCCAGCTTAAATAAACACACAGCCATTAGGCTAATGGCTTCCACTTTTGTCCCACAGGTGTTCTGCTGTTTGATACTTTAGCATGGGAAGTGAAAATGCCAAAATACATTCATGGCCTCCAGGGTTCCTGTCTGGTTATACCATGTTCTTTCTCTTACACATCATACCCACCCAAAGACCCACATAGAGTTGTGTGGTATCAGTGGGTCTCTAGAGGTTATCCTTTAGTTTATGATCCATGGAATCCAAACAAAGTAATTGAAAAGTTCAGAGGAAAAACTGATTTATATGTGAACTCAAGTAGGGATTGCAGTCTGCTGATCAAAAACCTGGAAAAGTCCCACAATGGAGAGACATTATATGCATGGATTGACCCTGAAAACATTGGTTATAGCACCTACAAATTTTATGATGTCACCTCCACAATTGTAGTTGATGGTATGTAAATACTTTGGTCTCCGAATTTGCCTGACTCTTGATCTGGTTATGAGAGTGTGTTGACTAATTATGACATTTTGTTATTTGTAGCAAGTCCACAGCAGCCCAGCATCAATATATATGGAGGTGACAGGACGGGTGACACCATCACAGTAATATGTTCGACTTTCCACACGTGTCCATACAGCAAACCAAACATCGTTCTGAACGGTACTGAAGGAACTGATCAATTAGACAATAACCATATTAAAGACGGCCTGTGGAATATCTCTGTGACACGCACAGGTGTCGTAAAAGCAGAAAATGTGACTATTAGGTGTTCTGTAACACATCATGGGGGCATAACAGTGACAACTACAAACGACAAAAGTGCCAAATGTGAGTAAACACAAATATGAACTGCTTTGTTTGTTATTAATGATAAGTTCTATTTAAATGTCACAGTTGGATGTATTTCAATATGTTAATTAAATTGCAGGTGTTTATGATAAAATAACGATTGAGCCTGTACTGGCAGAAGTCACAGAGGGTGTCGCAAAGAACTTCATTTGTTCCGTCTATCACTCCTGCCAGAAAGAGACTCCAACCATCACATGGAACTATAAGAACATGCAGATCTCAACAAGGAGCAAAACCCTCTCTGGTTTAGATCGGGTCACCTATTCCAACATAACATTTCTGGGTGCAAAAGAAGACAATGGGAAGAAATTGATGTGCACTGCAAAATTTTCTGCAGAATTTTCTGAAAACACTGAAACATTTGTAGTTTTACATGTACAACGTGAGTAATTTATCAGCATCGATCACAGCATTTGAAACGGGAGAGGTTTAATAAGTCATGTCCAGTCAGGGCTGTTAGGGTTTACGTCCACCGCTCAGGCCACTGATATAAATCTGATCAACATTTGGTCTGCTTTTGGAGGGTGCAACCGTAGTTCCGCTCCTTCCAAACAGACCGTAGGCGTATAATGAACGAGGGGTTGCTTCGCCTCTAGGAGTTAAGACCCATACTGCCCGAATTATTCCCTAAGGCGCTATAAAGTTTGTGTTGTTGTTGTATTTACACAACGTTTGTGCTGTGGCAGGCTGGTCCCCCCTGCACACATTCATCAGCTCTTATAGTGTGAATGTGGAGTCAACCCTAGGGTCTCGTAGGTCCTCTCGGAGTGACTCCTTCCTGTACTCTCAGTATGACGGCGTGGGTATTGACGTTTCCTTTGCGTCAACACCATGACATGTGTCTCGTTCCCATTCTCAGGGAACCAGGTAATATACATAATCCACAGACGTATTTTTTAACCTTTCAGCATACATCGGTTGTGCGCTTGTGATTGTGGTGCACTGTTGGATTGAAAGAGGACACTCGATAATATCCACTATGGTTTCAGACACCACTACAAATGTCTGTTCCCTCAAATAATGCTCTATTCAAAGGTATAGTGGGCAATTTCGGACACAGCTCTGGTTTAATGGCACATTAGCCCCCTTGAGTATTGAGGCTTATTACTGCATTTAATACTTCTATGTTTTTAGCCTAAGGCTCAAATGTGACACTTCACTAACACCAAAACCAACCATAAATAAAGTAGTCTAAAATATTTTTACTTATTGTTTTCTATTCATTCTTTTATTCGAGTATCAGAAACCAGTCCAGATCCTGAATGAAAGTGGATTTTTCCTTCTTTGGCCGTGAGTCCACCAAAGTGTTTTTAGCCAATATGCAAGGCGCTCTTCTGTTCTTCAACCATCTTTCTGTGGGCACTTGAGAGCACTTCAGTGTTGCAGCCTTTTATTCAGTTAAAACACTTTGGTGACCACAGAAGTGTTACAAATAGTTTGTTTCTGAATAAAAAAATGTCAATACAATGTAAAATATTTGCTCTGGCTCTTATTTTAAATGATTTGTTCCATTGTTTTGCTGGTTGCGTCTGTTGCCATTGTACAAGCAGGATGTGATGGTTGGTCTTGTTGTATTTGTACTGCCCTTCCTCCACTGTGATTGGATGGCTGGTTAAAAGTGACAGTGATGAGCGCTGAGTTTTACCCAGAGTTGAAATCTTTGGTGTCCAGTGTAGAATTCAGTGACCCATAGAATTAAGTGAGCCTAGAAGATGCTGTAGTGATGGTTGGGTTAGTATTGGGATTAGGAGCAGGTGGGATTAGCTCAAATACAGTCCCTACTAAGGTCACTTATTCCAGTGGGTCACAGAATTTGGCACAACGGCACAAAAAAACGTCAAGCATTCAGCGTGAAATTGGGGATGTGCACAACAAACTTCTGTATTCTGTAAAATAGGTTGCATCGCTGTTTCAAGATACCTTCAAAGGAGTGAGCAAATATGAGCATAATGCAGATTGATAGCTGAAAAAAAATTCTTCTTCTCAATAACATTTAAATATTTTAAATCACATAAAAAAAAACAATCATAAAAATAACGGTAACACTTTAGAATAATGGTCCGTAGTTAACAAGTAGCTATGCAGGAAGTAATAGGTAGTACTGCATTAACACCGAACTTAATACTATTAACTAATATGGAAGCAATATTAACTAAGCAGTAAGTAATAGGTAATTTAGTACAAAGGTAGTTCCTTGGTAGGTATTTGATTATTACTAAAGAAATATATCCTCATTGAGAACTACTTGTGAACTAAGAAATAATAACCAACTAATTACTAATCACAAAAGTAACATGTCTAAAAAGTGAATAATTGTGGGGGTTTTACTCTTAACATGGTCATAACATTTCAGAAGCGTGTGCCTCAAATGGGTTCTTTGTGGAAACCAGTTTATGAATATTATATCCCCCCAAATACATTAGCTACAGTGGCGGTCTTAACATAGAGGCATAGGTAGGCGGCTGCTTGGGGCCCCCTACCAGCGGTCGTAATGGGGGGCCCCCAACCAACCTAAAAAAAAAAAAAAAAAAAGGAAAAAGCCCCCTTATCATCATTAACACTTCAAAAGCACGGTAAATGTTATTAATATTCTTAAGAAATACGTTGAAACGAAGTAATAGGCTAGTTAAAATGTCCAGTTCATGGTTATCTGTCCCTACACACCCCCTACTTTCACAATGAAATGGATTAGTCCATAACGGTGCGCAGCGCGAAAGATAAACACAGTGACAGGACTGTATTTCGGTAAGTTGTAGGCTACTGTATCTTTCAACACACGTTACACACCTATTGATCATTCGTGTTTATTTAGCCTACTATTAACTAGGCTAGTAAAGAGAGATGATCGGTTCACGTGCCATTTGAACTGAGGCGCTACAGCGATCTGTCACAAAAAAGAACCAAAACGGTATTGTTTGAATTTCGTAATAAATTGACAGAATCTGAGAGCTGAGAATTTGTTCCATATCAAAAGTAACCTTTGCTGTCTAGTCTGTCGGTGTCAGTGTCCTGTTTGCTTCGCGATTTTTCTCTTTGTGAGAAAATGGATGTGTGGCGTGAGAGCGTGTGAAAATGGTCAATTGCATGAGTCTCACGTCAATGCGAAATTATACTGTAATATCGACCAATCAGTATTTTTCAACCGCGGAAAGAGGACAATAAAATAGCTGGAGTTACGTTAGACTACAATGTCACATAAAGTTATTACCTCAGTAAAGCCATGACCACGTAAGTTGGCTAGAATTTTTTTTTATTTTATTACATATTTAGTATTATTATAAATTTGTATTTTGCACTATAAATATGTGCACTATATTACATATTTATTATTTTACTTATATCATTAAAATATTATAAAGTTGTTGTAATGAAAACCGCACTAGGCTATATTTAATTTGAGTTGTTATTTTTAACCTTTAATAAATACCAGCTGACAGCTCTGTAGTCTATGTTTACAGCTTTAGGTGAGATTTTCTTTCTTGAGAAAATCTACTGTAGCCTACCTAATATGTTAGCCTAATAAGTAGCAGAGTCTGGTATTACCAGGCTACTAATATGTATCCAAATTGAATCAAGATCGGAATAAAACCACAAGAATAAAATTGAAATTGTAAATTTTCCTCTCCAACCTTTACTTTACCATAGATTAGCTTTACCTGCCTATCCACCAATCAGTCGGTATTTATTTTTTTTTCGTTTTCTTTTAAAGATCGGATGGGGGGCCCCCATACATACCTTTGCCTTGGGCCCCCAATGTGCTAAATCCGCCACTGATTAGCTACAGGTTGAGATTGTGACTACTCTTGCCAAAGGATGGACATATGTTCTCTGTTTATTTCAAACTTAAACATAGAATAATACTAATAATGATAGTTTTTTAAAATCTTAAATAATTAGGAAGTGATGCTAACACTCTCATGATTGGATTAGTTCACTATTATGAGCTTTATTGAGTGTCAGTTCAATATATCTCAGACTCCAAAGACCTACCTTTATATTACAGTAGCTGCCTGAGGAGGACTTCTCTTTAGGATATGAATATAAACATTGATGTTCTCTTGTCAAAAACAATGTGCATTTTTATATATTAGTGCCTCACAGAACCTGTACAATATGTGTCAAATATAAAATTAAATAACTTGTATTATTTGTGAAAAACATGTTAACTCCTCACTAACTACTCAAGCGTTACCTTGTCATCCCGCAGGAACTACTAGTGATGTGGTCCATTATTCTAAAGTGAAAAACATGTTAACTCCTCACTAACTACTCAAGCGTTACCTTGTCATCCCGCAGGAACTACTAGTGATGTGGTCCATTATTCTAAAGTGAAAAACATGTTAACTCCTCACTAAGCGTTACCTTGTCATCCCACAGGAACTTCTAGTGATGTGGTCCATTATTCTAAAGTGAAAAACATGTTAACTCCTCACTAACTACTCAAGCGTTACCTTGTCATCCCGCAGGAACTACTAGTGATGTGGTCCATTATTCTAAAGTGAAAAACATGTTAACTCCTCACTAACTACTCAAGCGTTACCTTGTCATCCCGCAGGAACTACTAGTGATGTGGTCCATTATTCTAAAGTGAAAAACATGTTAACTCCTCACTAACTACTCAAGCGTTACCTTGTCATCCCGCAGGAACTACTAGTGATGTGGTCCATTATTCTAAAGTGAAAAACATGTTAACTCCTCACTAAGCGTTACCTTGTCATCCCACAGGAACTACTAGTGATATGGTCCATTATTCTAAAGTGAAAAACATGTTAACTCCTCACTAACTACTCAAGCGTTACCTTGTCATCCCGCAGGAACTACTAGTGATGTGGTCCATTATTCTAAAGTGAAAAACATGTTAACTCCTCACTAACTACTCAAGCGTTACCTTGTCATCCCGCAGGAACTACTAGTGATGTGGTCCATTATTCTAAAGTGAAAAACATGTTAACTCCTCACTAACTACTCAAGCGTTACCTTGTCATCCCGCAGGAACTACTAGTGATGTGGTCCATTATTCTAAAGTGAAAAACATGTTAACTCCTCACTAACTACTCAAGCGTTACCTTGTCATCCCGCAGGAACTACTAGTGATGTGGTCCATTATTCTAAAGTGAAAAACATGTTAACTCCTCACTAACTACTCAAGCGTTACCTTGTCATCCCGCAGGAACTACTAGTGATGTGGTCCATTATTCTAAAGTGAAAAACATGTTAACTCCTCACTAACTACTCAAGCGTTACCTTGTCATCCCGCAGGAACTACTAGTGATATGGTCCATTATTCTAAAGTGAAAAACATGTTAACTCCTCACTAACTACTCAAGCGTTACCTTGTCATCCCGCAGGAACTACTAGTGATGTGGTCCATTATTCTAAAGTGAAAAACATGTTAACTCCTCACTAACTACTCAAGCGTTACCTTGTCATCCCGCAGGAACTACTAGTGATGTGGTCCATTATTCTAAAGTGAAAAACATGTTAACTCCTCACTAACTACTCAAGCGTTACCTTGTCATCCTGCAGGAACTACTAGTGATGTGGTCCATTATTCTAAAGTGAAAAACATGTTAACTCCTCACTAAGCGTTACCTTGTCATCCCACAGGAACTTCTAGTGATGTGGTCCATTATTCTAAAGTGAAAAACATGTTAACTCCTCACTAACTACTCAAGCGTTACCTTGTCATCCTGCAGGAACTACTAGTGATGTGGTCCATTATTCTAAAGTGAAAAACATGTTAACTCCTCACTAACTACTCAACTCAACTAACAATTGTTCACTTTTTAGACATGTTACTTTTGTGATTAGTAATTAATTGGTTATTATTTCTTAGTTCACAAGTAGTTCTCAATGAGGATATATTTCTTTAGTAATAATCAAATACCTACCAAGGAACTACCTTTGTACTAAATTACCTATTACTTACTGCTTAGTTAATATTGCTTCCATATTAGTTAATAGTATTAAGTTCGGTGTTAATGCAGTACTACCTATTACTTCCTGCATAGCTACTTGTTAACTACGGACCATTATTCTAAAGTGTTACCAAAATAACTAGTTAGGTTAGCTAATTACCTTAACAGTCTGTAGATATCGCTCTCAGTTAGTACTGCTGTTAACACTTTTTCTAGTAAGGAGATGCTTTGAGACCAGTTGTCCTGTTTGTTCATGTGTCGTTCAGCATAAAGCCTATAGACGCTCAGCACCATGTCACACTCCTGCCATTTATAAATGTTCGGTGCTCCCATTTAAAACAATTGAAAAAATATGCTGTCTTTGGTGGACTCCAACCTTACTCACAACCTTACGCTACTCTCATATTTATATTATTGTTATGCATTCATAAGTATTAATAAGCAATAATACTTTCAGTTCTGTATTATCGATTAATCCATTATATGGGATCTTATGTCATTTTAGCTCAAAATGAGGCGGATGTGATGCCTATGATCACAGCGTTGACTCATTCCTGTGTGGTAATACCATGCAGTTTTAAGATGGAAAAGGAAAATGTCACCGGCCTCCAGTTTCTGTGGGTCACCAAAAAAGATGGCTACATGTTCCACACTAATACGGGCAACATCTTAGACAACTTCAAAGGCCGCACAAGGCTCCTGGGAAACCCGGATGAGCAGAACTGTACTGTGGAGATGGATGATGTGCAAACTCATGACAACGGGACATTCTGTTTCAGAGCAGAAAAAGAAAACAAGAAATACAGCTTTAACAACAACTGTGTGTTCATTATAATCCAGGGTGAGGAGATATAAACTCGCTTGAGTTAATATACTTGTGAAAAGTTGCATTTACACCAAGTGTAATTCATTCATCACCTCCTAGAATTAATATAACAACTTTATGTTTCTTGTTAAAAAGCATCTCCCAACAAACCTGTGATGTCATCCCTCCCTGAAGACATCGATCCCGGGACACGCGTCACCGTCAAATGCTCAGTCAACCACACATGCTCCTCTCACCCTCCCAGAATCAGCTGGAGCGTCCCAACAGCCCGAAAAACTATCAGCCACAATCTCATGGGTGGAGGCGTCTGGGAAACAGTGTCCGCTGTGACCTTCATTCCAACTGGATATGAAGAGAAAGATGAAATTGTCTGCAGTGCCACGTTTTGGGGTGGTAAAACACAGAACCACACTGCCATCCTGAGTGTTAAGAGTGAGTATCGACTGATGCAGTTACATCCAAGATGTTTTGGAGGATCTTTACTTGAATTTGCGTTCATGAGATTTGCTTTTTGCAAAGGTCTGTTTATTAATATGACTGGTCTAAAAGAAACTGAAATGTATGATTTGTGAGATAAGTGACTTAATTATTTTAACAAAAATATTATCATAGGGATTCAAGAGGTTGGATTTGGGCCTTATTTCATTGCTTCTTCACTTGGGTTCATCCTCGTTTGCATACTTGCTGGAGTCTTCATTTATAAAAGGCGACACAGGTTTGAATGTTTTTTTTTGTTTTTGCTTATACTCATCCTTCAGAATATCTGTATTTTGAGGTCTCTTTCTCAAACCGACTAGTGCCATCTGGAGCTCAAAATATCACTGTTTCTGCTTGTAACTTGAATTTTCTCTTTTTCTTGATGAAAAATGATAATTAGCCCACGATTTACTCACCCTCAAGTCATCCTAGGTGTATATGACATTGTTTTTTCAGACGAATACAATCGGAGTATATAAAAAAATTAAATGTCCTGGCTCTTCCAAGCTTTATAATGGCAGTGAATGGCTTTTTCTGTTTTGAAGTCCATAATAGTCTATCCATCATAAAAGTGCTCCACACTGCTCCGGGGGGTTAATAAAGGTATTCTGAAGCAAAATGATGCGTTTGTGTAAGAAAAATAACCATATTTAAAACTTTACAAACTGTAATCTCTAACTTAAGCTAACGTAAAGTTTTAAATATGGATTTTTTTTTACCTACAATGTAAAAGTGTTATTCTCTTTATGTTGCAGACACCAATCACCCGGAACCAATGCAAATCTGAGAGCACAATACAAGTCAGTGTTTCATTCTTAAAATAAATAAGAATTCCTTAAAAAAAAATGTTCCATACATTTTTCTAATATAAAAACACTAATGACAGATTAACTTTAACAAATGTACAGGTGAACATTTATTCAGTTATTATAGAGAACATTTGTTTCTGTATTAGTTCATCATTTTGAGTGCACCACAGTGTTGACACATATTTGACAAATGTTTTAGAGTTGCATTTGCACGCTGAACAATTACATATAAAAAATCTTGGTAACACTTTACAATACGGGTGCACTAATAGGCTATGCATTAATTAATGCGTAACTAATGCACAGATAATCATGTGTTAATATATAACTCATGAAGAACTAAACCATTAATTAATGATTACTGCATCAGCAACATATAAAGATTCTATATGGTTAATATATTAAGTAACATATTAATTGTTATTAATTAAATGTGTCATAATGTATTAATCCCTTAATAACATATTTTATTAACTAAAAGTGTAAATTAATGCGTTAATTACCACAATTGGTCAAAGCAATGTACTTCTACTTCGAATTGTCTGCTTTAATTAATCATTAGGTAATGATTTGTAATTGTGTCATTATGTTATGACTTTACTTGTTGAGGCACATGACTATTAACTAATTGTTAAGTGTTACATATTACTTAACAGTTAGTTAATAGTCATGTGCCTCAACAAGTAAAGTCATAACATAATGACACATTTACAAATCATTACCTAATGATTAATTAAAGCAGACAATTCGAAGTTGAAGTACATGACTTCAACCCATTGTGGTAATTAACGCAGTCATTTACTCTATTAGTTAATAAAATATGTTATGAAGGAATTAATACATTATGACAGATTTAATTAATAACAATTAATATATTACTTAATATGTTCATCATTTAGAATCTTTATTAGTTACTGATGCAGTAATCATTAATTAATTGTTTATTTTTATATGAGTACATTAACACAGGATTATCTGTGCATTAGTTAAGCATGAATTAATGCTTATTAGTGCACCCGTATTGTAAAGTGTTACCAATATCTTCATAGAATTCACAGCCTCACACATTCTTGCTTTTACACACCACTCACTGATGACACTTCTCTCTTCACAGGCCAAACAACACATGTAAAGTGTCAGAAAACAAGCAGTTCTCCAAACCTCAAATGCCATCACCAAAGAGGTACAGTGCATTTCTGTATTTCAAGGTCTAAACCCATTACATGGCATGGTGCACAGCAAAATAATACTATTCAGTCTACGAGCAGAGTATCATAATAAACGTTGCAACAGATTCCTTTGACTCCAGTTGCCATGAAAAATACAGATATAGGCTATGTGTGATTTTTTTTTCCTTTTTTTTTCTTTTTTTCCTTTTCACCATGCACCTCAGTGAGCCAAAATCCTGCTCAGTGAGTAGATCATTTATTTGTTGTTTACATTATTAAACTGTGGAAAATATATTCAAATTCTATGAGTTTCAAATGCTGCCCTGAAATAAGTTATCGACTGATCTCTGTGTCATTTCTTTCTTAATTATTCAATTTAGGGTTATGATTATGAGGCAGATTATGCCAACATTGAAGATCTCAACGTGTATGGAAATGTCTGATGATAAAGTAACAAAACAAGGTTCAACACAGTGTTTTTTTAAAGAACAAAATAAATAAAGCAGATTGTATACTTTTAGAAATATAATCACTGTCTGTTTTTGAGTCTCTAGCATGTATTGACTTAATTGATTTTTTAATGCGGTTGCCTCTGCTCTACTATGTCATTTATCAATGCTTCCCAGCATGTTTGTCAGTGAACATAACCATAAATAAATATAAAATGGATGAGTCAGTGTCATACAGCGATGGTTTATTTGCTTAAAATTACAGTTTTTTTCAGTCGCTAACAAGCATTTGTCCAATCAGTTGTCACATTTTCAAAACTCTACACACAATTAGCACAGCATCGGTCTTTTGTGGCCTTACTATTCACACATTTCATGTTGTTTTCACACAATATGTAGTCAGTGAACACATTTCCACAATGCTTACATTTTCTTAACCCTAATATGCTCTTAGTTTCCTGTTTACACTCAATATGACCCCAAAATGTATAGAATGATTGTAAAAAAAAAAAAAGTACATTTTTAATAATACATATAATATATTATTTTTGTTTTGTTTTGTTTACTTCTCATCTATACAGTAATGCTGTGTTTTTGGATATACAATATACTTTTGTACCTATTTACCACACAATTCCTCAACTATACCATTAGCTTGCATGTGAAATATTAAATTGTTATGCAAAAAATACTTAAATGATCATCTAAATTAAATATAAGTTGTTTCTGGACATTGATCTAGGTGTTAGCTGTATAATTCTGCCATCTACTGGTCAAAGAAAAACATGAAGGAATTACAATTTAAGAAATAAATAGTTTTGTCCATAGATACTCAGCAGAGGGCAATAGAGATCCATTCATTGGCCAACTGCTCATATCATAACTTTTGTGATACATTTTGTGAATTTATATATGTATAAACATTATACAAGACATTAAAAATAAAAAATCTTTCAAATAGTAGAATTTTGGTAGATTTTGATGTGTTTTTATATGTCTGTTTTTACAAAATACCACAGAAACTGCCACATAAGAAACACCTAAAGGACAAGACTTAGAATCAGATTGTAGTTGCATATTTATTTTAATGAACCAAATGTGAAAAAAATAATTAACTTTAGAATTAAAAATAAATTAATTTAATAATATACAAAAAATATATAGCAGCAATATGCAGAAATGAACAGGAGTGAAGAGTGAACACTGAACAATAATAAAAATAAAAAAATCACATTCTGAACACTGAACATAAAAGCAGTAACAAGCTAAAAAAAAAAAAAGATTACATAAAAAAGCACAGTCCAGAATGTTGTGCATGAACAAGTATCATGAACGAAAGTCAGTCCACGCACATCTGGCTCAAGTACGCTGTGTGAGCAGCACAAATTGCTCTTTTGCAGTTTGCGCACTACTTATCTGTTTTTGCATCCTTGGCCCGTGGACAAACCTGACACCTTTTCCTTTTGGATGGAGTTTCAGTGGAGGGTCCTGGAGCGTTGCAAGCATCTTTTTTTCTCTTCAGCATTGCTGCAGAGGCTGGTGCATGCGGCAGGCTTTTTCGTCGCTCCATGTGAGGGGACACCAGAGCTTTCCCCAGCTCTTCTAGAAAGAGCCTCCTTTTAAAATTCTTCCCTCTCTCCCATGATGGATTTATCTCCCTCCAAACCACAAAGGCATTTATGGAAGATACATCCAGGATGGTGGAGAAGACAACCATTGGCCAATGATTTGCTTTTCGCTTGCAACTTTAGCATGCAATCATCTGCAATATTGCAAACACACACACACATACAAATTAGTATATCTGCTGGCAAAAGAAATGCCACTCTGTCACCAACTTTGAATAAAAATTAGCAAAAAAATGCATCAAAATATAAAATTTGTAAATACCTTGTCAAGGTTGTCAACTCCACCTTTGCACCGATTGTAGTCCAAGATGACCTCTGGCTTCTTGTCCTCCCTGTCACTCACTCTGGCATCTTTGTGACATGTGCTCATCAGCAGCACATTTTTACCCCTTTTGGGGCAGTATGACACAAGACTGTGTGTCTCAGTGAAGGCAAAGATCGAGGAAAAACAAACTCGGTCCCTCGTTAACAGAAGGGCAGGTGGGAGTTCAGGCTTGTTTTTCCTAACTGTGCCAACCATGGTCAACTTCCTTCTCAGGAGCTCCTGGCCAAGGGCATGTGATGTGAAGAAGTTATCGCATGTTACTGTGTGTCCCTGGAGACCAGTGGTCAAATCAAGGACCACACGCATGCCCTGATTTCTTTCTGGCTGCCCATCTTGAGGCTTGCCGGTGTAAACTTGCATGTTCCATGCATAGCTTGTCCTGGCGTCACATGCTGCCCAGATTTTTATCCCATATTTCGCCGGCTTGCTGGGCATGTACTGCTTGAAGGAGCAGCGACCTCGGAATGGCACCAGGCACTCATCCACTGTAATGTCCAGGCCAGGGTTGAACATTAGTGGCAGACGCTCAACCCATAAATTCCACACATCACGAATGGGTGCCATCTTGTCACTTTTGCGCCATGCAGGTCTTGTGGCCCTGTCATCAAATCGAATTACTTTACTCAATCTTCTGAATCTCCTTAGCGACATGACAGCCCGAAAAATTGCCCGTCCAGTTTCAGCCTCCCACAAACTGGACAGGGCCTCATTGTTGGAGCGATACACTCCTGCAAGAAGGAGCAGACCAATATATGCTTCCATGTCGGTCCAGTCCACATCCCTCCAGTCATCCCCAAACACACGGTTTCCTTCCAGATTTGTCATTTCCACCAAGGTATTTTGGATTGTAGATGGAAAAAATAACAAAAAAGAGGACTTTATGTCCTCTACACGAGAAATTGCAAACCTTGTTGGTCCAGGTGTCAGCTTTATCACTCGTGCAGCTGAAGCTCTCCCTGGCCCCTGTGGAGGTGGAGCAGTAGTCCAGGTTATATTTCCATTTTTAGATTGAAAGGTTTGGTCTGCATCTGCCTCTGCCTCCTCACAGTCCTCATCTGATTCCTGGAACTCCTCTTCCAACCCTGTGTTATCTTCAGGAGGATTGCAGTCCTCTGGCTCAGAGTCATCTGCTTCAGGGTCCTCTAGGCATGATTCAGTTTCACTTGAATCAAGCAGGTAATCCAGGGTCTCCAGGAGAGTGTAACTCTTTGCCATACTGCCAGCACAGAATAAACTGTGTGCAGGACACCAAATACCCTCTTTTATACCTTTCGCCGTGGGAACAATTTCTTTGTTTTCAAAACAAAGTTGCAGCTCTTAGATCTTAGAGTAAACCTTCTCAAAGTTGAACAGGTCAGTTGTCTTTCATCTCTCCCTTGCTCTCTCTGCATGTGTGTGTGTGTGTGTGTGTGTGCATGCATTAGGTCTCACTGATTAACTCACATGTGCTCTACATTTGTGGCTGATTTCATTTGACAAATTCCATACAGATGCTCTCTGTGACAGTCACACCTCTGTGTGTGTGTGTGTGTGTGCGTGTGCGTGCGTGTGTGTGTGTGTGTGTGTGTTCGTGCGCATTAGGTCCCACCCCTTTTATCTTTGTTATGCATTTGTGGCTGATTTTATTTGGCTGTGGCAGTCATATATGTGTGTGTGTGTGTGTGTGTGTGTGTGTTTGAGTGAGCATGTCTTTTCTACATTGCATTTTTTCTTTAGTACCAGGCCTTCATTTCTATGTGGAAATTTTCAGATTTATGCTGGAATTATTGATTTTTTTGGTCAATTTCTAAAAAGAAATGCTTTCAATTGGAGTCACACCTGTGTGTGTGTGTGCGTGTGTGTGTGTGTGTGTGTGTGTGTTTGTGTGTGCGAGCATGTGTGTGTGTGCAAGTGATCATGTTCGTTCCACATTGCATCCACATTGATTTATTCTATTTATAGATTTTTTTGACAAATGAAAAATAAAAAACACATTTTTTTCGATTTTCCCATTCATTTCAATGTGGGGTCATATTGACCCCAAGGGTCATGAGTGTGACTTTTTTTTTACATACCTTTAGAACAACCCAATCAAGCCCAGTTTTTTTGTGTGTGTATAGATAGTGAGATAAAGGGAACCATTATTTTTAACTAAAGAAAAGTCGATTGGGGTCATATAGACCCCAAAGCACAAATGAGGGTCAGACAAGCTATACCTCCCAACAAAATAATGGATTGTTTTTGTAGTATTTACGAATGTTAACACACACCATCCCACAATATCAAAAACAATATTCCAAACCTTAGATACAGTATAAAAACCTCTTCTTTTGCAATGATATCAGTTCATATATATATTTATATATCAACAATATATTTATATATTTCAGCTGATAATAAACAAACAATTGAATAATTGACACAGCTGATTTCTGTTGGGTAAACTGGGCCAAGCACAGCTGATTCCAGTCTGGCTTAGACTCAGTGGCAGGGGTTATTTTTTTCTATTACATTGACACTTATAAAGTAAAAGGAGGACTTTGAGGAGTGATGTTTTTGGAAACAGAAACAGAAAAAGACAAACACTGAAATGTATGGACGAGGAAGAGTAAGAGCAAGGGGCCCAGGGAGAAGAGCAGGCCCAGTGAGAGATGCAGTGAGAGATGCAGTGACAGATGCAGGAGCAGTGAGAGATGCAGTGACAGATGCTGTGAGAGATGCAGTGAGGGATGCAGTGACAGATGCAGGAGCAGTGAGAGATGCAGTGACAGATGCTGTGAGAGATGCAGTGAGAGATGCAGTGACAGATGCAGGAGCAATGAGAGATGCAGTGACAGATGCTGTGAGAGATGCAGTGAGGGATGCAGTGAGAGATGCAGTGACGGATGCAGTGAGGGATGCAGTGAGGGATGCAGTGAGGGATGCAGTGACAGATGCAGTGACAGATGCAGTGAGAGGTGCAGTGACAGATGCAGTGACAGATGCAGTGAGAGATGCAGTGACAGATGCAGTGAGAGGTGCAATACCAAGCGGTTTTATCCCAGGTGCATCGCCTTGGATAATATCAGATGTGATGTTGATGAAAACATGTGGAAAACATATGGATTGCTTTTGAATGTGAACATTACTGTACATGTGGACAGACGGTTCCCAACCAAGACATTTTGTGTAAAAACGGTGGATTGCATGTTTTGCATGCAAATACCTATAAAACCGAAACATAAAAGTCTATGCAGTTTTTGTAATGTCAACAACAATAGCCAGTATTTTGAAACCTGGTGTACTTTGCATGTACTTTGTGAAGTGAAAACAAGTCTTATTCTTTGACAGAATCATTTCATTTTGAGTCAGATTTCCAGTGTTTTGGTAAAGTTAGTGTGTGCAGAGAAAGAAGTGTTCTATTTTGAAATGAAGTTAATATACATTTAACAAAATGTGTTTCTTGAGAAGAAAATTATCCATTTGGCCAATTGTGTTTTGTAGGTGTACGTCTGTGTTAGAGTTTAGAAAAAGTATCTGAAGTATGGGCAAGCACTTGATAGCGATAAAAAATAAAAATAAATAATAAAAAGTAAAAGGGGGAGAAACACTCATTTTAGAGTACATAATTTGTGTAGACTAAAGTCTAAATAGTGCAGGATGAGTCATCTAATATCTATATAAGCATCATTGCTCTATATAAATCATCAGCAAGGTCATCTGATGTTTTCTCTAAGTAACTAATTTGCATTTGTTCCAGGCATTAATAGACCAAAGATCATGGTTGGTTTTGATGGTGTCAATACTTTTCATAGCTGCTAAGTTGCACACAGAGACCGTCCTCTACACAAACCAACAATGCTTGGGTCACCGATGTTAAGGCCTTGGGTTATTTACCACACTCCGGAGGAGCAGACACCAGAGGCAGACAACAGAGTGAATTTTAAAAGGTACGTTTTTATTAAGTTTAAAAAGGGATAAAAGCAGGAGCCGGGACGTTCGTGGCTGTGGCGAGACGAGGGGAATGCTGGTAGGTACTTATCCGTTCTTCAGGTAAGTATATCCCTCTCCGGATGGCTCGTGGGACAGACAGTGACTTCTCTCGTCGTTAGACTCGTTGCATAAGCTCGTGGGACAGACAGTGACTTCTCGTCATCAGACTCGTTGCATAAGCTCGTGGGACAGACAGTGACTTCTCGTCATCAGACTCGTTGCATAAGCTCGTGGGACAGACAGGGACTTCTCTCCTTCCTGCAAGGAGTAGACAATTTGACAGTGAGACGGACAGCAGTAAGGGGGACAGAGACGGGGTGTTGAACTTTTCTCCTCCGCACCATGCACACAATCTCAGAAACCTGGACACAGCTGAGGGGACAGATCAGTTCGAAAGAATCTTCAAAGTTATAAGTCAATTTCATCCATCAGAGACTCAAAGAAAACAGTTGTTTGATTTCACCACACTCGTGCATAAATCACTCTTGTAAAGCTCCACATGTGTTATGTTTCACTCTTTCAGTCACTGCAAACTCACTCTATCTTCACAGCGATTAATCAACTCATTTCTCTTCATAGGATGGATGAGCCAAAGAATAGTAGTCTCAGAAAATTAACATGGATTCAGCGATCTTCCCAGCCATTACTGTTACTGTCAATGGATAACACACACTGCCCACAAACACAGGTTAGTAGTACACTGGTGATGGCAAATCTTTACATGTGGTTTTCTCCAGAAGGTGAATCATAAAAAGGGGCACTTAACTTTTCCTCAGTGAATCACATGAATCTTGCAGCGGGTTTCCACTCTCTTTTCTGCCAGTCACTCTCCTTCTTCCTCTAGGAAGCTTTCTCACTTACTTCGTTGCGTTGCTGTTTGTGGTTTCTTAAAAGACTCACTTAATGAGCATACCTCAGGGGACTCAACATGGAACACCGTTCAGGCATTAAACCTCAGCTTTCTGCACTTGCCCCCGCTCACTGTCGCTGCTGTAATCCACTCAGACACTCGTGTGTCACTTTCCTATTGCCAGAGCATAACTTCACCACTACTGTGCTTCAATCTCCTCTCTTTATACTCCTTTTTCCCAGACACATGCTTCAATGAAGCGCTACTCATTGGCTTCAGCTGGCGCTTGTTATGGTCGGCGGCCATGACAGGTAAGCCCAGAGCCGGCCCGGTGTTACACCGGCATTTCTTCCCCCATGGAAACGAGTCTAAATTTTTTTGGTTCCTAGTTAGTTCACCCGGTTACACTTGTTTGCACAAATTTTTTTTTTAAAGTCACATTCATCACATTTCCTAAAAGTATCACCACCTAAATTATATGTTTGAAAAAAGATAACCAAAGTGTGTCTGTAATCATTCAGAATTGCAACACAGGCTCATTGGAAAAACATACAAGTGGCAACATTTTTGCAAAACACAAAATACAAAGACGCACATATCACTGCAGTTTCCAGTAAAACAGCAAGCACTTTTAATCGTTTTCACACACACTAATGATTACAGGGGCAGATTATGGTTTAATAAAGACTTGTTTTCACGTGGCACCTTGCACAATTATGTTATGACCTTAAAATACTTTTTACCATAGTGTATGGTTTGTAAACGAATATATATTTTGGAGTTTGCATCATTAACTAGCTCCATATGTTCAGTTTTACTGACATATCGGTTTCACTTTATTTTAACGGTCCCTTTAACACATTCGGTTGTCTATAAGTAGCATTGCACCTACATATCTACTAACACTCATTAGAGTTTTAGTAGAGTATTAGTAGACTGGTAGGGTTAGGGTCAAAATAAGTTGATATGTAGTTGAAAAGTTACTTATAGTCAGTAGTGTCTGTTGGAGGAGCATCACAATAAAGAGTTAGCAGATATTAAGCAGTAATACTCCAATGAGAGTTAATTGATATAGATGCAAAGTTACTTATAGTCACCAGAATGTTCAAAAGGGACCATCAAAATAAAGTGTTACCGACATATCAAGCTTGCTCGGTAGCTCAGCTGGCACAGTATACTTGTGATGCGGAGAGCTCGGGTACGAATCCCATGAAAGACGAGTCACGATAAAAGTTTGCGATAGACGATGCATTTTATGTCACATTTGCTTTTGTTAACACTATCGGGTTTAGGCTTTAGTGTAGGTGTACGTTATTTAAAAATGGAAAAAAAAATTGCGTTTTGCACAAATTTGCCACAGGTACGTTTTTCTAATGAGCCTGGGCTGCAGAATAGAGCAGGATAGGCTACTATAGACTGAAGGGAGTGGAACCAGTCAATGCATTTGTGTACAAGAAGCCAATCAGAGGTCATAGGTCAACTACAGTAATTAATTCAAACTGAAAGAGTATTTTATTAGAAAACTGGTAAATCTGTAGAATATGCAGTGGCAAACTGTATATATTAATTCAATTCAAATTTATTTGTATAGCGCTTTTCACAATACACATTGTTTCAAAGCAGCTTTACAGAAAGTGCATTTCAGAAATGTACATAGGAAAAAATACAGTTAGTTAATCATGTATTCATTTAGGGCATAAAATATCGCCAGCGTTGAGTCGTCTCTTCACAGGCGTTTAGTCATCTCATCACAGGTGTTGGGGCATCTGAATTGACCTTGAATTTAGTGATCTTAAAGAGCGCAACGGATTGTAGGGCGATATAAGGTCCATTAAATACACAGGAGCTAAACCATTTAGGGCTTTATAGGTCAGTAGTAGTACTTTGTAATTACAGTTTTTTTCAATCGCTATCAAGTGCTTGCCCATACTTCAGATACTTTTTCTAAACTCTTAACACAGACGTACACCTACAAAACACAATTGGCCAAATGGATAATTTTCTTCTCAAAAAACACATTTTGTTAAATATATACTAACTCTTCAATTCAAAATAGAACACATCTTTCTCTGCACACACTAACTTTACCAAAACACTGGAAATCTGACTCAAAATGAAATGATTCTGAATTTCTGTCAAAGAATAAGACTTGTTTTCACTTCACAAAGTACATGCAGTCAATCAAAGTACACCAGGTTTCAAAATACTGGCTATTTTTGACATTACAAAAACTGCATAGACTTTTATGTTTCGGTGTTACAGGTATTTGCATGCAAAACATGCAATCCACCATTTTTACACTAAATTTCTTGGTTGGAAATTGTATGTCCACATATACAGTAATGCTCAAATGATAGAACAGAAAACATTTTACAGTATTGCTTACAGTGAACAAAATATCCATGAAACGTCTCGGTTACCTAACGTAACCGAGACGTTCTCTTACGAGAGGTTCTCTCGTATTGCGTAAGCTAGCTTACGCTACGTGAACTTATTGTCAACACCGTGCGCGCCAAGCATCCACCACATGAGCCCCAGGGGAAACCCAGGGAGCCCAGATAAGCAGAAAATAATGGTGGCTGGCGACTAGCACGGGCCAACACATGTACATAAGCACTTAAAAGGGAACAACAGAGCGGCGCCGCCGGTCTGAGTAAGCATATAGCATATACCCAATAGTGCAGCTCAACCAGGAGAGCTGAATTACGTGAGAGTAGCCTGCGCACAAAACATTCGAGCAGTACTTACACCTCACTTATATCGCCAGTAGTTTCGCCTGCAGGGCGGGAACTTCCAGATTGTAAAATCTGACAAAGGTGGACGGGGAAGCCCAGCCCGCCGCCACACATATGTCATGGATGGAAATCCCGCTGGACCACGCCCACGATGAGGCCATGCCTCTAGTGGAGTGAGCCCTAATGCCTAAAGGGCATTGCAGACCCTTTGACGCGTAAGCAGCCGCAATAGCGTTTACTATCCATCTGGACAGAGTCTGTTTCGAGGCAGCAAGACCTTTGGTGCGCCCTCCAAACGAAACAAAGAGCTGCTCTGAGCATCTGAAAGAGGCGGAGCGCGCAGTGTAAAATCTCAGTGCTCTGACTGGGCAGAGGAGATTAGTGTCGCACTCGCTATCGGATGATGGCAGAGCCGATAGGGAAATGACCTGCGCTCTAAAGGGAGTATCAATCCCTTTAGGGACATAGCCATGTCTAGGTTTGAGGATGACTTTAGAGTCATTTGGCCCAAACTCGAGACACGCGGCGCTGACAGACAGCGCGTGAAGATCCCCCACACGTTTGACTGATGACAGAGCTGTCAGAAAAACGTTTTTTAGTGATAAGTACTTTATGTCCACGGAGTCTAATGTTTCAAAAGGGGAAGCTTTCAGGGCTTCGAGGACCATAGAAAGATCCCACATAGGAACCGACGGCGGGCGCGGAGGGTTCATCCTTCTAGCTCCTCTAAGGAAGCGGATGACAAGCTTGTCTTTTCCTAGTGACCGACCGCGCGTTGGCTCTGCGAACGCTGCAACGGCCGCCACGTACACTTTGAGCGTGGATGGGGACCTGCCTTTATCCAGCAGCTCCTGGAGGAAACTGAGCAACCGCGAAACACCACATTTCCGTGGGTCCAGACTCTTGTCGGCGCACCATTTTGAGAACACAGACCATTTCGACGCGTAGAGCTTTCTTGTAGGAGGGGCTCTAGATTGTGTAATCGTGTTCATCACTCCTTCTGGCAAAGCAACGTATAATCGTTGATCACCCACGCGTGCAGAGACCAGCGCTCTGGGTGGGGATGCCAGATCGAGCCGCGAGCCTGAGAGAGGAGATCTGTTCTCACCGGAATGGGCCACGGGGCTGTTTGTGACAGCTGCGTCAGCTCCGGGAACCACGTCTGATTCTCCCAACGCGGGGCAATGAGGAGCACCGAATGGCGCGTTTCTCTGATTCTCTTTATTACCTGTGGTAATAGTGAGACCGGTGGAAACGCATAAAGTGGGCGGCTGGGCCAGGCCTGGGCCAGCGCGTCCTCGTTCTTCATAAAGAACACTGGGCAGTGAGCGTTGTCTTTTGACGCGAACAGGTCAACTTCCGCTCTGCCGAATAGGCGCCACAGTTTCTGGACTGTTTGGGAGTGCAGGGACCAGTCCCCTGGGGGAACGTTGTCTCTGGACAGTCTGTCTGGTCCGTCGTTCAGATGGCCCGGCACATGCGTCGCTCTCAGCGAACGCAAGTGATACTGAGACCAAATTAGAATGCGTTTCGCCAGATCGCAGAGGTTTCTGGATCTGACACCGCCTTGATGGTTCAGATAGGATACCACTGACATGTTGTCCGAACGGACTAGAACGTGGTGGTCCCTTATGACAGGGAGAAAGCACGTAAGCGCGTTCTCGACCTCTATCATTTCCAGACAGTTTATGTGGAGGAGTTTCTCTCGGTCTGACCACAGCCCGAGTTGGACGCGTCCATCGATATGACTTTCCGGTGCGAGATCACTCCCACAGTGACTCCCCGCTGATACCAATCGGCCACTGACCACGGCTGCAGAGCTGTAATACAGGTCTGAGTCACCTTGATCCGTTGGCGGCCGTCGGCCCAAGCCCGGCGAGACGCGCGGGTATTCAGCCAGTGTTGTAGCGGGCGCATGCGCAGTAGATCTAACTGGAGTACTGCCGCAGCTGAAGCCATACAGCCTAACATCCTTTGAAAAGTTTTCAGCGGGATGAAGCTGTCTTTCTGAAAAGACGCGGCTGGGTGTTGAACACGGCGCGTGCTGCGAGTTGACAAACGAGTCTTCATAGACACCGAGTCCAGTTCTATTCCTAGAAAGGAAATTGACTGGCTGGGCTGTAATGAGCTCTTGGTCCAGTTGACCGAGAGACCCAGTCCTTCCAGATGACTGAGAAGCACTGCTCTGTGAGATAAAAGTTCTATCTCTGACTGTGCTATGATCAGCCAATCGTCCAGATAGTTCATTATTCGCAGCCCTTGCGTTTTCAAGGGGGCGAGCGCCGCGTCCATGCACTTCGTAAATGTACGGGGTGCTAAGGACAGGCCGAACGGAAGGACGGTGTACTGATAAACCTGGCCGTCGAAGGCGAATCTCAAAAATTGCCTGTGACGAGGAATTATCTGTATCTGAAAATAGGCATCCTTCAGATCGAGAGATATAAACCAGTCCCTCGGGCGAATCTGCGCGAGTATTTGTCTGGTTGTAAGCATTTTGAACGGTCTTTTCACAAGCACTCTGTTCAAATGTCTCAGATCTAGGATGGGTCTGAGGCCGCCGTCTTTCTTTGGAACAAGAAAATAACGGCTGTAAAACCCTGACTCGCTCAGGGCGGGTGGTACCCGCTCTATAGCCCTTTTGCCCAAGAGATTCGCTATTTCTTTTTGGAGTAGATGTGCTACTTCTGTATTCACAGTTGTTGCGACCTGCGCTCGAAAGCATGGCGGGCGGCGATTGAACTGGAGTGAATAGCCTTGTCTTATTGTGTTTAGCACCCATTCTGAAACCCCTGGGATAGCTTCCCATTAGAGATGCGCGGATGGGCTATTATTTCATCCGCAACCGCATCACAAAACTCATCATCCGTCCGCCATCCATCCGCACCAACGTTTTTGACCAATTTTCAAAACCGCACCCGCCCGCCATCCGCTGATTGGGCGATACAAGGCGCTGCTGATGACAGCCGCGAGACTAGAAAGCTCTCAGAATATCAGCAGTGAACTCCGTCTCCGATCGGCATGCAGGGACAAAAATAAATAAATAGCCTAAATTAAACGCACTTCGGCAAACCTGACTGTGCCGAGGGGGGCGTGGTTTTGCGAAGTCTGTAGCGGGAGAGAAAGGACGGAGCCGCGCGGTCAGTAAGTAGGTGCTGATGATGATCACCTGTCTCTGATTGCAGTAATAAGCGTGGAGAGACCGCATATAAGCCGGCGGGAATGAGAGAGCGAGAGAGAGAGTTGGACTGGGACTACTGCAACCAAGTGTTGGATCGCGTGTTTTGTTTATGCTGTGTTACCGTGGTAACGCGGCGAATGCGCTACTGTGCGCCTCGTTTCTTTTTGTTTTTCTGAATAAACGCGAGTCCCAGTCACGCCGACTGGGACTCGCCCAGACGTCTTCTTCCTTCCGCACACACTGAACATTATCCCACTGACCTTATGATAAGCTACTGTACAATATTTTCATTGTAGCCTAGAAAACGCATTTTGGCACATAATTTGGTTCAACCGCCCGCCACCCGCCGAATTTAATAAAAATATTTTTTTTCGTCACGTCATCCAGTCCGAGGCTGTAACCGCCAACCGCGCATCTCTACTTCCCATGCTTTTATATGTATAGCTAGGGGTTGAATGGCCTCCGGCCTCTGTTTGCCATATTGCGTGGGTTTTACAGGCTGAACTGGAGAAGTGGCGGCGCGCGCGCTGTCGGTGCTCGAGCACGGTGGCTCGTAGACAGCAGTGACAAGCTTTGTTACATGTCGCTTCCCGATTACTGTGAATGGGGAGCTTAGTTTGGTCACTTTGTGACGCGCGGCCAGAGCTCTGGGCGGGGTGCAACTTTGTAAGCGTGAGCGCTTGTGAGCGGGCACGAGCCTTACGTTTTTGTATGACGCTCCGATCATTGCGGATGGGAAGCGTTTCATAATAGTCCTGTGACACAAACCGTTATTTTGAATTCCGGAAGAATTGCGTTAATCTTCGAAAGAAAAACTGAGATATTGTAATGAAACCCGAGAGATTTATATCCCTCCAATAAACGATTCACCAAAACTGTTCACGTTTGAAAAAGTTAATCGCAAAAAAACATCACCTACTACATATGAATCGCGTGGTTTCCTCCAAGTCCTCTAAAGAAATCGCTCTTATACTTTAACAGTTTAAATTTAACAGTTAAAGTAACAGTTTAAATGACTTCTAAATCTAATCACATTCAAGGAGCACAGCAACTGAAGCTCTGAGTGAAATGAGCTCATAATCATAAGAACAAATCACAGCCGTTCAACGGCTCTGGAACCAATCAGGACTAGTCACAGGTGTTATGCATATTGTTCAAATTTAAACAAGTACAACATCTTTTATGAAAACGTTTAAACATCTTTGGAAAATGTATCTATGATGCATTTCAGATAATACGATGTTAAAATCCTTGTGGGAATTTCAGTAGTATAAATGTATCATAATGGACAACAGCCTTTTAAGTAGCCTTTAATCAAGTAAAAGTGAACAATATTAATTTTAAGTAGGCTTATTGCAATGCTTAATAATAGTTGACAAATGTTTATAATACATTATAAGTTGGTACATTATAAATGTAATTTTCCCCCCAAAATATTAAAATTATAAATATATAAATATTAAAATATATTGCAGTAGGCCTAAGTGTTTAAAAAGTACTTTAAGCATACTAAAAGCTTAAGCATTTTGCTATGTTCTTACACAAAGAGCAAGTATGTTTTCTTTAAATACACTAAAACTTCACAAAAATTGTATGATTGTGTTTAGCATATTTCTTAAAAATGTAACTAAGCATATATTTATTACCAAAGTACTTGTAGCATACTTTTTAGAAATATATTAAAATTATGCTTGTGTTTAGCATATTTCTTAAAAGTATAATTAAGCATATATTTATTACCAATGTACTTATTGTCAGGAATCAATCAAGCTCAGCTCAATCCACCACTCAGCGTTCACTCTCACCAGAATACTAATCACCTACACCTGTTAACAATCATCAGTCAGCTCCATAAATACACTCATCTCACGATCAGTCTTTGTCAAGTCTCCAACAGGAACAGACCGTTAACCTTGTCTCTCTTCAAGTCTCTGATGCAGCAAATACCCACAGAGTAACGTATACTTACCTGTGAATATACTAACTTCTGTATCCTTGTTCTGATATCTCCAGACTCCTTGCCTGAATCCAAGCATCCGGAGTCCCAGCGTTCCTTTGAGGTTCCCGAATTTCTCCTGAGCTTTCACTTACTCGTGGTCGCATCTGAAAAGAGAAAAAGACAAGCATCATCGAACTGAGATTGTATTAAAGAAACTAACCTGAAGAGGATCTGCTCACCTGTGATCTTCCCCACATTCAGCAATCTTCACCGAATCCACTTCTGAACACTGAATACTTTCCTTTGCACTTGAGTCACTAAAAATAAACTTTGTTTGGATTTTCACTTACCTCTGTCTCCGTCCCTGTATCCTGACAGAAGACTTGACCATCAAAACAATAAGGGGAAGAGAATGGATCCGACGCAATCCGCAATCACCGTTGCAAATCCTCTACAATCTCCAGCCGCCGCTGCCAATCCTATGCAGCATACAACCGCCGCGACGAGTTCTACGCAAGCCCCAGCGGCCACGGCGAATCCTGTACTACCCACAGCCAGCACTTCCGCAAACACCGCTTCCTCTCTGGTTTGCTTCGCTAGCCCACCGTCCCGTCCAGCGCCATTCAGCGGTCGGGCGGAGGATTGCAGCGGATTTTTATTGCAATGTTCACTGGCATTGGAGCAACAAGCTCAGCTATATCCCACTGAGAGATCTAGAGTTGCTTTCATTATTCAGCAGTTGTCCGGAGCGGCTTTAAGATGGGCTGAAGCATTGTGGATGCAGGAATCTGTAGTGACTACCTCTGTTCAAGATTTTGTGAAACACTTTAAGGAAGTATTCGGACATCCTGTTGATGATTCATCCATCAGTGACAAACTGTTGCAATTACGTCAAGGCAAAAAGTCAGTCTCTGAGTACTCCCTAGAGTTTCGTACACTAGCTTCTAACAGTGGATGGAACGAGAAAGCTCTCATATCTGTCTATCGACGCGGTCTTAACCCGGCCATCCGCCTTCAGCTCGCTATTTACGATGACAGCATGGGGGTTGAGAGGTTCATACAACAAGCTATCCGTGTACATCAAAGGTCTCAGGGCTGCTATCGTGAAGTTCCATCACCCATGTCACCATATAAACATCCAGCTGAATGTTCCTCAGAAGACACGGTAGAAAGGATGCAAGTAGATACCCATCGGATATCCCAAGCTGAACGTGTTAGACGGCGAGAATTAAAGTTATGCCTGTATTGTGGATTGAGAGGACATTTTCTTCGTTCCTGCCCAACCAGACCTCCGAGAATGCTTGTGAGTTCAGTCTCCATATCTGCCTATGTGTCAACTCCATTAACGATACCAGTAACAGTGAAATCCACGAATTTTCATATTTCTGTTACAGCCATTGTTGACTCAGGATCAGCAGGAAATTTCATCTCTGGCCAGCTCTGTCAAAAACTCCAACTCAACAAGTGTCCCATTCCAAAACCATATGCCATCCATGCAGTAACCGGAGAAATCATCAATCAGGGGTATGTAACCTACAAGATTAACCCTATCATACTTTGTGTTGAAGACACCCATCATGAACCTTTTGAACCATTTGTACTTGAGAATAGTCAGTCTGATCTTATCCTTGGTCGCCCTTGGTTAATCCAACATCAACCAAATATCAACTGGAAATCTGGGAAGGTTTTGAACTGGGGTTGCATGTGCTCTTCCGTAAATTATGAAATTCCAGCCTCGTCCAGCGTTAACCTACCTGCTACCATCCCAATAAACTCGACTTCCATTGAGAGTCCCATTGAGAACCTCTCTGTAGCCATCCCATCCTGCTATTCTCAATACTCTGATGTATTCAACCCTGCCGAAGCAGCCAAGCTACCACTCCATCGAAACTGGGACTGTGCCATCGAATTAATTCCTGGTGAACCCATCCCTAAGGGTAGAATCTATTCTTTATCCATCCCTGAGCAAGATGCCATGAAGCGATATATTGAAGAGGCTCTCGAACAGGGGTATATTCGATCTTCCACTTCACCAGCGGCTGCCAGTTTTTTCTTCGTCCCGAAAAAGGATGGGGGATTACGCCCATGCATTGACTACAGAGCTTTAAATAAAATCACCGTCAAATTCAGTTATCCACTCCCATTGATTCCCTCGTCACTTGAGCAACTCCGAGAGGCCACGATCTTCACCAAGCTGGATTTAAGGAGTGCATATAACCTCATTAGAATCCGAGAAGGCGATGAGTGGAAGACCGCATTCATCACACCAGCAGGGCACTACGAATATCTGGTTATGCCATATGGATTGGTAAACGCTCCTTCTGTATTCCAAAGTTTTATGGATGAAATCTTCCGAGACTATCTAAATCAGTTCGTAATAATCTACATAGACGACATCTTGATCTACTCAAAGGACGCAGTGGAACATCAACGACATGTCTCACAGGTACTCCAACGATTACGAGAATTCTCCTTGTTCCTGAAGGCTGAAAAGTGTTTCTTCCATCAAACGTCAGTGGAGTTTCTTGGTTATCATCTCAGTGCGGAAGGAGTAACAATGGACGATCAGAAGACAAAAGCTATTACTTCCTGGCCCATTCCACAGTCCATTAAGGAATTACAGCGTTTCCTAGGATTTGCCAATTTCTATCGAAGGTTTATTCACCAGTACAGTCTGATTACCGCTCCACTTACCTCACTCTTAAAGGGAAAACCGAAGACACTCCTTTGGACTACGGAAGCAGAAGAGGCTTTTCAGACATTGAAAACGGCATTCACTACAGCTCCACTATTACAACACCCTAATCCTGATGAGAAGTTCATTGTCGAAGTAGATGCTTCCACTACAGGAGTTGGAGCTGTGCTATCCCAGGTCTCGACTTCCTCACCGAAACCATTACCTTGTGCGTTCTTCTCCCGAAAACTATCCCCTGCGGAAGTAAACTATGACATTGGCAATCGAGAACTCCTGGCGGTAAAGCTTGCGCTTGAAGAATGGAGACACTGGTTAGAAGGAGCCAAACAGCCCTTTTTAGTTCTTACCGATCATAAGAATCTCCAGTACTTGAAGGATGCCAAGAGACTTAATCCTCGTCAGGCCAGATGGGCACTCTTCTTTACTCGTTTCCATTTCCAGATCTCCTACCGTCCCGGATCAAAGAACATCAGAGCAGACGCCCTGTCCCGTCTCCATTCCCCAGAAGTCAACTCAGAGGAACCTGATAATATCTTGCCAGAAAAACTGTTTGTTAATCCCATCCAGTGGGATCTCAATGAACAACTCCTTGAACTCTCCCAACGTCAACCCAATCCACCAGAATGTCCGGTTGGGAAAATCTATGTTCCTGAAGAATACCGTACTTCTCTGATCTCTTCTGCACATTCCTCTGTGGGCACTGGACACCCAGGTGTCACCAAAACTCTATCCTCGCTCCAGACTCGCTATTGGTGGCCAGGGATGGTACAAGAAATAAGAACATTCATCCAAGGGTGTATCTTGTGTGCCATGAACAAGAATCCTCGTCATCTACCCACCGGAAAACTCATGCCTCTACCTGTTCCACAAAGACCCTGGTCACACATAGGAGTAGACTTTGTCACTGACCTTCCTCCCTCAGAAGGAAATACATGCATCCTGGTAGCCATTGACCGTTTTTCAAAGGCCTGCAAATTGATCCCCCTGAAAGCCTTGCCCACCGCATTTATGACTGCAGAACTACTGATGGATCATGTCTTTCGGAACTTTGGGATACCAGAGGATATTGTGTCAGACAGAGGACCCCAATTTATCTCAAAAGTATGGAGAGCATACTTCACATTAATGAACGTCACAGTGAGTTTAACATCAGGATATCACCCACAAGCCAATGGTCAAACAGAACGGAAAATCCAGGATGTCAGCCGTTTCCTGCGGACCTTCTGCTACTCAAACCAACATCTTTGGAGTCGATACCTGGTATGGGCAGAATATGCACAAAACTCACTTCGACAAGCTTCCACAAACCTAACCCCGTTCCAGTGTGTCTTGGGTTACCAACCACCCTTGTTCCCTTGGTCAGGTGAAAGTTCTGAAGTACCTGCAGTTAACACCTGGTTCCAGAATAGTGAGAGGGTGTGGAATCAAGCCCATCACCATCTCCAACAAGCCCTGAATCGCCAGCAACGCTTTGCCAATGTTCATCGACAAGACACTCCAGAGTACCAGCCTGGACAACTGGTTTGGCTATCGACAAAAGATATGCGCCTACGATTACCCTGCCGCAAATTAAGCCCCAGATATATCGGTCCATTTCCCATAGTCAGACAGATAAATCCGGTGACCTATCAGCTCCATCTTCCAGCCCAGTATCGCATTCATCCCTCATTTCACGTCTCTCTCTTGAAACCACATCATCCGCCCGTACCTGTTCCCGCTACAGATTTGGTTCAAGAAAACAATCCGCCAGTACCCCCCATCGAAGCCGAAACCATCTACACGGTAAAGGAGATATTAGATTCCCGACGTCGAGGTGGTCAGTTGGAATATTTGGTAGACTGGGAGGATTATGGACCGGAGGAGAGGTGTTGGATTCCACGTAAAGACATCCTCGATCCCATGTTAACCACTGAGTTCCATGCACAACATCCTGACAGACCTGCTCCAAGACCTCGAGGTAGACCCCCACGACGTCGGGGTATTGGATCCGCTGGCGCGGATTCTGGAGGGGGGGGTAATGTCAGGAATCAATCAAGCTCAGCTCAATCCACCACTCAGCGTTCACTCTCACCAGAATACTAATCACCTACACCTGTTAACAATCATCAGTCAGCTCCATAAATACACTCATCTCACGATCAGTCTTTGTCAAGTCTCCAACAGGAACAGACCGTTAACCTTGTCTCTCTTCAAGTCTCTGATGCAGCAAATACCCACCGAGTAACGTATACTTACCTGTGAATATACTAACTTCTGTATCCTTGTTCTGATATCTCCAGACTCCTTGCCTGAATCCAAGCATCCGGAGTCCCAGCGTTCCTTTGAGGTTCCCGAATTTCTCCTGAGCTTTCACTTACTCGTGGTCGCATCTGAAAAGAGAAAAAGACAAGCATCATCGAACTGAGATTGTATTAAAGAAACTAACCTGAAGAGGATCTGCTCACCTGTGATCTTCCCCACATTCAGCAATCTTCACCGAATCCACTTCTGAACACTGAATACTTTCCTTTGCACTTGAGTCACTAAAAATAAACTTTGTTTGGATTTTCACTTACCTCTGTCTCCGTCCCTGTATCCTGACACTTATATTATATACTTTTTAGAAATATATTAAAATGATATGCTTGTTTAGCATATTTCTTAAAAGTATAATTAAGCATATATGTATTACTAATGTACTTTTAGTATACTTTTTAGAAATATATTAAAATGATATGCTTGTGTTCAGCATATTTCTTAAAAGTATAATTAAGCATATATTTATTACCAATGTACTTATAGTGCATTTGTTAGAAATATATTAAAATTATGCTTGTGTTTAGCATATTTCTTAAAAGTATAATTAAACATATATTTATTGTCAATGTACATAGTGCATTTGTTACAAATATATAAAAATTATGCTTGTGTTTAGCATATTTCTTAAAAGTATAATTAAGCATATATTTATTACCAATGTACTTCTAGTGCATTTGTTTGAATATATATTAAAATTATGCTTGTGTTTAGCATATTTCTTAAAAGTATAATTAAGCATATATTTATTACCAATGTACTTCTAGTATACTTGTTAGAAATATATTAAAATGCAAAAAAATGCGCTAAAAATACATTTAAAATATCAATGGTATTTAATATACTTTCGCAATTACACTTAAGTACTACTTAAGTAAAAATATACTTTTAATTAGTGTATTTATAGTGCATAATTTTTACAGTTTTCTTTAGCACAAAAAGTAAGAATGTACTACAAATATACTTTCTTTGTATTTAAGTGTTTTTTTTAGTGCACTTAAGTACACTTTTTTTTCACCTGGGTAAGTGTGATGGGGGGGGCGTGGTTTTCGCGCCGTCTGTAGTGAGAGACAAATCAGAGAGCGCTGCGGTGAGTAAGTGGGTCAAGTGCAAATGATAAACACCTGTGTCTGATTGCAGTGATTGGCGTGGAGAGAACGGCTGGTGACTCGTGCGTGAGAAGTGTGGAAACTGTGACAGCTGAAACCAGCGAGGAAGGAGTTTATCGGAAGCTCTGGAGGACTTTGAAGCTGAATCAGCCTGGAAAGAGTTTTTATTGAAAGTGTTGTGTTGCTGTAGTCCGACTACGGTGAATGCGCTGTGTGCGCACCATTTATTATTTTGTTGGTAAATAAAAACGCACGAGTCCCAGTCTCGCCGACCCTGTCTCCTTCTTCCTCCATTTATAACGCGAACCTTGTTACACTGGTGCCGAAACCCGGGAAGAAGGAGATCAGCCGCCGCCATGCAGAACCCGTCAGGATCGCCGTTTGCGGACATCATACAATCACTCGCGGCTCTTCAAAGAGATCAACATCAGGCCCTGCTGAGCGTTAAGGAGGAGCATGAGCAGCGCTTTCGGGAGCTGCTCCAAGGTCAGCAGGAAGACCGCGAGTTGTTCCGGAGCTGTCTGGACCGGGAGACTCCGGCCAGCCCCCTCTCAGCATCAGTCTCGGCCTCGCCGCTCACCTTGTCGAAGATGGGACCAGCTGACGACCCGGAGGCGTTCTTGGACCTCTTCGAAAGGATGGCCGAGACCCGGGGCTGGCCCAAGGCAGACTGGCCTCTCCGTCTCATCCCGCTGCTGTCAGGGGAGTCACAGGTCGCCGCCCACCAGCTGCCAGTCGCGAGTCTCCTGGTCTATCAAGACCTACGGCGCGCCATCCTGCAACGGGTCGGTCGGACCACCGAACAGCATCGCCAGCGCTTCAGGTCTCTGACCCTCGACGAGTCCGGCCGGCCCTTCGTGATGGCGCAACAGCTCCGGGACTCCTGCCGCAAATGGCTGATGGCCGGGGGAAGCGACGTCGAGCAGATTATCGACCAGGTGGTACTGGAACAGTTTATCGTGAAGCTCCCCAAGAAAACTGCACAGTGGGTCCAGTGCCACCGCCCGACGTCGCTGGACCAGGCCATCCAACTGGCGGAGGATCACATGGTGGCGTGCTCTGGGGTCGGCGAAACCCTCCCATCTGTCTCTCTCTCTCCCTCTCTCTCTCTTTCCTCCCCGGCCTCTACCCCCTCCCTTTCTACTAAACCTGTCCCCGTTCCTAGGTCGCGAGGAGGCCTCGCACCCAGACCAGCGCCGAGGTGGAGGTCTGGATGGTCCGGTGACAATGGCGCGGCCGGGAGGACGGCGACGAGGGGGACACCGGCTGGGGAACTTTCCACCCTGGCGCAGCTGGCACCTCTCTCCCCACGTCAATCCCTTGCCCCACTTCCTGCCGCTGGAACAGCGGTAAAACCTGGGCCGGCCTGTTGGCGCTGTGGGGACCCGGGCCACTTCATCGACCGGTGTCCGGTGATGGAGGTGGGGACACTGGTTCGGGTCCCCGACGCGCCAAAGGCCGCCCCCGATCAAGCCGGCCCGTACCAAATACCAGTGAGTATAAAGGGGGGTACTTATCAGGCTTTGGTGGATTCAGGATGCAACCAAACCTCTATTCATCAAAACCTGGTTCGATCTGGGGCATTGGATAACGGCCGCGTGGTTAAGGTGCGGTGTGTGCACGGGGTGGTGGTGAGTTATCCCTTAATGTCGGTAGATATTCTGTTTAGGGGACAAAACCATAGTGTGGAGGTCGCAGTTAACCCGCACCTCCGGCATCCGCTAATTTTGGGAACGGATTGGCCTGGTTTTAAGAAATTATTGGGGGCTTTGTGTGCGGATGCCTCTTGGGAAAAGAAGCACCAGGGGAAGACAGCGGTAATTCAGGTGGGGGATGCTGTACCGGGGCCTCTGGGTACTGCTGTAGGGGAAGAGAGCTCTTTGGAGGGAAATATCCTCTCCGAGCGCGATGATTTTCCCCTAGAGCAGTCCCAGGATGAGACGCTAAAACGCGCGTTTGACCAGGTCCGTTCCATCGACGGTCAGCTACTCCACCCGGAGCAACCGCTCTCTTACCCCTATTTTTGTGTGATCAAAGATAGGTTGTATCGGGTGACCCAAGACGCCCAGACAAAGGAGGATACAACCCAGTTGTTAGTACCAAAGAGCCGTCGGGAAATGCTTTTCCAGGCGGCTCACTGTAATCCGATGGCCGGACATTTGGGGCAAACAGCGACACTAAACCGCCTCATGGCCCGATTCTTTTGGCCGGGCATTCACGAGAACGTGCGCAGGTGGTGCGCGTCTTGTCGTGAATGTCAGTTGGTTAATCCACCGGCCAACCCAAAAGCACCCTTGTGCCCCCTTCCGCTGATGCAGGTCCCCTTCGAACGAATTGGTATGGACCTCATCGGGCCATTAGAACGGTCAGCACGAGGGCATCGTTTTGCGTTAGTCTTGGTAGATTACGCAACACGATACCCGGAGGCAGTCCCGCTTCGCAATATCTCCGCTAAGAGTGTGGCAAGCGCGCTGTTTTCATTAATCTCCCGGGTGGGGATCCCTAAAGAGATCCTCACCGATCAAGGCACGGCGTTTATGTCACGAACGGTTCGCGAGCTTTATGAATTGTTGGGCATTAAATCGATTCGCACCAGCGTCTATCACCCACAAACGGACGGCCTGGTCGAACGTTTTAATCGTACATTGAAAACCATGATTCGTAAGTTCGTTCACGAAGACGCCAAAAATTGGGATAAATGGTTGGAACCCCTTCTGTTTGCTGTACGCGAGGTTCCCCAAGCCTCCACTGGGTTTTCCCCCTTCGAGCTTCTTTTCGGTCGCCAGCCCCGTGGGGTGTTAGATGTACTGAGGGAGGCTTGGGAGGACGGACCGTCCGCTAGTAAGAACGAAATTCAGTATGTCCTGGACCTGAGAACAAAACTCCACACATTGGGGCGGCTCTCTTTGGAGAATTTGTTACAGGCCCAGGACAGACAGAGACAGCAATACAATAGGGGGACTAAACTTCGTCAATTCGCACAGGGAGATAAGGTACTTGTATTACTTCCTACGTCCAGCTCGAAATTATTCGCAAAGTGGCAAGGGCCATTTGAGGTCACACGGCGAGTTGGTGATCTCAACTATGAGGTAATTCGAACGGATCGGGGTGGGGGACGTCAGATTTACCACCTCAACCTGCTTAAAAAATGGGTTGAGGCTGAAGCAGTGATGCTGGCGGCGGTGGTGACTGGAGAGGAGGACCTCGGGCCAGAAGCGAATATCAAATCCCAATCATTCGCTCTGGCTCCCTCTGGTGACCACCTCTCGCCCTCGCAGCTCGCTGATATCACGACCTTACAGGCAGAATTTGCCGATGTGTTCTCGCCCCTGCCTGGTCGAACGAACCTCATTCAGCACCACGTTGAGACAGATCCGGGGGTCGTGGTACGTTGCCGCCCGTATCGTTTACCTGAACACAAAAAGAAAACCGTTCAGGCCGAATTAGAGACAATGCTGGACATGGGGGTCATAGAAGAGTCCAACAGTGACTGGGCGAGCCCGATCATTTTGGTACCCAAACCTGACGGTTCGATTCGGTTCTGTGTGGATTATAGGAAGGTGAACGCGGTGTCTAAGTTTGATGCGTATCCAATGCCCAGGATTGACGAGTTGCTTGATCGGCTTGGTTCTGCTCGCTTTTATTCGACGCTGGACTTAACAAAAGGTTATTGGCAGATCCCCTTATCTCCAATATCTAAAGAAAAAATAGCTTTTACCACGCCGTTCGGATTACACCAATTTGTCACACTTCCGTTCGGGTTGTTCGGGGCGCCGGCGACTTTTCAGCGTTTAATGGACCGAATTCTCCGGCCGCATGCTGCATATGCCGCTGCTTATTTAGATGACATCATTATTTATAGTAATGATTGGCAGCGTCATATGCAGTATTTGCGTGCTGTCCTGAAAACGCTGAGAAGAGCTGGGCTCACGGCCAACCCGAAGAAGTGTGCAATTGGGCGGGTTGAAGTAAGGTATCTGGGCTTCCACTTAGGACATGGACAGGTGCGTCCCCAAATTGATAAAACTGCTGCGGTTGCGACCTGTCCGAGTCCTAAGTCCAAAAAGGAGGTTAGACAGTTCCTGGGGCTAGCGGGATACTATAGACGGTTTGTTCCCAATTATTCGGACCTCGCTAGCCCGCTGACTGATCTAACTAAAAAGGGCGCTCCAGATACGGTTCAGTGGACGGAGCAGTGCCAGCAGGCTTTTACCAATATAAAGGCTGCTCTGTGCGGCGGACCGCTTTTGCATGCTCCTGACTTTTCTCTCCCTTTTATCCTACAGACGGATGCCTCGGACAGGGGTTTGGGCGCGGTCCTGTCCCAGGAGGTGGAGGGGGAGGAACGGCCGGTGCTGTACATCAGTCGGAAGCTTTCTAAGAGAGAGACGATGTACAGCACCATAGAAAAGGAGTGTTTGGCCATTCGTTGGGCTGTCCTCACCCTCCGATACTACCTCCTGGGCCGGGAGTTCACCCTGTGTTCGGACCACGCTCCCCTTCAATGGCTCCACCGCATGAAAGATACCAACGCGCGGATCACCCGTTGGTATCTGGCTTTACAACCATTTAAATTTCAGGTGGTCCACAGGCCGGGGACGCAGATGGCTGTGGCCGACTTCCTCTCCAGGAGGAGGGGGGGGGGGGAGGGGAGGGGGGGGGGGGGGGGGGGCTGCAGGCCGGACGGTTCCCCGGCCTGAGTCGGGCGGTGGGGGTATGTGATGGGGGGGGCGTGGTTTTCGCGCCGTCTGTAGTGAGAGACAAGTCAGAGAGCGCTGCGGTGAGTAAGTGGGTCAAGTGCAAATGATAAACACCTGTGTCTGATTGCAGTGATTGGCGTGGAGAGAACGGCTGGTGACTCGTGCGTGAGAAGTGTGGAAACTGTGACAGCTGAAACCAGCGAGGAAGGAGTTTATCGGAAGCTCTGGAGGACTTTGAAGCTGAATCAGCCTGGAAAGAGTTTTTATTGAAAGTGTTGTGTTGCTGTAGTCCGACTACGGTGAATGCGCTGTGTGCGCACCATTTATTATTTTGTTGGTAAATAAAAACGCACGAGTCCCAGTCTCGCCGACCCTGTCTCCTTCTTCCTCCATTTATAACGCGAACCTTGTTACAGTAAGTATCATGTTGCAGTCCCCATGGAGCCTCCCTGATTTTAGCCCACAGCCTGTTCAATACTTATCAGGTTGAGCATAGTGTTCCAGAATCACTCTGTTTGAATACTTAACTCCCTAATGGTCGGAAGGTCGAAGGACTCTTACGAAGCCTCCCTGTCTAGGCCGCCCTAGAGCTGGAGGCGCTCCTCTTTTTAGGGTCCCTTTTTAGAGTGCCCATTTAGACTTGATTTCCATTTGTGTTTCCAATTCAATTTCGTTTTCTACTGACTGTTGGTCTCTAATCCATCTTCAACAACCTCAATCCAGGGCCGAAAGTATCAAATAATTGTCTCAGATAGCGAGGATGTAAAGTGTCGTACATACAAAAGGAAGGTTTAAGTTTAAACATTATTTCCTTTACAGACTGTAAAGAGACAGGTCCAGAGGGCAATCTCTGTTGGTATTTCCTGTTCGGAGACTTGAAATTGAGCTCTCAGGTTAGAAACTTTATTGCCAAAGAATCTAGCAAAGTCCTCACAGAGTGCCAAAGATGGGCAGCGAAGATAATTTATTTTAGGGGGATTTTATAGGGGGATTTAAAATTGAGTTAATGACCCAAAAAAAAGTGCTTTAGGGGTTCTCAATCAATGTAGTAAAATAGGAAGTTTTAGCTTTCTTAACCCTTTTTGGTATAACAATAGACAGTTTCTTAGGATCTCGTACGAGACCTGTAGTTTGTCTTTTTTCCACTTCCTTTCTGCTTTCCTATGTGACTGTCTCAAGGAGCGTATACTATGATCAACACATGGCTCAGATTTAGATTTAGCTTTAGACTTAAAGGAAATGAGGGGAGCAGTATGATTTGAATATCTTCCCAAACAGTATTTATAAGGGAGAGATGATCCTCCACATCAAGATCAGGGAGTGAGGATTCTAAGGATAGGAGAGGATTAACCTCATTGTAGAGCTTAATAAAATCTATTTCAAAATTAGGTAAATATGCACACGCTTGTGTGGTGTTAGAAACAGGTGCAATAGTAAGCATAGGAAGAGACATTTTAAATAAAATAGGAAAATGATCAGAGATGGCAGAATCAACAACTTTGTAGAGACTGAACCGACAATCATTAATTCTCTTTTATTAAATCATCAACTCTCAAGAACAAAGAGCCTTAACCAACACACATTCCTGTGGCCATGTGGTCAACTGATACTGACTTCTCTTAACCAAGTTGGCGCCTCGGATTCTGCAGCGAGGTTGCCCTTTTTGTCATTTATGTTGATGAATGTTTGAATGTCGTTACAAACAGCGGGTTCTCTCTCTTGAGACAACAAACAGGCCTTGATTTACTGCTTTCTTTTGTTCCTTTTTATTTTGTCTTTGTTTCATTTTGCGTATAGCTAGTCTGTTCTTAGTGCGGTTCTCGTCCTCCGACCGAGTTACCCACGTGCGTCTCGTCAGTCTTCCAGCATCCCGGTGATAAGACTGTCTTTACTGTATGCATACAGAACTGTTTTAGGACGTTTGAATTTCCCGCGAAACAACCACGCTTGGAAGCATCAAAGAAGTCCGCCTCCCATCTCCCGGACGCCGCACGCTTTCTCCTACACAACACTACAGGTCTGAATGCAAGTGTTCCATCTAAACTTAAACGCTTTAAAGTGTGTATCCTGTGGTTGTCTCTGAGGGTTTAATTGTGCTAGCAATTGTGTTTTCCTTATGTTTCTACGTTTCTTTTATTATTTGTTTCAGTTCATTCTGTTTTATCTATATCTTTGCTTTACCTGTAGTGTAGTTTTGTTTATTAAACCTCATTTATACTTTATTGCCTCTGTTGTTGTTGACCACATAACAAAGCCTCTTTAATATAAAATCCTAAGCTACAATCTGATATTGTTAAGTGCACAAAACATTGTCAGAGTACATTTAAGCTAAAATAGGCCACAAGTCGTTGATAACTTCCAGTAAAACAGCACGGCGGACGTGCTGACTGAGGAAGAAGAGTCAATTGCTTTGGTCATTTTAAAGATCAACAGCTATCTGTCTGTGTAGGATGTATATTCCTAATTAATCATAATTTGTTGTGTTTAATTGTTATATACATACCCGAAGCAGACGTGTATGCTGTACAACCCCTCGTTTGATGATTTATTTACGCAAGGACTCGGTTCAAACTATATTCGATAATTTGTTGATCAGAGATTAATAAATGTTGAATATCTGTCCCCGAAATTAAAATTGACTAAAGAGCTTATGAACCTTGAGCATTCCTTACAACTTCAACTTCAGTTACAGGATAACCCATATGATAGAATTTGGTCCAATATGTGTCCATGAATATGTGTGGGATGATTAACCCTGAGGTTAAAAGAGTCAATAATGTTTAAAAACTCAGAGGTTAGCAGCTTAAAAGGGCAGCATATATGCACATTTAAATCACCTAAGATAAGGATGTAATCATATTTAGTGACCAAGTCACCTAAAAATTCTGAGTACTGAAGTCTTTACTTAAATGTGGAGGCCAATAGATTAAAGCTAATATCAAGGGTTCAGGCCAGTTCAAAAATAAAACAGGGCTTCAAAACTTGAGAAGGTGGTGGTATGTAGCAAACGACATTGAGGTCTAAACGATTCTTTTACAATGATGGCCAGTCCGCCACCTCTGCCAGCTGGTCGCGGGCCATTGTAATAATAGTAGTTGGCTGGAACGAGTTCAGAAAATGGACTTAGGTCTCCTACCTTCATCCAAATCTCGGTGATAAACAAAAAGTCCAGATCAAGATCTGTGATGAATTCCTTGAGGATGAACGTCTTGTTAACCACAGAACGAGTATTTAACAGTGCAGATTTTGGAGAGCGAAGAATAGTATGAGAGACCGCTGCTTTTTCCAGAAAGCAGAGGTTGGTGATGTTAGCGCCCTCACAGCGCGGTCGAACAATGATCCGTGATTGGATGATTTCCTCTAAAACCAGAGATACGAGAAAATCAGGAGCAGAAGCAGGGGAAACCGTCGCGATTTGCCTGAGCCAACGCAATGTCGAGGTTGGCCGAAATCGTGCTGTAAAGCGGTCCGACACCATATCCTGTGACCGAGGTAGAGACCTGAGAGCAGCGTTATTTTGACGATCACAGCCCCGCATTTACCATGTTTTCTCTGACGCTTTCTTGGAGGTATGTCCAGAGGCAATCGCCTGAGATGATCCGGGATATCTTGTAATAGAGATCCATATGTGTGGTCGGATAAAAATCCACGTTTCGTTTCCAAAGCTCCTAAACAGGAACTGCGTATATCCAAGATGGTCTGGCGACCATAAGTGAGAAACTCAACATAGTGGTGAGACGAGAGATCTCATAAAAACAGCCAAATAATAAACAAAGCTGAGAGCAACAGACGGCTCGCCACGTACACAGGCGCCATCTTGCCAACATTTACTCAGACCTGTCTGCTATAGCTATAGGGAACACCCTGAGTAACCTTTGACAGCAATATGCCCAGTACATTATGGGTGTTGAAGTTTTCTACCTATTTGCCAAAATAATGTTTGTTTTCTCTAGTCAGGTAGCACAGATTTAATTTTTCCACTCCCTTTTACTGTATAGGTAGCCAAGTTTTATTGAAAGGCCATTTCGCCAGCAGTGAAGTACCCCTTCTGTCACATGTCTGTCCGGTCTTGTGTTGCACATGGGTGTTTTATGTTGAGCCATGTGCTCTCACTTCTTTCGCTCTGCACTGGAATCCACGGAATTATTCCCACACGCACCGTGACAGAACGAACGAGCCTCATGTGGATTCCGCGGAGCGAACTTTGTCCGGCTGAGAGGGAGAATGGATTTTCTCTTTTTAAATATTTCTCCCTGTGTGCCCAGAGGAATGAGGAGAGGAGGGCAGCTGAGTCTTCCTCACTGGTCTCTCCTGGAATGGGATCATCGTCATCGGATCTGTAACGAATGTACACAATAATAATATACATAAAATGTATTTAAGTATACATTACCTTATCGTAGTGTGAGGTTTTATATCTTAACTCAATTTACTGCAGGTAAAAATAATAATAAGAACAAATAAGGAGGCAGACTAGACTAAAGTAACAGCTTTGCTCTGGATGCATTCACTCAAGCAGCAGCATCCACTTCATTCAAACAGGGCGCGCGCTGCGCGCTCTCCATACGTCACACACAGACTTTCAGAGGTTCGGATCTCGCATCTTTGGTGGTCAGGCCTCGTTTCACCATTTCTGAGCAGCTTTGTCTTGCTTAAGGATAATAGTGACAGCGTTTTTCCTGTTTAGGCTTATCTCTGGGGCCTGCGGGGCCATAAAAGTCTTCTCTGGGGGGTTTTCTAGACAATTTGGAGCCGTCTTGTGACTTTGGAATGTGGTGTTCAGATCCGGAATGCTGAATCACATTTGAATGAATCCCATGAGAGATTAATTTGATTAATTTGTGTTTGGTTCATCCTTAAAATCTCTACAGATCCGTCCAGCGTTGGGAATCCGTTTATGATTCTAGCCAACTTCGAGTCTGCACAGATCCGTCAAAAGGGACGGAGAAGGAGACATAATCCGCCTGCCCAGCCAGAGACTGTTCACGTTCCGTCTGCCCAGTCAGAGACTGTTCACGTCACGTCTGCCCAGTCAGAGACTGTTCACGTTCCGTCTGCCCAGCCAGAGAATGTTCACGTCATGTCTGCCCAGCCAGATACTGTTCACGTCATGTCTGCCCAGCCAGATACTGTTCACGTCACGTCTGCCCAGCCAGAGACAGTTCACGTCCCGTCTGCCCAGTCAGAGACTGTTCACGTCCCGTCTGCCCAGTCAGAGACTGTTCACGTCACGTCTGCCCAGTCAGAGACTGTTCACGTCCCGTCTGCCCAGCGAGAGACTGTTCACGTCACGTCTGCCCAGCGAGAGACTGTACACACTCTGTCTGCCCAGTCAGAGACTGAGCACGTCCAGTTTGCCCAGTCTGAGACAGATCCGGAAATGCCCATTTGTGTGGCCGCCAAGGCACTTACAGACTATTTGGAACGTCTGGCGCGGATCCTGGATATGCCTGTATCTGCTATTTCCGAGCCAGAGCCAGAGCCGGGGCCAGTGTCTGCTGTTCCAGAGCCGGAGCCAGTGTCTGCTGTTCCAGGGCCGGAGCCAGTGTCTGCTGTTCCAGAGCCGGAGCCAGTGTCTGCTCTTCCAGGGCCGGAGCCAGTGTCTGCTGTTCCAGAGCTGGAGCCAGTGTCCAGTCCAGATCCAGTGTTTATTACAGTGCCTGTTCCAGAGCCGGAGGCAGAGCCAGTGCCTGTTCCAGAGCCGGAGGCAGAGCCAGTGCCCGTTCCTGTTCCAGAGCCGGTGGCAGAGCCAGTGCCCGTTCCAGAGCCGGAGGCAGAGCCAGTGCCCGTTCCAGTGCCCGATTAACCCTGTTTCACCCTGGCCGTCCGATGAACCCTGTTTCGCCCTGGCCGTCCGATGAACCCTGTTTCGCCCTGGCCGTCCGATGAACTCTGTTTCGCCCTGGCCGCCCGATGAACTCTGTTTCGCCCTGGCCGCCCGATGAACTCTGTTTCACCCTGGCCGCCCGATGAACTCTGTTTCGTCCTGGCCGCCCGTTGAACTCTGTTTTGCCCTAGTCTGTTTTACACCTTCAAGACATCCTGTTAAATAAGGTACATAAATAGAATAATATTTGTGCAGCAGGTGCTTCTGTGCTGTCAGGTTATATGAGAATGTGCTGTCTGTATGATTACTGTATTGTGTCTATCCCTTAGGCAAGGACATGGGCTGCGTTCGGAATCGCATACTCAATGAGTAGGTACTTAATTTCAATAAGTACTTACTTAAGCGCTAAAAGAGTACAGTAGGTACTTCATAGCCAAATCTCGTTGAGTATGAACGCGATCCGGACATCATCACCATGTTGACGTTATCATGTGACCTACGATGCTTTATCACACGCGCAACAACTTAAAGATATGAATGACACGTTTAATTCATCTATCTGTAAATATCTTGATATTGATGAAAGTTGCTCATTTTGTGGTATTGTTGAAGAAACAGCTGCCCATTTACTTTGTGAATAGCCTACATTTAGGGTTGATTTAAGCAGTTTTATCCTTATAACAATATAATTTTTTTATTAAGAAACCCCAAAATCGTCATCTCTTGAATATGTTGTTAATTTCTGTATTTCCTTTAAGTTTTCCTCTTTTTCTTGATGAATTTACCACTCAATTCATCCCTCAGGCTTCTAACAATTTTTTAAAGACTATTTAAAGATATTTAGCCTTGTTATTGTTTTTTTCATGTGTATAAATATCATATTATGATGTACACAAACCAATGATCTTTATGTTTTCTGTTTTGTCATGATTGTTCATTGTTAGATACAACTATGGTATCTTTCCATGATCTTGTATGTAATAAGTTTAAATTATATGAGCGACAGGTGCACTAACACTTCATAACATTAGAAATTCGACAGCACAGTAATTCAATAAATGAGTAAAAGAACAAATGAAAGTAACCATCACAATAAACAAATGCATATACAAGACAACAACACATGAAACAAAGGTTTATTCAAAATACAAGCATGTATTTACAAGCGCTGAACCCTGTATACTGCCATCTCAACACAGCGGTTCCGTTCTGCCGCTTTATCCTGAAGTCACCAGCGTGCCTTCGTGCCCGAGCTTATGCTGCGCTTCACAATCTGAGGCAATAAGGGCAGATGGAGTGATGGAGGGAAAGGGCAGATGGAGTGATGGAGGGACTCATAAGGGCAGATGGAGTGATGGAGGAACTCATAAGGGCAGATGGAGGGATGGAGGGACTCATAAGGGCAGATGGAGTGATGAAGGGACTCATAAGGGCAGATGGAGTGATGGAGGGACTCATAAAGGCAGATGGAGTGATGGAGGGAAAGGGCAGATGGAGGGACTCATAAGTGCAGATGGAGTGATGGAGGGTCTAATAAGGGCAGATGGAGTGATGGAGGGACTCATCCATAGCACCGTTTCCAGGATTCAGCTCTGGGTTCCTCATCCTCAGTGCTCATGTAATACCCCTGAAAAGAAGTATAAAAAGATAAAAGAATAAATAAAACGAGGGCTTCAGTGATGGCTTCCATGGTCATCGTTTTTACTCTTGAATGAAGCACATCACGGGCGCGCACGCTACTAAGCCGTGCGATGACGTCATCACACTGGTATGCCAAGCTAAAATAATTTAATAAATGGACATAACACTCTTCTTTTTAAACAAAGCACAAATAAGCATTTAGGCAATATCCACAATATTAGAAAAATAACATTTACAAATTCTACAATGCATTTGAAAAAAAAACAACAATAAAGATTAAATCCACTATAGCTATCACACCCACACCAGTCTGCAGACATTTCAGATCCTACAAAAATGCACAAACATTATACAAAATTATTTACAGCACATGTGTCTAATGTAAAGTGTTGACAACAGTGAATTATCCTGCATAATAGCACACATTCATCACTCAGATGTCTTTTTCATGTTGTGATTTGCTCATCTGCAATACTTATACAATATTTTCCTTACAGATGTAAATATACATTTTAAATAAGCGTGTTTAAGATGTATATGGTTATGTAAATCCCCTTTAGAGACGTAACGTTACGTGTGCTTACTGGAGCTCCCCTTTTAACTAGCTATACTAAAACATGTTCTCTTACGAGAGGTTCTCTCGTATTGCGTTAGCTAGCTTACGCTACGGGAAAGATTCATCTTTTCTGAGAAATTGAAGCCAAAAAATTATCCTATAATTTTGTATCCATTGTCAACGCAGTTCAACTGCAGCAGAGCATGAGCGGGCTAACTAGCAGCTCATTGGCTCGCTCACAGGGAACTGCTTAAGCCTATGAGGAGACGCGATTGAACTCTCGTCCAATGAGAGTCGACATGCTCTCATTGCGTCATAGCCCGCCGAAGCGGGCGTGGTCAGAGAGTATAATAATGGCGTCGTAGGCTGAAACTCTGATTTTCATCTCTTCAGCGAGGCTACACGCATCTGCTGATCTTGAGAGAAGCCGCCGTCGTCGACAAGGCAACTTAGCGAGCATCTAGGAGACTGAAGAAGCCGGCCGTCTTCGCCACCTTCAGCCGTCCTGCAAGCTACCGCCATCCGACGGAATAATATCCTTTTTTCTCTCTTGCATATTTACTGTATCCTTATTCTAAAAGAGCCGAGCGTCTTTTTCAAGATGTCTCGTACCATTTCCTGCGGTTCTTGCCGCGCTCCCCTCGAGACTGGAGACCGCCATGTCATCTGCGCTCTCTGTCTCGGATTGGAGCACGCCGAGCTCGCCCTCGCTGATGGCGGCTGCGAGCTCTGCGAGAGTATGCCGCTGTCGACCCTGCGGGCTCGACTTCAGGCCGTAAAAGAAGCTTCCGCGCCGCCTCTGACTTCGCCGCGGAAGAAGAAACGCCGCTCACAGAGGCCGCCGGAACCCCAGGTTGAAGCGTTCATTCCGCCGGAGCCCGTCGCCTCCCGCTCTCCATCTCCGCCGCTACCGGACATACAGCTGCCGCCGAGTGGCCGCTCTGTTGCCTCCGAGGACGCCGCGGACATTAAGGAGACATGTTCGCTTCTCGCTTCAGACAGTGAGGAATGGTCCGGTTCTCGCGCTTCTTCGGCCCGTGAATCCATCGCGACCCGCGCGGGCATCGAGGACGAATTAATGCGCCTCCTGTCTCAGGCCGTCGAACGCCTCGGGCTCGAGTGGTCCCCTCCCCCCGAGCAGACCACCAACCGCATGGACGGCAGTTACTTCCGCCAGCGCTCGACTCCCGCCACCAAGCGGGCCGCGCCCTTCCTCCCTGAACTACACGCGGAGCTCTCTAAGTCCTGGAATGCCCCGCTCTCTGCCAGAACTCGCTCTGATTCTTCCACCCCACTTCGCGTTGTGGACGGAGCCGCTGAGAAGGGCTATCTCTCCATTCCCCCTGTAGAGGACCTGGTCGCTGCACACTTGTGCCCGCCCTCCGCGAGATGGCGTTCATCACCTGTGCTTCCCTCTAAAGCCTGCAGAGCGACTTCGAGTTTTCATACCCGCGCTTATTCAGCCGCCGGTCAAGCAGCCTCTGCATTGCACTCCATGTCTGTTTTACAGATTCTACAGGGTGACATACTCCGCGAATGGGATGAGAACGGAAGAGATCCCCCTAAAGTCGCGGATTTGAGGAGCGCCACGGACCTCGCCCTTCGCGCTACAAAATCTGCCGCTCAAGCCCTGGGAAAATGTATGGCCGCCATTTGTGTGTCTGAAAGACATTTGTGGCTCACACTCGCCGACATGGGAGATTCTGAGCGCGCCGCTTTTCTAAATGCCCCGCTCTCTCCATCCGGCCTCTTCGGATCTGCCGTCACAGGTATTGTTGACCGTTTCTCCGAAGTTCAGAAAGCTTCCCAGGCCATGAACCTCTTCCTGCCTCGTCGCGCTAGCTCCTCTGCAGGCCGCTCACGTGACCAGCCTCCTGCACGAGCCCCACCTCAGCGCCCAGCTCAGCACAGCCAGACTTCGCAGCGACGCCAGGGCGGCCGCCCTCGCTCTCGCTCTGACAGCCGCCACAGACCGCCGCCGCCTCGGGGGCCGCGGCCTAGGATCACGCCGAAACCTGATCACTCGAAGTCTGCCTAGCACAGCTGAGAAAAAGACGGCGCTCTCCCGCTGCGGCCGGACCGCCGTCAAAATACCGCCCTCTGCTAGTCCCCGCGCACGCGGCTACTGCAGTAGTGTATCCCGCCATTACCAAGCCGGTTTCCCTTCCCGCTTGCATGAGCACAAACGCCGTTTTCACGGCGACCCAAATAAATCTCAAAAAGAGCAAAAAGACACCTTGTGTAATAAATGTGCCCACAACACTGTGTTCACTCATACACAAAAGCACGTCTGTTCCCGTGTCCCACACAGAGCACACTCTCATAAAGCGGCCCCAATCCGCTCGAGTTTCAGAGTACATAAAAGCGCCCACGAACCCGTGCGCTTCCCCCCTCTGTTCACTCTGTTACACGGCCCATAAACTCCTCTCTGAGTGTAAGTCCCGTTGTTATAAGCAATATGAGCGCGCGCACACAGCCCGCCATGTGCAGCGACGAGGACCGGGTAGCCATTCACCCCCTAGCATTGCGCTGCAAAGCGTGGGAAGCTATTACGGGAATTTCCCAGTGGGTGCTAAACACAATAAGGCTGGGCTATCGCTTACAGTTTCGCCGCCGCCCTCCAAGTTTTCGAGCGCGGCTAGAAACTACTGTGAACCTAGAAGCGGCGACGCTGCTCCGTTCAGAGATAGCAAAACTATTGTGCAAAAGGGCTATAGAGAGAGTGCCTCTGTCTATGAGCGAGTCAGGGTTTTACAGCCGCTATTTTCTTGTTCCCAAGAAAGACGGCGGCCTCAGACCAATATTAGACCTCAGAGTGCTGAACAAAGCTCTCATGAAGAGACCGTTCAAAATGCTCACTATCAGAAAACTCCTCGCGCACGTGCGCCAGGGGGACTGGTTCATTTCACTAGATCTGAAAGATGCTTATTTTCAGATTCAGATAAATCCCCTTCACAGGCCATTCTTACGTTTCGCCTTCGAAGGCCAGGTTTATCAATACACAGTCCTTCCGTTCGGCCTATCCTTAGCACCTCGTACGTTCACGAAGTGCATGGATGCGGCGCTCGCCCCCCTGCGGAGTCAGGGGCTGCGAATACTGAACTATTTGGACGACTGGCTGATTTTGGCACAATCACAGAGGGAGATACTGTCTCATCGTACAGTTCTCCTCGACCATCTGAAAGCTTTGGGCCTCTCTGTCAACTGGACAAAGAGCGCACTTCAACCCAGTCAGACTATTTCCTTCTTGGGTATAGAGCTAGACTCGGTCACGATGACGGCTCGTCTGTCAACACTGCGCGCGCGCCGTGTTCAGCGTCTCGCCGCATCTTTTCAGATGAACAGACTCACACCTCTGAAAACTTTTCAGAAGGCGTTGGGCTATATGGCCTCAGCCTCCGCGGTGCTCCAACTGGGGTTACTGCGCATGCGCCCGCTTCAGCTCTGGTTGAAGAGCCGTGTGTCTCACCGTGCGTGGACCACGGGCTGCCAGCTGATAAAGGTAACGCAGACCTGTATTATAGCTCTGCAACCATGGACCGTGACAGAATGGTTTCAGCGGGGCGTTTCCATGGGGACTTGTTCTCGCCGAAAAGTCATCTCGACAGACGCATCCAACACGGGTTGGGGTGCGGTCTGCGAGGGCTCACCGGCCTTCGGCCCCTGGTCAGCTCAAGAGAGCCTCCTTCACATAAACTGTTTGGAGATGTTAGCGGTCGAGAACGCGCTCACGCGTTTTCTCCCGCGCGTTCACGGTCACCACGTGCTGATCCGTTCGGACAATATAGCCGTGGTCTCCTACCTAAACCGTCAGGGCGGAGTCAGATCCAGAAATCTTTTCAGACTGACAGAACGCATATTAGTTTGGTCGCAGTGTCACCTGCTATCGCTCAGAGCGACGCACGTGCCGGGCCATCTGAACGACGGTCCAGACAGTCTGTCCAGGAACCCCATTCCCCCCGGGGAATGGTCCCTGCACACTCTTACAGTCCAAAAGCTGTGGCGAATATTCGGCAGAGCAGAGGTGGACCTCTTCGCCTCAGAAGAGAACACCCAGTGCCCAATATTTTTCTCGAAGAGCGACGACGCGCTAGCCCAGACCTGGCCCAGCCGCCCGCTTTATGCATTCCCTCCGGTTTCTCTGCTACCACAGGTGCTTCAGAGAATCAGGGAAACACGCCACTCGGTGCTCCTCATAGCCCCGCGTTGGGAGGGTCAGACTTGGTTTCCGGAGCTCACTCAGCTGTCACAGACAGCCCCGTGGCCCATTCCAGTCAGAGCAGATCTCCTCTCTCAAGCTCGCGGCACGATCTGGCACCCCCACCCAGAGCGCTGGGCGCTACACGCGTGGGTGATCAACAACTACCCGTTGCTTTGCCAGAGGGAGTGTTAAACACGATCATGCAGGCTAGAGCGGCCTCTACGAGAAGGCTCTATGCGTCTAAATGGTCTGTGTTCTCAAAATGGTGCACCGACAGAAATTTGGACCCACGGTCATGCGAGGTTCCTTCCTTGCTAAGTTTTCTCCAAGAGATGCTGGACAAGGGCAGGTCCCCGTCCACTCTCAAGGTGTATGTGGCAGCCGTCGCAGCGTTCGTTGAACCCCGGCGCGGCCAGTCACTGGGCAAAGACGGTTTGGTCATCCGCTTCCTCAGGGGAGCTAGAAGGATGAACCCCTCACGCCCCCCTTCGGTGCCGATTTGGGATCTTTCCATAGTTCTCGAAGCTATGAAAGCCCCCCCATTCGAACCACTAAACACCGTGGACCTCAAATACCTCTCGTTCAAAGCCGTTTTCTGCTTGCGCTCGCATCAGTAAAACGTGTGGGAGACCTTCACGCGCTGTCAACTAGCGCTTCCTGTCTTGAGTTTGGGCCCAATGACTCCTTAGTCGTTCTCAAACCTAGACATGGTTATGTCCCAAAAGCGATTGGTACCCCATTCAGGGCACAAGTTATTTCCTTATCGGCTCTGCCTGCATCCGATAACGAATCTGACTCTAATCTCCTGTGTCCGGTCAGGGCCCTGAGATTATACGTTTCCCGCACTGCTCCGGTCAGACGATCTGAGCAGCTGTTTGTTTCGTTCGGTGGGCGCACCAAAGGGTTGGCCGCCTCGAAACAGACACTATCCAGATGGATAGTTGATGCCATTGCAGCCGCATACGCGTCTAAAGACCTGCCATGCCCTCTGGGCATTAGGGCTCATTCCACTAGAGGCATGGCCTCATCGTGGGCATGGTCCAGCGGAATATCCATTCACGACATTTGTGTGGCAGCAGGATGGTCTTCCCCTTCCACCTTTGTCAGATTTTACAATCTCGAAGTTCCCGCCTTGCAGGCTAAACTACTAGCTATCTAGTATGTTACAGATTCTCTGGTGAGCTGCACTAAAAAGAGTTATTCACACAGACCGGTTCCCGCTCTGTCTCTCTTATCAAGTGCTTAGTACTACACAATCACCGGCCCGCTCTGCTGGCCCTGTCTCATGTACATATGTTCATTCCCACTATCAAGGGTTCCCCCGGGTCTCCCCTGGGACTCGTAAGTGGATGCTTAGCACGCACGGCGTTGACCAGGTGTTCCCGTAGCGTAAGCTAGCTTACGCAATACGAGAGAACCTCTCGTAAGAGAACGAATCGGTTACCTAACGTAACCTCGGTTCTCTCTAGATGAGGGAACGAGTATTGCGTTCCTGGCCGTGCTTGTGCTACTAGCGTTTCTCGCTTCATTCTATGAAAACCAGAGTTTCAGCCTACGACGCCATTATTATACTCTCTGACCACGCCCGCTTCGGCGGGCTATGACGCAATGAGAGCATGTCGACTCTCATTGGACGAGAGTTCAATCGCGTCTCCTCATAGGCTTAAGCAGTTCCCTGTGAGCGAGCCAATGAGCTGCTAGTTAGCCCGCTCATGCTCTGCTGCAGTTGAACTGCGTTGACAATGGATACAAAATTATAGGATAATTTTTTGGCTTCAATTTCTCAGAAAAGATGAATCTTTCCCATAGCGTAAGCTAGCTAACGCAATACTCGTTCCCTCATCTAGAGAGAACCGAGGTTACGTTAGGTAACCGATTCGTTTTTACAGCAAAATCACAACTATACTATACTGTCTAACTCCTTTACACCTTGAACAGTTAAAACGTTTAGTTTAACACATACGATTTAAACACAAGGAACCGTGTTTACTCACCTTTGAAAACCCCCGCGCCGCTGATCTCCGTGATGTTTGAGAATGACGTATGCTCTCGCGTGGCCTACTGGGATAGATGAGTATCATGAGTAAACAGATGAGCAGTAGATCATCCGGGAACTTCTCGCCTACTCTTTTATGAATACTGATGTTTCGAACGTACTGCTTCTTTCACGTACTGTTTTCGCCTACTATATAGTAGGAAAGTAGGGATATTCGAACGCACTATCGTCCAAATCTCACGATAATTAGTACGTCACCCAGGTAATTCTCGCCTACTCTTTTATGAATACTGAGGATTCGAACGTACTTTTTCGCTCGCCTATCTTTTCCCCTACTATACAGTAGGGAAGTATGCGATTCCGAACGCAGCCATGGTGTGCACGGATGACCCCGGTGGCTAGAGTCACTGCCCTCTGCTCTCATCAGCTGAGGTGCCCCTCTCCGGAAGGAACAATCTTTCAACCCCTACCTCCCCCACACACCCAAAATAATACATCGATTAAGTGTGGTACTCTGAAAAATTAAGAAACCACAGACTGTACAATGTTCTGAATTGTATTATTTGTGATCTACACAACAAAAAACAACAACAAACAAAATTGTGTTTCTCTTTTACATGTTATTTCTTTGCTTTAGTTAATGTATTTCTCCAAAATGTACAATATTAAATTATGTAGGCGAATGTGAACCAAATACTCTGAAAATTATTTTTGAGGTTGACAAGTGTAATTACGCACACAATCCAAGAGTGGATGTTTGTTTATTATAGCAGAAGCACAAACAAAAAAATACGCACAGTACACAATAGTAATTACAAACAAGAGTTAGGTTTTAGTTGCCAACAACACAGGAGCTCCAGACACACAATCAGGCTCAAAACCAGTGTTACTCACATGTTCAGGGTAATCAAAACAACACCCGCGTCTGTTTTCAGGCCTTCACACTTAGTTCTCTCCAGCGCTGGAAAGCTTTTCTAATATCAACTTGAATCCAAAAGCTCTTGCTCAGTCATAACCCTTAATTTTCTAGTGATGTTTTCTCAGCTTTTCTCTTTTGTATTGTGTCTCATTTCTATTTATGCAGTCTTTCTTCAAATCTCTCTTGCTCGTTCACTCTCCTCAACCGTCATACATCCCCTAATGCTGATTGGCTTCACACGTTTGTTGTGATTTGTTTGTGTGTCGGTCCGACTAACTTCCAAACAGCGTTTTTGAAATACCGCTTACCCCACCTTTAAGGAGCCTTAGCATTTTGTTAGCAAATAACCAAAAAATAGTTGCCAAAAAATAGTTTGTTGGCATGCCAGCACTATCTTATGTTACTGTAATATGACTATACAACATACTTATATCTGCGTTTTTCTAGATTAAATATACTCATCCATACATACATACATACTTGGATTTTGTATTATTATGCAATTAACATAAAACTTAATTTGTTCTCATTTACCTAAATACATTTGACTATTATTTAATGCAACTCACTGGCTAATCAGTAAAGCATAACCAAACTTGAGTGTCAGTGAGCATTTACAATTCATTAGAATTGAGCAGGATACTATAGATTGGGAGAGGAACCAGTCAATTCCTTTGTGAACAAGAGGCCAATTAGAGGTCAAAGGTCAACTACAGTAATTAAATTGTTCTGTAAATCATTACTGATTGTGATTAGACCAAATGCTCTCGGAAATAATAATCTTTGTAACAATAGTGAAAGGAAACTTCTATAACCTGTAGCCGCAACCAGATGGCTAAAATCCTGCTAGTTGATTGAATCACGGGATTTTTAATCAACTGACACAGCTCCACTCACTGTGGACGGACACACAAAGAAGTATGGTGTTGGACTTGAGTAAGTTACTGATTATAGTGCAGACACAGCGTTTTTCTCCAACGAGTAAACAAAGGGGTGCCTTTTTCTGATCACATGTGACCAAGAGGCGCCCTTCTGACTGAAGGACACCCTTCCTGCATGATACCTCACAAACAAGATGGGCATTGTTCCAACAAATAATCAACCACTATCCCGAACTTAAACTCACCATATGCACACCCATACACTCCCCGGAACGGGGGGGTGAGCACGAGGTCACCACCCGGCCAAACTCTGAAGGACATTCTAACACACATACCCAAACACACACCCACACACACACATGTAAAAGTCTGTGTTATACTCAGAATATGAGCCATTGCCAACTGTATACGATATATCCCTGTATGTTTATGTGTTTCCCAGTTTATATTCACTTCATGTATGACGTTTGTTTGAAGGAACGAACTTGCTTTGAAGGAACTAAATGCTTATAATATGCATGTATGTAATGCTCTATTTTTCTATGTATTTCTGTGACATGTTTGATATCTCTGTAATTCTCTCAATCTGACGGAGCCGAATTCCGATAGCAGAATGCAGTAATGTGCATTCTTTTACACATCTCATGGTTCTGGAGCCGAACGGCTCAATACCATCTCCTCAGTCCAGTGGGCATTCCCCCCCCACAGGACAAAGGAAGCGTTGTCCTCTTCAGAGTCTCGGACAGTCATGGGGGTTCGCGCAAACAGAGGCGTGAACCCAGTCTTTCCATAAAAAGACTGACTCCTGAGAGTTTTTTTGGTTGGTTGAGAGTTTTTCCCTGTGAGAGGTATCCGGATGGCTCCTTAGGGAGCTTTACGCCGTGTTCTCTTCTTTTTATTTTCTTTCTCTTAAGTTTGTTTTTCCTTTGTTCATTTCACCAGAAATGAACTTAGTCTGAATTATCTCTTTGGTAATTTACGTCAAAGACTTTTAAGCCTTCTTTGAAACTGCGCGCTCCAGACCGCAGCAAACCACGTGACGCTCCAACGGAACCCACAAAGACCAGCCGCTCACATGCGCAGCAGAGCTCAGCCTCAGACACATGAGAACCATTACAATGCAAGTATATTTGAATTACCGAGATGCTAGAGCATTAAGATTGTGTTTTTCCGTGTTGTCTCTTAAAGGTTAAAAATGTCTAGATAAAATTCGCCATCCTGAGAGATCCTACGGATCTCTCTCTCTCTCTCTCTCCAATCTCTCTCTCTCTCTCCAATCTCTCTCTCTCTCTCTCCAATCTCTCTCTCTCTCTCTCTCTCTCAATCTCTCATTTTATCTTCCTCTCATCCCATTCTCACTCCTGTTTGTTATTCGTCTGTCGCGTTAGTTTACTGTTTACTGTACATACATGTATCCCGTGTTTAAATGTAGAATTCTGTATCTGTAGTTGCATTTTATTAAAGCCATTATATTCTTGATTGGTTCTGCCTAAAATGCTCATATTTACAAAGTCAATGAATTGTTTGATCTCGCTACAAAGCTTTACAATGCGTTACTATTTCAGTAACCTAAACTTTATAATAACAAGAAGGTGATATTTTCATGGCCAGAAAATAGCTTTTTGGAATTATAAGAAAGAGACAATTTTTGTTGGGAAATTGATAAGTTAGTCTTACTGCCGTCTGCTGGACAGACAGATTGTTTGATAACTAAATTAGTTCCTGTAAAAGTTGTCTCATATAATCGATCTGTAATGAGACTATTGATATATTAATGACGAACCATAACTCATTGTGGAGATCATTCATGTATCCAATCGATCTCTTTTCAACTTCGATAATTTAACTGTAAAAATGCAATATATTAATCATATTTATGATTAATTATTAGAATTCCCTATATATAATTTGAGCTAATTTAATGCAGTAACCCAATGTTGCTACATAATGGTGGATGACGCGACGCATTTCAAACTTTGTTTTATAGGCAAAATTCAGTGTCAATCTGTTTATATGGTTATTAATAATTTTGTGCATGCGCTCTATGAAATTTTGAACTTGTGAGATAAGTCGCACCGCGAACTCACTCCTAACTGACCGAGGCAAAAAGCCGATGTCAGTCAGTAGTAACGTTACATTTTAACAGCTGCTAAAATATGCATAGACATTTTTATCACTGTTAAATGCTGAGTACACTGCAGTATTAATATTACAAATGTCCTGTTAGGAGATGCACAAATCCCTCTGCAGGTGATACATTTTAATATTTTTAATAAAACCGCCTATTAAAGACGAAGAAATCTCTTTTTAGTGCGAGACGTAAATCTGATCAGAGCGAGACTCCTCTTTTCAGTAGTAGAAAGGCCTATTATAATCGTTACCAATAAACTCCTGGTTAACGTTGAACTAGCTAATCAATTGTAAACCTAAACACAATTTACTCATAGTGCTAGTGATAGTTGTGTGTATTGGAGTAGCTACAACAGACGGAAAATTCCTGTTGTTCACATTTGTGTGTTTTTGCAGCGAAGAAATCCTGCTACACGCTCTTTTGCCATTTAGCACCGCAAAGGTCCTAAAACCTTTGTCTGTTTGTTTATTTGTGATTTATTGCAGAAAATCAGCTCTTAGCTCTTGAATCACATTAAAAAGTGGTTGTAATTCCGCTGACTAAACACTAGAGGGCGTTTAGAAGTCTCAAATTACGCCCCGCCTTCTGGCTTCAGCCTGCATGAGCGCAATTACGCCCTCTCGTGGCCGTTTCAGATAATGCTCCCTTACTGCTAAATTCCATATGACCAGTGAATTAGCCTGTCTAGATTCTCAATAATTATTTGCATATACAGCGTTGCTCGTGCGAATATTATTTTGTGTTAGACAAGTTTCCTGCTTTTGACTGGCACATTTACTTTGAGTTTGGTTCAAAACTAAATTTGAATTAAAACTTAAATTAAATTCCAACACAGCCAGAGAGAGCCCACTTGGAAGTCCATCTAGTGGCCATCACCCGCTAAGCCGGTTCATTCAGCTCTCCTTCCTCTCTTTTCAATTCTGTTGTGAATAGTTTTTATTTCCACTTTTCCCTTCTGATTATTGTATAATTATTGACGATACTTCACTGTTGTCGTTAATTATTATAGGATATCCTGATTTTTCAATTCCCTTACACGTGTATTTAAATTTGGTTTGAGGCCAGTTTGAACTTAAAATTTAAATTGTGTTGGTCTGTCAGCCACTGATATCCATTTGGAGGAAACAGCGCCACCACGTGGCCTTGTGGATACTAAATCGGTATCACTCTTTTCCCCCTTTTCACTCTTTTGAAGTGTGCATCTATATCGTCTTTCTCTTTTGATTATTTTATAAGTAGTACTGATACTTTAGTGTATCTGGACTATTATAGGATATCACTCTGATTTACATTTCCTTACATGCTTATTTAAATTTAATTTCGACTTCGTTGAATTTGAATTTAAATTAAGGCGTCTGATTCAACCAGGTTCACCACAGGAAGGAGGTGCGCCCCCTTTGTGGCGAAAACCCACTACTACGGTCTGCCTCCTCCTGTGTTTAGACCTGCTTGACTTCTTTCTACTTTTATCTTCTGATTAATTCATAATTATTAATGATACTTTACGGATACCATTGGTCATTATAGGATATCAATCTGATTTTCCTTTTAATTCTTACCTGCTTAGTTTAAATATAAATTTAAACAAGTGTTGAATTTTGAATTTGAATTAAGTGTTCTGTTCACCAGGTTAAAGCACAGAGAAGTACGCCCCCTGGTGGTGAAAACCAGCTACTGCGGCCCGCCTCTTCTCTTGTGTTTCATCCTGTCTTTTTCTATTTAATTTTTTTTTTTCTTCTTCTCTTTTGGGTTAGGTTATTTTGATAAAATACCATACTTATCATAATTTCCTTTTGTTTATTATTATTTAGTAAAACCTTTGACTCTTATTGCTACATAAACAATCAATCCATTTGGTTTAAACAAGCAAGCCTTAATCCACTTTACGTTTCACTTGTTTAACCTTTGTGTATAGGTGGCACTCACCAGAGCACGGCGGTGAGTTGCGGCATTCTCTGATTGGTATCCCGCGAGCGAGGTTACCCGACCGGCGGTACTGACGCGTGGCCGTGTGTGAGTTTCGGACACTTCCGAATCCCGTACCATCGTTGCGGCACGCAACTGTGACATCAGCAATTGGGGACTCCAAAGGTAACGTCAACCACGCTAGTCGACACACAAGGCAATGTTGGAATAATTACCCAAACCAGGGCCTGAAGAGGGGCCACTCTTTTTGAGGGTTCTGGGGAAAATCCACTTTGCTGTGCCGCCTGGCAGTTGACACCTCGGGGTGCCGGTTGTGTTTAAAGTCAGGTTGTTTGAGAGGGCGCAGCAAGGTACAGGGAGACAACGAAGTTGCCCGGGAACACTGCGGTCAGGTGTTGGGAACCGTCGGAGGGGTTGACTGAGCCACGGGTTCCCCCCCAGAGAGGCCTCAATTCACCGCAGGTAAACTAAATTTAGTAAAACCCATTCCGCTTACTATAAGCCACAGAATACTAGATATCTCCCGGATATTTTAAGTGTTTGGCCCGGCTCTTCTCCAAGCCACACCATCATCCTAGGGTTTCTACCCCGATAGCCCCCACTAACCTGTAGGCCCTACCTTAAACCCTATCAGTAGTAGTAGGCTTAGGCCTTGTATTCTCCCTAACACTTCCAGTGCTAGTATTTATTCCAGTTCATTACAGACCTATTTATTTTCATTGTTTTGTTTCACTCTGATCTTTTCTATCCTTTGTTCTGTTGTGATTTGTTTCTTTCATTTCACCTAGAGACAGAACCTATGAGAGACACCAAGGAAAGCTAAATAACAGATCGACGACCAAGCAGCTAGCGTCAGCACCTGACCCACTAGGCTGCCGCCCTGTCAAAATCTTTATTTAAGCCCTGCACTAACTTAAGCAAATTGTCCAGACCTAACTGTCTAACTGTTTGCATCATAAACGGCATAGCCCGTATGAGTATAGCTTGTTAACCGTAGAACAAAACTTGCATTTTTGGCCTCTGTGTGTGCGTGCTGTGTTTCTCTCGCCTACAGTATGTTCCGTGCATCCAGTCCTGTATCCCACTGGGACAACCTCGAGATATGGCTGACAGCCATGACTACCGCTTTCCAGCCCAAGGACGCCGGTGACTCAGAGCCCCCAAGCCAAGAGCAGCGGGACGCCAACTTGGACAAGCTGACGGCCCACGGTCCAACCCAAAGCTACAAACACAAAGACTGGGCCAAAATCGTTGGAAACTTCGCACACACTCTCGTTGCACAGGCACGGCTCAACGAAAGAAACAGCACCAACCTGGAGCAAGAAGCCGCAACGCTAAAGCCTCAAGCGGAGGAGGCCCGGAGGAACCAAGGACAAGCACAAAGTCGTCTGGATCAGCTACTCCTTGAGACTCACGACCAGCGCGGGAAAGAGGATGCAACAGACACAGAGCTCCAAGAGGAAGTGGAAAGACTTCAAAATGCCCTGTCTGATCTTCGTCTGGACACAGACCAAAGAGAGCAGTCGGAGGAAGAAACCAGAGAGAAACTCGACAAGAAACTCCAACGAGGTGAAGCTCTCCTAGAGAGAGCAAAGACTGAACTAAAAGAGAAAGACACTAAAGCAAAGGCCTGTGAAAAACACTTACAAGCGGCCCGAGCTGAAATCCATGAACTCATTCAGCACAAAGACAATATCATATACGAAATTGACATTGTTCACAGAGAGCTGAAACACTTTTATAAACTACAGAGTGACCGGGAAGGGGAAACACACACAACACAGTTTCCCCTGACCAACCGTCCTTTACCTTTCAGCCAAGAGCCAAGAGCTGGAAAGGGGGGTGAAAGCCCACTTCTAAAAATGTCACCAGCCAGCCTCCAAGAACCCCCGTCAGCAGCGAGGGGGGGACAGCTCGTCCAGAGAACCCCTGCCACTAACCATGGCACGGCCCCGAAAGAACTTGACAAGCTGGCCAAAAACATTCCTACGTTCACTCCGGACACTGCAGGAGGCCACGACATGAACGCCTACCTGCGAGACTTAGACTTTCATTTACAAACTGTTGCCAACGTGACCGCTTGGGACAGCTTGTACCTGAATCAGACAACGGGCTGTTCACCGCCATAGACATCAAGCAAGCCCGACTTGAAACCCCTGTGGGGCCCCGACAAGCATACTTCGGAGCACAGAACCGATCAGGTATGGAAGAAGATGTCAACTTCAGAACTCTGTTCCTTCGAAACCTGCATCCCACAGTGAGTCATCACTTAGGCGTTCTGGCCTGTCCTCGGAGCATGTCTACCCAACAGCTACGAGACTTGACCCACAAAGCTTACACCAAACAAAAGACTTTATCTGTAAAGACTGTGAAAGACACCACCATTTGCCCTGTCTCTGAGCACTATCCAGAGCTAACTCTAGAGGGCGCCCAACCGCACCACAGTCACAGACCTTTCGACAGAGGGTCCAGACCATTCCAGGCCAGCAGAGGGCAGCACTACCACGATGGTGCTCATCCAAGACATCAGAGCGAACGCTCTGAAAGATTCTGGGAAGCAAACCAACGGCCCAGAACGAGCCGAGCCCCATCGACCAGATCATCAAGCCCAGAGCGGAACCCCTCTCGACATGCCACTGGTGAGCACAAGTCTGGACACACATCAGACGAAACAGTGCCGCCACGTCCGAGACAGCCGAGATCCTGAAGTTGCTGAAAGAGCTTCTTCACAAAAGACTTTCCAAAAAAAAGACAAAGGGACGAGCCCGACATCCTATGCCTAAGCATAAGACCTGCAACAGGCACACAAAACACTGCTCGTCAGCCACAGACCACAGAGCTAACTGTCACATCACATCACAACTGCTGTGACAGCAGCACCCAGCCATCACAGCTGACAGCTGCACAGCCTGAGCCCAACAGCACAACTTCCCGCAATTGAGATCAACATCCCAAAAGACCAGGAAATGCTGCTTTGTCTGTCTGTCTCCGCAGAGAACTACACAAGACTGGCCCTAACCACCGTCGATCACCACACCAGCCCCGACACCAAGACTCCTCGGGCACATGATCAAACAGGGTATGACCCGGAAACTCTTTGAAAGACTCTGAGAAACAAAATCGAACTCTTACATCTCAAACATGCGAGCTGACTGTGCAGTCATACAGCCAGAACGACATCCGGCTCAAACAGGTAGCTCACATTCACCTGACAATTGGTTCTTTTAGTTTGAAACACCCGGTGTACATCTCACAAATGGACACTTACCCCTTTCTGATTGGCAAAGATCTGCTAGAGCGCTTTGAGCCTTTACTAGACTTCAAACACCTGACAGTCTGGGCCCAAGTTCAAGAACCCCTCCCCCTCCAGTCACACAGGTCACCAAAGCCAGACTGGCCGGTCACAGAGGTCATTAGAACTACAACAAAGCCAGACTCCAAGGTCACAGAGTTCCCAGGAACCCCAGCAGCCATCCATGGGTACACAGCCTCAGCACCAAGTCAAGGTTCAAGCTCGCTACCCTGCACCTTCCAGCTCGCCAAAGACCACGCAATGCCCACTCAACGATGCGTGACCTAATGCAGCAGGCCTCTAACACAGAAGACCTCCTCAGAAAGACTTCCTAAAACCCCAATGATTTCGAACTGCAAAACCAGAAGACACTGCACGAACACAGTGCAAGACTCTGCTAAAAAGGTCCCTGATCAGCATAGGACATAGAACTTTTAAAAGTAGATGAAAATGTGTGCTCAAAGAGTTGCAAGACTCTGCATTCGTAAAATTAGAATTTTACTGATTTAAAGAAAATCTTGAATGGACGTCTAAGCCTCACCTGCCAACAGACTATGCACGACTCTTTTGAAACAAACATTTGCAACATGCTGGTTGAAATGACACTGCTAAACATTAGTTTCCATGACAATGAAGGGTTACAAGAAACACTAGCTCCAAATAGGGCATACGTCACCTTAACACCAGATTGTAGGAAAACCACCTCAGTTTTAAACTACTGTTAACCTACAGGTGTGCATTTGATCATTGCGATCCAAATAAAACACAACATGCGATACGCATTTTGATCACTGGTTGCTGGCTTGTCTAAATGCAGATAAAACAATAGCTGAAATTGACATCTCTACTGTAAGTGAAAGAGTCTTAGATTTCCAACTAATATTAGCATGTTCAACAGTAAAGCGTAAGTCTGTTTGACAAAGAAATCTCATCTCAGCAGCTTGTAAACTGTACCGATATCTATTCTGCTTTGGTTAAAAAAAAAAAAAAATCCAAATTGCAGAATTGCTAAACCTGTTTCTGACAAAGAAAGCTCAGTACAGTGTTATATATACGTAGACCTGGGTGTTGCTCCCCTTTCTACAATGTAAAGGCCTTACAAATTATTGTTAGATTGATGTAATTCACCTAAATTTTAGCTGCATCTACAAGCAGAGAGCTACCTAGCGATCAAAACTGGTCACTCGCTGAAAATGCAGTACTTATGCAGGAGATGGACGTAACTATATATATGCTTAGACAAGCTTTGACTTACAGCAAATCTATTTCCTTACTCTGTAAACAAATAGAATAAGTTGCGTAAAATAAAGAAAAGAGTTCCATGAGTAGAATTAGCAAGTGCCAAAACACATCTGCATTTTACTTAATGTAACACCAAGTTCTGGAAGGACTTAAAATATAGGTGCCTCCTGTTAACCCGTTTAAACATGCATAATTCATGAAAAATGTACAGACATTCTTCAGGGACTGTTGAATTGTTCTGACATGCTCTGGTTCCCATGACAACGACTTGTCACAGGAAGTGCTAACATGTGATGTCACTTTGTAAACAAACCAGCCTAGGTGGCTAAGCTAACTTAACCTAGCATCCATCTACCTAGGTGGCTAAGCTAACTTAACCTAGCATCCATCTACCTTAGGCTAAGCTAACTTAACCTAGCATCCATCCAACTTAGGCTAAGCTAACCTAACATAGCATCCATCCAGCTTAGGCTAAGCTAAATAATAACTTCCACAGTTAGCATAATTTACTTGAACCCTTAATCACCGCTTGTGTTTACACAGTGCAAAGTATTCTAGAATACTTTCTTTAACACCAGTTAGGGTTTCTAATTATTCACTTTCCGTGTTTGCAATTCCTCTTAGCTAAAGTTCACCTTCACTAGTTCAGGCATAGTCCTTGCTAACCGTCGAAGGCTACTTCGCAGATGCCCTGTTAATTAAACTTAAGTTTAACTACATGTAAACTGTGTAGCGAGAGAAGAATTCAGATAGCAATAGGAATTTTCATCGGCATGTGACTACTCCTTTGATGGGACACACACGGTGAGGTCTCGAACACGCAACCGCTGTAACCCACTATGGAGTGTTGGTCCAGGCAAATCCAAAGTTTAGTCACTAATGCCACTGATTATTCTCGCCTTAAGATCATTCCCGTTGTTTTGATCACTTTATTCCTTTTTGCTTTTAATTTTATTTAATTTTTTTTGCTCTTCTTTAATTTTTCATTTCTTTGACTTTGATAATAATAGCAGTCAGCTATTCCCTTGGCTATTCGGTCATCTATATTATTTAATTTCATTTCCTCTCTTGTTCAAACGTGGTTCCATTTCCCATAGGGCCCAGAAAGGAAACAGAGACACTTTTATTTGTGATTTTGTTTATTTTCAACAAGTGCACTCATTTTTGTGACCCTGCAACACAAGTAATTTCAACAATTACTAGGGCATAACTATAGGTCCTGAGGATTGATAATAAGCATACTTTGAATAGGAAAGCTGTCCTTTTTCCCCCTATCATTCACTTCGTCAAGCCGTAGTAAACCACTAGTTAAGTCCAGTGAAATAATTTAGTCATAAGAACCATCTTAAGTCCTTTATTTCATCTCGGCTATCCAGGAAATGCTTTCGGAGCCACATAAGTCTTAGCGTCCTAACATCCACAGCTAAGATAAGGATACAAGACACACTTCACTAGCTAGCTACAAGTGAAACACCTAGCTGTATGCTACATACCTAGCGAACCAGTTAAACCGTGGTTCTGAACTTTTAGGGTCATTCATTAGTCTCTCACCGCAAGTGTGACACAATGTCACAGAGTCCCTGCTTAACCTGACCTTAACCTTCCAGCTTACCAATGGACATTGTGAGAAACCACCTCTCAGACCCCTCCAACCACCCTAGCACGCCGTCTGAACCCACCGATAACCGGTGCCCCGACACCTGCAATACACCTTGCACATGCTGCGTGCACAAGACAACATTCAGCGTTCTGCACCTGATGCCATCACTGCGCCACAGCTTGTGGTACCACAGTGCAAAAGGGGGGTCATGCCAAATGTATGCCCTATGACGCACCATGTGCTGCACACCGCAGCACCAGAGACACTTGCAAGACACCGAAGCAAGTGGCATATCGGCGTCCTCAAAGCGAAAAGACTGTCCTAGCCAACCAAGGACGACCCTCGCTGAAATTTTTCCTCCCTTTCTCTTTCTCTCTCTCTTTCACTCTTACCAGGATGCTGCTGTGCTTCGCCATCCTGTGCCTCCAGCCAACCAGAGGGCAGCCGCAATCGGACATCAAACAGGTCCGGCATCAGGCACCGTCCTAAGGGAACAACCAGGACTCCTCATCACCAACGGCTGGACCCACACTCAGAAAGTGTATGCGCCACCTGATCCTCGCAACGTCTACAGAGCACACTACCCCAGCGCAAAACCACAATACAGCTGGGTAGGTGCCCGATGAACAGAGGACTCCCTCACTCACGCTGAGGCCGACGTTGAACACATGCTCAACCAACTTGAGAAAACGACTGTCACGCTAACGGAGTTAGGTGGCCACAACCGCCGCTCCCAACGGTTCCTACGAGCTTTGCTCGGAGCCGCCACTGCCGTCAGAACTCTGTTTAACACTTGTATGTCCAGCGTGAATGCAGTGAACCTAGCCAACGTGAGGCGGCATGTAGCCGAAATTCAGACTGAGATTCCACAGATAAAAGAGCAACTCACAACACAGAGTGCGTCCCTGCAGACCATCGACAAGACACTAAAGGGAACTGTGGCAATTTTCAACACTCACAGCGTTCTGCTGACCCAGACAGTGAACTCCATGAAACAGCTGTTTACTGTCTTCAAGAATGACTTTGCTCAAACTCAGCTGGTAACAGCCCTGATGACAGACACGCTGCAGGGGGGGTGAACTCCTCCATTGACAGCCTAACCATGGGTAGAATTCCACCGCACCTGATACCCTTAAGCCTTGTGCAAACAGTGCTGGCTTCCGCCATCACCACGCCAACTGACTCTCTACAAATACACCTTGCCTACTCGTTGGGTAGCGCCATCCCACTCTATGTCGACCCCAAGCAGAGAGAAGTGGGTTTTGCTCCTGAACTTGCCCATCAGGGAGTCAAGCCAAATCTACCGGCTCAAGAACATTGTCAATGTCAGATTTTGAAAAGTAACACTCACATCAAGATCCGCACACGTGGTTGACTTCCAGGACAGCTGCACAAAGCTGTCCCCAGCTCCGAATCCGCACATGTGCACATTGACCAAAAACATTCACTATCTCTGCCCTAGCCCTAGCAAACCCTTCCTCAGAGACAACACTGACGGAATCTGCGGGCTGCAGCCCATGATCAGCGGCACACGCTGCCCTGCTAAAGCCAAGCCTCACACTCAAGTCACCGAGACCCAAGCAGCGATTGTAGGTGACAGGTTACTCGCTAACAAGGGGGGTCACCGCCCTTCAAGCTGTGTCTCGACTGCCCATCTTGACTACCTCACCTGTTGTCCAGGCCTGGAACGCAGCTGACACTGCGCTGTGTATCTCTATGGTACTCAGTCACACCCTGACACTGGGCTTGGCCTTCATCCTGTACCATGGACCCCACGAGATGCAAACATCTACAGCCGAGCTCACGAAAGCCGTGTCTGGAGGATTCCGAAACCCTCGGAAAGAGGGTGCCACACCAAAGACCGTTTTGAACCTCATCGAGCTGAGCCCTCAGTCCTAACAACCATCCGCAGCATCCTCCTTGCATGATCCACCAGCCATCTGACTAATGTGATCGTAATGGTTTGACGAGGCCCACCTACACGGGTCCTGCCAACCCATCAAGGGGGGACTGTAGCCGCAACCAGATGGCTAAAATCCTGCTAGTTGATTGAATCACGGGATTTTTAATCAACTGACACAGCTCCACTCACTGTGGACGGACACACAAAGAAGTATGGTGTTGGACTTGAGTAAGTTACTGATTATAGTGCAGACACAGCGTTTTTCTCCAACGAGTAAACAAAGGGGTGCCTTTTTCTGATCACATGTGACCAAGAGGCGCCCTTCTGACTGAAGGACACCCTTCCTGCATGATACCTCACAAACAAGATGGGCATTGTTCCAACAAATAATCAACCACTATCCCGAACTTAAACTCACCATATGCACACCCATACACTCCCCGGAACGGGGGGGTGAGCACGAGGTCACCACCCGGCCAAACTCTGAAGGACATTCTAACACACATACCCAAACACACACCCACACACACACATGTAAAAGTCTGTGTTATACTCAGAATATGAGCCATTGCCAACTGTATACGATATATCCCTGTATGTTTATGTGTTTCCCAGTTTATATTCACTTCATGTATGACGTTTGTTTGAAGGAACGAACTTGCTTTGAAGGAACTAAATGCTTATAATATGCATGTATGTAATGCTCTATTTTTCTATGTATTTCTGTGACATGTTTGATATCTCTGTAATTCTCTCAATCTGACGGAGCCGAATTCCGATAGCAGAATGCAGTAATGTGCATTCTTTTACACATCTCATGGTTCTGGAGCCGAACGGCTCAATACCATCTCCTCAGTCCAGTGGGCATTCCCCCCCCACAGGACAAAGGAAGCGTTGTCCTCTTCAGAGTCTCGGACAGTCATGGGGGTTCGCGCAAACAGAGGCGTGAACCCAGTCTTTCCATAAAAAGACTGACTCCTGAGAGTTTTTTTGGTTGGTTGAGAGTTTTTCCCTGTGAGAGGTATCCGGATGGCTCCTTAGGGAGCTTTACGCCGTGTTCTCTTCTTTTTATTTTCTTTCTCTTAAGTTTGTTTTTCCTTTGTTCATTTCACCAGAAATGAACTTAGTCTGAATTATCTCTTTGGTAATTTACGTCAAAGACTTTTAAGCCTTCTTTGAAACTGCGCGCTCCAGACCGCAGCAAACCACGTGACGCTCCAACGGAACCCACAAAGACCAGCCGCTCACATGCGCAGCAGAGCTCAGCCTCAGACACATGAGAACCATTACAATGCAAGTATATTTGAATTACCGAGATGCTAGAGCATTAAGATTGTGTTTTTCCGTGTTGTCTCTTAAAGGTTAAAAATGTCTAGATAAAATTCGCCATCCTGAGAGATCCTACGGATCTCTCTCTCTCTCTCTCTCCAATCTCTCTCTCTCTCTCCAATCTCTCTCTCTCTCTCTCCAATCTCTCTCTCTCTCTCTCTCTCTCTCAATCTCTCATTTTATCTTCCTCTCATCCCATTCTCACTCCTGTTTGTTATTCGTCTGTCGCGTTAGTTTACTGTTTACTGTACATACATGTATCCCGTGTTTAAATGTAGAATTCTGTATCTGTAGTTGCATTTTATTAAAGCCATTATATTCTTGATTGGTTCTGCCTAAAATGCTCATATTTACAAAGTCAATGAATTGTTTGATCTCGCTACAAAGCTTTACAATGCGTTACTATTTCAGTAACCTAAACTTTATAATAACAAGAAGGTGATATTTTCATTGCCAGAAAATAGCTTTTTGGAATTATAAGAAAGAGACAATTTTTGTTGGGAAATTGATAAGTTAGTCTTACTGCCGTCTGCTGGACAGACAGATTGTTTGATAACTAAATTAGTTCCTGTAAAAGTTGTCTCATATAATCGATCTGTAATGAGACTATTGATATATTAATGACGAACCATAACTCATTGTGGAGATCATTCATGTATCCAATCGATCTCTTTTCAACTTCGATAATTTAACTGTAAAAATGCAATATATTAATCATATTTATGATTAATTATTAGAATTCCCTATATATAATTTGAGCTAATTTAATGCAGTAACCCAATGTTGCTACAAACCCTTATCTGACACAATACCAGGTTTAGAACACGTTTTGTACTTTGTTTTTAAATATGCAACAGACCCTTTTGTCAGAGTCACAAATGGTGATGTTTCATGTCAGGAAATACTATATTTGACTGATGTCACTCTACAAGTGCATTGGTCGTGATGAGCCTCGACAAGGAAATCTTTTATTCATCTTAGTGGGCGTGAGCCTCACAGCAACAAATGTGCTAACCTTTATGAAAAACACAATTTTCCTGCCTTTGACTTCTCTTATTTTTATTTTTCTCTTCTTGGAAGTAGGTTATTTTCCCAGTCCTCTACAGAGGACTACTAAGAAGGTAAGAATGAAAATAAAACGCTTTAGAAGAAGTCTGAAGTGAGAGGAAAAATATTATTTTCCTTAAGAAAACTGAAATGTAAGTGGTAAACTAGAGTTGAGCAATGCTGTACAGAATGCTGGAAATTCATTAATTTGAACCATTATTAGTATGTAATTTTGGATTTTGTCTTTGTATTGACCAAGGAACATGAGAGCTCAGCTGATACTTCATTTACTTTTCCAAGGTACAGTGTCTATTTTTCTCTTTTAGAGATCGTTTCTGTCTTATTAATATAATTTAACAGAAATGTACATTAATTGAAATGTACATAAATCGAGGCTACTCAGGTTAGTCTTCTTAGTACACTAAAATACCACATTCAAAAAATTTTATACACACAGGGAAAACTTTACAGTCAAAAATCAAAGGACTACAAACCAAGATATAGGCTTCCCGAAAACTCCAAAACCCAGATCGCCTGCTAAATACAAACAAACATTCTGTCAAGTACTATGGCTAAAACAAACTCTAGGGTTTTTCACACAGTGTTTCATATCTATACCTAAAAACGTAAAACGCTCTTGTATGTAGGACTAATTTCTTACGCATGTAATCCCATGCTTCCATTGCTAATTCCAAAACGGCATTTTAGAGTTAGTAATGGAGGTTTGAGTCACTAAAAGCAGACTAATGCTGGGGACACACTTAACGACTGGCTGACACATTCTAAGAAAAAAACTGTAGCAGATTTTAAACACGGACTGTGAACACAGACTGAACATGCATTTTGGCATGATCAGTCATAAGTATCAAATTAAATTCATAAATTCATAACTTAAATTCATAACTAGAATAAGTGTGTCCCCGGCTTAATGCAGTTAGGCTATTAGAGAGAGAGAGAGAGAGAGAAAGAGAGAGAGAGATGTTGCAATAATGAGACAGAAAAGCATGTGCGTCAATATTATTATTTATTTATTAGTTCAATTCGTTTGAATAAATTCGATCATTCTTTTTTTCTATTATTGACAGTAGACTAGCCTTATTAGCATTAGTAGAATTAGTAGACTTGCATATTATCTGCAATAATTACGGGACTATCAATTCATTCTGTTTAATTTTCTATTGATTATAGATAGGACTATATATTTTATTTATTAAAATTAAACTGCATGTTTCCATTGATTGTGAAGTTATACATCGAAAATTGCAGATTAAGCTCATGGGGCTGCATGAATTGTAGGCCTATTCTGTTTTCCGTAACAGTCAACTACGCAAAGTGATATGAAACTGTAATGTGGTCAAGACCTTCCTGGAACTACTTTAGCCGTGCGTTTCCCTGAAAATATTGTACAACGTTGGTCAACCATTCAGATTCAAGCATTCAACGGCCCTGTATAATATAATTTGAAATGTATGTTTAATGCTTTTCTTTTATTAATCTTTATGTCTCAATGTAGCTGATTGACTTTGGTTGAACTTTTGTACTTGTTGTGAGTGAAATCCAAACCATTTCCGATAGACAGACCACAAGTAGCCCAAATGTCTGTTATAGTGGTAAACAAATCTTGGCTAAACATCTTGCAGATGGGGGCTGTTTCTTTCTTGTGCATTGTATTGAGATCATCAACTTTCTGACACATGATACGATGCGATATCAGAGGTGTCAAAAATATTCACATTCATTACTCAAGTAGAAGTATAGATACTAGGGTTTAAAAAGACTTCTGTAGAAGTTGAAGTATCAACTCCAGTTTTTTACTCAAGTAAAAGTGTAAAAGTAATGGTTTCAAAACTACTTAAAGTATAAAAGTAAAAGCAATGCAAGGAAAAAATGCCCTTAATGACAAAAGCTTAGGCCGTGCACTGCCCTACCTCCTAAAAAAAAAAAAAACATTTTTCTAAAGGCCATAATGACTATGACTAATGTTATATTAAAATGTTAATGTTGCAAAATTTGGGATGCACTACTCCCTGTTTCAGCCGCATATGCCCATAGAAAATGAATTTCAGTTTTATTTCAATTTTAGTACAATGCAAATACATTAAAGGGGTCATGACATGAGAAACCAAATTTGCCTTGATCTTTTGGTATATAAGAGATCTATGTAATAGACCCCTTATCAGTTGGTAAACATGGTGACGTTTTTCTGTGGGCGGAGCTTAGGTGGTTGCAGATTGATCCCTCTGGCCGCTTCCCTAGTTTGCAAGTTTTGTTAGCTTGTTTTTTAACAATGACTGGAGAAAATCCGATTTTATCTTAATGTGCAAGGTCACTCAGTGTCCAGGACCGCGATTTTTATTTGCAAAAGTTAATTTTAACGGACGGAACCAGACGTAAAAAACGTTTTACGGCTGACCCGTACACCCTCACTCAATGCATGGACGATCTGACAGGATTAACGCTACCTCCGGTTGAGTGGCCTGACTTCTACACCTATCTGATAGAGAAACCGAGCGTAAAGAGAAACTGAGGGCATATAAATCTTTAGATGCCTATAACTATGTGCTGAATGCTCATGTACAAGACTTGTGTGGTACGATCCGCAGTTCTGCCGAGCCAGCGCCGAGAAGACGACAATGTAAAGAGTGACATTACGGTGCAATTTTAATGATGTGAATATTTTCTAGAAATAAAAATTCCAGATACAGCATACTCATTTTTCATTGATTCTTGCACCCAACAACACATCAAGATGACATTTAATAATAATAATAATAATTTAAGCTCCTTATTATGTAGCCGAATCTGTGCTGGTTTGTATTAGCCGCCTGCAGTTGTCCGTTTGTTTTGCCTCCAGCTAGCGCCGTGACGTAACTGTGACGTCGGCGCAAAAGGGGTCTATTAAAACTTCCTGCAAGTTTCATAGCTTAAAACGTCCTCCCCATTATAAACGAAGCATTTATTTAATCAAGCTCGTTCTGGATCCATGGTTTTAAGTTACGTCACGGTGTGAAGTGACGTACCAGTCGTTTGCATATGACCGCCTCCAGCGCAGGACAACTACGCCTCATTTCGCATCATCGCATGCGTTGTCAAGCAGCGAGTGGGTCTGTTTACAAGATACAACATGTTTGAATACGCTGCCGAACGATCCAGACGTCAGGGAAAGCAGTCGGATGCAGTTTATTTGCAGCATATGCAGCGCGCCAAAGCCTTATTTGAACGGTGAGTGATCAGATGAGTGTGACAGGGCATGTTACTGAAAGAACGAGCAGAGAGAGAGAGCTCCGGCCGCGCGCGCGCCTTCAAACGGTCTTGCTCTCTCTCTCTCTCTCTCTCTCTCTCTCCCTCCCTCCCTCGCGCATATGAATCAAAATCAATTGAGAATTGACACGATGGTAAAAGATTGGAAGACCGAAGTTTCACGTGGTGGAGCATTGTGTAGTCTACATGTGATACAAAATGATTAACGTTAATAATTTATGCATAAGCAGCACTGACGTTAGCCAATCATAACAGTGGGCATTAACACTTGAACTCTTAAAGGGGAAACAACTTCAAAACAGACTGTTTGAATCAGAGGTGAGAAACAGGGTGGGAAAATGTCATAAATCACTACATTTTAAAAGTTTTTTTTGTACAAAAAAACTATAGTAATACTATAATTGCACCTAAGGGAACATAATAAAACAAAACAAAAAACCATGTCATGACCCCTTTAAAGATAAAGAACCAGTACTCAGTATTAACATGTGTTTCATGAAGCGGGAGATAAAATCACCTATCACAGAAAACTTTCTGCATTTTTACATTGTCACTTAGTCTGTTTATAAGCTGTTTTCAAAAAAAAAATAAAAAAATAATTCCCCTCAAGGACAAGGATTTCGGATATTGCCATCTTTGTGGGGATATTTTGACCCTACAATGTAGGGTTGCACGCACGCACACACACACACACACACTCACTCACTCACTCACTCACACTCTCACTCTCTCTCTCTCTCTCTCTCTCTCTCTCTCTCTCTCTCTCTCTCTCTCTCTCTCTCTCTCTCAAGATTTTCAAGATTCAAGATTCAAATAGCTTTATTGGCATGGTGAAAGAAATCTTTACATTGCCAAAGCATTCATAACACTATACAATACAAATAAATAAATAAATAATTATTAAAATAAAAATAAAGTAGTTTTTTTTTTTTTTTTACATGGAAATAAACATTGCGATAAAATGTTTAATCTTCTAATATTTATAATAGTGTCTCTAGGCGTATAGCTTGTAGCTCTGTCCTGCAGGAGGCTCTTTCTTCGTGACAGGACCTCACGTACCGGGCAGCCAGGTTTGAGCTCGCTGGGCTTTCTCCTAGCAGGAGTGGGAGTTTGTCCATATTTGATTTCTGATGGAAGTCTTTCTGGTAGGTTGTAAAAAGGGGATAGAAAGTGTCTCTAATGTGTGTATATTTGGGGCAGGATGTCAAAAAGTGTAGTTCTGTCTCCACTTGGTTCTCTGAACAGTGAGGGCACAGCCGCTCCTCCTTCGGCAGCCAGGTCTGTCTGTGTCTGCCTGTCTCTATGTTCAGTGTGTGTTCACTGAGTCTGTACATGCTCAGGACTTTCCTCAGTTTAGGGTCGCTCACTTTACTCAGGTATCCTGCCAATTCATATTTCCTGTTTAGGGCCAAATAGCATTCCAGTTTACTCTGTTTGGCTGTTGCGTCTGTCCAATGTTTGAGGTATTTCTCTTTTTGTGTTTTAATTATTTGGTTTGGTGTGGCTATGTTTTTATTGTCAGTTTGTGACGTCAGCTCTAAGACCAATCGGCCGAGGGCGTTCTTCTCTGGCTTCAGCTCTTGGTAGGACAGGGCTTTGTAATGGAGGGTCTGTTCATCACTGTTTTTTAAGTGGGCATGGAATTTAATGGCTCTTTTTTGAATAGTTATTACAAGGGGGTATAATCCTAATTCTGCTCTACAGGCATTATTTGGGGTTTTGCGCTGAACTCGTAGCAAGATTTTGCACAGCTCTGTCTGCAGAGTCTCTATTGGGTGTTTGTCCCATTTATTGAACTCTTGGTCTGTGAGTGGACCCCAGACTTCACACCCGTACAGCGCAATGGGCTGTATTACTGTTTTGATTATTTTTAGCCAAATTCTATTTGGGATGTCAATTTGGATATTTCTCTTAATAGCATAAAAAGCTCTCCGTGCCTTGTCTCTCAAGTTGTTTACAGCTTTTTAAAAATTTCCTGTGTTGCTAATATTTATGCCAAGGTAAGTGTAGTCCTGCGTGTGTTCGATGAGCATGTTGTTCAATTTAAATCTATGATGTTGGTCTTGGCGGCTGGGTCTTTTTTGGAAAATCATTATTTTTGTCTTTTTGGGGTTAACTGACAGGGCCCATGACTGACAGAAGTTGTGCAGTAGGTCTAGATGCTGCTGTAGACCCTCTTTAGTGGGAGACAGCAGCACCAGATCATCAGCAAACAGAAGGCATCTGACTTCAGTGTCCAGTAGAGTAAGGCCAGGTGCTGCAGACTGATCCAGAGCCCTCGCTAGCTCATTTATGTAGATATTGAACAGCGTGGGACTTAAGCTGCAGCCCTGTCTCACTCCACGACTCTGAGGGAGGAATTCTGTGTGTTTGTTACCAATTTTAACTGCAAATTTGTTGTTTGTGTACATTGATTTGATGATGTCATATGTTTTTCCTCCAATGCCGCACTGGATTAATTGAAGAAAAAGACCTTCATGCCAAATGGAGTCAAAAGCTTTTTTGAAGTCCACAAAGCATGAGAAAATTTTACTTTTGTTTTCGTTAATTTGCTTATCGACTAAGGTATGGAGAGTGTATATATGGTCTGATGTGCGATATTTTGGTTGGAAGCCAATTTGACACTTGCTCAGGACATTTCTGTCTCTGAGAAAATGGGCTAGTCTGCTGTTTAGGATGTTGCAGAAGAGTTTGCCTAGGTTGCTGTTTACACATATACCACGGTAGTTATTAGGGTCAAATCTGTCTCCGTTTTTATGGATTGGGGTAATAAGTCCTTTGTTCCAAATGTTGGGGAATATACCTAAACTCAGGATGATATTGAAGAGCTTGAGAATGGCTAATGTGAATTTGTGGTCTGTGTATTTAATCATTTCATTTAGGATGCCATCGACACCACAGGCTTTTTGCAGTTTTAGGGTTTGGATTCTGTCTAATAGTTCGGTTAGTGTCATTGGGGAGTCTAAGGGGTTCTGGTAGTCTTTGATGGTTGATTCTAAAACCCTTAGTTTGTCATAAAGGGCATTTTGTTCCTGATTTCTGTTTACATTATTAAAGAGGTTGGAGAAGTGGTTAATCCAAACATCTCCATTCTGGATAGCTAGTTCTTGGTGGTAGGATTTGTTTAGTGTGTTCCAATGTTTCCAGAACTGGTCGGATTCTAAGGATTCTTCAATTTCCCTGAGTTGACTTTTTGTGTTTTGTTCTTTTTTCTTTCTTACAATATTCCTATATTGTTTAAGTTTTTCGTGATAGAGATGACGGATGTTCTCATTGTCAGCATCTCTGTGTTTCTGGTTGGATAGGATTCTCAATTCTTTCCTAAGTTTTTTGCAGTTGTTGTCAAACCATTTCTCAGTGGCATGTGGTCTTTTTGGTTTTCTTTTTGTGTTTTTTAAGTTGGATAATGTTGCTGATACCTCAAATATTCTGTTCAGCTTGTCTACTGCTAGGTTTGTACCTTCACTATTGTGCGAGAAAGGAGTGGCAAGGAATTGATCTAATAGGGCTTGAATTGTCGGTTGACTAATTGTACTTAAATATGTATCTTTACTGTTTTGTTTCCATCTATACATGTTTCTAAGTGAGTGGAGCTGGGTTTGTTTAGATGCTTCTTGGTTGGGCATTGCTCTGTTTAAGTAGAGGGTTATTTTACTGTGGTCTGACAGGGGGTTTAGTGGGCTGACTGTGAATGCTCTGAGGGAGTTTGGGTTAAGGTCTGTCAGAAAATAGTCGACTGTACTGCTACCGAAAGATGAGCTGTAGGTGTATCTACCGTAGGAGTCTCCTCGAAGTCTGCCGTTGACTAGGAACAGACCTAGTGTGCGACACAGATGAAGAAGATGTGTTCCGCTTTTGTTTGTTGTTTTATCATAATTGTGTCTCTGTGCTTGTATCGGTGTGGGGAGGACGTCTCCTCCAGGCAGGTGTTTGTCCCCCTGAGAGTTCAGTGTGTCCAGTTCTTCACCTGTTCTGGCATTCAGATCTCCACAGAGCAGCACGCTTCCCTGTGACTGGAAGTAGTTAATGTCTATTTCAAGAATGGAGAAACTGTCTTCATTAAAATATGGAGACTCTGCTGGAGGGATATAAGTGGCACACAGGAGGATGTTTTTCTCTGTTGCGGTGACTGTCTTATTAATTTCTAACCATGTGTAGAATTGTCCTGTTTTAGCTACTTTGATGGCATGGGCAAGATTTGATCTGTACCAGATAAGCATTCCTCCTGAGTCTCTTCCTTGTGTTACTCCAGGCAGTTTAATGGATGGGATGATGAGTTCTCTGTAGCCTTCGGGACAGCCGGTGGGTCCATCTCCTCTGCTCCATGTCTCCTGCAGGATGATGATGTCTGAGTTTTTGATTTCTGAGTTGAAATCTGGGTTTCTGCTTTTGAGGCCAAAGGTAGATGATCTCAGGCCTTGAATGTTCCAACATGAAATGATAAAGGCTTTGTTATCCATGGGGTCATAATTTTGGTGATAAGTTTTGACCTATGACAGTAGGTGTGAGCAGATGAGGTTGAGCATCTGACGGATGTCTCTTAGCTCTGTTGATGTGGCTTGCACTGGTGCTGTTGTGGATGTTCTGCTCACTATCTGAGCGTAGCTGTGTCTGCCCGGGGCCTGCGGGGTATGAGGAGGGCAGGGGGTCGGCAGGAGGGGCTTTGGCCTGGCCTGATGCACTGGATGTGAGGGTGTAAAGGCTGGAAGAAGATGCTCAAGTGCTGGTTGGGATGGTCTCAGCATGTGAGAGTGCTGTTGTCTTGACGGAAGTCTTCTGGATGTTCTCTCCGGGGGTACACTGTGCTTTCTTACAGGTCTGGGTGGAGGTTGTTGGGCTCTGTTGCTCCTGGGGGTGCTGTTGTGATGCCGACTCAGGGCCACATCTTTTAGGGTCCAGGCGAAGACAGGAACAGCGGTCTTGTACAGATGGACATGGTCATAGAGGCATGTGGGGTCCAGGGTAGGGTGGTGTGCCAGGTGCACATTGGGTTTAAGTGCACAAGAGCGGGAGATGTGGGCATTCACTCGCTGGATAGTGTCAGGGTGGAAGTCTTTTCGGGGCAGCAGTGTGGAGATGGTAATTTTGGCATTTGGGAAGGTGGTTGAGGCCTTTTCAATCACTGTTTGTAGTGATGTTGCCACCCTCTCCTGTTGGGCTCTCAGATCGTTTGTGCCGGTGTGGATTATTACATGGCTTGGGGATCCCAGTTTGTCAACACTTAGCCATTTGAGTGCGCTCTGAGTGTTCGGACACCAGAGTTTGGCCACTCTGTGTTTGGGAAAAAGCTTCTTTTCATCGATAAATTTCCCATTTGAATCAATTAAAATAGCGACTTCCGGTCGTAGTGTTCCTTCTGTCGGTGTGGAGGGGTCTTCTGAGTGTGGGGCTGGTTGTGAGGTGAGGGAAGGGTCTGATGGGAGAGGAGGATTCTGGCTGTGCTGAATCTCTGTTGTTTGAGAGCTGTGATCAGGGTGAAGAGTGTCCTGCTCCACCGGTTCCTCTGATGAGCTGAACTCGCTGTGCTGTGCTCCTCTGTCCTGCCTCAGTTCACTTATTTCCATCCTCATTGCTGTTAGTTGTGCCTTGTGTAACTCAGTTTGTTGTAAGAACCGTGTTTCCAGTGTCTCCAGCTGAGCCCTTAACCCCTCTCTCTCCTGCTGGAGCTCCGTCACCTCGGTCTGCAGTGTAGACAGCTCTCTCCTGAGGCTGTCCCTTTCTCTGTGCTTGGCTGTGGGGCTGTTGCTGGTCTGGTCTGTTGTCTGAACTGTTTGCAGGGAGAAGATCATCTCCTTGAGCTGGACCATTTCTCCCTCTAGCTCTGTGAATCTCTCCCTCATGTCAGTGCAATAGCAGTGTGGATGGAGGTCTTTGGTCTGTTCTGTGCTCGAATGGTCTCTGTGTTCTGTCTGATCCTCGTCTGTGTGGAAGGTGTGGAAGACTGACTCCTCAGGAGGGATAAGTTGGTCGCTGGTAGTGGTCTCTTTCTGTGCTCTGTCTTTGATGCAGAGAAAGTCTTGTTCAAAGAGGCCATTGATGCTTTTTACCACCACTATACCTGTTGTTTTGTAGATATTTACGGTCGTGGTTGTTGTGTCTTCCTCATTTCTTATTTTTAACTGGAAACCCCCGCAGATGCCTTTTCTTTCAGCAGAGGGGTAGTGTGCAATGATGGCCTTGTGCCATGCATAGGGCTTGATGGTATAGAATATCAGGTTACTTATGCTGCCATCTTTATGTAGGTCTGCAAAAAGGGTTTCTGGGTTGTCTGTCAGTCTTTTGTTTTTGTAGACTTTCCGTGCCGATTCATTTGTGACATCTTTAGGATAGTGCAGTGGGATGGCCTCCACATATGTGGGTTGTTTAGGCCTGGTGCTGTGGCTGGAGTGTTCAGAATTCTTCTGGGGGCGGAGCCAAGAGGATGCACTGGCCATAGTTGATTTAGAATGTAAACATCCAACTGAAATAACTGCCAATTTTTTGTTTATTTTCTCTCAGTGACGATATACAGGGATAAAAATTAATAAACAAGCCAAAAAAGCAGGGAAAAAATATGACTTTCACTGATTTTGGGAGAAAAAAATAAAAATATATATATTTCTTTAAAGTTCAAGTTTCAGTTTTGTCCAAAATGTCTCTGTGCTGTTCTTCTAAGCAAAAACTCAGAGAGATATGAAATGGCACTTTCTGTTCAAAATGTCTTTACCTCTCTTCTTTCTTGTAAGTTTTCTTCTTAGTTGTTATGTTGTTTCTGTTGCTTGATGTCATCCTTTTCATTATAAATGTCCTCTTCTGTAGAGGGTAATCCTGTGATGATCTTTTCTTGAACTTTCCTCAGATTCAGGTGTGAAAAAATAAAATTAAAATAAATAAAAACTGTCCTAATTCAACAAAAACGTTGTCTAGACGTTGTTTTATGTTAAATCTTCTACTTTTCTCTCATTTTGTGGTAAAGTTATTCTTATTTTTTGTCATTTATCTGGAGCTCAACTGGAGTATGACTCTCTCTCTCTCACACACACACGCGCGCGCTCTCTCTCGCTCACTTTTATTGAGCAGAAAACTGTTGATTTCTTCATCGCTTACCACATCTCTAGGTTTCCTTCGGAGGAGTTTTGCCGCTTCGCACAACCAAATGTATCTACAGCCTCTCACAAGTTAGAAAGAAAACACAAAGCCAATCAGTTTAGCGATGTGTGTTCAGGAGGCGGGACTCAGATCTATTAACCGTGTGTGTTATTGGTCATTTTTTTGAACGATGACAAGCTGGAATGAAATAGGAGTAACGAGGCTATTTTTAAAATGTAAGGAGTAGAAAGTACAGATAATTGCGTGAAAATGTAAGGAGTAGAAGTAAAAAGTCGGCTGAAAAATAATTACTCCAGTAAAGTATAGATACCCAAAATTTCTACTTAAGGTAACGAAGTATTTGTACTTCGTTACTTGACACCTCTGTGTGATATGTGTATGGGCCCCCACTCCAGGGTTTGAAACCATGAAAGCTAGATATGTTTGTGTCTTGAGGGTCTGCTCGGATGTGATATAGGCTACTATGAAAGAGGAACTTAGTCCTGTTCCGGTAAGCAACTGCATAAGAGGGAGATCAACTTCTGTAAAGGTCAGTTTATACCTTGGACTAGACCTTGCTCCTTTGGCAACCTGTCTTTTCAAAGACAGATCTCTCAACCACTTTACTTGTCTTTAGGCAAGAATATTATACTCAGAGTGTGAGTCATGCTGGAGCCATTACATAAACATATTGCGTGCAGTGTTCGGCCAATCGATGACACTCCAAATATGCAAAGGATATGGAAGTAAAATAATGCCAAAGGTTTTTGAAACAAAAAGCCTGTTTAATTGCACTACTTGAAAAAAATATGCATTGCATTAACCATGCTTGCATTTTAATGCATTGTATTTTTAGGACTTGCATTTTTTATTGGCTGAAATTTGACATGGTTGAATATTTAAGCTGTGAATATTTCAATTCAAAACATTTCAAACACATTTTCATTATTAAAAATTCAATAATCCATATTCACCCTTCATATTTCACTTCCAAAATATTCAAACTGTTTAAAAATACAACCTATAATATTCAACAGGCAATTTTCGGTCTATTTTATTTCGCTTTACAAATTCGCTTCCACAAATTCAGTGGTTCAAATTTGACAGTAAATTCACCATTGACATCCAGGAACTGCAGGAAAAGCAGTAGATTACCGAGCATAATCTCCATCTGCTGTTAGTCGACCTCACCAGCAGGGGGTGCAAGCACGTGTTGTTGACGAGAGCAAGCCATACATTCATAAAAACGAATTTATAGAAATGTAAGTGTATTTGTTAACTTTATATCACGGCAATGTGCTTCAATAAAAGGGTTTCCCTCAATACTTCAGAGGATTGCTGGAATATAAAGTGCTTAAGGTAGCTTAATGGACTATATTGCTACAGGCAAGCAGATGGACTCAGAATATGAACTTAACTGTTTCACGCAGCTTTTCCCTGTGATATACTCAGTGGCATAGTGGGTGTGACGTGTGTGTGTGTGTGTGTGTGTGTGTGTGTGTGTGTGTTGCTAATACAATGTTAAATCATAAATCATAAATCAGCACTCGTATAGTTTTTTTCCCCTCATCAAAACCAATTATATTTATCAGTGGTTGTATATCAAGCAGGGACACGTTTGTGTGCAGTTTGTTGTTGTGATTGCACCGGAACGAATAGAAGAGAGCAGTGGTGTAGTGCAGAGTATACCCACTTATTTTTCAGTCGGCATTGCGTATACGCACTTCTAAATCCCCTCTGATGCGCATCATTTAATCTAATTTCATGTGAATAAAAAACACTCAGCCAGGGTCGTTTTTTTTAGGGTATTCTAATGAAAGTTGTGAAATAATTCCCTAATATTAATTCTAATTTGGTGTTGGCGTGCTGCAGTGATTCGCCCATCGCGACGATAACTGACCTTCTCATCTGAGCTGCTTCAGCACTCAAATACCCGCTCGTCAATGTCAAAATGTTTGAGACCAATCAAAGCAAGCAGGATTTTTGTTCACAGAAGCGCGAGCCGAGCCCGAATCCCAACGAGACGCTTCACTTCAGTTAACGATCATACAGTGCGGGTGCGGGATAAGATGCAATCATGCAAGTAGCTAAAATGAACAGCTGTTTTTGTCGATAGAAGTTTTAAATGACCAACAAAAATAATCAGTTTGATCAAAGGCAGTGGAAATTATAAGATCAATTTAACAACACAAGCACCATATTAAATATATTGTCATTATTATAGTATAAATTATATTTGTATAACGTTACCTCAAATGTGTTGTTTGTATGACTCCGCTTGTCTGTGTTTGCGCAATTGCATCATTGAGCCAGAAGGTGGCAACAAGTGACTGTCTTTATGAGTGAGCAATTGAACCATTGATTAAATGAACAGATTAGTCCAAAAAAATTATTAATTTAGGAAAGAAAATGTAGCTGGAACTGATCGTTGATGCTCATACTAATTGCCTCTGGACACAGAAGGATTGCTTTGGCGTTTGTTTGAAATAGCATCTATGCAAATTTCAAAATAATCCTTGAATCATTTCTTATTCAAGGCCATTCTCGTTTTGAATATGTGATTGTGCATTGTCAACAATAAGCATAAACATTCTGCATTTACATTTTGTAGAGTGGATCATTCATTGCGACATTTAAACTGATTCTCATGTTTAAGAATCTGATCAAATCATGCTACTGCCAACCGACATATGGGAACTCTGTATAAAACCGTACGGCCCTGATATGCAAGAATACTAGTAATTCAATGCAAGACTACGAACGAACAAAATGAATGCTCTGCTAGTTATCTGGAGATGTTTTATTTAGGCTATTTGTATGTACATCCGTGCTGCGAGAAATGGTTTCAAAAGTGGTGGGGACAATATCTAGCCTGGATGCTAGACCGAACCCCGCCCACAACATTTTTGGTCGTGAAGTTGAGTAGTATGAAGCTGCAGACTCTGAGCCTGCATCTACAGTCCCGCACCCAGAGTCCCGCATTCTCAGACCCCTCGTTTTTCGAGAGAGCGCCTCCTATCAAACTGGATCGGATAAACATTTTCCGATTTCTTTTTTAATCAAACTACTTTATAGCTCATCGATACACCAACATATGAATAGTTCATTTAATATTTGTAAAGATAGTTTGTAACAAATTTTGAGCCATATATGTTATATGTTATATATGTTTATATATGTTCTTTCTCCTTTTTTTAAATCCCCAAAAATATTTTGATAGCTAACGTTAGCCTTTAACCTTGGACTTTTTGATCAAGTAATTTGTCGGTCGGAAAGATGAATGAAGAACATGCGTCATTTACTCCGTTGCTCTGATTGGTTGTAGGTCTATCCAATTTAATGCAGAGGCCTTTTCTTTCCTGGTTCGGTTGAAACACCCCCATAATCACAGCCCAATGGAGCAGTATCAGACTCACATTCTGACTAGAATCTGAGTATGACGAAATCAGGCTAGACAATATCGACCCTGGCAAAAAGTGGAGGGGACATGTCACACCCGCAAATTACACCTATGGATATATTGGCATAAGTTGGCTTGACATTGGACATTGCGCGTAGGGACCTAAAGTTACATACGACATTACACACGTTTCTTACTTCAAGCACTTTCTTACTTCAATTTATTTGAATGCATATCAAAAATATAAAATTGTGCATCATACCTGATAACTACCACTTTTCTGTAAGTCATTCTCTCCCAATGCTATTAAAGAGAGAAACGTGTGTACCAATGTATATGTAACTTTAGAGACGGTCCCTAAATTTGCGAATGTCCAATAGCAAGCCAAATTTATGCCAGTAAGTTATATCACTGGGAAACGCTTAGTGTCAAACTTTGCACGTTAAGTTCATATTCTGAGTCCATCTGCTTTTCTATAGCCATATAGCCTACAGCCTTCTCATTAAGGTGCGAGTTTGGTCTTTCATATCACTGTATTAGTTAAACTACGTTACGCGTTTTATATGTCCAGCAATCCTGAAGTATAGAGGGAAACCCTAGTACTGCGGCACATGCTTTTGCCGCGATATAAAGTTAAGCCAGACTAAACAACCAAGAGAAATATGTCTACCTCAAATGTAGGCCTAACATCTGATCTGTACATCGATCAGCATCGGTGGAATAACATTATAATCTTGTTCACGGTAGAGAAAGATGCATGTAGGCTACACAGGGACAGTGAAGACACTGAATTAAACATAAAAACAGCCCTCATAATAATCACAAATACACTTACATTTCTATAAATGTGTTTTTAATATGAATGAATGAATTAATTGCTTGGTCTTCATCAACAACACGCGCTTGCACCCCCTGCTGGTGAGGTCGACTAACAGCAGATGGAGATTATGCTCAGTAATCTACTGCTTTTCCTGCAGTTCCTGGATCTCAATGTTGAATTTACTGTCGAATTTGTGGAAGCGAATTTGTGGAAGCGAATTTATAAAGCGAAATAAAATGGACAGAAAATTGCCTGTTGAATATTATAGGTTGTATTCTTAAACAGTTTGAATATTTTGGAAGTGAAATATGAAAGGTGAATATGGGTTATTGAATTTTTAATAATGAAAATGTATTTGAAATGTTTTGAATTGAAATATTCACAGCTTAAATATTCAACCATGTCGAATTTGAGCCAGTGAAAAATGCAAGTCCTAAAAATACAATGCATTAAAATGCAAGCATGGTTAATGCAATGCATATTTTTTTCAAGTAGTGCAATTCAACAGGCTTTTTATTTCAAAAACATTTGGCATTATTTTACTTCCATAGTAGCCTGGTTAAAACCAGACCCTTCTCAGTTTGAAACTGAGTTAGGGTCTGGCAAAGCTCCATAGACAAATCATTTCCAAAGGGGCGTCACCAACGGACGTCCCTCAAATGCCTCTTGGCGCAATTGGATAGACCTAAAACCAAGGAGATGACGTATGCAGAGGGCTCTCGCTAAAACAGTCTACGGCTACAGTCTATTCGTTTAGTATTGACCAAGAGGGCTCGTTGTAATGGGAAGGAGGAGACGGAAACCGGCGAACATTCACACATTTTAATGACAAAATAAAACAAATACAAAGTCCCTCACTGCCGCCACACATAATAAAACAAAACATCAAATAAGATTCAGGCCTGTCCTCTCTCGATCTTCACCGTCGTCGCTCCTCCTTTTATGCTTCCACTCCTCCGTGAAAGATGCGAGACCGGCCTCACTCACGCTTCGATCGTCCTGCTCGCCACACTGGTATATCAGACTTTTGCCGAATCCAGTCGGTAAGACAGCGATAACATATTTTTTAGACATGAAGGCTTTGAGTGTTGTTCTTTGCTCGGGTTATAATGAAAAGGACATTTTAAATCGCTTAAAACAGCTGATATAGCTGATTCGAACGAGTGATGTTCGACGGCGGCATCTATCTTTGTTGTGTAGGCTACAAAAATCTGCTTCAAACTCCAGACGCTGTCGTCATCGTGTAAAGCCCGCCCCAATGTTTCTGATTGGTGCCGCGATTTCGGCGGATTGGAAATGGGCTTGAATGAGCTCTTTGCCAGACTAACTTTCAGAGCAAATCTAAATTTGACGAAAGTTGTCTGGGTTTTCCCAGGCTACTTCCATAGAAGGATGTTAACCCAATGTGAACATAAAAGATACAGTACAGAAAGATAACCTAGGGTTTAGAATGACCCAGGGTTAACTATTTCAAGTGTGGAAAAATAAGTTTGGCTTCTGTATCATGTCAAAGAATTTGATCAAGATCTTGACATAAAAGTAGTTTTTTCTTAGATTAGGAAAGTTATTTTTTAATCACAAGTCTAAACTGCTGCTGATAAGCGAAATTCTTTTTACTCTGACTCACTTAAGCTGAAGTAACTGTTTATGTCAGTGATAGACCTTTTCAGAATCAGATGGAAGCTACAACATTATTGTCATAGACACTATAGTGAATAAACATCTATAGTCGATTTTGTTGACAGCCAACCTAAGGAAACAGGATGCCTGCAAGATTAGAAAAGCATGTTTGACATGTCGATAACATTTTGTGACTGACCACAGATAAATTAGGAAATTAATTCGAGATCACAATAGAAGAACGTTCCCTTTCGTAGTCACTCCGAGTTACGTGGAGTGACAACGAATGGGGTTTCGCTTAGAAAGCCTATCAACTTCGAGTATTACAAAACGAGCCAATGGCAAGGGAAATGCCATGGGTCTGCGGAATTTGCATGGCGCAACTCCGCCCCACCTCGTGGGTATAAAAGGAGGACGCCGGCAACATGCAGATATGTTTTCGCTTCGGCACCAAGTTAATTCTTCACTCCCCAAGCCATCTCTGAACTGTCAGCTTTACAAGACGAGACTCTCCGGTGTTGGTGTGGCGGCGATTCCCCAGCGAGGATAACATCCTGCTTATCTGTGCAGTGGTTTGCCAGTGAGTGTGTTTCTCCCTGGGCGCTTGAGTTTTCTCTCACTAAAAGAGCTTGCACGCGGCACATCTTTTTAAAGATGCCTCGCCTGTTCACTTCTGGTTGCGGTAGACTGATGTCTGACTCTAATGGGCACGAGCGCTGTCTAGTGTGTTTGGGCATTGATCACGCTAGAGGAGCCTCTGCGGGAACATGACCATCGCGTCGCTACGGTCAAGACTCAATGAACTCGCAAGAGTGAGAGTCCCCTCATCCACACCCCGATCTAATGTCTCCTTGAGAGGCACTACTTCGGTGGGGACTCGAGAGGGGACCTGCACGCATTCTCCGTTGACGAAGCGTGCCTGGAATTCGGGCCGGCTTACTCTCATGTGATCCTGAGACCCCGGCATGGATATGTGTCCAAGGTTCTCAACATTCCCTTCCGAAGACCAGGTGGTGAACCTGCAAGCGCTGCCCCTGGAGGAGGCAGACTCAGCCTTAGCACTGCTCTGTCCAGTACGTGCTCTCCGCGCCTATGTAGACAGAACTCAGTGTTTCAGGACCTCAGATCAGCTCTTTGTCTGTTATGGTAGGAAGCTGAAGGGAAAGGCTCTCTCCAAGCAAAGGCTGTCTCACTGGATAGTGGACACCATTGCCTTGGCATACCAGCAGCAAGGTCAACCATGCCCCCTTGGTGTGACTGCCCACTCCACCCGGAGTGTGGCGTCCTCTTGGGCTCTAGCGCATGGCGCCTCGCTAACAGACATCTGCAGAGCTGCAAGCTGGGCGACACCCAACACATTCGCCAGATTCTACAATCTCTGAGTGGAGCCTGTGTCCTCTCATGTACTCGCTTCAACCAGCTAGTACCGGACCCACTCGGGTGTCTTCGCTTGCTCGCCATTCCACTCTACGGACTGGATACGTGCAATATTTTCCTCAGGTGAGCTTCCCGCAAGCCCTGAGTTCCTCCAGCACTGCTGACGTCGACGCCAGTGTCTATTGCCTGCGCGTTGGCTAGGTGCCTTACGTGTGCCTGTGCATGGTCCCTCCCCAGAGCGACCCCCACATGTGTATTTCCACTGTAAGCCTCTCTGAGCATGTGTCTTTCCCTTGGCAAGCCACCTTGCCACCCCTGGGGTTGAAATATTCCACCTGCAGCTGGACACCCCAATGTTCTCCATATGCATTCCTCTGGGTCATATGTGAATTCTCTATGCCCCCCCCCCCCCCCCATCCCCGCTGTGAAGGTGGCGGGATTTGACTGGAAACCCCATTCGTCGTCACTCGACATAACTCGGAGTGACTACAAAAGGGAACGTCTCGGTTACGTATGTAACCCTCGTTCCCTGTGTAGGGAACGGAGACGTTACGTCTTCCTGCCACTTCCGCTGTACCGCGGGGATTGCCTGAGCTCAGTCTTGGCTCCTCAGCGAAGAAACATATCTGCATGTTGCCGGCGTCCTCCTTTTATACCCACGAGGTGGGGTGGAGATGCGCCATGCAAATTCCACAGACCCATGGCATTTCCCTTGCCATTGGCTCGTTTTGTAATACTCGAAGTTGATAGTCTTCCTAAGCGAAACCCCATTCATCGTCTATTCCCTATTCAGAGAACGAGGGTCACATACGTAACCGAGACGTTTATGTTGCAATCAAAAGACAATTTAGAAGTGATCACGAGAAAAAATTACATTGCTTCCTATAGATCATTTTATTGAATTCATAGTGTGAATCCATTAATAAAATGGAAACAGATTATATTTTGCCTTGTTGATGTCAAATCTATAGAATCAGTAACTTTCTCATACAACTCATCTCTTTTTATCCAAAGGTCAAATTAACAATGAGAAGATTTAAAAACCATAACCAAACACACAATAAGCCATACATCTTAAAATCTGGCCATTCATTAAAAGTTTACAGCAGTCACAAAGAGCTGAATCTACTGACACTTGTTCAAACTAAGTTCAGTGTACTATAACTAACATAAAACAATATGAGTGAAATGAAATGCTGAAAAATGGCAGCTTAAATAAACACACAGCAATTAGGCTAATGGCTTCCACTTTTGTCCCACAGGTGTTCTGCTGTTTGATACTTTAGCATGGGAAGTGAAAATGCCGAAAGACATTCACGGCCTCCAAGGTTCCTGTCTGGTAATACCATGTTCTTTCTCTTATACATCAAACCCACCCAAAGACCCACATAGAGTTGTGTGGTATCAGTGGGTCTCTAAAGGTTATCCTTTAGTTTATGATCCATGGAATCCAAACAAAGTCATTGAAAAGTTCAAAGGAAAAACTGATTTATATGTGAACTCAAGTAGGGATTGCAGTCTACTGATCAAAAACCTGGAAAAGTCCCACAATGGAGAGAAATTATATGCATGGATTGACCCTGAAAACGTTGGTTATAGCACCTACACATTTTATGATGTCACCTCCACAATTGTAGTTGATGGTATGTAAATACTTTGATCTTCGAATTTGCCTGACTCTTGATCTGGTTATGAGAGTGTGTTGACTAATTATGACATTTTGTTATTTGTAGCAAGTCCACAGACGCCCACCATCAATATTTATGGAGGTGACAGGAGGGGTGACACCATCACAGTAATATGTTCGACTTTCCACACGTGTCCATACAGCAAACCAAACATCATTCTGAACGGTACTGATCAATTAGACAATAAACATATTGAAGATGGCCTGTGGAAAATCTCTCTGACACGCACAGGTGTCGTAAAAGCAGAAAATTTGACTCTTAAGTGTTCTGTAACACATCATGGTGGCATAACAGTGACAACTACAAATGACAAAAGTGCCAAATGTGAGTAAACACAAATATGAACTGCTTTGTGTGTTATTAGGTTCACTTTAAATGACCTATTAAAAGATCTCAGTTTAATTCCAGGTGTTCAAGATAAAATAACGATTGAGCCTGTTGTCAGGTGTGGGGTTGAGGAGATGAGGACTCAAGTGCAGGAAAACAGGCTTTTTATTAATAAAAATAAAACAAATACAAACAAAAACTACCCAGAGGGGGAAAACAAGACAGACTGAACTAGGCTAGGCTAGGCTAGGCTAGGCTAGGCTTGACTTGACTTGACTTGACTTGACTTGACTTGACTCGTACAACGACAAACCAGCACAGGACTGAAAACACAAGGAGAATAAATAGGGAGAACAAATTGCCAAAGGTGGGGCAAATTAATCAATCAGGTAATGAGGGAGGACAGGTGGGCCAAATAAATTAATAATCAGGTAACAAGATGGGAGGGGCAAGACAATCAACAGGAGAGCACATGGCACAAGGAAACATACATGACAAGCCATGTGCTCACACAAAATATGACTAGAACACAAGCACATGGCCAGTAAAACCAAATCACCAGCCATGTGCTCACACAAAACGAGTCATGAACACGCAGCCAATGAAAACACTCATAAGCCACGTGTTCACACAAAACATGACAACATGAAAGCACACAGCTAGTGTAAAACACAAGCTGTGTGCAGCACAAGACAAGACATGAAAGCACACAAAACAAAGACAAAACAGGAGTGTCAGAAAACCAAGAAATAGACTAGACAGAAGTGACAGAACCCTGACACCTGTACTGGTAGATGTCACAGAGGGCGTCGCAAAGAACTTCTTGTTCTGTCTATCACTCCTGCCAGAAAGAGACTCCAACCTTCACATGGAACTATGAGAACATGACAGTCTAAAATGACAGCAACAAACTTTCTGGTTTAGATCGGGTCACCTATTCCACCATAACCTTTCTGGGTTCAAAATATGACCATGGGAAGAAATTGATTTGCACTGCAGAATTTTCTGGATAAGACATTATGGCTTCTATTGTTTTACATGTGCAATGTGAGTGATATTTTAGCATCTTGTATGATGTGTTTGATCTCTCATGTCTTATGTCATATTATTTTCTTACACTCTAAAACTTGTGCATCCAATCCAGAATAGAAGCATACGCTTTATTTTTCCCTCTAGCTCCTGCTTACATCATTGCCTTGCCTTTTCGTTATGATATTTTCAGTTGTATGCTAATAATAATGTTTAATCCTTTTAGCCCCTTTCATTAATGAGGCAGACCCATTGCTTACTGAACTGAAGACTATTGGTCTGTACATCCTGTCACCTTCACTTGTGTTCCTCCTTGCTTGTATAATTGCTGGAGTCATCATATTCAAGAAGCGACAAAGGTAACTCTTTATATATGTTACTTTAGACCAGAGGTTCCCAAAGGCCAGGTTCACACAGAAGCAGAACACAGTTGTAAGTTTTGTATTTGAGTCCTTAATACGGTCCTTAATACAGTTACGTTCACACACAATTATAAATGAGTTCTAAGTGACAACTGCATTCTATAACAAACACACACCCATAAATCTTGCATTCTCGTAAAACACGTGCTGTGTGAACAGAATGGATCCGGACTTAACAACTAGTTGTCTGTCATGTCATACAGTGCAAGAGAGATGCTCTGCGCTGCAAAAATACGTCTCCCATGTGTTGTGGGGTTTTCTGTAACTTACAGCGATGGAGATATGAGCCGTGTGTCATCTGAAGGTTTTAGATCCAGTCTTTGCTCTCCATTGGAGCTGCTCCTGTCAGTTTTGTGAAACATGCAAGTCAAATGCTCTCCACCCAGATATAAACGTCGGTTAATAAATATTTGACGGAAGTCACTCAAGGCTTGATTGGACTCTTGTCGTATCAAAAGTCATTTGTAGTTATATGGATGACACCATCTTTGATATAGCGATGTTACATATGACACTGAAGCTTCAAAGCGCGTATCGAGTTCGCAGTGAAAATTCTCATGAAGCGCGTCGGAGCGCGTATTGTTTCAGAGAAAAACGTGATCAACGAAAAACGAAGCCTCACTTTCTTTCCAGTCACATGAATGCTACACTTTTATGGAGCCAGACCAGACTCATTAATAATTCACGCACAAAAAATGATTCACACATGCGTAAACAATTTCACATGCATGAAACCTAATTCACGTACTCACAAAAAAAATTCACGTGCGTGAAAAAAATGTGTATTCACAAAAAGCAATTCACATGCGCAAAATTAAAGTATATATTCATAAAATACATTTCACAAATGCAAAACACAATTCGTAGATATACAACTGTGCACAAAAACCTTTGAATGTTTAAAATGTACGAGTATGTGAATGTGCAAATCATCATTCACGTACGAATCGCCTTGGATTTGTGTGTGTGTGTTTTTGAGACTTTCCTGGCAGCGCTCTCCTCCTACACAGAGCACTCGTACTCTTTAGCCAATCAGATTTAAGCTTATCAATCGACCAATCAGTACCACTTGAGGGCGGGCCTACCTGCATGTTACGTCATCAGCTTTCGACAACAGTTCATGGCTGAGCAGAGGTGTGCAGTTAATCAATGTGTTAATCAACACTTTGCGTGTCGAAATGTTTGAACCCAGACCACTACTCTACAGGTTTTTGGAAGTTTAAGTCCATTTACTATTTTATTTTATTTTATTTTATAAATAAGCCTATAGCCTATGTTAATGGTCATATATTCTGTCATATTATAAACAGAAACCATAAAATAATTAGACCACCATTTACTTGCATCAAGCAACTCTTTTGGTATTTTTATAATTAGGATTAATGTAATTGTTACATTTAATTTATTGCCACACTTTAATATGTGAATTTTATTGCATAAAACTGAACATTTAGCATTGTCAGGCTTTTATTTGTGCTTAATAGCTTCGAATCTTTTCCCGGAACAATCAGGGGACAGCCTCAGTGCTTCATGAGGCTTCATTTGCCCATCCCTACTTTGATATTACTTTGATCACTGTCGCTGTGGTTAGCAGAGAGTGAGGTGATTTGAGCCAATTTGTCTTTAAAATTAGCGTATGACAGTAATGTGTCCAACTAAAACATGTACATAAATTGCAGGATGTGGTGCAACCTTGGGAATAACCACTTTGAATAAAAAATAAACTGCTTTCCACTTTTTGAAAAAATAAAAGTAGTCTCTTTGCTCAACATGTCCCCAATGAGGAAAGAATAAATTTGAGCCACATGGGGGTATCGGTTTCACTTTATTTTGATGGTCCCTTTAACACATTCGGTTGTCTATAAGTAGCATTGCACCTACACGTCTACTAACTCTCATTCGAGTTTTAGTAGAGTATTAATAGACTGGTAGGGTTAGGGTAAGAATAAGTTGATATGTAGTTGAAAAAATACTTAAAGTCAGTAGTGTCTGTTAAAGGAGCATCACAATAAAGAGTTAGCAGATGTTAAGTAGACAGTCTTCTAATACTTTAATGAGAGTTAATTGACAGTAGTTGCAAAGTTACTTATAGTCAACAGAATGTTCAAAAGGGAGCATCAAAATAAAGTGTTACCAAATTTTCACCTCATACTATATCAAAACGAGAAATTCAATATCAAATAACTTCTTAAAATCTGTGTGTGATGAGCCTCTAATTTTTTAGTTCTTATAACTTCTTAAAATTATTATCTAAAGGTTAAGTCTACAACTTTAAAATACCTTCTTTAACAAGGCTTATTATAACAAAATAAAAGTTCAATTTGAAGAAAAATAAATACAGAACCATGATGACAGAATTTAAATGTTTGGGTGAACTAACCCTTTAAGTCACATATAAAATGTCTTAATTCCATTACATTAAATCAAACTAAGTAGCATTTTCAAACAAACAATATATTCTAGACACTTTTCCAAGTTTTTTTAAACTCTTTCAATTTTGAAACCTATCTTAACTTTTTGTGAAATGTTTTATTGAAAGTGTGCTTGTGATATTTCTTTAAAATCAATACCACTTGTTGTGATATTTTGTTAAACAATGCAAATATATAACATTTTTAATTATGGTCTTTCAGATACTTTTGGTACCACTGTGCATTAACTAAAAATACAAGCTGAATTTGATGCATTTGGTTTACATGAAGATGATATTCAAAGACTTGTGTCTTTCTCCTTTTCCAGAATATGACAAGTTTGTAACTTAACACTTTTTTAAGCTGTGTTGTTGGCTAATGCTAATTAGTTATTCTGAGAACAAAGTAGATGACAACTAATAAGTTGTCATATCAGTTACCATTTTGTTTTGTATATGTTCATTGGACTATATACAGAAAGCAGTGCTTATCTAGATACAATATAATGTTTTTGCATTCACTCTCTTGCTCTTTTGATGCTTGATTAGATGGTCTTTAATCATCTTATTTCTGTACCTTCTTTTAAAAGATATATCATGTAACAGTTCTAGATCATTTTGAAAATTTGCATATGCTGCAGTGGTGTTTATCACTTTTAGTCAACATGCAGCAAATAGGGTAATGAAAAGCATTTAACTGGAGGTAAAATCACATAGGAAATCAAATAAAGAATATAAATAAAAAAGGGCAAAAGTAAATGAAAAAAGTTTGACATAACATCTGTCCCCAGGTCAAAAGATGCATGTACGGTGTCAGGAAACAAGCCTTTCTCCAAACCTCGTATGCCATCACCAAAGAGGTACAGTACACTTGAACCCATATCTGAAACTAAGCCTATAACTTAAATGCATTATTAATAAGTGGATGTTAATTTTTTTTTAGTTCAATATAACAATTTTTCCAAACATTTTTCCCCCATGCACATCAGTGACCCAAAATCCTTCAAAGTGAGTATATTATTTTCACAGTGCTACACTATACATAGTTCCCACAGGCCAATTAATGTCACGTGACGTCCCTGGAGACGCCATCTTTGAGGGCATTAGCTGCTGTGTTTACAAAGTTTTACAAGCAAATTTCGAATATTTCTTTCTGTTTATAAAGTTACGAAAATCATAAAGAGACAAAGTGACAGAGATTATAAAGAGACTCTATTAACACAAGACAGAGAGAGGTACAATGCGAAAATTTCAGTCAAAAATGGTGTGGATCCGTACTGAGCACTGATTATGCAGCTTTGCCTCAGATACAGTATTATCATGTATTCGTATTGAACCGAAAAGGTATACCTTTAAAGGCATCATGGTTCGTTGCATGAATATGAATACGGTATAAAAATAAATAAAACTTTCGTGAAAATTAATTCATGTCATGCGGAACTACTTTATATGCGGGTTCTTTAGGGACATAATCTGAGATTGCAATGCTGGAATGTGTGTGTGTGTGTGTGTTTGGGTGTGTGTGTGTGTGTGTGTGTGTATATGTGAGAGAGAGAGAGAGAGAGAGAGAGAGAGGCGCGGGCGCGATCGAACAGTGGAAACAATGTTGTTTTTGTATGTTTTTAATACCTCGTCATACAGGACATCATTCAAACTGCAAAGTGTTAACTTATATTTCTTATATAAGTCGTTTTTGTCGTTGTTCTGACAAAAACTCACATTCATGAAGTCTAATGACGGGTATACTGTAAAATCCAAATTTAACTGAACCTCCGGCATGATTTGAACATCCATTGACCCAGCAGGAGATGACCGTTTTCACTTTTTATCACGAAATTAACTCGTTTCAGCTTCTTCATCTAATGTTCTGCCCACAGCATGCCCACAGAAATGGCGCCGGCTCGGCAAATGCCCGTATGTTGTGACGTCATGTAGGAACTATGTATAGAAAACATACTCTGATCAAATGACAAATGCGTACTGAAGTATGTTATTGATTTATGTCTGACTCTCTGTTTTCTCTTGAAATATTCCATTAAGAATAATGATTGTGAAGCTGAGTATATCAACATGGACGAACTCAACATGTATGGAAATATCTGATGGAAATGCTGTACATCAAATAACTAAAATGGGCTCAATACAGTTTTTAAAAAGACTGACAATGTCAGACTTCATTAAAAAATAATAAAACATTTGTCATGCATTATTATGTAGCATCAAGATTAGTTTGACTTCATTATTTCCTGTTTCCTTTGTTACTAAGTATGTTTTCATTGGTTGTCATGGTGATTCATTGGTTCATTGATTATCTCACACCTGTTTCATTTTCAGTTCATTATTTTGTTGCCCTCAGTTATTGCAGTTTTTTAGTGTTGAATGTGCATTAGCACACTTTTTCCTTAATTTCTCATTATTGGATATCAAGCTGGATATTTAAGCTGATCAAATTAGATAATTTTAGAAAATTTTGCCTCGCCTCATCTTCACCTGGCTGTTCATGGTGCTCTGATGTATCATTATGAATTGTATTTCTATAAATTATGCTAATTAAAAAAAAAAATGTTTTCTACTACCTTTGTACCTGATTATTAAAATTGATTAAATATTGTTACTTACAGTTGACATACCATTTGTTGCTTTGGTTGTCTTTATTTTATTTGTTTCTGTCTTGTTTTTTCACCTTTCACTCCTTGGTTGTAATGTGCCACTCACTGCAGAGCCAAATAATCCTCGCCTGTGGCTCCAGATGCTAGGCTCACTGTGACCCTAATAATAATAAAGTGGTTTGAATAATGGGAATGGATGGATGGATGGGTGACTTCTTAAAATTATTATCTAAAGGTAAAGTCTACAACTTTAAAGCAGCACTATGCAGGATTTCCGTTTTTGTCAAAAAGTGACCCCTAGAGTCGGTGTGGAGTACTTGTACTGTCGTAAATAGCACTCACGCAGGGATGTCTCTGCACTCACGCCTGATCCCCTCCCCCTGTATACCGGTACCTGTTCAGTTGGATGGACGCCCACTATTCAACCCGTCATATAGTCATATAACCATTGCAATAACTCTGAAGCTGTTCTGTTAAGCTAAAAGAACTGCATAGTGCTGCTTTAAAGACCTTCTTTAACAAGGCTTAATATAACAAAATAAAAGTTCAGCAATATGGTAAATGTTAAGCATGTGCTTTTCAGTGGCAAACATGTTTAATAAAAGAAGATAGCTACATATACTTTTCACAGTATTTAGTGAAACAACATCCACACTATTTATTGGGGAAATTGAACTCCTGAATTAGTTTTCCATGCAAGCACAACTGAATTGATCACACAAATATATGGCACATTGATACAAAGGAATAGTAACTTTAAGCATAATTCAGAATATTTCAATATTATATTAATGCAATGGCAAGTCACACTGAAAAAAATAAAAAGAGGAGTGGAAGGCATTCTTACCACTCTAAGAGAATCAGAATTTGTATACAATTGTCTTAAGTATAACTTTCAAATAACATAATAACTAATAACAAATAACTAATACTATAATTATAATACAGATTAAGGTTTTAATACTTCATTTGGAAACTCCCACTGTTTCTGTTTTTATGGCTGAATATTCAGTTCTGTCCTCATCATCAGAGCTTGAACTGCTAAGACGGCTCCTCTGGTTATGTTTGGGTTCTTTAACATCAGGTTTGGCAGAACAAGACACAGTGGAGTAATTCACTGCATCTTCTTCACTGGTATCAGATTCCCAGTCTATATTGGTGAATGGAAGTCTTGAGGCACATGCAGAAGAAACATTCTCATAATCGTGATGTTCTGATTGGGAATTCTAGGAAGAGGTAGAAATAGTCAAACAAAATGCTTTCAATATACACTACACAGTTGTAGAAAAATTTGCTCCACACGCTTTTTTGGTGTATGCTTCTTGTGAACAGCTGTTCGCTCGGTACATTTAAAGTAATAGAAGATAAATATTTCGTTAATGTTTTGACAGCTTACCTTTGGCTGCATATTTTTTGACACCATGGCATAGACTGCTGAACCTTCGGGTGCTCTAAAAAAACAATCATATATATTTAACAGCAGCACCATTGCACTCAGTCACATTTTATATTTGTATCATCTAAAAAAATGTTAAGCTCATCACATTATTAATATAAAGATAAGTGTTATTTAATTTGTGGGGGTTACTTCTGATTTTTACATTTTACATTTACCCTTTTGGCTCATTTTGTCCCTTGAAATCAAGAGTGACATAGTTTAAGGTAGAAGTAGCCAAGTCATTGTCCATACATCCAGGTTTTTGTGGTTTTGGGGAACATTTTCCCTGTAGGAACAAAAATACATATTTCTAAGCATGTCAGTTGTTTGTTATTTTGAATGTTTCAATGACATCCTGTTGCATTTAGAAGAAAAACACTCTCACCTGTTTCATTTGTGGCAGTTTAATCGCAGAATACACCGTGTGGATATTAGATTTCGGCCTTAAGAGGGAAAAAAAAGATTAATTAATTTTATGACAAAAAGTGGACACATTAAAGGGATAGATAGTTCAGCCAAAAATTTAAATAAATTCATTTTTTCTTCAGTAGAATTTTATCTGAAACCGTGGTACTTGGTGATTCATATATTGCAAGTCAGACAAAAAATACACCTACATCTTGGATGGTCTGAGGTTGAGTAATGTAACAGCGAATTTTCACTTTTGGGTTAACTATCCCTTTAATGTCTCCATCAGTTCTGCGGCTGTTACCTTGGATCGAGGTCCTGTGCTCGTGTAGGATCTTGGGAATTGGTTGTTGGATGTGATTGATCAACCCTTCCATGAATTGGATCAGGAATCTCTTCTACTGACAGATTCTCCCGGGTGTTATTTTGTGATCCCTGAGATTTAAAATATTCCAAACAGAACAGACTTTATATTGAACAAACAGATACTAGTTTGCATTTTTAAAACAATGTTTAATAAAGTGAGTTGAAGTAACCCAGTAACGGAAACAAACTGAAGTTAAATAACCAATAAAAGTAAGTTTGCCACTGTAGAAGAGCGTGATAGGAATACTGGGAAAAAACACAATGGATTATCTGCTCCACTTTGCGGATGTAATCTTGCCTTGATGATAATCCTGCAAAATAACAAGCACAATTATTGGAAGATGATGATTGGAAGAAAGAAATAGGCCTAAATAACTCTGACAGTCACAAACCAAAATCAACATCTAAAAGGACCACTAATATGAAGACAAACTAATAAATAGTGCAAGCTTATTTTAAGACTATTTTCTTCACTTAAGTAATTAAAAAGAAGGAAAAATAAATAGGTATGTACCTGCGTATCAGAAAGATGGCCGCAGCAATGAGAATCAACAGAATGATAGGTAAGATTATCTGGTAGAGCACCTTAAGAGAGTAACCTAAAATAAGAAGGGTTTGGGAAGATATCATGATCACATCATTTTCAAAACTCAACCTTGACCATGACTTAATCTAATCTCAAATTCATAACCTAACACAGTTAAACTTTTAAAGTAGTCCAAAATATTGAAGCATTTCTCTTTAATCAGGCATTTAGGATTTGATAATTGAATTCTTCACATTTTCTATTAGGTTGTTATGGAATAGTATGCAGAAAATTATCAAATAACTGGCTTCAGATATCACAACAATCTCTGTGACAACCTTATCTGTAGCCTACACTGTAAAATAAAAAGTGTCCAGGTCAGATTAATGCTTAGCCAATCAGAAGGCTTGTGAGACATTTCTACCATAATTTTGCACGTTCACAGTTCTTATGGGAAGCAGAAGCTGAGAGCCTTGGAGCGCTTTAGAACATGCACATTTGGGGCGATTTATTTTCTCACAGTTGTGAGTTTACATCTCACAACTCTGACTTTTTTCTCACTATTACGAGTTTACATCTCACAGTTCTGACTTTTCTTCTTCTTCAACGTCTTCGTGGAGACATTGCAATGACAGCAACTCTACAGCAAGAAACTAGGGCTGTGAAATTTTAGTACATTTCTTTCCTTCACAGTGGTGCACTTTCATTCCTCACTAAAAGCCCAAGCTTAATGTCTAAATCAGCTAGATCAGTGATTGTAGGAAAATACAGTCTACTGTTGTTAAATTGCAGGACGTGCTTGATAATAAAAAGAGTTATTTAAAACTGCATTAAGCCGCGAAAGAGATACTGTTCCCAAGCGGCTTTCTGTGCACGCGCTCCAAGACTGAATGGATCACGGAGAAGGAAAGTGAACTTTGAGCTTCGGGTTCTACATGGTTAAAAACACTCCGAAAAGTGTCAAAATGCCCAGCTTGATGAGTATTTGCTTAAATGCTGTCGACTATGTCTTAAGGGAACTTAAACAGTTGCATGTGTAACAGTATATTGGATCCGTGCATTCGGTCTAAAAGTGACAGCAGCCTAATATTCCTACTGTCATCTGTGTCATTAATGCTAATCAAACAAGAAAAGACAAAGAAAAATCACTCATTGCTCTTTATTATGATTAATCTATATGTAATGTATAGAAGACTAGTGTTGCTTTACATTTAATTACTTTCTGTTGATAAAAACTGTTCTGTTTTGAATTGTTGTTATTTATTTCACAGGAATGCAATATTTGATGAGCTCTAAGTTGTTCCTAATCACCTGTAGGGAATGGAATACGTTGCACATGGTGCTTGCCCATAAATAGAGTTGTCAATACTTTCTTAAAAATTAAGGCCCGTACACACCGGGACGAATATCAGCGCGCGTTATTCGCCAGCGTTTTTCAACGCGTTTTTAGTGTTCACACCCAAGCGATTTTCGCTGACGATGAGCCGGGTGAACATGCAAATTCATTCCCAGACATTAGATGGCGCTTAATGTAAAACAGAAATCCTCTGCAATACCACTCCATAACAGTTCTCTTTTATCAAGATTTTTGTAGTCACTGTCGCGTTTGTCATATAGTTCTTTATGTTCGGACACCAACGAGAACAGCAGCTCTACATTCATCTTGCCTTGCATCTTCCTCGTCTATTTCTTCCCGGCAGTGTAGACGCTACTTGGCGTATATCTTCTTCGCCGCCGGTCGGCAAGACCGTTTTGTGTTTGAGCGCTCCCAAGTTGTGTTTTACAGTAACTTCAGAAGCTCCAGACACGTGAGCAAAAGCGGCAATCTCATTGGTCGGATAGTTTTTGACGCGACGCGTCAAACAAAAAAAACGAACCCGAGGCGTTTTTTTTTAAAAAAACGCTTTTTAAAAAAAAAATTTTATTTTTATTTTATTTAACAGTCAGACATATATTCTGCCGTGCAAAGGCAAAAGACCGTAACTTCGTGTTTGGTCGAAAATGAGTTTTTTATATTTTTGGCACATTCAAGACCTGCTTTATCATGTGGATAAGTATTTTGAGTCAATTCTTTTGTTTTTTCGAGAAAATGATGGGTTGTCTTAACAGTAACTTCCAAAAGCCCATGAGAAACTAAGGCAGAACACCGTAACATAATTTACGGCTCTTTGGCTTTGTTTTGGAACCCTCATTTTGAGTTACGGTACTCTGCCTTTGTTTAGCCCCGCGTCAATATGAAGTTACTGTGCCGAAGTTCTATCAAATAATCCTACCTTTCAGATTGTACGGGGTTCTGCCTTTGTTTTACTCTCCATTAAAATTTCAATTACGATGTAGCGTGTGTACTTTGTACAGCTGCCATCAGTCCCTGTAACTTCTGATGTCCTCAGAGCTTTCCTGCACAAATGCGGTCAGATCATGTAGTATGGTCTGAACCCGCTCCATCATCGACAAACGATAGGCTATCCATCGCGAATGATATATGCAGAGTTGACAGAAAAATGTTACACACGCCGTAGCAGGTGAATACAACAAAGGACTAAAGCCCCGCCTCACCCAGTTCGGTTCCCGGGCGCGCGCGTGTGTGTGTGTGTGTGTTAGAGAGAGAGAGAGAGAAAGAGGCGCGGGCGCGATCGAACAGTGGAAACATAAAAACATACTCCATAATTTTGTTTATACAGGACATCATTCAAACTGCAAAGAGTTTGCTTTTATTTGTGTACACACAATAAAACAACATTGTGCATTGGTTTTAATTTCTGTTTATTTTTTAAGTTACACATTCTACATTGATTAAAAAAGAAAATCAAATGTGATTTTAATGGTAGTATTATTTTATACAGAAATAAATTATTTATAATTCAGATGAGAATAAAGTTAGTATTAATAATAGGTCACTATCTGCAAAATGACTGAGAATGAAGAAGGGAGCTAGGGGAACAATCAGGCCTCATGCCCTTCTGCAGACTCACACAGCTCTGATCTTTAAACACACACACACACACTTCAGTTTTAGAATCAACTTTTCAAAAAATCTTTTAAATATTCCACATCTTTTATACTTTTAGTGGTGTTAATCAACTTTGTTTTATGAAATTCATGTTAATTAAAACCATTCATACTTTTCCAACTATTCTCACTACTTCAACTTCTTGTTGATACATGTGAAGCCATTTTTATCATGAGTCCAATAGGGTTAATATTGCTTACATTTTAAGTGTTATCATAACATTGTGCTATAAAATAGAAGTTAAGGTCTTTTGCCTTGGTATGACCGATTGCCATTTTGTGGGCAATGCTAAGGCAGAATACAGTAACTTCCGAAAAAGGGTCAAAGGTCAAATTTGTGTTCAAATTTTGTTTGTAGATAGGTTAATACAGGTATACACTACAAAATGTGAAAATTACAATATTATACCTATAACTCAATTGTTAGGACATTAAGATAACTTTAAAGTCATTTTTCTCCGTTTCACACTCTGGCGAGTTAAGGTCTTTTGCCTTTGTAGGGCAGTATACAAACCAACATAGTGCAGTAGTGAGCGATCTTGTAAATCCATAATTCCAGAAGTGACATAAAAGTGATTTAAGTGTTCGATCTAAGTGTGTATGTGAGCGGGTGTGGGTATGTGTATGTGTATGTGTATGTGTATGTGTATGTGTATGTGTATGTGTGTGTATGCGTAAACAAAGTAACCATTTATTATTTATTACCATTGTCATTACCATCACCACCCCACTCCCCACTACCACCATACTGCCAATATTGTGTTGGTCGATTTTTATTTCCATCCTTCCTCCTAAGTAACAATTGCCATTGTCAATCCCATATAAAATAAAAGATGATATAATAAGATGATATAATATAACCTTCCCCCACATCTCATCAGTCCCTATCTTTTCCTAAGATTTATTTTTATTTTTATTTTATTTTATTTATTTATTTATATATATTTTTTGTGTGTGTTATGTGCAATGTCTAAGGTGCATTAAAAGAGGGAGTGCAGTGCGAGAGTGTCTCTAATTGGGACAGAGATGCTGTCCCGTTGAAACCACTTCTCGCCTGTCTTACCTGCCTTGGTGTTTGTGAGGTTTTCCATATACATATTCCTTTTTTTTATATATTCTATGTTGTGGTGCATTAAAAACCCATGAAGAGATAAGGGGGGGGGGGGGATTATTGCAGTAGTGATTACAATGACACTTAATTCCAATACAGTATTGACAATGGCAATATTGATGATTATAATAATAATAATAATAATGATAATAATAATATTAAAAAGACGCTTTTACGCGTGCCGTTTTACGCGTCGGTGTGAACACTCACATTGATCAACTCACTTTGTTTAGTCACGAGGCGTTAAACGTCGGCGAATAACGCGCGCGAAATTCGTCCTGGTGTGAACAGGCCTTTATACTTAAAATGCATTGTTGTTAAGAATAGTATTATTTCATTTCATCGGTATCGGTGATCGTATCGGTTAGTACTGCTTCCAGTTATCAGTGATCGACCTCAAAAATCCTGATAGGTGCACCCTTATTTATATCATGCAAATCTGAGAAGAAAAAAAGTCAGAATTGTGACATACAAAGTCACAATTACTTTTTTTTTTTATTCCATGGCGGAAACAAGCTTATGAAAATCAACAAAGGAATATAAAGAAACTAAAATGCAACAAAAAAAAAGAACCAAAAAAAAAGCAGAAGCAAGATGAGTGGGTTTTCATCGCAAGAAGGAAAGAAGCGCTTGACAGATTCAGAGCTTCATTTTCTTTAGGACAGGTAAATAACTTTCTTGCTCACCATAGTTGCACTAAAGCGGCAGTTGTACAAAACTGTCTAAACTCTGGTGGAAGAAGTTCTAGAGAATCTTTTATTTGATTTCACTACACTAGTCAATAGCATTTTATTATTTGATTTATTTTAAAAATGTATAATTTCATACTCACTGCTGACAAATAACTCGATGTGTTTGGAGCGTGATTTTCCGATTGTATTGGCTGCTGTACAGTAATACATTCCTGGGTTCTGAGGTAGAACAGTGAAGTTCTGCTGGTCTGACAGGACGGTGGTGTGGTCCTCTCTGTACCATTTGTAGTCAGTGGCGGGAGGATACGCATCTGCACTGCAGGTTAGATAGACTGCAAGCTGCCAATTCCTCTCAGCTGTCATATTATGGACAATATTTATGTTTGGAGTATCTGTAGAAAAAAGGCAAAAAGACAGTAATATTAATCCAGTGGTAACGCTTTAGATTACAGCCCGGAAAGTACTGTGTAATTAAAGTGATTTTACAGCATAACCGTCTGTAATTATAGTGTACCTATAACGTACTTACAATATAAGTATAAGGGAACAATATTTAAAGTTTGGGGAATAAAGGGGTGACAACCAGGAGAAATTAAAAAAATATATTTATACTGTAAGTACTATAGAACTAAGGGGTACTTATTCTATTATTATGACATAACAATCTTACATTTGGGAGCAATTTATCAAGAACATACACTGAGTATCTTTTTGTAATAATGGTGAACCAGTACATACTGTATAGGCTTTTTAAAAATTACAGGGTACATATCTATGCATTTAGAAAGTAATATTTTTAACAAAAAGTGCACTGAAAACTAAAACTATTGCAACTTTTGCTTAAATCTTGGGGAAACTCTTGTTTCATGTAGTGGTGCTTGTTACCCCCTTGTTCCATGTAGTTACAGGGTAAGTGTGACATTGCGGGCCGTAAATTAAAGTGATGCTCGTTACCCTCTTGTTCCATGTAGTTACAGGGTAAGTACAATAAAATTGCATACACAATTTTATACCACGTACTCAGAAACCTTTATTTATTATACAAGCACCACTTACCCTGTAACCACATGAAACAAGATATATTTCCCAGTATTTAAAATTGCAATAGTTTTAATAGTTTTTTTCTTGCCTTGAAACATCTTAGGCCAAAACTTCTGTACATCTGTACTTTTGCTACCAAAAAAAGGTATAAAAAGCTAAAAAAAATTAAATATTTTAAAAGAATAAATGCATAGATATGTACCCTGTCATTTAAAAAAAGCCTAAACAGTATATTGGCACACAATTATTACAAAAAGATACGTGTATGTTCTTGCTAAATTGCTCCCAAATATAAGATTGTTGTATACCAGTAGAATAATTACCCCTTAGTTCTATAATACTTATAGTATAAATATATTTTTTAATTCTCCTGGTTGTTACCCCTTTATTAACCAAACTTTACATATTGTTCCCTTATACTTACATACAAGTACTTTATAGGTACACTATAATTACAGAAAGTTGCGCTGTAAATTCCTCTTAATTACACAGTACTTTCCGGACTGTAATCTAAAGCGTTACCAAGATAATTTGCGAATTTCTATCAAACTTGTGTGATATAAACTTGCAAATGCATGTAATAAAGTCAAAATTAGGTTAGTCAGAACTGCGTGAAGAAAATAACTGTGAGATGTAAACTTGCAAATATGATTTAAAAAAAAAGTCAGAATTGTGAGATATGAATTGCAAAATGCAATAAGAAAAGGTTTTTCCTCAGAATTGGATCTCGCAATTTTGCCTTTTTTCTCACAGTTCTGACTTTTTCTTACAATTGTGAGTTTATCTCACAATTCTAACTTTTTTCGCGCAGTTCTGACTTTATTTCTTGCAATTGCGAGTTTATATCTCGCAATTCTGAGAAAAAAAGAGCCTCAATTATGAGTTTACATCATGCAATTGTGAGGAAAAATTTCAGAATTGTGAGATAAATAGGTGCAAATTATCTTTTACATTTTATTTATGTGGCGGAAATAAGCTTCCATAATGATTAGACTACTTAAACTAATTGAAAAAACATTGGACAATCTTTTGTCTTTTAGCTTGTAAAAGCTTATGTGTGTCAAATAACTAGTAGGAAAAAGTACTCACACTTCACCCTGATGTCTACTGATTGGGATCTTGCTTTTCCAATGGAATTATTCGCAATACAGACAAACTGACCAGAGTCAGAGATATTCAGAGAATGAAAGTGTAGTTTCTGTGCATATCCAACTGTCTTTAATTGTCCATTGAAGCTTTTCACCCACTCAAATGAGGACAAAGCAGGTTTGGAACGAGCCTCACATGTAAGAGTCAGCTCACTCCCAAATGTCTGTTCTCCTTTAGAACTTGCAGTCACATTTTTAGGTGCATCTACAAACACGTGATATATAAGACGAAATCCAAATTATGTTAGTCATATTGATCGGTTTGGTGACTTCAAAGTAAATTAAAGCATCTAATGTTTCTCAAGTCAAGTCCTTGAAATATTTTAAATACTTGTAGATATTTTAATTGATTATACTTACACAACACAGTTAGCTCTTGTTCAGTTTCAAGGGTTCCCTCTGAATTCTCTGCTTTGCACTTGTACCTCCCTGCATGGGACTCAGTTACATTCAAGTACATAGTTAATTTGTTCGCAGATTCAGCGATGTTCCCTCGATTGTTTTGAACGTGTCTGATATCCTGAGGTCCTGTCACTGTGAGGCTTGACCTAGGAAAGCTTTGAACCGTGCAGATAATTGGAAATACTTCATACTCTCTCAATTCACTCTTCATAATCAAACTGAGCTTAATTGGAGGATCTGCAGAGTTTATGGAGACGTGAGAAGAGGAGACAAAATTAGTTATGTGTGATGTGTGAGATTATTCACTTTGACTTTAGATTTTAGAACAAAACAGACTTACAAAGCACATCAACATTAAAGGTTTTCGGACTTGATGATCCAACGGCGTTGGAAACAATACATGTGTACTGCCCTGCATTCTTAATAGTCACATTTTCAATGTTTAACTCTCCAGTTTGAACTGGAAATTGGGAAGAAGCCAGTCCAGGTGTGTTTTCCCAAGTGTACTTTACTGGCTCAGGGTTGGCATCACCTGAGCATGTCAAAGTCAGTCTGGAGTTCACTTTTACTAAGCTTTTGCCTTGTATTGTGACGTTTCGTGGCGAATCTGTTTAAAAACATGCTTTAGAAAGCTTAACATTGCACGCTGTAAAATACATGCAGGCTTTGGTAGAAATACATAATTTTAATCAATTTATGTGAAGCAACTCAGCATCTAACAAACTTTTGGTAATAAAAAAAAAACATTAGGCAATTTTTCAGAAAATTTACAAATGTTGAAATACTACAAGTGATTAATCACAGCTAGGTAACATTAGGTAACACTAATGTGGGTTTTGAGTTTGATTTTATATTAAATGACAATACTTACACTTTACAGATACTGAGATTGTATCTGACTTCACTGTCTTTATACCATTATCAGCCTGGCAACAGTAAAATCCTCCATCGCCTACTGTAACTTTGCTGATGGTTAATGTCTTAGTTTGTTGTAGCACATTGTCGTTTTTGTACCATTTAAACTGCTTGACTAGTGGGTTACTTTCAACAACTACACAGTTAAGTTCCAATTTGTCTCCCTCTTTGAGATCACTGACTAGAGGTTTCACAGTGACACCTTTTGGGCCATCTGAAGGCACAGGAAAGGCATTTTGATTACAAGAAAGAATCATTACAGTAACATTAAAGTGATTTGAGCAGATGATTAATTGGGGTTGGGTTTTCTTCATCTGTTCACATAAAACTCACATTTCACATCAATTATAATGATATTTGATTCCATTGCTCCATGCTTGTTTTTAGCTTCACAATAATATTCTCCTCTGTCTTCTGGTTTCACATTATTTAGTTTCAAGTCAGACGTTTGTTGAGACTTTTCTATTTTCTCCTTTTTGAACCATGAGAAGGTGACGTCAGGGCGACCTCTGCTGTCGCATGAGAGAGTGACAGAATCTCCCTCCTTCACATACTCAGAGCTCACAGTTGCAGTTGTCTCTCTAGGTGCATCTGGAGAAGAAAAAGAGATGAAGTGGATGGCAGTAAATTTACAGTGTTTGTTTACAGACACATGAGGTACACACTCACATTCCACAGACAGGGTGGTGTTTCTGATCTGGAAGCTGTCCTGAACTTGGGCTGGACGACAAGACAGGATTCTTTTGTCATCCTTCCATGTCACATTGAGTTTTAGTTTGGTGATCTTTCTGCCCTCTTTTTCTTCATTCTCCATTATTACATCCTTTAATGAGGAGGACAGCCATTCTTCCTTTTGACCTGATGTATGGACAAGCCACTCAGGATATTTCATGCAGGAACCAAATGTGGAACAGTTAGCAGTAAATTCCTCTAACTCCTTGAGTGGGTTCTTTAGCTCTGATGGTTCAACCTGCACCTTACAAGGGTTGTCTGAAATAAGGAGTATAATATGGTGTGAAAACAAGTGATCCAGAACCTTTACATTTTCTCCAACAAAGAAATCTATATTATCAAAAGGTTAGTTCGCGCAGTGCACAATAAAAAATTGCAAATTAAAATTTAAGTCATTAATCACTGATAATCTCCTCTAGTGTAGATTAAAAAAAAAAAAAAATTATTCACATGTGAACCAGTGTTTGGCATCAGCTAACTGGGAACATTCTCAGAACTTTGGTTAACATTTTAGCGAGGTTCTTTCAAAGTTAAAAATAAATGTTCTTCCATTAACATTTACAGAATGTCCATTTAAAGTTATCTGGTCTTTGATAATGTTCTCAAAACGTTAGCGCAAAAACATTATTTATACATTGTTCATGGAACTTTCTTTTCCGAAACGTTTTAGATAGTTAAATACTATACTTTTTTTCAAAATGTTAAGAGAACATTAAGTCCTGTTCCCATAATGTTTGTAAAATGATAAAAATTTTCCCTTAACTTTTGCAGTCAAGAAAAAAAAAAAAGTTAAACATTGAAAAATCTGGACATTAGCAACATTTAGAGAGCATGCAGAAATGATGTTTTCAAAACTTAATGGGAACGTTAGCAAAACTTTCTTAAAACATATTTTTGCTAACTGGGATCTACATGTAGAGTAAAAATAGTGTCAGGATCGTATGGATTAATTTTTGCATCATTTACAGTTTGTAATTTTTGGAGCCCTTAGTCACATTCAGTTTCATTGTCTAAAAAAAGTGTCTACATAAACCTCTGTTTTATGTTTCACGGAATACAGATAGACATGAGGATAAGTAAATTATGACCTTTTTTCATGCAGAAAACAACCTTTAAGGAAACAACAGATTGGTCTGTTTCAGTAAATCACTGCTCACCTGTAACTGAGAGATTCATAGATTTACTCATGTATTTATAGATTCCTGAACCAATGAATCTAAAGCTGTAGTTCCCACTGTCTGGTTTTTGTAGATCGGTGATTCTTAAATTACATTGTATCCAGTCGTTTTTTTTCGACGTTGATGTTACATTAGTGATGTATTCCACCCTGTTGAAGTAACCCGGTGACTGTGGACGTTCTTTTCTGTTACTGTATACAATAATCCCATTAAACGTTTGTGAATGCTCATCAAACTTTGGATCTTTAAACCACAGTAGAGTCAAATTGTCCTCTTTATTTAAGTAAGCACAAGAGATGGTCAAACTTGACCCTTCCTCTTTTTTTTCTGTTTTTTCAGGCACGTTTATTTGAACTTCCAATGATCCAGCGAAGGAGCTTTTAAGAATAACTGCAGGACAAACAACATCAGTAACACTTATGTATACCGAAAAATTAGGACAATCGTTTTACAAAAATCAGCATATTCAGTATATCAGACAATACACACCAAACAGAAGCAGAAGAAGCCCTTCAGGAACCATCATTCCTTCAGCTGATGAAATAAATACATTTATATTATTATTTCGAGCACCAGTGTCTTCATAATAAACTCTGACAGCATATTTGCTGTTTGTCGTTGTGTGTGGGTGAATATGTATGTTTCGGTGCTCACACCTGTGAATGAGTCACTGTTTCTCCTTCCTTTTTTACTCCTTTATTCACCCTGCATTTACAATAACAAATAAATCGGACCTACTACACCAAGTTAAATAATTTATTGCTGTAATAATTGATAAATAGTATTCCCTACACAGTACACAGTAAATCTAGAACTTAATGACATCAAAAATGTTCAGACTAAAATTACACAATCACGTGCGAAAAAGTTTTGTTTGAAGAAGCACAGTGCTTGTCTTGCATGAGCTTTTCAGTTTAAAAGATTGTGTAATTTGACAACTAAATGGGTTTTAGTACGATAAAAAAAAAATAACGAAAGCCAATGAAAATGATCTTACCTTCAAATTGAAAGTTGTTCTCAATGGGCAGCTTAACAACGTTCAAAACGAGAAACAAAAGGAGAACTTCACCCATCTGTACTTCTAACTTGTTATATTTGCATACATAAACATTCAGACATAAAAGAAAAAGGCAAAAAGCACATATTCTTGGTAGAGATAAAGAGATATGTTAATTCTTTCATCTGAGCGTGAAGTTCACTTCCTGTGGCAGTGGTTAGTTCTGTCTCGAAACTATTCAGAAAATAAAACCCTCTCTAATGTACATGTATAATGTGCTGCTAAATTAGCAGACTAAAAGTGCAGCGTTGCAAAGTAAACATGAGAATCATATTTTATATATATATATATATATATATATATATATATATACAGTATATATATATATATATATATATATGCACACACACACACACACTGCAAACCAGGATAATTTCTTGAATTTCCAAACCAAATGTAACAGTTCTGTGTTCAACGAGGCCTATTTATTATTCTTAAAATATAGATGTATAGTGTTGTTCATGTTTTCATCCACCTATTGTTATGCACATTTTCGGATAAAACAAACAAAACACTGGATTGAAACATCAAGAAAGAATTTTCAACTGAGTCGGATCAATTTTTATCCGATAAGATGATATGCGCATAAACTAAGATCGAAACACATTTACTGAATAAATCCATTGACGCACAAATACTTAACTTATACGCAACTTTGCCTCAACAGAGGATGTGATTGGATAACTGGACTAACCAGCGGCCTAATTTCATTGCACAGCATCTCAAATGTTGGTTTGATCATTCTGAAATGCTTGAGCCAATGTCTGTCATCAAAATGATTAGGTATAATAACCTAGAGTCCGCACACCAGCAAATGCTCCTCATTGAATTTAATAGTTGCTCACCACGTGTTACGTTTCGGGCCCAAGCCCTTCATCAGACATAAACAAGTGGGGATACACACCTCCATATATACACACATGCAAGGTCACATGATCGCATATATCCATGATAGGACCAATCAGGTGAAAAACATTTTTTTACATAGAAAAGCAGATAAAAATATGTAAAAAGTATATGTCAACATTTGTAATATGGGAAAATCAATTAGAAATATTTATTAAGTAACTAAAAAAAGGCCTACAGTGCTTAAGGCACAGCCTAAAAAAATTTTTATTGGAAAAGTATCTCTACCACTGTAAACATTAATGATAAGTGAGCAAGAATATAAATACATAAAGGATACCACTATGGTGTGTTACATATCATATATCAAGTCAGCAAAACGATTACACAACACTTACAAAAGATATCTTTTTCAATGACATAAGTTATTTACAGGAATGGTCTCAGGTCAAAGTCTTCATTCAACCCTTTTGGAGCTAAAGTGTCTAAGGTATAGATCCAGAACGCTTCTCGTTTGAGTAACAGGCGATTTACATCTCCTCCACGGGAGGGTTGTTTCACAAGTTCAATGCCACAATATCTGAGAGAAGAAACATTATGAGAAGCTTGTGAAAAATGCACCGCTACTGGGCTTTTGATGTCATGATTACGAATGTTTGATCTGTGTTCTGAGATTCTTATTTTCAGTGGCCTAGTCGTTTTACCAACATAGGCCAAGCCACATGGGCATTTAAGTAAATAAATAAAAAAATTTGTGTTACAAGTAATCACACCTTTGACATCATAAAGTTTACCAGTACATGGGTGATTAAAAGTAGTAGTTTTATGTGTGAAGTTGCATTGAGTGCAGTTACCACATCTATAATTCCCAAAGGGAATAGAATGCAAAAAATGTGGTGGAGTCAGTGGTGGAAGATAAGCTCTCACTAACATATTTTTGAGATTAGGTGCTCTTTTGTACACAATGCGGGGTGGTGTAGTGAAGCATTTAAGGGCTGAATCAGAGTCAATAATGTGCCAATGTTTTCTAATGATGGATTCGAACTCTCTGCCAAGAGGTGAATATTGGACAATACAGTTGACTCTAGACTCAGAAGTTCTGGATCTGGTGTTCCTGAGACAGTCAATTTGCGATGTATATTCAAAACGATTACTTGCTTGGGTAATCCATTCGTGTTTGTATTGTCTCTGTTGAAAACGTTTTTCCAAATCAGCTGCTTGGGCTTGGAAATCACTATCAGAACTACAGATCCGACGAATGCGACTAAACTGAGACAAAGGCAGACTCTTTTTGAGTGGAATGGGATGAAAAGATTGTCCATGAAGAATAGAATTTCTGTCAGTGCTTTTTGGATATAAGTTAGATCCCAGTCTATTCGAGTCTCTGTAAACAAGAATATCTAAAAAGTTCATCTTATGCTTGTCAAACTCCATTGTGAATTTCAAATTGCAACTATTAGTGTTGATAAAATCATGGAACTGTTTTAACTGAGTCTCAGAGCCGGTCCAAATGAAAAAGATATCATCTATATACCTCCTCCAGTTGGAAATTGATGGTAGGAATGGGTTGCATAGTTGATTCAGGATAATTTCCTTTTCAAGAAGTCCGCAGTATAGGGATGCAAAACTTGGGGCCATTTTGGCTCCCATGCTCGTACCTGAAACCTGGAGGTAAAAGTCAGAGCCAGACTTCCGGTTTGAATGTCATCGTGATGGCAGCACTGTGAACGGGCTCCCTATGAAAACCTATGAAATTTAAAACTTTATCCCATTAAGACAAAGCAAATTTGAGTTTAGATGTAGATAATTGAGGGGGAAAGCGAAATACACCAAAACCAACGCGTCGTCGGAGCAATATAGTGGGTGCTTAAACCTGGGAAAATAGCGCTAGCCTCCCTGCTAACACTAATGTGATTCACTGCTTGACACGAGGCAGCACACTTGTGGACCGCTACCGCACGGTGAACCGATATGGCAAACATAGACGTGGTTCTTCAGGAATTGAGAGACTTTCGCCGAGAAAACAATGCAAGTTTGGGGGAAATTAAGGAAGAAATGTCCAAGATGAGCGCGAGAATGGACGAGGCTGAAGGACGGATTGAGAAGGCAGAGGATAGGATTCAGAACACGGAGGACGCCATGACGGAAATAATAAAGTTACAAATAAGGTTGGAGGATAAATTAATGGACTTGGAGAGTCGTACAATAAAGGGAAAATGTCCGCATCTACGGGGTACCCGAGACAGCAGAGCGGGACTCTCCAACAGTGAGTGATTTTGTGGAGAAGTTGCTGCGTGACGGTTTGGAGGTGTCCCAAGACGAGCTTGACATACGCATCGAACGGGCGCATCGCTCTCTAGGCCCACCACCGCCGGACGATGCACCCCCTCGCTCTATTATTGTGAAGTTCCTCAGCTTCAAGACCAAAGAACTGTTGCTCCGTAAGGCATGGCAGAAAAAAGGATTTAGCTGGAATGGTAAACAAGTAACTTTAGACCATGATTATCCTCCTCTCATCCTAAAGAAACGAAGAGAATACGCAGAGGTGCGCAAGATTTTGAAAGAGCAGCAGATCCCCTTTCAGACTCTCTTTCCAGCTAGGCTGAAGGTGAAATACACTGAAGAAACTAAAATTTACAACACAGTTGTGGAAGCCACTGCAGATATGTCCAGAAGAGGCTATGCGGTGAAGGTCATCGGATCGCCAGAAACAGCGCTGGAGCAACTGAAACAGCTGACGTGGAGCAGAGTTGGCAGAGGAGCGGGGAGCAGCACAGCGAACAAGAGGCGGGACCCCGGGTACAAAGAAAAACTCAGAGCCTTCAAGAGGACCTCACCTACGCCTTCGGGAAATTGAGGTTTACCCACTTTATTGTTTAAGAAAAAAACTGTTTACTGGTGTGTAATAAGCGGATAAGTAAGGTTTTTGGAGGGTGTTCTTCTCAGTGAGGCCTCAGCCATTAAGGGCCTCCTCCACTGACTGATGAAGAAGTTGCCTTTAAAGGCGAAGCAGGGTCCACCTCAGGGATCCCTAACTTGGAAGTTAGAACTACCTCAGTTTGATTTTTTATTTTTTTCTATTTTTTATTTTTTTTTATGTTATGTTATTTGTTCACGAGTTCCATGTTCAATGCTTACAAGGGTGTGCGGAAAGCCTATTAAAACGTGTGTACTTGTTCTATAAGTTAGATGAGTAGCAGATCAGTGAAAATGGTATCAATCAATGTTAATGGCTTACATAATCCGGTAAAAAGGTGGAAAGCCCTAAAAGAGATAAAGCTCAGATTGTTTTTATGCAGGAAACACATCTGTCTGATAGCGAACATGAAAAATTGATCAAGCTTGGTTTTAAACATGTCTTTTATTCTTCTCACAGTTCGGGGAGGCGAAGAGGTGTGGCGATCTTGGTGCACGGCGCTCTAAATTATGAATTTATATCAGCATATAAAGATAAGGAGGGAAGATATGTAATGGTAACTGGTAAGATTGACGGAATTACTCTGAGTTTCTTAAACGTGTATATTCCCCCAGGAAGCAATTGGTCCGTGTATAAACAGATCTTAGAATTAACAACAACGAGTCAGGGAATTGTATTATGTGGCGGTGATCTTAATCTCACATTAAATGCTAAATTGGATTCTTCGAACAGGAAAGGTGATGCGAGAAATATTGGGAGAAGAATGGTACATCTTATGGACGAATTAGGATTAGTTGATGTGTGGAGAGATTGTCATCCAACTGATAGGGAATATACCCACTATTCATGCGCACACAATGTCTACTCTAGGTTAGACTATCTCTTCACGTTTAGAAATGACCTCTTTAGGTTTAAAAATTGTGAAATAGGTCCCTGTACTATATCAGACCACAACCCGGTTTACGCTAACATCTGCCTGAACAGGAAGAATAGATCTACCTTATGGAGGTTGAACACAAACATTCTTAATTACTGAGATATTAAAGAGCGTTTGAAGAAAGAAATAGAGGAGTACTTAGAATATAATGATAAAGACGAGGTGTCTCCAGGAATACTATGGGATGCACTTAAGGCAGTGATTAGGGGGAAAATAATTGGGATTTCCTCTCACCTGAAAAAAGTAGATCAGCAAAAACTCCGGCACTTAGAAGATAAGTTGTTAGATCTGCAACACCAACACTCTAGGTCTAGGTCTCATAACAGTAATATTAAATCGGATATAATAAAACTGAAGAAAGAAATAGATGATTTGAACACCATGGACATACAGAAAAAACTAATTTTTATAAAACAACAGTACTATGAGGTAGGGGGGAAATCACTGAAACTCCTTTCTTATAAGCTCAGGAAACAGCAAGCAGAGAGAACTATTCACAAAATTAAGAATCCCCAAAATGATCAAATAGAATTTGAACAGGAAAAAATTCAACAATGCTTTCTGGACTACTATAAGAAACTATATTCTCAACCTCATATAGACAATAACCAGGACATAAATACCTTCTTGTCCGAACTCGAGCTGCCAACAGTGACAGAGGAACAAAATAAAAAGTTATTATCCACAATAAGTAAAGAAGAAATCCATTTAGCAATTAAAAGATTAAAGGGAGGGAAGATGGCAGGGGCAGATGGATTTGGTCCGGAATGGTACAAAGTAATGCAAGATTTTTTGGTCCCAACGTTGTTGAAAACATTTAATTGGGTGATGTCAAATAAAATAGTCCCACCCTCATGGAGGGAAGCAATAATTTCTATCATCCCAAAAGAAGGAAAGGATAGATTGCAATGCAGTAACTATCGCCCAATTAGTGTTCTGAATATAGACTATAAGTTGTTTACCTCTATCATGTCAAGAAGATTAGAAACAATTTTACCAGGGTTAATACATAGAGATCAGACGGGTTTTTATAAAACATAGACAGACTCAAGACAACATTAGGAGGGTTTTACACATAATGAGGCAGGTTGATAAGCAAAAATTAGAGACATTAGTGTTGAGTTTGGACGCCGAAAAGGCATTTGATTCAGTGAGGTGGTCCTTTTTATACAAGGTGCTTGGAAAATTCAGTTTTGATAAATCTGTAATTGAGGTTATTTCAGGGTTATACAATAACCCAACTGCTAGGATCAAAATTAACGGAGACCTCACTGAATCATTCATATTGGAGCGCGGGACTCGACAAGGGTGTTGCATCTCGCCTCTCCTCTTCGCCTTGTTTATCGAACCCTTAAGTCAGTGGATCAGGCAGAGAAGTGATATAACTGGAGTAAGAACAGTAGGAGGGGAGCAAAAATTGGCACTTTTTGCTGATGATTTATTATTGACTATATCTTACCCCACACAGGTTATTCCTAAAATCATTAAACTACTACTAGACTATGGCTCTTTTTCAGGGTACAAGGTTAATGTAAATAAAACACAGGTATTAACTCTGAATTATGCCCCACCAGAAGAAATCAAGGATATTTATATATGGAAATGGGAGGCAGACAGTATCAGATATTTAGGGGTGGTATTGCACCGAGATTTCACTAAAATGTTTGAAGCTAATTATGGCCCTCTGAATATAGCAATAAAATCGGATATACAAAGATGGATTACCATACCTTTTTTGGATTTATATTCTGATCGATTCAATAAGATTAAATATTCTCCCCCAAATGCTCTACTTATTCCAGTGCTTACCAATTTTCATACCTCAAAAACAATTTGTAGAGTGGGATAGAATGCTGTCAAAATATATTTGGAAAGGGAAAAAATCCAGAGTTAAATATAAAACCTTACAATTGAAGAAAGATAAAGGAGGTCGCGGTCTTCATTGTTTACGGGAATACTACTGTGCTGCACAGTTAAGACCACTAATATGTTTGTGTTCTTCATATTACACCAAAGGATGGAAGGAGGTGGAGGGGACAACTATTGAAGCAATACCAGTTGAAGCTTTATTAGCAGATATCAAACTACAGAATAAGATTCATTTAACAGATAAACCCATCTCACATGTAATGATATCTGCTTGGAATGAAGTAATTAAAATTTGTGGTCTGGAAGACACTTCAAAAATCTTAAAATGGTGTGCATACGATTCAGATTTTACCCCGAATCAGTATGATGATAGATTTAAAGGGGTCATATAATGGTACATGCACTTTTACAAGTTGATTGTACTGAAATGTGTGTTGGCAGTGTCTGTACACAGCCATCATATAATGATAAAAATCCATCCAGTGGTTTTGTTTTAATCTCCTTATATGTTTTCCCCTGCCTCAAATCGAGCCGTTCGAGCTTGTGACGTCACAAGCTCGCACGCCCCTCCCACGATTGTTGATTGACAGCAGCGTTTCAACACAGACCCGCCCTCGCTCGTGAGTGAGATGTCAATCATAGTTCGTCATTGTTGATACACTGGAGCAGAATGGCGCCTAAGCGATTATGGTGTTCTGTTCTTGGGTGTTATAAGGAACACAGCAGTCATTTTAATGTTCCTAAATCCAAACCGCTGAAGACGCAGTGGCTGACTTGTTTATGAAGGGAATATTCCCGACGAGCAACGTCAATGCGCTCATGTTTGCGCAAATCATTTCTCACCAGACTGCTTTTTAAACGAGGCGAGGGTCAATATAAATCAGGTTTTGCTAAGAAGCTGCTACTGAAAAAGGAATCGGTACCAACTATTCGTGTTCCTGTCTGTTGGACCTCCAGAAGAAGTGAGTGTAACGTTTTATTAACCTATATATTAATCTTTGCAAATCGCTTGCACGCTTCACGATGATTGTGGCTAATGTTTACACTCAGGGTGCATTACGGCATGTATTCTATGTAACGTTACGACGTTCTCAATATAATTCATAATCCCACGTTTATAATGAAAAACGCGTTATAATTATTGTGTTATTAAAAACTGTGTACGCAGGTGTTACAGTTAACGTAACAGGAATATCAATGCAGTTACAATACTATAGATGTACTTAAAAGTTTTCTTAAAACATAAAACATTTTCGTACTGCACTAAACATAAACATACAACAAATTCTTAGGTATCTTTCAACTACTGCTAGAATCATTACTGACATGACCTCATGTCAGTTTCAGTCACGATAGTTGTACCTAACACTGAGATAACGTCACGCATCACTGACAAGCCTACATTTACAACAACAAAAAAAAGTTTTTCAACATAAATCTGTCAACGAACTAACCTATAACTTACATTAGTAACGTTAAACACATAGCGATTGTATCTCACAACTCTAACGTTACCCTGCCAGTACAAAAATAGATCAAAGTTACATTGTTAACCAACCATTCAGAAACGTCCTGTTCGAGCCTTAATTGTCGCACTTCTTCGGGGCCGTCATCATGTTTCGGTTCCGACTCCGGTTCAAACTGATACGGTTGCACAGATGTGTCCTCAGAGAGAATCCCGCTGCCATAATAAACCCTCAACTGTTGTCAAGTCAACACTCCACGTGCGTTGTGTCAAAGCGCCCACAGAACAGAGGAGCGGAGTCAGCGGAGCTCATTATCATTTAAAGGCATATGCACTTAAACGGCGTGCTGAAAACAGAGCTGTTTTTGAGCAGGTAAAATAAGTGTTTTCTTAAAATACTAATGAGAATTTTTAATAAAAGTATATTACAGAGTTTTCATTTAGACCCTAAAGATTCATATTAACTTGTACAAAAATGGCATTATATGACCCCTTTAAGAATTGGATTTTGAAAGGATTGACTGATTATAATTCATTTGTCCACAAGGGGGCATTCCAATCTTTTGAAGCCTTGCAAAGAAAACATGGATTAGGCTCTGCTGATTTTTTTAGGTATCTTCAGATTAGACACTATTTTAATCAGGACCTGAAAGTGAATTTAAACAACCTAGGATTTGTGGGAACATTTATATCATTAACTACAAATTTAGGAGCACACAAAATTATATCCAAGTTATACAACGGCATCCTGCGGTGTAAAAAAGACAGCACACATTATGTTAAAGCGAAGTGGGAAAAATAAGGTAATTTGGTAATCACCGAAGAATGTTGGGAACACATATGTGAGATACCATGGGTTACAACTAGTTCTAATGTGTGGCGTGAATTCTGTTGGAAAAATATAATGAGATTTTTCATCACCCCTGTTCAGAAAAGGTATCGGGGCATTGGAGATGCGTGCTGGAGATGTGGGGGGGATGGTGCTAACCACTACCACATTTTTTGGGACTGCCAAGTTATTTCTCAGTATTGGGCTAGAATACATGACCATATACAGAATGTTTTTGCATTTGTTTTTCCATTTACTTTTGAAACCCTATATCTAAGTAATATGTCAACGGATAAATTGGACTCGAAGGACAAGAAGCTTCTATACATCTTATTGGCAGCAAGTAAAAAGGCTCTAACTAGGAGATGGCTCAAACCAGAGCCACCGACAACTGAGGACTGGATAAACATTGTGCAAGAGATCTACACAATGGAAAAACTGTCCTTCTTACTCAAAGGGCAGAGGGACACTTTCTATAGGATATGGTCCAAGTGGACGGAATATGTTAAGCCTGTTAGATCTGATTGTTTGTAAACACTGCTGCTGTTTACTAATTGTGCACAGATTTAAAAGTTTAAATGAATAACATAAATAATTTGGAAGTAGTTTGGTTTCCCCGCCACCCACACCCGAGTTCTGATGTTCTTGTAAAAAAAAATGGTAAAGCAACGTAATGTACTTCATATGTCAAACAATTGTAAAATTCAACATGCTTTCTCAATAAAAGTTAATAAAAAAAAAAAAAAAAAAAAAAAGAGCCAGAAAGAAAATAGTTGGATGTAAGAACAATTTCAATGAGGTCCACAATACAGGCGGTGCTTGGGGTGCAGTTAGAGCGCTGATTTAAAAAGAATTCTACTGCTTTTAATCCCCCTTCAAATGGTACGTTGGTGTAAAGAGACTCAATGTCCATAGTCACCAGGAAACAATGTCCTTCTGATAATTGAATAGATTGAATCATATTAATGAATTCCATGGAGTTCATTTTACATAGGATGGAAGAGAAGTGACGAGTGGTTGGAGAAAATAATCCACAAATGCTGCAATTTTCTCTGTGAGAGACCCAATGGCTGCCACGATGGGCCGTCCTGGGGGTACATTACTATAAGTTTTATGGATTTTGGGGAGAGTATACAAGACTGGAGTGACAGGAAAGTCAACTACCAGGCATGTTCTAGTTTAGTTATTTCTCCAATTTGTAGGAGGGAATCTAACTTACTCCTAACACGCTGTTTAAACTCCTGTGTGGGATTGCCATTAAGTTTATTATAGAAAAACGTATTGCTCAGCTGTCTCTGAATTTCCATGATGACAATAGCACCACCCTTGTCTGCACTTTGGATCACCACTGACTTATCGTTTTTTATAGAGTTCAGTTCCATCCTCTGATCCTTAGACAGGTTATTGGCTACCTTATAATCCCTCTTTTTGCCCAATAGGAGGGAAACATCCTTCTCCACTAGTCTGCAATAAGTATCTATTGATGCATTTCTTTTATGAGGGGGAATAAAAGTGCTTTTACCTCTAAAAGGAGTCCTTGGTCCAGACGGAAGCCTAGAGCTTAAGTCACTCTCCTGTTCTAACGCGACGGGTAAGTCATCTGGGTCCTCAGTACCTTCCATCAATTTACCAGCAGAGTTAGAAGTCAACACATTGTGGTTACTAAAAAATTCTTTAAGTCTCAACGTTCGAAAAAACTTATGAAAGTCCACAATTGTATCAAAATCTCGGCAATGTGTGGTGGGGACAAAAGAGAGCCCTTTACTTAAAGCAGTCAAGCAAGTGTCAGATAATGATTTACTCGATAAATTGATCACATTTTGTGCCTGTTCCGTTTCTGTGTCTGGCGAGTCCAATATGGCTCTCTGACGGGAGGCGCTCTTCCCTCGCCTACATTTTTTCTTGCTCCCGTGTATGGAGGTTTCGGTTCGTTTCGTCTCACGTTGCCTAAAAAAGGGCCACTTGTCTGAGAGTGGGCGCTAGACTCTGAGTCGTATTCCAGGTCTATAGAAGACTGGTATGGACTATCCTTTCGGATGTTACGTCTTGTATATTTACCGCGTGCATTGCCGCCTTCTGGCCTGGATCCACGGCTTCTCCATGGGAGTGGGTTTCTCCATTGATAGATTCTCCCACTATCGTAATCGGCAGCGTCTCTCTCAAATTTATTTTTCTTTGAAGCCGTGATTTCTTTAACCAGCTCATTTTTATGATATTCACACTCATCAAGGAGCTGTTTGTATTTATTTGGGTCTGTGTGTTCACTCTCTAGTTGCTGTTTGACTGTAGATATTTCTTTGCGCACTATCGCTAGACTGGCAGATGCTTCCTGTATAGTTAGAGCCATTAGGTCAAAAGAGCATTTATTGAGTATTTCGCTCCAGCGATCGCAGAATGCATCCTTATCTTTACTGATAATAGGACCTTTATTGATCCTGAGACCCCTAGGGATTCTCTTTGCCCGCATATAATCGCTGAGCGTCACAGCATGTAGGTACAAACGTGTCTTTCTTTCTTGTAATCTTTCCAGAGTTCTGGACGACGCTCCAGTGGATTCTCTTGTTGAGCCGCTAAAAAGTGAGTCTTTAAAGATGATTTGTGAGTAATCCTCTCGCGAGAACTCAAAGGTTGCAGAAGCATTCGAATCCATTATCTAGATAGTATAGATGAACTGCACCAATGTGGTTGCTTGAATTCAGGAGTCAAAAAAAGGAGTGCTGTGCCAATCAAAATGTAATAAAGTTCAAAAGGTGCAGCACGCACATCCAAAAAAGTAATGCTGGGTGCTGGGCAGACAAGTAGTAGCGAAAGTAAACAAAGAGTCCACACACCAGCAAATGCTCCTAAGTGAATTTAATAGTTGCTCACCACGTGTTACGTTTCGGGCCCAAGCCCTTCATCAGACATAAACAAGTGGGGAGACACACCTCCATATATACACACATGCAAGGTCACATGATCGCATATATCCATGATAGGACCAATCAGGTGAAAAACATTTTTTTACATAGAAAAGCAGATAAAAATATGTAAAAAGTATATGTTAACATTTGTAATATGGGAAAATCAACTAGAAATATTTATTAAGTAACTAAAAAAAGGCCTACAGTGCTTAAGGCACAGCCTAAAAAAAATTTTATTGGAAAAGTATCTCTACCACTGTAAACATTAATGATAAGTGAGCAAGAATATATAAATACATAAAGGATACCACTATGGTGTGTTACATATCATATATCAAGTCAGCAAAACGATTACACAACACTTACAAAAGATATCTTTTTCAATGACATAAGTTATTTACAGGAATGGTCTCAGGTCAAAGTCTTCATTCAACCCTTTTGGAGCTAAAGTGTCTAAGGTATAGATCCAGAACGCTTCTCGTTTGAGTAACAGGCGATTTACATCTCCTCCACGGGAGGGTTGTTTCACAAGTTCAATGCCACAATATCTGAGAGAAGAAACATTATGAGAAGCTTGTGAAAAATGCACCGCTACTGGGCTTTTGATGTCATGATTACGAATGTTTGATCTGTGTTCTGAGATTCTTATTTTCCGGCTCTGAGACTCAGTTAAAACAGTTCCATGATTTTATCAACACTAATAGTAGCAATGAATAAAGATGCAAGTCCCAGGCACTCAAAAAATGGAAAAAAACAGCCAACATGTTTCGACCCACATGGTCTTCTTCAGGGCAAAGTACCATACTAGGTGTGTTACTTTGCCCTGAAGAAGACCATGTGGGTCGAAACATGTTGGCTTGTGACTTTTTTATCATGAACTAAGCCACATTTAATAAAGGCTTTTTAACCTTCTCCTTCTCCTTATCCATTTTTTTTAATGCCTGGGACTTGCATCTTTATTCATTGGATCCTTTCCCTATCCCAAGAGCACCTATCACGGATATACTTCACCTGAGCGCCTGGTTGAATTCTCTTATACTAATAGTAGCAATTTGAAATTCACAATGGAGTTTGACAAGCAAAAGATGAACTTTTTAGATATTCTTGTTTACAGAGACTCGAATAGACTGGGATCTAACTTATATCGAAAAAGCACTGACAGAAATTCTATTCTTCATGGACAATCTTTTCATCCCATTCCACTCAAGAAGAGTCTGCCTTTGTCTCAGTTTAGTCGCATTCGTCGGATCTGTAGTTCTGATAGTGATTTCCAAGCCCAAGCAGCTGATTTGGAAAAACGTTTTCAACAGAGACAATACAAACACGAATGGATTACCCAAGCACGTAATCGTTTTGAATATACATCGCAAATTGACTGTCTCAGGAACACCAGATCCAGAACTTCTGAGTCTAGAGTCAACTGTATTGTCCAATATTCACCTCTTGGCAGAGAGTTCGAATCCATCATTAGAAAACATTGGCACATTATTGACTCTGATTCAGCCCTTAAATGCTTCACTACACCACCCCGCATTGTGTACAAAAGAGCACCTAATCTCAAAAATATGTTAGTGAGAGCTTATCTTCCACCACTGACTCCACCACATTTTTTGCAGTCTATTCCCTTTGGGAATTATAGATGTGGTAACTGCACTCAATGCTACTTCACACATAAAACTACTACTTTTAATTACCCATGTACTGGTAAACTTTATGATGTCAAAGGTGTGATTACTTGTAACACAAAAAATGTTATTTATTTACTTAAATGCCCATGTGGCTTGGCCTATGTTGGTAAAACGACTAGGCCACTGAAAATAAGAATCTCAGAACACAGATCAAACATTCGTAATCATGACATCAAAAGCCCAGTAGCGGTGCATTTTTCACAAGCTTCTCATAATGTTTCTTCTCTCAGATATTGTGGCATTGAACTTGTGAAACAACCCTCCCGTGGAGGAGATGTAAATCGCCTGTTACTCAAACGAGAAGCGTTCTGGATCTATACCTTAGACACTTTAGCTCCAAAAGGGTTGAATGAAGACTTTGACCTGAGACCATTCCTGTAAATAACTTATGTCATTGAAAAAGATATCTTTTGTAAGTGTTGTGTAATCGTTTTGCTGACTTGATATATGATATGTAACACACCATAGTGGTATCCTTTATGTATTTATATATTCTTGCTCACTTATCATTAATGTTTACAGTGGTAGAGATACTTTTCCAATAAAAATTTTTTTAGGCTGTGCCTTAAGCACTGTAGGCCTTTTTTTAGTTACTTAATAAATATTTCTAATTGATTTTCCCATATTACAAATGTTTACATATACTTTTACATATTTTTATCTGCTTTTCTATGTAAAAAAATGTTTTTCACCTGATTGGTCCTATCATGGATATATGCGATCATGTGACCTTGCATGTGTGTATATATGGAGGTGTGTCTCCCCACTTGTTTATGTCTGATGAAGGGCTTGGGCCCGAAACGTAACACGTGGTGAGCAACTATTAAATTCACTTAGGAGCATTTGCTGGTGTGCGGACTCTTTGTTTACTTTCGCTACTACTTGTCTGCCCAGCACCCAGCATTACTTTTTTGTATGTGCGTGCTGCACCTTTTGAACTTTATTACATTTTGATTGGCACAGCACTCCTTTTTTTGACTCCTGAATTCAAGCAACCAGATTGGTGCAGTTCATCTATACTATCTAGATAATGGATCGAATGCTTCTGCAACCTTTGAGTTCTCGCGAGAGGATTACTCACAAATCATCTTTAAAGACTCACTTTTTAGCGGCTCAACAAGAGAATCCACTGGAGCGTCGTCCAGAACTCTGGAAAGATTACAAGAAAGAGAGACACGTTTGTACCTACATGCTATGACGCTCAGCGATTATATGCGGGCAAAGAGAATCCCTAGGGGTCTCAGGATCAATAAAGGTCCTATTATCAGTAAAGATAAGGATGCATTCTGCGATCGCTGGAGCGAAATACTCAATAAATGCTCTTTTGACCTAATGGCTCTAACTATACAGGAAGCATCTGCCAGTCTAGCGATAGTGCGCGAAGAAATATCTACAGTCAAACAGCAACTAGAGAGTGAACACACAGACCCAAATAAATACAAACAGCTCCTTGATGAGTGTGAATATCATAAAAATGAGCTGGTTAAAGAAATCACGGCTTCAAAGAAAAATAAATTTGAGAGAGACGCTGCCGATTACGATAGTGGGAGAATCTATCAATGGAGAAACCCACTCCCATGGAGAAGCCGTGGATCCAGGCCAGAAGGCGGCAATGCACGCGGTAAATATACAAGACGTAACATCCGAAAGGATAGTCCATACCAGTCTTCTATAGACCTGGAATACGACTCAGAGTCTAGCGCCCACTCTCAGACAAGTGGCCCTTTTTTAGGCAACGTGAGACGAAACGAACCGAAACCTCCATACACGGGAGCAAGAAAAAATGCAGGCGAGGGAAGAGCGCCTCCCGTCAGAGAGCCATATTGGACTCGCCAGACACAGAAACGGAACAGGCACAAAATGTGATCAATTTATCGAGTAAATCATTATCTGACACTTGCTTGACTGCTTTAAGTAAAGGGCTCTCTTTTGTCCCCACCACACATTGCCGAGATTTTGATACAATTGAGGACTTTCATAAGTTTTTTCGAACGTTGAGACTTAAAGAATTTTTTAGTAACCACAATGTGTTGACTTCTTACTCTGCTGGTAAATTGATGGAAGGTACTGAGGACCCAGATGACTTACCCGTCGCGTTAGAACAGGAGAGTGACTTAAGCTCTAGGCTTCCGTCTGGACCAAGGACTCCTTTTAGAGGTAAAAGCACTTTTATTCCCCCTCATAAAAGAAATGCATCAATAGATACTTATTGCAGACTAGTGGAGAAGGATGTTTCCCTCCTATTGGGCAAAAAGAGGGATTATAAGGTAGCCAATAACCTGTCTAAGGATCAGAGGATGGAACTGAACTCTATAAAAAACGATAAGTCAGTGGTGATCCAAAGTGCAGACAAGGGTGGTGCTATTGTCATCATGGACCGGACAGCATATGATGGGGAAATTCAGAGACAGCTGAGCAATACGTTTTTCTATAATAAACTTAATGGCAATCCCACACAGGAGTTTAAACAGCGTGTTAGGAGTAAGTTAGATTCCCTCCTACAAATTGGAGAAATAACTAAACTAGAACATGCCTTCATGGTAGTTGACTTTCCTGTCACTCCAGTCTTGTATACTCTCCCCAAAATCCATAAAACTTATACTAATGTACCCCCAGGACGGCCCATCGTGGCAGCCATTGGGTCTCTCACAGAGAAAATTGCAGCATTTGTGGATTATTTTCTCCAACCACTCGTCACTTCTCTTCCATCCTATGTAAAATGAACTCCATGGAATTCATTAATATGATTCAATCTATTCAATTATCAGAAGGACATTGTTTCCTGGTGACTATGGACATTGAGTCTCTTTACACCAACGTACCATTTGAAGGGGGATTAAAAGCAGTAGAATTCTTTTTAAATCAGCGCTCTAACTGCACCCCAAGCACCGCCTGTATTGTGGACCTCATTGAAATTGTTCTTACATCCAACTATTTTCTTTCTGGCTCTGACTTTTACCTCCAGGTTTCAGGTACGAGCATGGGAGCCAAAATGGCCCCAAGTTTTGCATCCCTATACTGCGGACTTCTTGAAAAGGAAATTATCCTGAATCAACTATGCATCCCATTCCTACCATCAATTTCCAACTGGAGGAGGTATATAGATGATATCTTTTTCATTTGGACCGGCTCTGAGACTCAGTTAAAACAGTTCCATGATTTTATCAACACTAATAGTAGCAATTTGAAATTCACAATGGAGTTTGACAAGCATAAGATGAACTTTTTAGATATTCTTGTTTACAGAGACTCGAATAGACTGGGATCTAACTTATATCGAAAAAGCACTGACAGAAATTCTATTCTTCATGGACAATCTTTTCATCCCATTCCACTCAATAAGAGCCTGCCTTTGTCTCAGTTTAGTCGCATTCGTCGGATCTGTAGTTCTGATAGTGATTTCCAAGCCCAAGCAGCTGATTTGGAAAAACGTTTTCAACAGAGACAATACAAACACGAATGGATTACCCAAGCACGTAATCGTTTTGAATATACATCGCAAATTGACTGTCTCAGGAACACCAGATCCAGAACTTCTGAGTCTAGAGTCAACTGTATTGTCCAATATTCACCTCTTGGCAGAGAGTTCGAATCCATCATTAGAAAACATTGGCACATTATTGACTCTGATTCAGCCCTTAAATGCTTCACTACACCACCAGGTATAATAACCTCCCAGAAGTGTCTCACTTGATTGTGTTCCCAAAAACCAAGCATCCAAATAAAACAAATTAGCACACTCAGACGCAAGTCAAGTCAAGTCAAGTCAAGTATATTTATATAGCGCTTTTCACAATACAGATTGTATCAAAGCAGCTTCACAGTATCAATCAAAACAACATAACAATGTTTGTTTATTAGTGGAAAACAATAAAATAAAAAAAGACATCCAAGTTTGGAAGGGCTGATCAATGTTATTAATGATTGGTTAATTAATTTGAATATCCCCAACTGAGCAAGCCAAAGGCAACAGTGGCAAGGAACCGAAAAACTCCATCAAGTGACCCAGTGGTGTCCTGAAACTCCATCAAGTAACCCAATGGAGAAAAAAAAAACTTGGGAGAACCCAGGCTCAGTCGGGGGCCAGTTCTACCAGAAAGACTCGGGAGAATAAATACTGTAACAATAAATACATTTATTGATAGCCCATCAAGCAATAAAGTTCTTTGGCGTAGGCCCCGTCCATAGCTCGCAATCCGGGGGTCCGGACTCTGCATTTCCTGCCTGAAGACGAAGGCAGGGGCGCAGCCGACCCCCTGGGAGGTATAGGAAGGGACCATCCTGGTGGTGGTGGGGAGGATGGAGGGGAAGGAACCATCTTGGAGGTGGTGGGGAGGATGGAGGTAAATGAAAGCGTCAGCATCTGCGAACTCAAACATGTGTAAGTACCGGCCTTTTATACCGCAAGTATTAGACATGATTGGATAGATGAGAAGGTAATAAGTGACGTAGCAATTGAGTCTTCCTGGCAGAACTTAACGCTAAAGCTTCCATTTCTCCTCTGGCTTTTATGAACTAGAGGCCGGATTTACAGTAACTGTAAGTTTTAAAATTTTATATGAATGCCTGGCTGAAGAGATGCGTCTTTAGTCTAGTTTTAAACTGGGAGAGCGAGTCTGAGCAACGAACAATATCAGGAAGGCTATTCCAGAGCTTCGGAGCTAAATGTGAAAATGCTCTCCCTCCTTTGGTGGATCTGGATATCCTAGGTATGACCAGAAGCCTCGAATTTAGTGATCTTAAAGAGCGCGATGGATTATAGGGCGATAGAAGGTCCGTTAAATAGACTGGAGCTAAACCATTTAGGGCTTTATAGGTCAGTAACAATACCTTGTAGTTAATACGGAACTTTATAGGTAACCAATGAAGTGATGATAAAATCGGTGTTATATGATCATATTTTCTTGATCTAGTAAGAACTCTAGCGGCTGCATTTTGGACTAACCGTAGCTTGTTTATTGAGGATGCAGGACAACCAGCTAATAAAGCATTACAATAATCTAGTCTCGAGGTCATGAATGCATGAACTAACTTTTCTGCATCAGAGACTGATAGCATATTACGTAGTTTAGCAATGTTTCTAAGGTGGAAAAAGGCTGTTTTTGTAACATATGAAATATGCTTTTCAAAAGACAGGTTGCAGTCTAATATAACACCCAGGTCTTTTACAGTAGAGGATAAAGTAACAGGGCATCCTACTATGTTAAAGTAGTGTTGTGAGAGGTTTTGTGGACGGTTTTTAGAACCGATAAGTATTACTTCTGTCTTGTCTGGATTTAATAAAAGAAAATTACGCGTCATCCAATCTTTTATATCTTTAACACAGTCTGTCAATTTGGATAATTTAGCGTATTCATCTGGCCGTGATGAAATATATATTTGAGTGTCATCGGCGTAACAATGGAAACTAATTCCATGTTTCCTTATAATATTACCAAATGGCAGCATATATATTGAAAATAATAGAGGGCCTAACACAGATCCCTGTGGCACTCCATAGTTTGCCGAAGTTATGATCGATTTTTCTCCATTTAAATAGACAAAATGGTAGCGGTCGGATAAGTATGACCTGAACCAGCTTAATGCTTGTCCTTGAATACCAGTATAATTTTGTAGTCGATCTAGGAGTATTGTGTGATCTATAGTATCGAACGCTGCACTAAGATCAAGTAAAACTAGTATTGAGATACAGCCTTGGTCCGAAGCTAAAAGTAAATCATTTGTTATTCTAACCAGCGCAGTTTCAGTGCTATGATGCGGTCTGAATCCAGACTGAAACTTTTCATAGATGTCGTTTTCTTGTAAGAAAGAGCCGAGTTGAGCGGACACAACTTTTTCTAATATTTTAGACATAAATGGAAGATTTGAAATGGGTCTGTAATTTACTAGGTTATTTGGATCTAATTGTGGTTTCTTAATAAGAGGTTTTATAACTGCCAGCTTGAACGTTCTTGGAACATGACCTAAAGATAAAGATGAGTTAATAATATTGAGAAGAGGCTCTTCCACTATAGGTAACACTTCTTTCAGTAGTTTAGTTGGTATAGGATCTAATAAACATGTTGTTGTTTTAGATGAAGTGATAAGTTTGTTTAACTCTTTTTGTTCTATAGTTGTAAAGCATTGTAATTGCTCTTGCGGAGCGACAATTGTGGCCGAATCATAAGGTGGGAGCAAGGATTGAACATTTACAATTGTGGTTCTGATGCTTTCAATTTTCTCGTTGAAGAAGTTCATGAAATCATTACTACTAAACTGTAACGAGGTATTTTGTTCAGACGACGTCTGTTTATTTGTTAGTCTAGCCACGGTGTTAAATAAAAACCTTGGATTGTTTTGGTTGTTTTCTATTAGTTTGCGGAGGTGCTCAGCCCTGGCCGCTTTTAGGGCCTTTTTATAACGTGACATACTGTCTTTCCACGCGATTCTAAAGACCACTAAATTAGTTTGTTTCCATTTACGCTCTAAATTACGGGTTTCTCTCTTTAGAGCATGCGTAGTATTATTGTACCATGGTGCTATACTTTTCTCTCTGACCTTTTTTAATCTAATGGGTGCAACAATATCCAATGTTCTAGAGAGAATGGTGCTCATAGTGCTAGTTAGTTCGTCTAGTTCATCTGTTCGTTTGGGTTCAGGCCGCAGCTGAGACAGATCAGATAAGCTATTTGAGAAATTATCTATGGTGGATGGAAGGATTGTTCTGCCTGGTCGATAACATGGCGCAGCATGACATATTACAGACGTACGTAATATGCAAGTTACCATGTAATGGTCAGTGACATCATCACTTTGTGGAATGATATCTATATCGGTTGGATCGGTTCCATATGATATAATTAAATCGAGTGTATGATTAAGACAATGAGTTGGTCTGGTGACGTTTTGCTTGACCCCGAAGGAGTTTAATAAATCTGTAAACGCAGCCCCTAACGCATCATTTGAATTATCGATGTGTATGTTAAAATCTCCAACAATTAATGCTTTATCGACGTTGACCAATAGATCTGAGAGAAAATCTGCAAACTCTTTTAGGAAAACAGTGTAAGGCCCTGGAGGTCTATATACGGTAGCCAAGGCTAGAGATAATAGGGATTTTTTTCTTACATCTAAGAGCGTAACATTTAGCACAAGTACTTCAAACGAATTAAACCTATGACGAGTTTTCTGAGTAACATTAAGGATATCCCTGTAGATTGTTGCAACACCGCCACCACGACCGATTAGACGGGGCTCATGCTTATAACAGTATCCTGGCGGAGTAGACTCATTTAGACCGAAATAATCATTTGGTTTAAGCCAGGTTTCAGTAAGGCACAGTACATCGAAATTATTATCTGTGACCATTTCATTTACAATAACCGCCTTAGGTGTGAGCGATCTAATGTTAAGAAGACCTAGCTTTAGAAATTGTTTTTGTTCACTAATAGCGTGTTTTTTTGTTTTAATAACAATTCGATTTTTTCTAGATCCCGCAGTAGATTTATTATTTGATCTCAGTAAACGAGGAATAGACACAGTTTCTATGCAATGTTCTACACTAGTATTAATATAAATTAAATTGGTGCAGCAGAGACTGTGATTTGGATTTTTGGTTACTAGTCAAACGGTGTTTAACATCTTAGAGATGTTATCCGACAGAAGATCTGCCCCGATTCTACTTGGGTGTAAGCCATCAGCGCGGAAGAGCCTCGGTCGCTCCCAGAACAGATTCCAATTATTTACAAAGAGCAGTTTCTGCTCATTGCACCATGACATTAACCATTCATTTAGCGCGAATAATCTACTGAACTTTTCATGCCCTCGTCGGTACGTGGGAAGCGGTCCAGACACAATGATCGTTGTTTCAGGCGATGTGCTGCGAACCGTTTCGATCAGGCTCCTGAAGTCTTTCTTCAGAACCTCTGTCTGTCGCAGCCTAGTGTCGTTAGCTCCCCGTGCAACACAACAGCTCCGACGCGCTCGTCACCGTTCAAGATCTCAGGTACCCGCGCAGCGATATCAAGAACACGAGCACCAGGAAAGCAATGACTGTGCACCTTACTTTTACCTAACGTAGCGTGGACGTGTCGGACGGTGGAATCTTCCGCGGAACCACCCAGGTTTCGTGGTGTTGTGTCGGAGCCGGAGTGAATGAAACCATGGCTGATCGGGACCTGGACGCTCGGGACCAATGCTGAGAAACGCACGGAGTAGACGCGGCGAGGGTCAGCGGGTTACTAACGTTATTCACCGATCCGTGTGCATCGGTGCGTGATGTTTCAAGAGCTAAACGCCGGTTTCTCAGCTCAGCTTGTCTCTCTAAAAGGTCACGGATCTGTTTCTCAACAGCTTCTAATTCAGACTGCACCGCGAGCATCTCAAATCTGTTCTCATCTGCACCAAAAGGTAGATATACATCTGATATATTCGCCATTTTAACAGATGGACAGTAAGTTAGCAACGATGCAACCAGTGATGCTATTAATATTAATACTAATTTATGACTGAAGTCTTGGGTATAATCCGTCTTTTTAGTGGTACGGGTGTAATGTAGACGCACGATAGACGAGAAAATGTTCGTTTGTAAGTGAGTGTAAAGAAGACTCGCTCAGCCGTGACCCACAGGTGTAACGGCCCAGTGTTGGGTCACGCTTGAGACGGTCTGCTCAACAGTCCGAGTTGTAATTATGAGGTAAATGATGGTTCAAAGCAGGATAAAAGAAAGAAATACGGAAAAACAGAAAGAAATACGATGCTAATACGAGGCTTAGACAGCCACAACGCAAACAAACTCACAGCAGGCAGCCAGAAGCAATCGAGCAATCAGAAGCAATGTCATTTATGATGTACGAAAAAAGAGCAATGCGGCAACTTCCATTTTTATTACAGATGTATTGCGAAATTGTTGCAGCAATTTCCTAGGAAGTAACGATTTTGCTCTCTTGAACCATGCGGTGGAAATGCTGCTTTATTAACAAATGTTTTATGCGATATTAGCGAGTTAAATTAGCAACTTTGGACGGAAACATACTGTCAAGTAGTAAGATCTTAAAGAATGAAGTTTGGGTGTATTCTTGTAGAATAATGTTGATAGGGATTAAATGTCTCATCACATTTCTAGGAAGCAAGAAAATACACAATTGCTGGACCTTATCTGCGTCTTTAATCTCCAAGAAGCTTTTAGTCTGCTTCAAGATCTCCCAGAACGAGATTGTCGTGCTAAAAAAATGTACGTTATCATTTAAAATTAGGTTTCATTTGTTAACATTAACTACGTTAATTAACAATGAAATATATTTCTACATAATTTCTTTAAATTTAGTTAATTCCAAATTGACTAATACATTGTTAAAAGGCTAATTTTGTATTAGTTAATGCAGTGTGAACTAAAAAAATGTTTGTATTAACTGACATAATAAATATGTAAGTGTCATACAGTGGTGCGTTATCCCTCGAATATGGCGCAGTAGACGTATATGATGTGGATTTCTTCGCATTTGCATTGGACTTTACTCCTTTAGAATGCTTAGTTAAAGGTACACTATGTAACTTGTTTTGTTCAAAATTAACCAAATTTTAATAATGAGTGAGTACATCATAAATCCATCTTCCAAACTGTGTTACCCTGATTAAGCCTAATACACTATATTGGCAAAAGTTTTGGGACGTCTACCTTTACATGCTTAATCCGTAGAGTTTAATATGGAGTTGGCCCACCCTTTGCAGCTATAACAGCTTCAGAGAACACATCTCCACTGCTCTAGAGTCCAGTGTTCTTTACACCACTGCATCCAACGCTTTGCATTGCACTTGGGGATGTAAGGCTTCGATGCAGCTGCTCGACCATGGAAACCCATTCTATAAAGCTCTCTATGCACTGTTCTTGAGCTAATCTGAAGGCCACATGAAGTTTGGAGGTCTGTAGCTATTGACTCTGCAGCAAGTTTGCAACTTCTGCACACTGTTATTTTACTTACCGCTTCATGGCTGAGTTGCTGTTGTTCGCAATTGTTTCCACTTTGTTGACCGTTAACAGTTGACCGTGGAATATTTAGTAGTGAGGACATTTTACGAATGGACTTATATCACAGGTGGCATCCTATCACGATACCACGCTTGAATTCACTGAGCTTGTGAGAGCGATCGATTCTTTCACAAATGTTTGTAGAAGCAGTCTGCATGCCTGGGTGCTTGATTTTATACAACTGTGGCCATGGAAGTGATTGGAACACCTCAATTCAATGATCTAGAGTAGGGCTGAAATGATTCCTCGAGGAACTCGATTGCAAAAAATGATAGAGGCAAATTCCTCTGCCTCGAGGCCTCTTAATTAATTTTAAATATCACGTCACCCAAAAAGCTGAAGGAGACGTAAGGAGTTCGCGGTGTTTTGATTTGAGGGTGTGGGCGCGTGCTTCAAAATGGAAGAAGGGAGCGACAATGGCAATGAGCAGTGAGAAGAATCAAACAAGAGAAAACGACAGAAAATGTCCAAGGTTTGGGATCATTTCAAATTGAAAAAGTAAAGAGAACGCCGTGGTGTGTGTACATTGCAAGATCGAGCTAGCATACCACAACAGCACGTCGTCCATGCTGCAGCATCTGAACAGAAAGCATCCACTCTAATCAGAGACCGGAGGACCGTCACCCGAGACATGGTAAATTCAATGTAGTGTTAAATCAATGTAATTGCTTGTTGAGAGGAAGGCTGTTTAAATAATGTACGTTAGTTATGTAAGGGATAAACCACGACGGCCAGTGAAATTCAATAAAAAATATACTGCACGACGTTGTGATGTGTGATGCGCGGTCACGACGCGCCGCGGAGGTGAAGGATATTTTCATAGAATTGCACTGGCCGTCGTGGTTTATCCCTTTGTTTAATTAACGTACATTATGTAACAGCTTATACCACGGCTAATTACCAAAGGAATTAATCAGGCATGTGATTGGCTAAGGACAAAAAAGCAGGAAAATATACTGAGACCCGACCCCCAGTTACATCGCCTGGTCAGGCCAGTTAGATATTTTGCTGCATTCTTTTCAAAGACAGTCTTTGCAGATATAACTTCTTCCACACAGATGCCATTATCCTCTCCACAGGTCTCGTGACTTGTACTGACAACATCCTGATGAAATTTGACGCGGTTGTGGTACAGTGTCAGTGATTAGTCATGAAATCTTACTAGATACATTCTTATTTAATCCTCCATATAAAAGTGTATGAGCTCGAATAATTTATAACTTTAGCTATTAAACAATAGTTCAAGACGTAATACTGATTATTGTTGTCCATTAATCGAACTTCCATGCCTCTTATATAGGCTTGTAATTATATATTACTATGTGTACCAATTACTAATGCTTGGACACACACTCGGTCTCTCTCGAGCCTGCAGACGCATTCGGTGTCTCGCTCACACGCAGACACACTTGGTCTCTCTCGTGCGCTGTCGCTCGCACAGTTTTGTCCAGTCCGGCGCCTCTGTAGCGCGAGAGCGACCGAGTGTTTTTATTTTTTTACAGATCTGCATGATTCACGTATGTCACATTTTCACATCGGAAAATCCGGAAATCCGGAAAAATCACATCCCTGATTAATTTACTGTAAAAAAAAGTTATGAATGGCTTTTACGATAAAACATACTTGTGGCGAGGGGGGCGTGGTTCAGCGAAGTCTGTAGCGGGAGAGAGAGGACGGAGCTGAGCGGTGAGTAAGTGGGTTAAGTGCAAAATGACGAACACCTGTCTCTGATTGCAGTAATTGGCATGGGGAGACCGCATAAAAGCAGGCTGGTGTGTGAGAACGAGGAAGAGAGAGTTTGGACTGGGACTATGCGTGAGACTGCTGCCAGAGAGAACGTATCCAGAGAGAGAAAGAGATTGTTTTGAGTATTTAATGTTTGATGCTGTGTTGCTGTGGGACACGGTGAATGCGCTACTGTGCGCCTCTTTCTGTTTATTTATTTTTGTTTTTGTTGAATAAAAACCGCCAGTCCCAGTCAAGCCGACCCCTGTCTTCTTCCATCACCCTTAAACCTGAACCATCGTTACACTGGTGCCGAAACCCGGGATGGAAGAAGAGGCCGCCGCCGGACAGTCCCCGTCACCGCTTGCGGATGTCATCCACGCGCTCACGGCCCTACACCAGCAACAACATCAAGCCCTGCTGGCCATGGAGGAACAACAGGAGCGTCGGTTCGCGACGCTTCTCCGGACCCAGCAGGAGGACCGCGAGCAGTTCCGGAGCTGGTTAGACCGGGAGGGTCGGGCCCCATCATCGCCAGTCCCAGCCCCGTCCATGCCTCTCCACAAAATGGGTCCTCAGGACGACCCGGAGGCCTTCCTGGATCTCTTCGAGAGGTCAGCCGAGGCCGGGGGCTGGCCACCAGCAGACTGGCCGATGCGGCTGATCCCGTTGCTGACCGGAGAAGCCCAGATCGCCGCACAACAGCTGCCAGTCCCGAACCTCCTGGTCTATGAAGACCTCAAGCGCGCCATCTTGCAGCGGGTCGGCCGGTCCCCGGAGCAGAGCAGACAGCGGTTCCGGTCCCTGGAGCTCGGGGAATCCGGCCGACCCTTCGTCTTTGCGCACCAGCTCCGGGACGCGTGCCGCAAGTGGTTGATGGCCGACGGACGCGACGTCGAGGGAGTCATCGATCTTGTGGTACTGGAGCAGTTCGTAGCGCGGCTTCCTCGGAGGACCGCGCAGTGGGTCCAGTGCCACCGCCCGACGTCGCTGACCCAGGCCATCCAGTTGGCGGAGCACCAGATGGTGGCGTGCCCAGGGGTCGGCGAACCCCTTCCAGCACCTTCTCTCTCTCTCTTCCCCTCTTCTGTCTCTCTCTCTCACCCTGTCCCTACACCCAGGTCCCGTGGAGGATTCCCGCCAAGGCCGGCACCCCGCTGGAGGACTGGCCCTACGGCTGAGTCAGTTCCCCCACCCAGAGCGCCGCCCAGGGGAACTGTTTCCACTGCCAGCATTCCTCCACCTCCTGCCCCTACGCTCTCCCCACGCCAATCACTTGACCCACTTCCCGCCACTGGGGTGGCGAGAAGGTCTGGGCCGGCCTGTTGGCGTTGCGGGGACCCTGGTCATTTTGTAGATCGCTGTCCAGTGATGGAGATCGGGACGCTGGTCAGGGTCCCCGACACGCCGCAGGCTGCCCCCGATCAAGCTGGGCTGTACCAAATACCAGTGAGTATTAAGGGGGGTACCTACAAGGCTTTGGTGGATTCAGGTTGTAACCAAACCTCCATCCATCAAAGTCTGGTTCAACCGGAGGCATTGGATAGGAGCCGCACGGTTAGGGTTCGGTGTGTGCACGGGGAGGTGGTGGATTACCCTTTAGTGCCAGTCATTTTCCAATTTCGGGGACAAAAGCATAGTGTGGAGGTGGCCGTTAACCAGCACCTCCGGCACCCGTTAATTTTAGGAACCAATTGGCCAGGATTTAAAACATTATTGGGACATTTGTGTACGGGTGCTTCTGGGAAAAAAAAAAAAACAGGGGAAGAGAGCGGTTGTTCAGGTTGGAGAGGCTGAGCCGGGACCCTCGGTGTCTGGCTCAGAGGATGGGAACGCGGTTGAAAGAAGAATTCTTTCTGAGCGTGATGACTTTCCTCTGGAACAGACCCGAGATGAGACGCTCAAAAACGCGTTTGACCAGGTCCGTACGATCGACGGGCAGCCCCTCCACCCCGACCGACCGCTCACATATCCTTATTTTGCAATTATAAAAGATAAGTTGTATCGGGTGACCCAAGACACCCAGACAAAGCAAGATACAACTCAGTTATTAGTTCCGAAGAGCCGCCGGGAAATGCTTTTCCAGGCGGCTCACTGTAATCCAATGGCTGGACATTTAGGGCAGGCAGCTACACTAAATCGTTTAATGACCCGCTTTTTCTGGCCGGGCATTCACGAGAACGTGCGCAGGTGGTGCGCGTCTTGTCGCGAATGTCAGTTGGTGAACCCTCCGGCCAACCCAAAAGCACCTTTGTGCCCTCTTCCCTTAGTGGAGGTCCCCTTCGAGAGAATTGGCATGGACCTCATCGGGCCATTAGAACGATCTGCACGGGGGCATCGTTTTGCATTAGTCCTGGTGGATTATGCAACACGATACCCAGAAGCAGTGCCGCTTCGCAATATTTCCGCTAAGAGCGTCGCGAGCGCACTGTTTCAGTTAATCTCCCGGGTGGGAATCCCGAAAGAAATTCTCACTGATCAAGGCACGGCATTCATGGCACGCGCTATTCGCGAACTGTACGAATTGTTGGGCATTAAATCGGTCCGTACCAGCGTCTTTCATCCACAAACAGACGGCTTGGTCGAACGTTTTAATCGCACTTTAAAATCCATGATTCGTAAGTTTGTACGGGAAGATGCCAAAAATTGGGATAAGTGGCTAGAACCCCTCTTGTTCGCTGTACGGGAGGTCCCCCAAGCCTCCACAGGGTTTTCCCCCTTCGAGCTGCTCTATGGGCGCCAGCCCCGCGGCGTGCCGGACGTGCTTAGAGAGGTTTGGGAGGACGGGGCTTCGAATAGCAAAAATGAAATTCAGTATATCTTGGACCTGAGAACAAAACTCCACACTTTGGGGCGGCTCTCTCTGGAGAATTTGTTACAGGCCCAGGACAAGCAAAGTCGGCTGTACAACAGGGGGGCTAGGTTACGCAAATTTGCACAGGGAGATAAAGTACTTGTATTGCTCCCCACGTCCAGCTCTAAATTGCTCGCAAAGTGGCAAGGACCGTTCGTGGTCACACGGCGAGTTGGGGATCTCAACTATGAGGTTCTCCGAACAGATAGGAACGGGGCACATCAAATCTACCACCTCAACCTCCTTAAAAAGTGGAATGAGGCGGAGTCAGTGATGCTGGCGACGGTGGTGAGTGGAGAGGAGGATCTCGGCCCAGAGGCGAGTTCAAAGTCCCAATCTCTTGCTCTGGGCAGTTGGTGGAGATCACCTCTCACCGTCCCAAATCACTGACATCCATAATTTACAAGCAGAGTTTGCTGATGTGTTCTCGCCCCTACCTGGTCGGACAAATCTCATCCAGCACCACGTTGAGACCGAATCAGGCGTAGTGGTACGTAGCCGGCCTTATCGATTACCTGAACATAAAAAGAAAGTAGTTGAGAATGAATTAGAGGCTATGCTGGACATGGGGGTAATAGAAGAGTCCAACAGTGACTGGGCGAGCCCGATAGTTTTAGTGCCTAAAACCGACGGCTCAGTCCGGTTCTGTGTGGATTATCGCAAGGTGAATGCTGTATCGAAATTCGATGCATATCCAATGCCGCGGGTTGACGAATTACTTGATCGGCTCGGTACCGCTCGATTTTATTCGACACTGGATTTGACAAAGGGTTATTGGCAGATCCCCTTATCTCCAATATCTAAAGAAAAAACTGCTTTCACGACGCCGTTTGGATTACACCAATTTGTTACTCTTCCTTTCGGCTTGTTCGGGGCTCCAGCAACCTTCCAGCGCCTGATGGACAGAATTCTCCGGCCGCATACTGCATATGCCGCTGCATACTTGGATGATATTATCATCTATAGTAATGATTGGCAGCGGCATATGCAGCATTTGCGAGCTGTCCTCAGGACGCTGCGAGGGGCGGGGCTCACGGCCAACCCAAAGAAATGTGCAATTGGGCGCGTGGAAGTTAGGTATCTGGGCTTCCACTTGGGTCACGGACAAGTGCGTCCCCAAATTGATAAGACAGCAGCAGTTGCGACCTGTCCGAGACCTAAGACCAAAAAGGAGGTTAGACAGTTCCTGGGGCTGGCAGGATATTATAGGAGATTTGTGCCTAACTATTCGGACCTTGCTAGCCCGCTGACTGATCTGACTAAAAAGGAAGCACCAGATACCGTCCAGTGGACGGAGCAATGTCAGCAGGCCTTTACCCAAATAAAGGCTGCTCTATGTGGCGGACCGCTCTTACAGGCTCCTAACTTTTCTCTCCCTTTTTCCCTACAGACTGACGCGTCGGACAGAGGGCTGGGTGCAGTCTTGACCCAGGAGATAGGGGGTGAGGAGCGGCCAGTGCTGTACATTAGTCGGAAGCTCTCAAAGAGAGAGACTATGTACAGCACCGTTGAAAAGGAAGCTTTAGCCATCAAATGGGCCGTCCTCACCCTCCATTACTACCTCCTGGGGCGAGAGTTCACCCTCTGTTCGGACCACGCTCCCCTGCAGTGGCTCCACCGCATGAAGGATACCAACGCGCGGATCACCCGTTGGTATCTGGCTTTACAGCCTTTTAAGTTCAAGGTGATCCACAGGCCGGGTGCACAGATGGTTGTGGCTGACTTCCTCTCCAGGAGGGGGGGGGAGAGGGGGGAAGCTGCAGGCCGGACGGCTCCCCGGCCTGAGTCGGGCGGTGGGGGTATGTGGCGAGGGGGGCGTGGTTCAGCGAAGTCTGTAGCGGGAGAGAGAGGATGGAGCTGAGCGGTGAGTAAGTGGGTTAAGTGCAAAATGACGAACACCTGTCTCTGATTGCAGTAATTGGCATGGGGAGACCGCATAAAAGCAGGCTGGTGTGTGAGAACGAGGAAGAGAGAGTTTGGACTGGGACTATGCGTGAGACTGCTGCCAGAGAGAACGTATCCAGAGAGAGAAAGAGATTGTTTTGAGTATTTAATGTTTGATGCTGTGTTGCTGTGGGACACGGTGAATGCGCTACTGTGCGCCTCTTTCTGTTTATTTATTTTTGTTTTTGTTGAATAAAAACCGCCAGTCCCAGTCAAGCCGACCCCTGTCTTCTTCCATCACCCTTAAACCTGAACCATCGTTACAATACTAGATACAGCAGGTGTGTTAATTTTAGTTTGATTGCAATGAATAGGGTTTATAAATGCACAGCCATGAACTTACTGTGTATGTTAATTATATTTTGCCTTAGTAAAAAAATAAATAAATAAAAAATCACCTCTTTTTCAGTAAATCACAACTTTATATGGACAGATATGTGCGGTCAGCTTCATCATGTTCCACTGAGCAAGCAGCTGAGTTTTCAGACAGCATTTTAAACATGATTGTCACAGACATGCGCCCACTGACCATGGTGGAGGATGATGGCTTTAAAGCGATGATTTCCACTTTCAATCCCAAGTACGAACTTCCTTCAAGACCCCTTTTCACAAAAATCCTGATATTTGGACGAGCGTTGCAACAGAGGCGTATCTAGGGGTGATGTGTCACTCTTTTGGGGAGGAGTGGGAAATTATGTCCCACTGCCTGACAATGATGCCCTTTGAAGAGAGACACACCGCTGCAAATATTGCAGAGTGGATTGAGGATGTAACTGCCAAATTCGACATTCCACCAGAGAAAATCAAGGCTGTTTTTCATGACAACGGTGCTAATGTCGTAGCAGCAGCAAAGATTTTGCAAGAAAGGCATGGATGGGCATCAGTGCGATGTGCAGGGCACACCCTCAACTTGGTTGTACAAAGCTCTCTAAAGATCCACCAAGCTATCTCCAAGTGTGTGGCTGCTGTGAGATCCCTTGTTGAACATTTTAAGAAGAGTGAACTGGCATGCACCAAGTTGAAGGAGAAGCAGAAGCAAATGGGCACTGAAGCAAACATGCTGGTGCAAGATGTATGTACACGCTGGAACAGCACCTATCAGAAGATGTCCAGGCTGCTAGAACAAAGATGGCCGGTGACTGCTACACTCTCTGACCCACCAGTGACTCAGAGAGTGAAACACCACCTTGATCTCAAGCCTGAACAGTGGATCCTGATTGAGGAGCTGAGCCAGGTCCTTGAGCCCTTTGAAGCAGCTACAGTGTTTCTGAGCGGACAGCAATATGCTACACTCTCTGCACTTCCACAGCTAGTGCACAAACTTAAGAACAACATACAGAGTCCAGATATTAAGACTGCACCAGTGAGGTCATTTCAGGCTCATGCAACACAATAGATCCCAGCAAGATGGGAAGGACTGATGGAGTTTACACCTGAATTTCCAAACATCACCCTGCTTGCTGCTGCTCTGGATCCCAGGTTTCGAAAATTGAGGTTCTTGCCTGCTGACCAAATATTCAAGGTCCAAAGCACAGTACAAACCATGGCACTTGCTGTTGTTGCCAAAAAGCAAGTAAGGCAGCCCACTGCAAGTGAAAATGGAGCATCCGGCACGGCACACAACTCCACAGAATCGCATGTCAAGAGGGTCACATTGTTCCTCGACATACTGGGATCAGACTCCAGCACCAGTGATGAAGAAGAAGAGGAGGAGCAGCATCTAAACCAAGCTGTGCAGAGGTAGGTAGGGTTTTTTTTTTTGGTCCTCTTTAACAATTTACACAATAAGGCATTACACATAATAGAAAAATTGTAATACAGAAACAAACAAAAAAACATTTTTAATTATTTCGTTGTCACAACTATTCCACAGATCTTGATGTATTTCGGAGAACATCCACTGTCCAAGAAGGAGAATCCACTGTCATGGTGGAAAGAAAATGCAGAACGCTATCCAACACTGGCAAAGCTGGCGAAGACCTTGCTGTGTATTCCGGCCACATCCACGCCATCAGAGCGTCTGTTTTCAGCAGCAGGAAACATTGCTTCAAAGCGCAGGGCAAGCCTCAGTTCTGAGCATGTTGACATGCTTACATTTCTTCATTGCAATCACATGCTCCTTTAAAGCCTTGCACAAACACACGACGAGAAAGAGACATTTTAAGGAGGTTTAGCCTATTCTCATGAATGTATTGGCTTAAAACACTCAGAACAAAAATGTGTGAAACTATGCATGCATGGACTCTTGTTCCAAGTTCCTGTCCACACGTTCTTGCCTTCTAATTGCCACAAAGCGTCCCAAGAAGAAGACTGTAAAGATTTATGTTATGCCTGTAATTTTGAAACTTTTAGTTCTGAAAGTTAAGCTGCACGACTAAAAGGCAGTTTTTTTTTGTTTGTTTTTTGCATCTCAGAAAATGCTTTCTTTAAAACCCAGAATATGTCACTTAAATGCACTTAATTCATCTCAGTTAACTTTGTCATTGTTCACAGTACAAGTAAAGACAGAAACAATAGGTAATAACTAAATGTTTATTTTTGATAGAAAAGACTGTTGTATGCATTGCATGCATACTATGCATTTAAAAATAAAAATGTAGATTTTTCTATAAAAAGAAATCTATTACTTGTTCATTTTATTAGTTTCATCTTTTTTTCTTTTGTATATTCACCATTGCTCTTTAATTAAGTAAAATTACGTTTTATCCGATTACTCGATTAGTCGATGGAATTTTCGGTAGAATACTCGATTACTAAAATATTAGATAGCTATAGCCCTAGAGGGAGGTCCAAATACTTTTGGCAATATAGTGTATATCTATATGGCGGTCACCAAACCGAAGAAAGAAAAACCAAATAATCTTTTCCCAGCAAGATTCTTTTGACTAACGTCTCAGAATTAGGGATGCACCGATCCGATACTCAGTATCGGTACCGGCTCCGATACTGCCATTTTTGCTGGATCGGGTATCGATCAGACGAGGCCGATCCAAATCCGATATTGTGTATATTATTCTGTGTTATTGTTAAAGGTGCCATATGTAAAAATTGAGGTAACAATATCCAAAAAATGAGCTACACGTATCAAAAGAATGAGAAGAAATAAATGCAATGATGTCATTAAAAAAATTACAAGTTATAGTCCTGCCGAGATATAAACCTGAATTAGCATGCTAAATTACTAGCCCCGGCCCGGCCGGTGTCATAATACCAGTTTCGGCCATGGGAGGCGGTATGCGGGCAACATACATAACCACCAGCCAAACTGCAGTACACGAATAACTCGCACGGCTTGTGGGTGGACTTGAACCTGATGTCAATCGCGTCTATATGAGACCGGCCTTTATAATTTAGTGTTGAGATGTTGTTCATTGAGTCTCTAATCTCAAAAAATCTCCAAATGAACTGCGGTCTTACTATCGTGTCAGTTGATTTGATTAATATGCGCGAGGGAGAGAGAGAGAGCAGGAGGCCAGCGCTCGTGTTGTTTGAAGACGTGAGAGTGCGCGCGCGCGGCCGGGACGCTCTCTCTCTCCCTCTCTGCTCGTTATAAGCCCTGTCAAGCGCAGCAGTCATTATATTCTACATCACTCACCGTTCAAAATAGGCTTTGGCGGGACAAAGCGGACGATTTGACGGTTTTAGAAGATTAACAACCCGAAACTAAAAAACAGACTAGAGTAGGCCAACTTTCTGGAGGTATACTGCCCCCATCTGGTATGGAATATGTGGAAAATTTAATTTATTTTTTGGCAGACATTCCACATGGCACCTTTAAGCCCAACAAAAGGCACAAAAACATTATAAAGCACCATAAAGTTTTCGTGCACTATATTATAAGTGTTCTGAAGGCATTAAATATTATTATGTTAGATAGAAATTAATATTTAAGTCATTCAATTCAAGATCACGTAAACTTTTCCCTCTGCTGCGGCTGTCAATCATTCAGCATTCAAACAGCGCGTCGCGTTCGGTTAGCACAATGTCAACACAATGAAACTCTCAACAAGATGATTCAATGTTACTATTTTTATACTTAATCTATAGATAAAGGTGTATAGTTTCGAATAAAACAACATTATCCTGCTGGACTTTATTGCTGTAACTTAAAGTTGCAGTCGGCAAGTCTGGCAGATTGAGTGGACATAGGCAAAATTTTGAATGTTTAAAACTCTCATGCCCCTCCCCACTATCAACGAATACCCTCCCACAGAGTTCGTGCTTGTCAGTGCGTGTGCACCAGATTTTCTGTGAACACGCCCATCTCATCAGCATCCATCAACATTCTTCCAAAAAGCCGAACTTTCTCCCTTCATCTGGACATGTTTATACACCTAACGTTACATTCACACGGATTTCAGTGCAAACAAAGCTAACGAACCTGCCCAACAAGTGCTAACGTGGCTATATCCATACCAACACATTTGGGCAAACATACTTAGATTACTAACATAACACTAAGAAATAAAATAACTGTTTGATAAAGCACAATTACCTGTCGAGAAGAAATGTTGCAAGCTCTGCATCCAGCTTGAACCCAATTAAATCACGTAAATCTCTCCACCTTTCAAAATGCCGATCCGATTGTAACTTGCGCGAGGGGTGGCGTGTGCACGACCTGTGATTGACAGTCAGATCTCACACCCCCTGCGCTGATTGGACCCGATGATCCGGCGGTGGATTTTTGCAAAACAAATAACACGCTCCAGGTGGAGTGAGAAGCTCGTTTTTTTTTCTAAAACCACTTTATTTATGTTATTGACCATACTGATCATTTTTCAATGGATGAATTGGGAAGTTATCCACACCATAAAATGGAAATGCTCAGGACAGTAAATAAAGAGAATGTTCAGCAAATGATCTCTCAGCTACATTCATCTTCCAGCTATCTTGACCCTATACCAACAGCATTTTTTAAAGAGGTTTCGCACTGTTTGATAGACTGTCTTTGATAGTTAATTGTTCCCTGGAGACAGGTATTTTTCCTAATGCCTCAATAACTAGACTAATTTCTAACATAATTTTTTAGTAGGATTTTAGAAAAAGTTGTATTGCAACCGCTAAATCAATTTATAGATTATATCGATTTATAGAAATAAATTCATAGAAATATCAGTCAGGTTTCAGACAAGATCATAATACGGAAACAGCATTACTAAAGGTAGTAAATTATCTGAGATTAAATACAGATAAAGGTTACGCATCGGTTTTAATTTTCTTGGATCTAAGTGCAGTATTCAACACGATCATTGCATTCTGCTAAACAGACTGGAAAAGCCTGTAGATCTCTCTGGTAATGTTTTAAATTAGTTCAAACCGTACAATACAGAAAATAACTTTTTAGGTTATATAGGTGACTGTACATCAAAGACGTAATAAGGATCAATTCTTGGGCCCGTTTTATTTTCATTATACATGGTCCCTTTGGGCAGCATAATTCAGAAATATGACATGAATCATGAATATAAATGATCATTTACATGCTGATGATATACAATTATATATTTCAGTTGAGTTGAGATACACTGTTGTATTAGAGAGGTTGTCTGACTGTCTGTCCAGCATTGTAAAGTGGATGAATTTTTTTACTTTTTTTTTAATTGAACGAAGAGAAAACTGAAATGCTTATTGTGCGCCCGACATATGAGCGGGAGAGGACAGAAGCTGGATTGGGTTCCTTAGCACTACAATCTAAGAAAGAAGTAAAGAACCTGGCTGTCATGTTGGACTGTGACCTGAGTTTTAAATCTCATATTAATCAAGTGACAAAAACTTGCTTTTATCATCTGAGAAATATTGCCAAGATTTGTCCTTTTTTATCTTTGGATGATGCTAAGAAACTCATGCATACTTTTATCTTCTCTCATCTTGATTATTGTAATGCTATATACACTGGCTTATGGGTTCTTTAGCGAAGTTACGATTGATACAAAATGGAGCAGCCAGAGTACTAATGAAATTAAAAACGAGAGAGCATATTACACCGGTTTTAATGGAATTACATTGGTTACCAGTTCATCAAAGGATTGATTTTAAGGTTATTTTATTGGTTTATAAAACACTGTATAATGTGGCACCTTTATACATTTCAGACTGTCTCTCGAGATACGTTCCAACTCGTAGATTAAGATCCTCTAGCGATAATCTTCTGACACATTATACAGTAAATCATAAACAATCTAATGGTACTTCTTTCAGCCACTATGCTCAAAAAATTTGGATTTGTCTACCAAATGAAGTGAAAGAGGCAACTAGCATTCATATTTTTAGTTTAGACATTTCTTTTAAAATTATCTCACCTTCTGATACTCTTCGTTTTTTTTTAATATTTTATCTATATTGTTTTATATTATATTGAGGTGAAACCATATTGCCAATTCCTTTATATTGCATTGTAAAACTTTTATAGTCGTTTTCAAATATTTTAACATTGACATTGTGCAAATTTGTATTCCCATTATTTGTTTTAATGCTTGTGAAACACTTTTCGAGATGCATTCCATGTATGAAAAGTGCTATACAAATAAATGTTTATTATTTTATTATGAATATTATTATTATTATACTACACAAAAATGTGGACTCGGAGGAAGATTGCGAGGACTTAAGGTTTCATTTGGAACAGGTTCAACTTATATAAATAACTAATTTAGTGATATAGGCTTGCCAAATGCATGAAATGATTTTGATAACAATGCCAGTCTATAAATGAATAAGGCCTATGGTCAGTTTGGCCAGAATATCAATACAAAATTACAGCGTTTCACCGTATTAGACTAGCAATCGTTATTGACAAACTGTTGCAATGTCATTCAATTAAAAAAACAGTTTTCCCATTAGTCAAAACAACAGCATAAAATATGATACTTACATGCTCAGATGACATCTTTTTTGGATTTCCATGTATTCACAGACTGCAGAAGTGCTGCAGACAAAATTCATCCATACAGACACGCAAAGCCGAAACATAACCAAGACAATGCTGTTCTGCAAAATTCATGCAATTTATTTTTTAATCATTAGAGGGCCAAAAGTTAAATAGTGTACCTTTTAACGGATTGTCTAGTTTATTTAGCCCGAAAAGCTTCTATTGTTGAAATACTCAAGCATTGTTTTTTTAAAGTTAATTTTTGACTTGATAAGCTTAAATGAGGAAACAAAAAATATTAGTTACTGGCAGTAGATGCTAACAGTGCTAAGATGACTGGTACAACTGAAAATCATAAGAAACTAAAGGACCAATCATATCCTCCAGAATTTAATAAGCCAAGGTAAGTGGTAAAAAAAAAAACTTGTAAAAGAAATGGATTTCAGCACGTAATTTTCACACGTCCCCTCCAGAACACCGATGTAGTCATCATCAAAAAATAAATAAATCCAAAAGGTAATCTCTCATTGCATGAGCATCAAGAGAACATCACAATCCTCACCAAGAGAATAGACTCCCTTGAAGAAATTATCAAAACAAATTCAAACAACATTGAAGAGATGAAATCATCCCATTTTTGTCAATGAAGAATTGTACACTTACAGAATTAACAGCCAAAGTTGCCGAACAGGCAGGTGCTATTACTCATTCGGAAAGCAGAATCGCTGAAGAGTAGCACTACAAATTAAGGTGGTGACTAAATGTTCCAGAAAAAGAAATTAAGAATTTTAAGGTCAAAGTTACGGAAATCTGCTAAGGAGTGGTGTCTGAACTTGTGGAAAAAAATTGTGATGCAGAGGATGTAGCTCAAAGATAAGGAAAACCGGTGTCCTGTTTACTGAGGACCATTATTATTTTTTTCACACTTCACCAAGAGATTATCTGTGAGGTTGCAAAAACAATGAAAGCAAAAGAAAGCAAAGTCTGCTTTGGATAAGAACTGACAAAAGAAGAAAAATTGTCAAGATACCCCTTTTCCACCAAGGCAGTTTAAGTGCTGGTTCAGAGCCAGAGCCTACTTTCAAATCAGTTCTTTGTCTTTCGACACCCAAAGCACCAGCTCTGAACCAGGAAAAGTGGTTCGTAGGTAACATCAATACATAGCTGGGAACAAACGATTAAAAAATTGTTGCTGATCTGTTCGACATTCCTGTCGATACGGGTTTCGTCCGTGAAGCTCCTCCCATTTATTCTGGACTTCTGCCGTAGACCAAGTGCAAGGAAGCAGTTTGTTTACTTTTCTGAGCACTGTTGCTTAGGCTTAATAGCTTCCATCTTATTTAGCTGCTGCTAATTCAAAAATGGCGGTCAAAACTTTCTGCTCGTCTTGTTAGTCACGGTAACCCCGCCCCCAGCCCCTGACGCAACAGTTCTTACTTCTAGACCAGCAATGCATTTCTTATCTGTTTAGCGAGGTACTAATTTCTCACATCAGTGTTTGGAATATTGCTAGCTAGTCTAGCTAGGATTGTAGCAAATTAGCTGTGATTTCAGTGTATAAAGTATTGCAGAACATTGGGCACTCAACTCAACTCAACTTTTCCATTCCACTCACTTTTTCATTCCCCCCCCCCCCACCCACACATATTGCTCCGTGAAGGAGAAAAAGAAGAAAAGAGAGAAATAGAGAAAAACACCCCATTAAGATTCTAAAGCATAATTAACAGTTACTCCCAGACATAGAGAGAGAGAGAGAGAGAGAGAGAGAGAGAAGTCTTTCCTTATAGTCAACGCCGCTCATTAAGTTACTCAGCCAAGTTTTCCTGGTAGAATTTTTCTGCAGCCTCAGAGTCGAAATAGTACTCCATATTGTTGTATGACACACAAAGTCTGGCTGGTAGATCATGCCAAATCGAACATCATATTTATACAACAGGCCCTTGATATTGTTGAACGAAGCTCTCCTATTAGCCACCGTGATGCAGAAGTCCTCATAGAATTTGATTCTGTGTCCCTTAAATGTAATTTCTTTTGATGATTTCGCCCATTTGAGCACGGCCTCTTTGTCTATGTAGCAATGAAATCTCACTATAATCGTACAGGGATTTTGACCTTGGCGGGGTTTGGGCTTTAGGCTCCAATGGGCTCTATCAAACTACGGTAGGGAGGGAAGAATGTCGCTGGCAACCTTGGTGAATAAATCCATCATAAACTGCCTTATGGTTTTCCTTCCATATCCTCCGGAAGACCAACCACACGAATATTCTGCCGTTTGGACCGCGAAACGAGATCTTCCACATTAGCTCTTAAAGCGACATTCTCCTCCGTTGCCAACACCAACTTCGACTGAAGAGTAGAGACCTCCTGTTCAAAATGTGTCATCCTGTTGCTGTGGTCGGATAAGCCAGTTTCCATATCAGTGATGGTAGTCGCTTGAGTTGCCAAGGTAGACCCAATATGAAGCAATGGATGAGTGAATGACTCCAATGACGAATTCAGCAGCACAGTGAGTTCACCAGTCATGTTTCTCCTTAGTGTGTCAAGTTCGCTCACCAGTGTGTCAGTCGTTAGCGGGTTTGAGGCGTCGTCCGACATCTTGCCCCTTTCCTGCTCAGGCGCCTTGGTTTGAGGGTTGATTTTACCACCAGCTCGCGTGCCCTTACTCATCAGGAACAGATATCGTTAACCAAGACCAACAGTAGCACGAAAAGAGCTAAAAAGCCCCAAATGTAGTGTTAAGAGGTACAGACGGCCTTACCTATGTTTCACCCATTTCAATTGGATCAGTGAATCCAAGGGGGCCCCCAAAACAGGCGTTGTGCCTGATGAAGACCCGAGGTTCGAAACGTTGCTTTTAATAAATTCTTTTGGAGCAGTAATTTTCAGTGTGCGGACTTCACACTTCTTTATTTGTTTATATGGGTAGGGCCCCATATTAGTTATTGAAACGGCCCCCGGATGCATAAGGCCGCCACTGTTAAGAGGAATAACAGACTGATCTCATGAAATAGCGTATGTATGACACGCCAATTCGTATTTCCATTTTTGGCGTGCTATCAACACGCATAATCGCTTTTCAGCGTGTTTATCAACGCCATTGACTTAACGTTACATTACTATATATAAATATATGACCTACCCCAACGACGTCCCTAAACCTACCCGTCACTTGGGTTATTAGCATTTATGACTCTTCCCCTACCATCCTAGGGAAAAAAATATCGCTCCCCAGATGTAGATATTCATTTAGCTTAGTTTCGCTCGGAAATTTAACGGCGTACACATACACGCGGCGTGGACATACACGCGGCGTACACATACACGCGGCGTGGACATACACGCAGCGTAGACATACACGCGGCGTGGACATACACGCGGATAGCTGAAAATGCGTATAGATAACACGCCACTTGATTTGAAAGTGGCGTGTATGTTTACGCAAAGTCATGATGTCATGTTGGGAATAAATATGAAATTGAAGTCGGAGCACTAACACCACGCGTCTCTCCACTACATGGCAAAACCGGAAGCTTGAGTGAGAAGTACTTTAACCCTCTGGGGTCTGAAATCACGCCGGCGTGATTTGCTCGCTTTTTTTCTTATCAGTGCAAAAGAGACTCAAAATACTCTGTTGATTTTGATCTTACATTTAAGTGTTATACATCATTAGATCCTGTTAAGTGTCTATTTTTTTTTGTGGATACTCGCAATAAAAACAAAGTGTTGTGCTTTTCGCCAAATAAAAGAAAAACGAACATGATGCGAGTTCTGCGTTCTCTCTGTCTGTGAAGTCCATTCTGAAACACGTCCTAAGATTAACTGTAACTCCGCGAATACTTGTCACACAGGCACGAGATATTTTTCTTTATGAAGCTTGAATTCTCTTCTTTTAAATGAAGTAATTTATATAAAAAACAAATACTCACAGTTTATGTAATCCGTTTGAAACCAAGGAGAGGTCCAGTTTTTTCTTTCTCCCCTCATTATTTTTAATGAGTTGAGGCCGCCACGCCCCCGGCGCTATTCACATGTAAATAGTTTAGGTGATCTATATGCATTGCACACGCCCCCGATCAATGCCATGAAAACACAAAGTTTCTTCATGAGATTCGCTGATAGTTCATCGCGTTTTGAGGATGGCACAGCGGGCACGCTACTCCGATAAAGAGGCCGCCAGATGATTCTGTACAGCGAGGAAGAATTCACCTTTTTTCCTCAGAGGAAGATTATTGCAACTCAAGACCACGAACGGCTGCATTTTGAAGAGAGAATTGATCCCGCCGAGGATACAAGTTCGGAGTAAGTGTTATATTGTTTAGTGTTATATAATTATTTTTCTGATCATATAGAACTCATGTTTTCAGACTATATTTTGCTTAGTATTGCCTTACAATATAACATTCGTGTACATGCTCAAGTGTAAACTTTCAATATGATAACGTTACTCTCTAAACATTTGTATATTAAATATATTTCACTCAGTTTTGATTAGCTTATGCGTAATGTAGCTTATTTGCGAATATCTGCTTAGGTGTAGCCTAAATATAATGTGATTTAGTGCAAATATATTTCAGCTTCCGGTAAAATACTGTCTAAATACTAGACATTATATTTTTATATATAAATGTTCTGTTTTGGTTAGCCTATGACACTGCTTATCCTGCTAAAATACTGCACAGATGATTGTGAATACAGGTGTAAATGTTTGAAATGCTCTAAATGCGCGCGGTCTATACGTTATGGCCCATCAGCAGATTCTCGCGGTGTATGGCCCATAAATAGATATTTCTCCGTCCTATGGCCCATCAAGAGATATACATTGTGCGTCCATACCCATTAATTGCCCACAGTTTACTTTGGATTATGTATGCTAACAGTTTTTGTTGTTGTTGTAGGATTGTGTCTGCATCACGCTCTCCTTCTCCAGCACCGCAGAGGAGCACGCAGGTGTCGTTCAGTTCTCAGTGCGATCGAGAATCATACTGAGTAAGTGCACAGACGTAATATTTACAGATGAAATGTAATTGTGTTTACATCGTCATAATATACAAGTACCCATTCTTGTGTGAAATTACAAAAACTTTTTGTCTTTTTTTTTATCCATGGCCATTAGTGATTGATAATGATAATAATACAGCTTCTTTGATTGTGTTATCAGCAAATATAAATGGATGGGTATATGTAGAATTTTATACAGGTATCCATCAAAAGTTTGCAAACTTTTTTAATGTTTTAGAAGTCTCTGATGCTCATCACGTCTGCGTATATTTGATTAAAAAACAAACAAACAAAAAACCCAGTAATATTGTGAAATAGTATTACAGTCTAAAATAGCCTAACTGTATATTTTAAAATGTTATTCATTTCTGTGATTCATCATTACTTCAGTCTTCAGTGTCACATGATCCTTCAGAAATCATTCTGATATGATGATTTATTTTAAAAAAATCAATGTTGAAAACAGTTGTGCTGCTTAATATTTAAAAAAAATATAAAAAATAGTAATGTGTTCTAGGAATTACAATAAAACAGATTGAAAAACCAAACCTTTGCATCTCCTGTCATTCTTTGTTCAGGTTGCCTCACAGCACATTGATGGGGCATTAGCCTTTGGGGGAGTGTCTTTTGTCTCCCCTGGTGTGAATCTCATTAATATTCATGGCCATTGACACTCCCACGCATACAGCAGTGCTGACACAAAAACTGACTTACAAAATTTTAATTGTTATATTGTTGTTTGTGAAAGAGTGGTCAGAATGATTTTCACATCATTTTGTAGTAAAAATTCTAGCCTACAAGAATAGTAACTCAAAAGTCTTGTGGACAACTGTTCAGTATGTGTTATATGGCCTTATTGCGGTGACAATTTTTTTCCCAAAACTTACTAACCACGCATAATATTTTTTTTCTATAAAATGCAAACATGTACATCTATTTTGCTCACATATTATTGTAGCAGAGTTTGTGCTGAATACATCCAAATTACATGTTGGCCAATGGTATGTTGTAAGTAGCTGAAATAAGCACAAATGTCAGAGCATGTCAAAACACCTCAAAGGCCTTAAAAACACCTCAGACCCCAGAGGGTTAATGGAGAGCAACTCACAGTGCCTGCACTCGCCATTCTCTTGACATGATTCTCTTTTCTCACTTTTTTTTTTACTTTCTTTTCATTGTAGAGAAAGAGAAAGAGAAATGCTTCATTCTTGCCTTTCATTAGGATCATTAGGATCACATCAGCTAAAAAATACCAAGGGTTAATGTCACAAGTGACAAAAAGAAGCGGAACCAATGTCCGCTAGGAAGTGTGTTCCCCCCCGGAACAATATCAGTGAAACACAGCTGGTTCCGCTTGTTGTTGGTTTCCATGACAGCGGCAGCTGATGAGGCAAATGGTATCAGGTGCAGGCGATTGTCGTGAGGATCGGCGATAGGGCTCCGGGGCTGGATGAAACAGGAAATTGAGGGTGGTACTCCCCCGGGAGAAATCGTTCTTTGGCAGTGGCTTGAACTTGCTGGGATCTTTGGAGAGGGCTGTGAGGATTTGGCTGGCTTAAGGGTGCAATGGTGATTTGTGTGAATACACGCTGGAAACGTGAATTGGATGGGAAGTGGGAGAAGTGAGGAGATACAGTCAAGACTGGAGAACACCATCATTCTTGAGAGGAAGTTAAGTAATAAAACATCGGATCTGTGTGAATGCATGCCTGGCACTGAGTTGAATAAGGAATTGTGAAGTGTATTGATAACGAGTGTAACTGTCACTTAAGAGTGTGGACTGAGTCATCATTGAGATCCTGATATCTTCGCCTGTGTGTGAGAGAGTATTGAAGACGCTGTTTTCCATGCTGTGAGAATCATCTGCATCTCTTCAGCTTCTGAGTGCTGATTCAACATAACAGTGGGAGGATTGACTATTGGGTGAGTGCTGGCCTTATTGCACTGAGAGTGAGAGTGGATATTGTAACGAATGTACACAATAATAATAATAATATACATAAAATGTATTTAAGGGGGGGCCGGAAGGCCAATTAATCTCAAAAGGAAATGATTCATCGATTTGCAATGAATCTTGACCGAATCACTATGGAACCGAGCAAATGACTCGTTTAGAGTTCATTTGACCGGGCCGTAATTATAACTTTGGCAACAGATAGAAATATCCAATCTATAGTGAAACACTATGTATTAGCAAGGTAACTTTAGATCGACAGTACAAGACATTAAATGTGCAAGCACAACACAAGGCAAATATCTTTTCAAATATAAACAAGACTTTATTGATTATCCTAAAACATAAAACTAATATCTAACACAAACACACGCACACGCATTCATACAAGTTGCAATGGCGATTCTAGGGGGTGGCCTGGGGTGGCCAGGGCCACCCCTGAAAGCTCATTGGCCACCCCTGTGGCCACCCCAGATCTGATAGGTAGTTGGTCAAGTTCGTCAACAACACGAGAAACAGAAAAGCTGTCAATCAATGATGATGACAGCTGATCAACTGATTTAGGGCCAGTTTTAGATTTTTAACTAACACAGTAATGGTCGTACTGAGGCTGTGAGAGCTGATCTCTGCTCAGCGCCGCGGGCGTTTGGCCATGTCAGGTGACCTTTGAGATAAGCGCGGCGCGCGCTGCACCTGCTGGTCCGTGACCGCGAAACAGCCAGGAGGACGGTTAACAGTCAGCAACAACGATAAAAACGCTGGAATTGAATCTGTCGATTGAGAGGTAAGTTATGGTAATTTAATGTTTAGTTATATCGTAGTGCCCTCTGAATGTGTAGGAAACCTGTATCTAGCACTAACTAGCAGCTAAAAGTCGAACTACTACACTGCACTAGCTAGCTTAGCAGCCTGCAAACCAGTTAGGATTTTGTTTTTTAAAATTGTTATTTGGATAACTGCCATGAAATATAAAAACGCTATTTTCTGGGCTGAAGACTGTTTTTAATTTGTGTGTGTGTGTGTGTGTGTGTGTGTGTGTGTGTGTGTGTGTGTGTGTTCAAGAGCTAATGTTATATTTTTAGCCAACCAGTGTGTGAAATAGTGTGACAGTCTAGATTTATGTAACATAAAGTTACAAGCTGGGACTTATTTATTTGCTCTGTGAGTTAATGGCTGTTTAAAGACTTTTTTCTCTTGTCATGTAGATAAAGGACTTTATGTTTGTATCAATTAGCTCATCTTCACAGTTCACATATTTTTAGACGTTGAGGCAGAGCAAATTGCATGAGATGTATTATGTGTTAATTGTGTTATTAAAAGTGAGTAGTAAGAGTGGTAGTTATGTAAAAAACAAACCTTTGTAGATCCTATAAATAGATATAATTAGGCACATTGTTGACACCTCCTTTCTTTTTGACATTTTAATGGAGTCAAAGCTGTTATTTAAGGGGTTCCACAGCCCCACGAACACATGCATTTTGCACACTGATTCTAACTCAATTTGATATTGATCCTGCATGATGTTTGTAGCTCTAGCTATTACTTCAAAGTGATTTGACTGACTGATTGATTGATTTGATTGATTGATTGAATGAGTTATTGAATTACATTTCCCCCAGGGTTAGGATTAAGATAATAGATATGAAGAGAAGCAGAGATATTCAAAGCTTCTTCAATAAGAAAAGAAAAGAGTCAGAGCCAGCCACAGCTACCAGCAGCAGTGAAAAGGCGCAGTCAGGTCAGCAGCCTAGGTACAGCAGTAGTGAAGAGCAGTCAGCTCCTTCTGCACAGGATGGTAAGTCAGGCTGGGATAGTTTGAATTTACCATGTAGGCTCACATTCAAGTTGTTTGTCTCTCATACAATTTCAGCTATACAATTACAACTGTCTGAATCATCACTACACAAGAACAATAGTTAAAACAGTTGTAAAAGACAGAAGAACAATAATAAAATGTGCATACTACTTAAATACACACACAAACAAACACATGTATGTACATGATGTGTATGATTGTGTGAGTGTAATATATATATATATATATATATATATATATATATATATATATATATATATATATATATATATATATATATATATATATATATGTGTGTGTGTGTGTGTATGTGTGTGGCAAAACCTGCCTCTAGCCTATTGATGTCTCAGATATCTGTGTATTCCCACAGCTGACCAGCCACACCCAGAGGAGGATCAAGCAGTGTCTGGAGCTCCACCGGCTAAGCATGGTATGTCAAGTTCTGTTATGTCATTAATGAACAGTTACCTGAAGTTGTCGTGTACTCTCATACTTGATTTAATTTAAAAAGGACGTTCCAATTTTGCCTAAAGTGTACGCTATTCATTTGCTTATACGCAGCAGCAAACCCCACACTTAAACAAACAATCAATTCTTTAAATCTCAATACAAAACATTATGAAAGGACAAAGGAAAATGTGTGACACTGATCTGTCGACATATAGTCTATGAGTGTAATGGTTATTGTTTTTACTACTTCAGGTACTTTATCTAGTGAGCAAAGTGATTCAGAGGGCATATCAGTAGGTGATGGTGACAGCGATGACAGAGAGGATCCCCATGTTGCACAAGTACATGCTGTCCCACCTGGACCACACGGTATGTTGTGACAGTTTATCTTTTAGTTTACACGACATTATGAGTGCCTTCAATTTACATAACATGAAAGTTGTAATACTGGCCAAAATTTCACTTTGTAACTGATAATTTTGAATGAAACTTCATAAAAACTGAAGTAAGGACTGATGACAATTATTTATAATTTTCAGACGTTTCACAGTCCAGAGCAGAAGGTCCTACACAGCCTCAACTTAAGGTATTTCCGCGAACCATGCAAGGCAACAGGAAGAGGTCCTTCAACAGTGAGTGGTATAAACAACACCCATGGCTTGAGTACTCCCAAAGCCAAAACTCTGCCTACTGTTTTGCATGTCGACATTTCTCTTTGCCAAACACCCCAGCATCTGTATTCACATCACAACTGGGATTCTCTCATTGGAAAAAGGCAATGTACAAAGATGGTGGATTTAAAGTACATGAAAAGTCAGAGGGTCATGTCAATGCCATGTTTGCATGGGGTGAGCACAAGAAGGCAATACTAACAGATTCTTCCATTCGTGATGCCCTTAATGAAGCATACAACAAGAAAGTCCAAGAGAATAGAAAATATATTAAAACAGTGGCTGAAGTACTACTTCTGACGGCAACACAAAACATTGGACAACGAGGTCACCGTGAGACAGAAGAGGTAGATAACAGAGGAAACTTTTTAGAAATTTTGGAAATGATTGCAAAGCATGACCCAGTGGTACAGAAAAAAATGAAGGGAAAGCAGAATGCCAAGTACACAAGCAGTGTAATACAAAATGAAATCCTAGAATGCTTGGCAAATATGGTCCGTGAGGAGATAATTCAGGAAGTGAAGGAAAGTGAAGTGTTCTCTGTGATTGCTGATGAAACCAAAGACCTGAAAAAGAAGGAGCAGCTCTCACTGGTACTTAGGTACTACTACAATGGGGCAGTGCACGAAAGTTTTCTTGACTTTCAACAAGCCACACGGTTAGATGCAGAAGGACTCAAGGATAAAATCATCCACTGTTTGGAAAGATATGGACTTGAGTACAGATCCAATCTTGTTGGACAAGGTTATGACGGAGCATCGGTAATGAGTGGGAAACACTCTGGAGTGGCAGCCAGAATAAAGTCTGAAGCAAAACATGCAGTTTATGTACACTGTAACGCACATTGCCTGAACTTGGTACTCATTGATACCGTGAAGGCAGTCCCAGAGGCCGATTGCTTTTTTGCACTACTGCAGAAACTTTATGTGTATATCTCTGGGTCCTATGTCCACCAGAAGTGGCTAGATGTGCAAAAGGAAATGTATGAAGGTCAGCCGAGGGAGTTGCAGAAGCTCAGTGACACGAGATGGGCATGTAGATACTTGGCCTGCAGGAATCTAATGGACCGATTACCTGCTGTACTTCATGTTCTGCATAACATTGCTACAGAAAATAGTGGAGAAAGATCTGTAGATGCTCGAGGTTTGCTGACTCAGCTAGACCTGAGCTTTGTCAGTCTTCTTGCAACCTTTCGAAGGCTCCTTGGGGATGCAAAGGTGCTGTCTGACACCCTCCAATCTCCTTCACTTGACCTTGTCATGGCAGTGGATTTAGTAAGTGCACTCAAAGACTCATTTCAGGAGTACAGAAGTGAAACATTTGTTGACAATCTTTGGAAAAGTATTGTAGACACTGCCACAAAGTGCAATATAGCCATTGAAAATGCAGAGAAAAAGAGGTCTCAAAGAGTTAATTCCAGATTTGGTGGGTCTGTCATAACCTCTACATTGGGTCAGCGCAAATGTAACGATGGTGACAAGGATTCCTTTCGGAGGACAATCTTCTACCCCATTGTGGACACCATACTTGGAGAGTTAGACAGGCGCTTCTCTAAAGACAATTGTGAAATAATGAGAGGAATACAAGCTTTGGACCCCAAAAGCACATGTTTCCTTAAAGAGGAAGTAGTCTTTCGACTGGGAAAAATTTATGAAAGTGACTCTGAAGATCTCAGTCATGAAGTCCACCAGACGAAGAGGCTTTTGCAAAGGAAACAGCAAAGTGGAATGCCAAACTTGTCCAGTATTGTTGAACTTGCAGTGTTCCTTGAACCTCATAAGGATGTTTTTCACGAGCTTTTTCGTCTGTGCAAGATAGCCATAGCCCTCCCAGTGAGCAGTGCAGCATGTGAGCGCAGCTTCTCAGCTCTTAAACTCATCAAGACCCATTTGCGCACAACAATGACAGATGACAGACTGAGCAACCTGGGTGTTCTCAGCATTGAGTCTAGAAGAGCCAAGGCACTTGACATGGACAGATTTATTCAACTTTTTGCTACCAATCACCAAAACAGGAGAATTCATCTGATGTAAGATGGATGAATTTGTTTAATGGTCTTGTTTTTTTGTAGTTAAAGGGCTTGTTTGGTTTGTTACAACTGTTTATGTACAATTATAATAAGTTATATTTGGTTTGGTATAAGTCTTAACTGTTTGATTTTAATAAATTTAATGTATGCTGAATCAAAGCCAACGTTTCAATTTATATCTTCATCAGGGCCTTGAGGACTGTGATAGGTGGAAATTGAATAAAAAAATGACTTCATCATGATATATATGTATTTTTAACAGCATAGACACCTTTATTCGACAGTTACGAGACAGGAAATCATGGGAGGGGATGTGACATGCAGCAAAGGACCGGGGTCCGGGATTAGAACCGCGGTCGGCGCATTAAACTTCGCTATGCGATGGCCACCCCACACTAGCTCTGTGTCCCATCTTGGCCACCCCAGTAAAAATGTCCTGGATACGCCACTGACAAGTTGCAGAAAGAAAGAGAGTGAGGAAAGAATGAGTTTTAAGAGTGAGATAGTGAAATCCCAAGTTTCTATATGCACTTATAAGACATGACCTGAACGAACCATCAATCATTAATTTAACCCTTCTATCGTTTCTTTGGCGGGTTATTTAGTTTTATATAGTGCACCAGTTCAGTTAAGAGTCTGGAGGTACTTGCGTTGCTTTGGGATTCCCTTTTCGTCGGTGTGGACCCCGATTTTAACCCCGATCCTGATGGGTTATTTGTCTGCTGGTCTAATTTGGTCTGGTCGATCGAAGCGTGCGAACACGCTCTTTGTTGTTTTCAGAGAGAAGCATGAACAGGAAACACTCTCTTGCTGTTGCTAGAGAGAGGCGCCGACTTAATTCAACCCCGGACCGAACTCAAAACCGAACTGAACCAAACTGACCTTTGTTCGGGTCTTTAACTTAAAAGTTAGCCCAACCTCTTTTGGAGAATTCTGACCAATGAGACAATGGCATCATTTTAGGAGGTGGATCTAGTTCCTACTTATCGTTATCTGGGATCTGCTTGGGTTCCAGCACTTAGCAGAGAACAAGAGACCACAGTTTAAACATTATAGATTATTATAATCATACAAAACATTTTACACAGATTTCAATCAAGCCATCTTTTGAATTAAGGGCATACGATTCTTTTGATTGGAAGCACGATACTCTTTCATTCATACACACAGTTATATCACAATTACATGGTTTATATGTGATCTAAGCATAATACAAACATGAATTGTATGAACAACAAGAATTATGATGTTTGATTATAAGTCCACTGAGCATTGTTCTGTGTGAGTTTTAATGGGTTTGATATGTAAAGTCTATGTAAGTCTCTCACGTTCCATGAAAGCGTGGTCTGTTTTACATCTCTGTCCTGCTCATCAGTGTGTTATGCTGAGGGAGGTCAAAGGTGGTCAGGCCCCTTGGTGGTCAGGCCTCGTTTCACCATTTCTGAGCAGCTTTGTCTTGCTTAAGGATGAAACAGTGACAACGTTTTTCCTGTTTAGGCTTATCTCTGGGGCCTGCGGGGCCATAAAAGTCTTCTCTGGGGGGTTTTCTAGACAATTTGGAGCCGTCTTGTACATTGACTTTGGAATGTGGTGTTCAGATCCGGAATGCTGAATCACATTTGAATGAATCCCATGAGAGATTAATTTGATTAATTTGTGTTTGGTTCATCCTTAAAGTCTCTACAATATGCAGTGCCCGAATTGAAGTGTCACACAGTATTGGACTTGACGTGGAGTTGCAGTGTGTACTCAGTATTGAATGTGGATGTCCCGCTCGGGCTATAAGCCCTCGTTCCGATACTGAAGAGAGTGTGCTTGCCCCGTATCACATGTCCTGTCTATTTAAATAGAAGATTCTTCTGCCACTGCCTTCTTGTGTGATGCCTGTCTGTAGGAGGGACACACCCTATGTCAGTGCTGTCTGCTAGAGCCACACAGTAAGCTCGATTCTCCATTCTACAGAGGAGTGTGCCTGCACCTGTATAAATTGCTCTGTCTGTTCAGCTAGATGATTCTTCTGCTGCTGTCTTCTTGGGCGCTGTCTGTCTGAAAGAAGGACCCACCCTAGCCTCAGCGCCGTCCGCTTAGAGCCACACAATCCAGCCATGATTCTCCTGCTGCTGTCTTGTGTGCTGCCTGTCTGAAGGAAGGACCCACCCTAGCCTCCGCGCTGTCCGCTTAGAGCCACACAGTCCAGCCGTAAGCCCGATTCTCCATTCTACATGATGAACTAGATGATTCTCCTGCTGCTGACTTCTTGTGTGCCATCTGTTTGAAGCAGAGGTTCGCCCCGGCCACATCGTGTCCACACAGCCATCCGCTCCAGCCATAAGACTTTGCCCCACGGTAAAGGGAGCGAGCTTGTAGAATTGTCCCCGTCTTGGATTAGAGGATAACTCCGCTAATGACTGAACCCTGCTGAGAGCGAAAGAGACCCGAGGGACCCTGCACCTGTTTGCCCAGCGACGACACGGGAGTGTGCCCTGCCCGAAAGAGAAATACGTACCCGGCCACCCACCTGTCCTCCAGTGAGGCCCCTCCGCCCACTTGCCTGCTTGGGAGGTATACGTACCTGCCACTCACCTGTCCGGTGGAAGAGTTCCCTTCTAGTCCCCAGTCTCAGTCCAGTCCTGTTCGGGCATCTGTCCGCCTGCATCACACCCAAGAAGTTTGACTTACCCAGACACTTACTTGCTGCTAGAACGGCAGTCGAACCCCTCGCCCTCTAGGGTCCAAAAGCGGGTCCCCCTTCCTGGAAAAAGATACAAACTCACATCAAGACTTTTTAATTTTCTTTTTAATATTAAATAAAGATTGTTCATTTTAATTTCACTTGTCTGTCTGGTCTCTGGTACGCTCCTCAGGGTGGTCCTGGGTTTGAGGGGTGGGTGCAGTCTGGCTTGGCCCCCCCGACCTGTGACATTAACTCTAAGCATGGTGAGTCCGCTTGAGGCATATGCCTATGCCTAGGCCTCAGCTGGAACCACATTCCAGAAGAGATCAGATGTGCTCATACAGTAGTCACATTCAAATCCAGACTCAAAACACATCTGTTTAGGTGTTAATTATGAAGGTTGTTTAATTAAATAATTTAATTTTGTGTGAATGTTTCTTCATTCAGAGTCAGTGGAGGAGATCACACTCATCAGATTCTCCTGCAGCTTCATCATAGCTGATTCACAAGGATCCAGAGATGGAGAGTTTTCTACTGGATGCAGGTCATTTCAACAAACACTGTTAAATACAGACACACAGACACACAGATTAAATAAACATTTACAGAAAAAAAATATGTTTTGCCTATTTTGCCTTTTTTTTTAACTAACATGAAATATTAAAAAAAAATATTTAAATGAAAGTTTAATGTTTATACTAATATGGTTCCTCTCATCTAAAGGATTAAACTGAATCTGTTCTCTGTTGCAGTTGTAGAGACTGAACGGACAATCATTAATTCTCTTTTATTAAATCATTAACTCGCAAGAATAAAGAGCCTTAACTAACCACATTCCAGCGGCCATGTGGTCAACTGATACGGACTTCTCTTAAACAAACCGGCCTTGATTTACTCCCCCCTGGCGGAAATCGGGCGGGAGAAGCGAAAAACAGATGTTTCCATTGTCTCCTCTCACCACGTGTGCTCAATACACATCCACGCAAACGCACATATGAACACGCACGTACACATGCAGGAAACATGACTTTCCATATATTAAGTTGTTACTAAAACATATCCGATGTGTCAAAATACATGTAGGAGAACTGTAATGTGTAAACTTGTCCTAAGAATGTCATCATGCGTGTAAGAGAATTATAAATGCCTGTACGTATGCGTTAAGAGGTAACTCTGCAGTATTATGTCTGTGACGTGTGATGTTTGATATCGTTACAATCCTCCAAATCTGATCTATCTATTAAGCTGTACATCAATATCGTGAAATGCATAATCACAAGTATATGTTTCTTTTGAAGTAAGCTTAATTTTCTCGCGTGACTCATCCGATGCAAATCACCCTCTGGCGACGCTGTGTCTGGTCGTAGCTCGCCTATTGACACGTTTAGGGTCCGAAATGGTTTACACAAATGGCCATAAAAATTCGGACCTAGGTTTTTCAAACAGATTGCTATCACTTAACACCCATCCCTGCGGAGAGAACGAAGCCAGATGTGTGAAATGAAAAAGCACGCATACACATATCCACGCTCGCACCACGGATACACGTACGCACACACACCTATGTACACGCGCCGAGGCATTCCTCACGGAAAACCCAGAGAAATGGGTGATTCTAAGAGAAATACGATATATTCATGTATTCTGGTATATTCCTTTTGTGTATCATGCCAATTAAGATTGTTAGTTGTGTAGTTAAAACTCTAAGGGCCTGTATAAAGAGCCTAAGAGCATATATTCACTTGTATGTGCGTCAAACACGTCTTTCATGATAGTAAATGAAAGCTCCCGACGTGGTCTAACTAACCATATAAACAAGGTTCCGTTAAAATGTACTCTGCTATGTTTTTCCATCTCTGTAATGTTTCTGACCATATTCATACCTGCCATAAATCCGAAAGTTGGGCGTTCCGACAAGACAAAGGCCACGCAACCACGCCAAATCAAGAAAGGATCCCATTGGAGAAGTCTTTCCAAAGTGGGCGTGGACTCTTCCCGGTAAAAGGCCGTGCAGCAGTTCGTTCGCTGTCTTGCGCTGTGTATCCTGCTCCCAGATGTAACCTTCGTGTGCTTTCTTTTGTTCCTGTTTTTAGTTTGTCTTTGTTTTATTTTGCGTATAGCTAGTCTGTTCTCAGGGTGGTTCTCGTCCTCCGACCGAGTTACCCACGTGTGTTTCGTCAGTCTTCCAGCATCCCGGTGATAAGACTGTCTTTGCGCATACAGAACTGTTTTAAGACGTTTGAATTTCCCGCGAAACATCCACGCTCGGAAGTATCAAAGAAGTCCGCCTTCCATCTCCAGGACGCCGCACGCTCTCTCCTACACAACACCAGGTCTGAATGCAAGTGTTCCATCTAAAATTTAGACGCGTTAAAGTGTGTATCCTGTGGCTGTCTCTGAGGGTCTAATTGTGCTAGCAATTGTGTTTTCCTTATGTTTCTACGTTTCTTTTATTATTTGTTTTAGTTTACTTTGTTTATCTATATCTTTGTTTTACCAGTAGTGTAGTTTTGTTATTAAAAACCTCAGTTATACCTTATTGCCTCTGTTGTTGTTGACCACATAGCAAAGCCTCTTTAATATAAAAGATCCTAAACGCTACAATCTGATATTGTTAAGTGTACTAAACAGTGTCAGTAAAGTTAAGCTAAAATAGGCCACAAGCTATTGATAACTTTCAACCGAACAGCACGGCGGACGTGCTGACTGAGAAAGGGGGTTTCAGTTGCTTTGGTAATTTTAAAGATCAACAGCCATCGGTCTGTGTAGGATGTATATTCCTAATTAATCATAATTCGTTGTGTTTGATTGTTATATACATACCCGAAGCAGACGTGTGCTGTATAACCCCTCGTGGGTTATTTATGTACGTAAGGACTCGGTTCAGACTATATTCGATAATTTGTTGATCATAGATTAATAACTGTTGAATATTCTTCCCCGAAATTAAAATTGACTAAAAAGCTTATGAACCGTTGAGCATTCCTTACACAGTTCAGTCCAGCAGAAGAGCTCAAACCCGGAGTCCAGCTGTGTGTCTATGAAGCCGCCACTAAAGTTTAAAAGTGGAAACACAGTCTGATCTCAGGTATGGGGTGAGGGGTCACAACCTAATGTGGGGCTAGTTGTAACACACTTGTTTTAAATACTTCCACACATGCTAGCATGACGAAACTATGTTATGATAAATGCTTTGTTTGTTACATGTACATACAACATTTCAGCCTTAAATAAATTATAACAAAAGTAAATTTCATACTGAAGTTGATTTTCTATCTCAGTTTAGTGTTTATATACAACGAGACATATATCTCCAATCTGTTATTTAGCAGTTTAGATCTAACCAGCAGAAGACACTATCCGGGTGTAAATCCCAGTTGCACAGGCGTTCTAACACTGCGTTACAATGAGCCCATATTAGAGCGGTTCTTAACGTAACCTCGGTTCCCTGAGATAAGGGAACGAGTATTGTGTCTGCTAAACGCGATGGGGAAAAGTCCTTTTTTTTCAGATTATTGAAGCCTTTTATAATATAACGCAGTGCTACTTCACAGCCATAACAGTTCAGTGATCTACAGTAGAGGCACGCTATTGGCTGGTCAGTGGGAACTGTACAAACCTATGGCGAAGCGGCATAACTGTGTGAACTAATCATAACTAATTCCATGACCCCAGCCTGGGACACTTGGACAAGGCCCCCGAGGGAGGGCTACTGGGGCAATCGAGCCCTAAAAAGGGTTGAGAGATTGGTTGGACCCACTAAGAGTAATGATGGGCTGGGCTCGTTCAGAGGCCAGCTCCAACTATACAGAGAGGATATGTGCCTGTAGCGCAGGGACTGCCAGGTTATAAAATCTGGCAAAGATCGATGGTGAGCACCAGCCAGCTGCCAATAGACATCCCCACTGGACCATGCCCAGGAGGTGGCCATGCCTCTAGTGGAGTGTGCTCTGATGCCGATGGGGCATTGGAGGCTCATTGAAGTGTAAGCTAAAGTGATAGCTATTATCAAGTGGGATAATCTTTGCTTTGTGACCAGAAGCCCTTTGGTGCGGCCGCCAAAGCTTACAAAGAGCTGCTCCGACTGTCTAAACTGTGCAGAGCGCTCTATATATGCTCTTAGGGCACGTACCGGGTAGAGCAGGTGGAATTGTTGCAAAGTGCTCCAAAAAGCACTTTGGGCACACAGCCGTGCCTTGGCTTAAGGACAATTTTAGAGTCGCCTGGTCCAAACTCAAGGCAGGAAGAGCGCTTGAAGGTAGCCTACTTGCTTGACCGATGCTAACGCTTGCAGGAGTGAAGTCTTGAGCGAGAGTGGCTTCAATTTGGCCGACTGTAGCGGCTCGACTCTGAGGACCGTTGATAGGTCCTAGGAGGGTATTGTAGCAGGGCGAGGCGGGTTGAGGAGCTTCAGGAAGCGAACAATCAAGTCACTTCCACCCAGAATCGGCCAGCCACTGGAGCATGGAAAGCTGCAAACCAGCCACCTAGACTTTGAGCGTAGAGGGGGTGCGACCCTCGTCCAGAAGCTCTTGTAGAAATTATAGTACCAGCGGTACTTCGCATAATGCAGGGTCCTGGCTCTGGGCTGAGCACCAGCTGGAGAAGATGGACCACTTAAGGGCATAGAGGCGTCTTGTGGACGGGGCTCTAGCCTCACAAATGGTGCTTAGGACTCTCGCTGGGAGGCCGGTAAGCTCCTGTCGAGGGGCCATACATGGAGGGCCCTTATTTTGGGACAGGGGGTGCCAAATCGTCCTTTTCGCCTGGGGAAAGGAGGCCCGATGGGCCATGGGGCTGCTATCAGCAGCTGAATCAACTTGGGTAACCAAGGTTGGTTCCGCCAGAGAGGGGCCACTAGAAGAACTACGTGTCCGCCCTCCCTAATCCATTTGATGACCTGGAATATTTGGCAGTGAGAGTTGGCTTCTGAGGCTTCTGAGGTCTACCTCTGCCCTCCTGAAAATACTCCAGATCATTTGAACAGTCTGAGGATGAAGGGTCCATTCCCCTGGGGACACATTGTACCGGGACAGCATGTTTATTCCCTGGTTCAGTTTTCCCAGCATGTGCGTTACTCTCAACGAGCGCCAAGAGCTGGATGTCGGTTTGACCTTGCACAGAGCTCCCCACCCCGTATTGGAGGCGTCCTTCCTTTAGACCGTCCCCAAACTTACCCCAGACTCTTAAAAGCTGGGGTCTCTCCAAGGCGCCAGTGCTCTGATGCAGCCGTGGTCCACCTTCACATGCTCGTGATGCAAGGGACGCATTTGTAGCAGACCCAGCGGAAGTACTGCCGATGCGGATGCCATGAGACCTAGCATCCTTTGAAAGGTTCTGAGGGGGGCGACGGACCCCCTACTCTGAAAGAGGTCGCAAGCTGCTGAATAATCTGTGTGTTCTTGGCTGTGTTGATTCCGAGTCCTAGGCATTCACTGATTCTGAGTCCTAGGTATTCGCTGGTTTACTGACAAATCTTATCTGACAAAGTAGAATTGTTAAATTGTTTTAATGAGCCTTTCATATCATCTGGGTTCTTGTTTGATTCTGTTGTCCCTATAGTGTCAGAGCCTGTAAATTAAACCTTTATTACTGCCGACAAAACTTTCAGTTTTAGCTCCTTCTCTGTTGATGATGTTCATAAAGCCCTGAAGCAATTGAGTCCTCGAAAACCTGCGGGCCCTGATTACGTAGAACCTTTCTTTTTTAAATGAGCTGCAGATATCCTAACTGAACCTCTGACTCACCTTTTTAATCTTTCACTGGACACAAACAAAATTCCCAAGGTATGGAAGTCTGCTTATGTTTTACCACTTTTGGAGGTGACCCTACCTTGCCTAATAATTACAGACCCATTTCTAAACTTTCAGCATTGGCCAAAATGTTGGAATATTTGGTTAGTGAACAAGTGAAAGAGTATTTAAATGCTCAGTCAATTTTATCTAAGCATCAATCTGGTTTCAGGAAAAAAACCTACCACTGCTGCTATAAAAGTAATTAATGATATAGTCAAAGCACTTGATGACAAGAAACACTGTGTGTCTCCGTTCATTGATCTGTCCAAAGCATTTGACACTGTTGACCATTGCATCCTAGTTCAGAGACTGATCAGTATAGATATGTCTCAGCATTCTGTGGGCTGGTTTATCTATTTTTAATTCATGATCACCTTTCTTTTAAGCTTCATATACAGAATCTAGTAACAAAGTTGAAATTGAAGCTAGTTTTTTTTTTTTAGGTAACAATTCTTGTTTTACTTTTTTTGCCAGAAAAAGGCTATAGTCAATGCCAAATGTCTCTCTATTATTGATTATGGTGATCTGTTGTATATGAATGCCCCATCAAAGTGTCTTCAGATTTTGGATGCTGTGTTTCATGGAGCTTTAAGATTTATTTAAAATTGCAGACCCCTCACTCATCACTGTACACTTTACTCCACAGTGATTTTGCCTTCTCTGTCAAATCGCCAGCTTATCACCTTTATATCTTTATATATAAGGGCATTATAGGCAGGCTTCCATGTTACATATCTGAATTTCTTTCTTTTACACAGAGTACTTATGGTTTATGGTCCTAGAAAACTATTTCATTGAATGTACCTCAAGCCCGGACAGAGTTGGCCCGGACTTTCATGTTTGTTGCACCTTCTACTTGGAATGACCTACCGAAAACACTTAAACTACAGTGTCTAATTTCCTTAAATTGTTATGTTAAAAATATAGAACATGAGTCCATCCACACGTGCAAATGTTTTAATTAATGGCATTTGTATTTAATTGAAATGCACTTGAGTTGTCTTTGCCTCTTTTGTGTTTGTTTTGTGATTGTGTGATCTAATTTTTCTGCTATCTTGGCCAGGTCTCTCTTGAAAAAGAGATTTTATATCTCAATGAGACAAATCTGGTTAAATAAAGGTAAAAAAAAATAAAAAAATAAAAAAATCCAAATGCCTGAAGAGCACAGACCTGTGGGGATTGTGGCAACTTAATTTTTTTTTATTAATTTCAATTCCATCTCTGACTAGACCAGAACGAGCCAGTCATTGAGGTAGTTGAGGATGCCGGGGGAAAAGTGCTGCATCCATCTACTTCGTAAAAGTGCGTGGGGCCAGAGGCAGTCTGAATGGTAGGACTGTACTGGTAGGCCACCCATTCGAATGCGGATCTCAAAAATGGTCTGTGACGGGGGGGGGGGGCTACTTTTTTCTTTTTTTTTTACATGTTTTCACATGTAAATCAACTACAATTACAATTTTAACAATATTTCAAGTGCAATCTTTCTTTGTAAAAAGCATGCATTTTATCATACTTATTTCAAAGTTAAGGATTCATTAGATTGAATTGGAACAAACACTATAATATCATCTTAGTTGACAATTTAATATACCTACTTTATTTTTGACAAACCATCCAATACTATACATTTAACATATGAGCAGAAATTGGCAAAAAAAGCTTATTTGATGTGACGGTAGTCTATTTTACTGTAAAAACTTTATAATTATCCAAAACTATTAATGAAATCTTGTCTAAACATTATATTTCGTCTGTAACATATAGTTTTTATGATATATTAAAGGAGCATTGTGGAAGTTCTGAAATTTTTAACAACTTTTATTTCAACATATTTCAATCGATTTTTACTCATCTAAGTATAGCTATATAGTTTGGGAAAAGCTAAACTAGTAGATTTGTTCATGTAAAAATAGCATGTTGTAAGTGCCTGTAGTAAACAACAGCGTGCATGTGTGCCGTTCATTCACACAGACATGCGATACATATTTAAACAGTCATTTTGCAGTTTACATACACTATATTGCAATTAGAACAAAGCACTTAAGAATAAAGAAATTACTATTCACAATCCTCAGCTGGATCCGTTGCTCATCGAATTTAAACAGGTAGTTGTCCAGGATTACTGTATATTGCTATTATTATTCCTCACAGGGTAGCAAGACAACGTAAAATACACGAATCTGATTAAACTTGATGTGTTTTATCAACCTGATGTGGGCGTTGACAGGTTTGCATGAATTGCCTCAGATCTTTTGCGTTTGAATAGCGCCGGAGTAGTTATAACCAGACAGCAACTGTCAAAATGATTGATTGACAGGTGGGCGTGGTTATCATTTGATCTTGCCCCGCCCTTCCGGTCCCTCCCCTTCCGGTCCCGCCCCTTGTCCCGCCCCTTCCTGTTACCTTTAACCTAGTTCCCGCCCCTTCCGGTTAAACTTTCTGTCAAAATGATGGATGTGTGACAGTTAGTTTGATCGTTTGAAGTTAGTTTGATACTAGTTACTTTGAAGATGTATTGTCTTTGAAGTTGGTGTTTTGTCACCGCCCCACATTCCTGAGCAGTTTATCTGTAAAAGAATATAAATAAATGTAACTATTCACTGAACCAAGCATTCCAGTTTAAATAAAATGGAGCCAAAAAAAATTTGCAGACAGTTAAAAAATGTATTAGAGAGTTTAAGAAAAAAACATACTGCTTATAAAACAATGCAAAAGTATGAATGATCTCACACTGACTCAAAACTTAGGGAGTGTGTGTGTGTGTGTGTGTGTGTGTGTGTGTGTGTGTGTGTGTGTGTGTGTGTGTGTGTGTGTGTGTGTGTGTGTGTGTGTGTCAAAGCAGGAATTCCCCTCCCTCCGCATTGCTGGAAGTTTATCTCACACAGAAGTTGAAAAAGCATTATGTTCATTTAAATGAAATGGTTATAAAATTTATATTTAATATTTGACACTGACTCAAGTTGAAAATGCTGTTCAATTGAAAGTATATAAAAAAAAAAAAAAAAATCATCTTACTGTTTCACCATGGTTGAAAAAACCCCCCACAAGTGTTTCGCCCTGAAGTCTTTTCTCTGTCACACCAGCGTGTGGCTGGCCTGGTATCTGTTTTTGTGACACGTTCCTGAGCCCATTGAGAAATATCTTACACAACAGTTGAAAAGCATTGTGTTCCTTTAAAAGTGTATAAATTAAAATATATCATATATAAAATAAATAGTTTACTAATTTAACTAAAGTTGAAAAGCATATTGTTCATTTAAAATCTTACTAAATTACTGAAGTTGAAAAGCATTCTGTTCATTTAAAATAAATATTTTACAAATTTACTGTACCAATTATGTTAGATTTAGATAAAAAATAAAATCATCTTACATTTTCACCAGGGTTAAAGTAGTACTATCTGTCACGTGTCTGTCCTGTCTTGTGTTGCACATGGGTGTTTTGTTATGTAGGGCCATGTGTTCCAGTCATTGTTTGATCCCTCCCACTCGTTACCTGATTAGTGTTTGAGTTCTCCCACCTGTCCCCTCTTGATTTGTTCCCTATTTAAGTCTCCTCTTGTTTGCAGTCTTTGTCGGTTCATTGTCATATGTTGCCCGGTTTGGTCTTCGTGTTCTTAGTCGGTGTTTGTTTTGAGAAGTTCAGTTGTGTTTCATTGATTATGTTTTCCCCCTTGTGGGTTTTGCTTTGTATTTTGTTTTCTTTTGTAAATAAATCATCTGTCTGCATTTGAGTTCTCCCTCCCCTTTTGTATCGTGACACTATCACACAGATGTCCATATTGACCATTTAAAGTTCAAAAGAACCCCAGAGTATTTCTCTCTTTCTCTCTCTCTCTCACACCAGCGTTTGACAGTCAGAGGGGTGTGTTCAGTGATCAGAATGAGACTGTGAATGTTTTGCTAAATTTATTTCATAGTGTAGAAGCATTAAAAGTTTGAAATAGATCTTTTTAAAAATATGATTTTAATTAAATTCAATGAATTCATAAAAAACAAATATGCTATATCGATGGTCTCTGGGGAAAAACTTGACTATTTTTTTATTTATCAGGGTGCATGTAAAGAACTTTGCGGCTCTCACAAGTTATCTCACACATTGTGTGAAATGTTTAATAATTCCTCAAGTAGTATCTGTGAGAAAATCCCCACATAGGCCTATCTGTAGTGAGAGAGCAACAATGAAGACTTTTAGAATCTGTGATGCCTCAGGGCGAGCCCCATTGATAGCCTGCTTATAAGCTCCTTCCGATCACCAGCACATCTTCAGAGAAATACGATACTTTACAATAATGTTAGCTTCAGGATATAGGGTGACAGAGCAGATGCGCCTCTGTGCATTGAAGTGTTACAAATTTATCAAATGTTTAGTTTAGATTCCAATACCAATAGTATATCAACTGAGAAAACAGTCTGTACCTTGAATTTAGCATTTAAGATTAGGATGGTGATTATATTCGGCCAATCCAGTTTTTCTATAGTTGTCAGATTACTGAAACTCTTAAATGGCTCTTTCCTGGCAGTTCTGTTCTCTCTATTGTAAGTTAAATGAGTCAAATTATTGAGACTCAAACCCTTTGTCTCTATGATAATGTTAATGTTTAAGCAATCCAGGCTGATGGGATTAGCATCTCAAGGATCCGAATGCTGATGAACTCAAGTAACCAGCTGAATCATTTACATGCATTGTTCAGAATGACTCCTCCTTTAGGTAATCCCGCCCTCTTTGTAAAGTATAAACTAAGAATGTAAAATTATCTTAGTCGGACGAGTTTGGTATGACTGCAGCGACAAGCAATAAAACAACTTCTGCTTGGAAAACTTCCGCCGTCTCCTGGTCTTGAGCTTCTAACTTTTCTACAAGGAAAAACTTTACTACAGATGGTGCCGTGAGCCGGATAGAATTAACTTCACCTAAATCAAGAACTGAATTTCAACAAAGATCAACAAAGCTGAGTGAGTTCTGACTGAGTTCCAGCAACTTCGACCTCAACAAAGCTGAGTGAGTTCTGACTGAGTTCCAGCAACTTCGACCTCAACAAAGCTGACTGAGTTCTGACTGAGTTCCAGAAACTTCGACCTCAACAAAGATCTTAACAAAGAATGAACATTTCTGACTGAAGTTCCAGACGGAATCTTTTCCGTACAAACAACGATTTGGTGAGTTTCACTCTATTCAAAGAACCGCTGAATGACCAGTATAAATCTCTGTGCCGCCAGAGAAAAGAGTTATCAGACAGCTGTAGTGTTTGGTTAACTAAAGTTATCCTTTAAAAGTGTTCTTTTAAAGAGGAAAGTATAGCCTCTACGTTGCTAGAGAAGGGTTATCCTCTAAACTTAGGGAAGATTAACATTATGTTAATATTGTTGTATCCTCTGTTTCACAGAGAAGATTTTAGCATTACGTGCTAGTTATTTTGTTTTGTTTATCCTCTAAAAGTTATAAAAGGTGCAAGATCCATTGCATTTCTTGTCAGAGAAGAGTTAGCGTAACATGCTAATATTTTTTATATCCTTTGCTTTGCCAAAGAAGGTTGACCACAGTTGATTGTGATGTGTTGGTAACAAGGAAGATTTAACAACAGTTTAACTGGGTTAATAAGTGTAGCCTCTGTTTGATCAGAGAAGATTTTAGTGTTTGTGTGATAACAAAGAACATCACAAAATGGTTAGAAGGAATGCTAGGTTGGTTCCAACAAATCAAAAAGGTGGACTAGCTACTCCTTTATGGACAGACAGTGAGTTCAAGTCATTGTTAGGAGAGCACATGGACTCCATAGTGACTGAGTCAGTTAGATTGGATTTGACAAAGAAATTTGGTATTGATCCAGACAAAGTTTGGTCTATTGAAGAATGCAAGAAGGTGTTGGGTGCATGTATCAGAAAGAAAAACATGAAAGGCATAATCTGTTGCCATAGAGAATATAGCTTATCCATTGCACAAGAACAAGTTAGGTGTATTGATAAGTTAAATGAACAGAACAAACAATTGCAGACTCAAGTGTCTTGTTTCAAGACAAAGGTGGGCAATAACAAGGCCTCGACCAAATGTGATTTTGAAGACCAACAGTCAGATGAAAGCTATCCTGATTTACAGTCTTTCTGTAGACTAGAAAACACTAGAAATTCTGGTTTGATAGATAAAGATGTAAATGCAGTTGAAGTGTGTGGAGCAAGACAAAAGGCTAAGAATACAAAAGGGGTTGATACAGGTCCATCTGTAACCCCCATACTGCAGCTACAAGCAGTCAAATTATCTTTAAGTCCTAAAGACATTGAGAGAATCGCTGAAAATTTGCCATCAGTGCAAAGAAATTTTTCTGAGTTTAGGAGAGAATTGTCCAAAAAGATGCGGCTATACGCTATGTCTCTAGCTGAAGTCACCCACCTAATATCACAGATCTTGACTGAGTCAGAATTCAATGAGTTTGAAAATGCTGTTATTTCTGAACTACAACATGCAAGTAAAGATGAATTGAGAGAGGGAGTTTTGAAAATCCTAAAGAACATTGTTGGACCTAAAGTGGATTGGTCAAAGATAACACATTGTGTACAGAAGAAGAATGAAACTGTTTGTGAGTACACAGAGAGATTTTGCCAGGCCGCTGCAGCTTACAGTGGAATATCAGACACATCAGAGAAGGTGTTAGAAGATAATGGCCCTTTGGCTCGCGCATGGTTTCATGGTCTTTTGACAGAGCATAGAAATGCATTGCCTTTCTTAGACGTCACATGGTCCACTAGAACCCTGCAAAGTAACCTAGACAGGTTAGCTACTTGGGAAAGAGACTCGGATGTCAGGGCAAGAGTAAAAATTGCAGCAGCCTCCTTTAAGGTCAACACAGAGAACCAACCGAAACGTAAATGTCCTAAGAAAGAGGGAAGTTGTTATTACTGTGGTAAGCCTGGACATTGGAGAAAATAATGTAGAAAAAACAAAAAGAATGTTAGAGAAGTGAACAATATTACTCAGCTTCTGCTGAACCTGCTTGATGCTCTGAAGCAACCTCTCCCATCATCAGTAACCACGTTAGGCAGCTGTTTTAGGTGTTAATCATTCAGACTGTGAGTGCTTAATTTCCCCAGTAACTTACAACAAAGATGAAAGACTTGTTTTTGTTTAATAGAACAAAAGGAAAGTGACTGTCTCAGTTTTCCTTTGGGGGACAGTGGTTAAGTAAACTCACAGCCTTAAATGTTATTTTACAGCGCCGGCCTTTCATCAGTAATAGTGTTAGGTCAGACTGTAAACGTAAAATGCCCTCATGCAGTGTCAACACTAATTGTTTCATCCTCATGTATGATGTCTGCAAATGATTGAAGTTTTGTTGGAGGATGAAGGAGAAATGAATCACGATTGTGTTCCGCTCACGTACACACCAACAGGGATAGGGTAGGACACACAAATCAGTGAAGAACCCAGGGAAGAACCGGAAATGCAATAGGCAATCGGGGGCAAAACCCTGGGCGAAGACTCCCTCATAGGCCTTCCCCATTCATTTAGTCAATCCTCACTTCACTGTTTCTTTAGGTGTCAAAATAATTAAGAAATAGGGAAAGAAGGAACAACAATAGCAATAGACTCGGAAAAGAACACAACCCTATAGTGTTGAACAAATACTGCTCCTGTCTTTTGTTTTCTGTCTTCCTTTGTGCAGATACCTCTTGATGGCTGACCCAAGACAATATGCACCGACCTCCTCACCGAACCTCTAGAAAACAACGAGACCCACTGCAGAGCCAACTATCCCAAAAGGATAAAGAAAAGAAAAAAAAAATACACAACGCAGAGAGCGACTTACGGAACCTTCAGTTATCCATCATACATGATCAAGATTGTCGTACTACTACTAACCATCAGGAGATCGCACAAAATGTAGACTCCAGAATCCTTGTTTGCTGGAAAGAACGTTGCAGGCCACACCCGTAGATGGCTGCAGTCCATAACTCACTTGTGCACAAACATGGTGGTCTAACAAGTCTTGATCTTTCAGCAAGACCCCAGATGACTGAAGTTAATTCTTCCGTAAGAACTTCACGGACCCTAATTGCGTGTTTTGTTTTCTGTCAGCATGCAATTGCAGAAACATCAACACAGAGCAAGCTATGTGCCTGTAACGATTACAAGTTGCAAGAATGAATTTTTAAGTGTTTTAAATTTGTATATAGTGTGGGAGTTATTTAGAACTCCCAAAGAGGGGATTGAAGTGTTACAAATTTATCAAATGTTTAGTTTAGATTCCAATACCAATAGTATATCAACTGAGAAAACAGTCTGTACCTGGAATTTAGCATTTAAGATTAGGATGGTGATTATATTCGGCCAATCCAGTTTTTCTATAGTTGTCAGATTACTGAAACTCTTAAATGGCTCTTTCCTGGCAGTTCTGTTCTCTCTATTGTAAGTTAAATGAGTCAAATTATTGAGACTCAAACCCTTTGTCTCTATGATAATGTTAATGTTTAAGCAATCCAGGCTGATGGGATTAGCATCTCAAGGATCCGAATGCTGATGAACTCAAGTAACCAGCTGAATCATTTACATGCATTGTTCAGAATGACTCCTCCTTTAGGTAATCCCGCACTCTTTGTAAAGTATAAACTAAGAATGTAAAATTATCTTAGTCAGACGAGTTTGGTATGACTGCAGCGACAAGCAATAAAACAACTTCTGCTTGGAAAACTTCCGTCGTCTCCTGGTCTTGAGCTTCTAACTTTTCTACAAGGAAAAACTTTACTACAGCATCATGTAATGTTAGTCTGCTAACGCCTTTTCAGAGCCAAAGTTTTGTTCGTACTACATTTTTCAAAGCATAATCGTAAAAGTTTAAATATGATCTTTTAAAAATGAAAAGATTGTTTAAATTAAATCTTTACAGTTTTAATACATTCATATCTTTTAGAAGATTACTGTAATGATTTTGTTTTAACGGTGACCTAAAGTAAAATTGTTATTAATATAGCCATAATGATTTTTGTACTGTAACAGCATATTCTACCCCGTACACCTAAACACGACAATCACAGAAAACTGCATTTTTACATTGTTTTTTACATACTGTTTTGCACTCTCACACACTAAGTTTGTTCCATAAAATCAAATAAAGTATATAACTCAATGTATAATGACAAATTTATTCAAACAATTTAACCTTGGTTTTAGCTAAATTAATATATATAAAAATTATATATATATTGTAAGGACTGGGCGGAATGATGGATCATCTGAATAATTAAACGTATTTCTTCTTATAAACTCCGGGACTTGAACAACACACACACACCCACACCCACAAGTGAAGCCCGCTCAGGACAGAGCGTGGTTTCCAGTTACAAGACATTTTATGACCCCTTTGGAATCCCCAGAGAGTGTGATTCTTGCTAAAGAAGAAAGGAATTTCCCCATTAAAGACATTTTAATGAGATATATTTTATATGTTGTTATGTGGGTCTGAGTGCCCAGGGCCTATGAAGATACCGTGAGTGTATTGTAGTTCTAAACGAACGATAAATGCCTGTATTATGCATTTTAATGAATAATCCAGCTAACACTGGCTGAAGTGTCCTGTTACAAGTTTATGACCCAAAAGAATGTGCATGCAGGACCTCTCTGTCCACACGACACACACACATAGGAACTTTCAAGGAATTTCCAGTTAAAAAGACATTTAACAATACATATTTGATATGTTTTATGTGTGTCTGATGGCCTACGTCCGATTGCAAGATCTGGGAATGTTTTGTAGTTTAAAAGGAACCGCAAATGCCTATATTATGTATTTGAGATGTAAACCTGAATTCCTCTCATTGTTACATGTCGTGTTTGAGGTCATTTTAAAACTCTTTGTCTGACGCAGCCAGATATATGTATTGGGTTACCGTAAAAAGTATGATTGCCTGTATAACATCTCTCCTGTTATGTTTAAGAATCTGTGGAAGGGAATGACGAGGTTCTGCCTCTGTCGTAATTTATGTAGATAAAGCTGTCAGACCAAACAAAGACAACTTTCCCGCTCAAGATTTCCTGAACAATGATTGGACAATCCGCTTCAGAGGAGGTGGAAACGTCAGGTTTTCAAAAGGACTGGCCCACCTTCTCTTACGCTCGGACTCTCTTGAACTCTCACCTCGAAAAGATGTAACTCCGTGTGACTCCCTTCGGGGAGCTTTTCTTTTCTGTGTTAGTTAAAGTTTTTGTTTTCTGTATTCGACCCTGTTTACTTCCACGAAGTGAAACGAACTTAGCCGAACTATTTTGGTAATGTGACCTCAAAGACTTTAAACCTCTGTTCAACACGCGCGCCAAGCAGCACCACGTGACGCTTCCACACAAAGGACTCCGTTCACGCACGCGGCCAGAAAGGGCAGTGCAAGAAGGCCGTTCCAGGAACGCAACAATACATGAGAGACCAAGAAACTTTGCAAGTATATTTCTGTATAAAGCTTCTAGGAAGCATTAAGATGATGTTTTTCGTGTTGTTTCAGAGAGGTTACTGTCTGGGTGAATTTGCCAATGCTCTCTCTCTCTCTCTCTCTCTCTCTCTCTCTCTCTCTCTCTCTCTAACACTCACTCACTTTTATACGTGTTTTCATTGTCTAGACTCCCTGCGTGTCTTTGTCATTATAGAGAGACTATATGGGGCGGCATCCATCAAACTGACAGTTTTATTGCCCCCCTATGATTGGTTCCCGCGCTAAGCTCCGCCCCTTCCCACCCCCACAACCCCCACTTCCGGAGAGATCATGTGACCGTGGGAATTCTCCCACGCTAGCTCCGCCCCTTCCCACCCCCACCACCCCCACTTCCGGAGAGATCATGTGACCGTGGGAATTCTCCAACGGTACGGAACCCCTCCCATCCGACCCGGTACGGACCCCCTCCCATCCGACCCGGTTCCGGACTGGACACCTGCTGTACACCTGTTACGGGCATCTGTCTTGTTCAATGTAAAAATGTTCAAAATGATGGAAGAAACATTCAAAACAATACATTTGAATCTTTTTAAGAAGGATGACAGAAAACAGAGATAGGTTTAGTGTTTTTTATTAAAGAAAGGGTTTTCACGTTTACATTTTAAATCTTTTTTACTTTCACACATTTGTAAAAATGGTTAAATAGGATTTTCTCAAATTACATCAAGCAAATAGTTATATTTTCCATCATACATTTAAAAAAGTTGTACTTTTCACATAACACAGTGCTTAAAACCATTAAGACCGTTTATATCATTAAGACCAGTACAGGTATTTACCTTCACACATTATTTTGTAAAATGTTCCATTTTACATAAACCAACTCAAAGGTGTTTTCTTAAAGTTATCTTAATGTTTTAGTATGAAAACATCTAAAACAACGTGTATTAAAATTATATCATGCAAATAGATCTAATTACTATATTTGAAGAAGTATTTTTTTCACAATTACCTAGTCTTTAAAGCCATTAAGACCAGTACAGGTATTTACCTTCACACATTATTTTGTAAAATGTTCCATTTTATATAAACCAGCTGTTTTAAAAGGTGTTTTCTTAAAGTTATCAAAATGTTTTAGTATGAAAACATGTATTTTTTCACAATTACCTAGTGTTTAAAGCCATTAAGACCAGTACAGGTATTTACCTACACACATTATTTTGTAAAATGTTCCATTTTATATAAACCAACTGTTTTAAAAGGTGTTTTCTTAAAGTTATCCAAATGTTTTAGTATGAAAACATCTAAAACAACATGTATTAAAATGATATCAAGCAAATAGTTCTATTTTCTAACATATATTTGAAGAAAAGTTGTACTTTTCACATAACACATAGTGCTTAAAACTATTAAAACAATTTATATCATTAAGATGCAGTACAAGTATTTACCATCACACATTATTTTGTAAAATGTTAAGAGAGTTAAAAGTTTTTTTTTTTTTTATTACAAAAAGATAAAAGTGTGTTTTTAGCGGTGTCCATACACTTGTAAAATGTTAAAAACGTTTAGACATAAAATTAAATTATTAATAAATTAAAAAATACAATTCAATAATTAAATAAATAAATGTTTTAAATTGTGTTTTCTTAAAGTTATCAGAATGTTTTAACATTAAAAACATCTAAAACAGCTTGTGTTAAAATTATATCAAGTAAATAGTTATGTTTTAGCATTAAAAACATCTAAAACAGCTTGTGTTAAAATGATATCAAGTAAATAGTTATGTTTTCTAACATATTTGAAGAAAAGTAGTACTTTTCACAATTACACATTGTTTAAAAGTATTAAAATGTTGTATAAAGTTAAAATACACACATCTTTAGCGTTTTTACACATTTTGTAAAATGTTAAAATGCATTTTCTAAAATGAAAACATCAAACAAATATTAAAGCATATCAAAACGTTATGTTAAAAATCACAATATTAAAAATACATACATTTAAAAAACTGACTTACGTTTTTTACATCCACGTTTTGTTGAAAGAGAACCAAAACTCTTATTATCCGTCTCCAAAGATTTATCCTGCAATAAAGATATATCCGCCAGCTGCGGTTTATCCTATTAATCCATCTCCAAAAGGTATAAATCCAACATCAACATGTAATCCAAAGATATATCCGACATCAGTTGGTTATCCAAAGGTATTAATCCATCTCCAAAAGGTATATCAAATTCCAAAACTTAGAGATTTTAATTCCAAAAGTCCTCGTGAGGAGCTCCGCGAAACGTGTCCACGCTCTTACACCCAAAAAGTTAAAATGGCATACCTGAGGTCCAGGCACCAGTCAGACCTAGACTCAGGGCCGGATTATCCATAGACGGGATTGGGCGAGTGCCCTGGGGCACCAGCCAATAGGGGGGCACCAAATGATTAAGAGAATGACTAAACCTTTAAAATAGTTTTCATGTTTTGTGTATATATTATTTTGCTGGAAGAGATACAGATATAAAATTAACAATTAATGATAACATTTATACAGAGAGAATATAAAATATGCATATAAAGAATTGCTATTGGGTCAGGTCACAGTGTAGCCTATTTCTTCGAAATGAAGAAAAGACAGAGACATCGATCGGCATCATCAGCAGAAAAGCCACTAGCAGCGACAAATGCCTCAACCGATACTCAAGCAGCTGCTAATGTTGTGAGCAAAGGCGGTAGCCTAACACAAAGTCTAGAAAAAGTTGTTCTGCTAAAGGTAAGGCTTATATACCATTATTTCTGGGCAAATAGGCTACTGTGATGCTGTTGTCGATTTGAAATTTGGAACGGTTCTCTTACGAGAGGTTCTCTCGTATTGCGTAAGCTAGCTTACGCTACGGGAAAGATTCATCTTTTCTGAGAAATTGAAGCCAAAAAATTATCCTATAATTTTGTATCCATTGTCAACGCAGTTCAACTGCAGCAGAGCATGAGCGGGCTAACTAGCAGCTCATTGGCTCGCTCACAGGGAACTGCTTAAGCCTATGAGGAGACGCGATTGAACTCTCGTCCAATGAGAGTCGACATGCTCTCTTGCGTCATAGCCCGCCGAAGCGGGCGTGGTCAGAGAGTATAAATAATGGCGTCGTAGGCTGAAACTCTGATTTTCATCTCTTCAGCGAGGCTACACGCATCTGCTGATCTTGAGAGAAGCCGCCGTCGTCGACAAGGCAACTTAGCGAGCATCTAGGAGACTGAAGAAGCCGGCCGTCTTCGCCACCTTCAGCCGTCCTGCAAGCTACCGCCATCCGACGGAATATATCCTTTTTTCTCTCTTGCATATTTACTGTATCCTTATTCTAAAAGAGCCGAGCGTCTTTTTCAAGATGTCTCGTACCATTTCCTGCGGTTCTTGCCGCACTCCCCTCGAGACTGGAGACCGCCATGTCATCTGCGCTCTCTGTCTCGGATTGGAGCACGCCGAGCTCACCCTCGCTGATGGCGGCTGCGAGCTCTGCGAGAGTATGCCGCTGTCGACCCTGCGGGCTCGACTTCAGGCCGTAAAAGAAGCTTCCGCGCCGCCTCTGACTTCGCCGCGGAAGAAGAAACGCCGCTCACAGAGGCCGCCGGAACCCCAGCTTGAAGCGTTCATTCCGCCGGAGCCCGTCGCCTCCCGCTCTCCATCTCCGCCGCTACCGGACATACAGCTGCCGCCGAGTGGCCGCTCTGTTGCCTCCGAGGCATTGCACTCCATGTCTGTTTTACAGATTCTACAGGGTGACATACTCCGCGAATGGGATGAGAACGGAAGAGATCCCCCTAAAGTCGCGGATTTGAGGAGCGCCACGGACCTCGCCCTTCGCGCTACAAAATCTGCCGCTCAAGCCCTGGGAAAATGCATGGCCGCCATTTTTGTGTCTGAAAGACATTTGTGGCTCACACTCGCCGACATGGGAGATTCTGAGCGCGCCGCTTTTCTAAATGCCCCGCTCTCTCCATCCGGCCTCTTCGGATCTGCCGTCACAGGTATTGTTGACCGTTTCTCCGAAGTTCAGAAAGCTTCCCAGGCCATGAACCTCTTCCTGCCTCGTCGCGCTAGCTCCTCTGCAGGCCGCTCACGTGACCAGCCTCCTGCACGAGCCCCACCTCAGCGCCCAGCTCAGCACAGCCAGACTTCGCAGCGACGCCAGGGCGGCCGCCCTCGCTCTCGCTCTGACAGATAAATAAATCTCAAAAAGAGCAAAAAGACACCTTGTGTAATAAATGTGCCCACAACACTGTGTTCACTCATACACAAAAGCACGTCTGTTCCCGTGTCCCACACAGAGCACACTCTCATAAAGCGGCCCCAATCCGCTCGAGTTTCAGAGTACATAAAAGCGCCCACGAACCCGTGCGCGCTTCCCCCCTCTGTTCACTCTGTTACACGGCCCATAAACTCCTCTCTGAGTGTAAGTCCCGTTGTTATAAGCAATATGAGCGCGCGCACACAGCCCGCCATGTGCAGCGACGAGGACCGGGTAGCCATTCACCCCCTAGCATTGCGCTGCAAAGCGTGGGAAGCTATTACGGGAATTTCCCAGTGGGTGCTAAACACAATAAGGCTGGGCTATCGCTTACAGTTTCGCCGCCGCCCTCCAAGTTTTCGAGCGCGGCTAGAAACTACTGTGAACCTAGAAGCGGCGACGCTGCTCCGTTCAGAGATAGCAAAACTATTGTGCAAAAGGGCTATAGAGAGAGTGCCTCTGTCTATGAGCGAGTCGGGGTTTTACAGCCGCTATTTTCTTGTTCCCAAGAAAGACGGCGGCCTCAGACCAATATTAGACCTCAGAGTGCTGAACAAAGCTCTCATGAAGAGACCGTTCAAAATGCTCACTATCAGAAAACTCCTCGCGCACGTGCGCCAGGGGGACTGGTTCATTTCACTAGATCTGAAAGATGCTTATTTTCAGATTCAGATAAATCCCCTTCACAGGCCATTCTTACGTTTCGCCTTCGAAGGCCAGGTTTATCAATACACAGTCCTTCCGTTCGGCCTATCCTTAGCACCTCGTACGTTCACGAAGTGCATGGATGCGGCGCTCGCCCCCCTGCGGAGTCAGGGGCTGCGAATACTGAACTATTTGGACGACTGGCTGATTTTGGCACAATCACAGAGGGAGATACTGTCTCATCGTACAGTTCTCCTCGACCATCTGAAAGCTTTGGGCCTCTCTGTCAACTGGACAAAGAGCGCACTTCAACCCAGTCAGACTATTTCCTTCTTGGGTATAGAGCTAGACTCGGTCACGATGACGGCTCGTCTGTCAACACAGCGCGCGTGCCGTGTTCAGCGTCTCGCCGCATCTTTTCAGATGAACAGACTCACACCTCTGAAAACTTTTCAGAAGGCGTTGGGCTATATGGCCTCAGCCTCCGCGGTGCTCCAACTGGGGTTACTGCGCATGCGCCCGCTTCAGCTCTGGTTGAAGAGCCGTGTGTCTCACCGTGCGTGGACCACGGGCTGCCAGCTGATAAAGGTAACGCAGACCTGTATTATAGCTCTGCAACCATGGACCGTGACAGAATGGTTTCAGCGGGGCGTTTCCATGGGGACTTGTTCTCGCCGAAAAGTCATCTCGACAGACGCATCCAACACGGGTTGGGGTGCGGTCTGCGAGGGCTCACCGGCCTTCGGCCCCTGGTCAGCTCAAGAGAGCCTCCATCACATAAACTGTTTGGAGATGTTAGCGGTCGAGAACGCGCTAACGCGTTTTTTCCCGCGCGTTCACGGTCACCACGTGCTGATCCGTTCGGACAATATAGCCGTGGTCTCCTACCTAAACCGTCAGGGCGGAGTCAGATCCAGAAATCTTTTCAGACTGACAGAACGCATATTAGTTTGGTCACAGTGTCACCTGCTATCGCTCAGAGCGACGCATGTGCCGGGCCATCTGAACGACGGTCCAGACAGTCTGTCCAGGAACCCCATTCCCCCCGGGGAATGGTCCCTGCACACTCTTACAGTCCAAAAGCTGTGGCGAATATTCGGCAGAGCAGAGGTGGACCTCTTCGCCTCAGAAGAGAACACCCAGTGCCCAATATTTTTCTCGAAGAGCGACGACGCGCTAGCCCAGACCTGGCCCAGCCGCCCGCTTTATGCATTCCCTCCGGTTTCTCTGCTACCACAGGTGCTTCAGAGAATCAGGGAAACACGCCACTCGGTGCTCCTCATAGCCCCGCGTTGGGAGGGTCAGACTTGGTTTCCGGAGCTCACTCAGCTGTCACAGACAGCCCCGTGGCCCATTCCAGTCAGAGCAGATCTCCTCTCTCAAGCTCGCGGCATGATCTGGCACCCCCACCCAGAGCGCTGGGCGCTACACGCGTGGGTGATCAACAACTACCCGTTGCTTTGCCAGAGGGAGTGTTAAACACAATCATGCAGGCTAGAGCGGCCTCTACGAGAAGGCTCTATGCGTCTAAATGGTCTGTGTTCTCAAAATGGTGCACCGACAGAAATTTGGACCCACGGTCATGCGAGGTTCCTTCCTTGCTAAGTTTTCTCCAAGAGATGCTGGACAAGGGCAGGTCCCCGTCCACTCTCAAGGTGTATGTGGCAGCCGTCGCAGCGTTCGTTGAACCCCGGCGCGGCCAGTCACTGGGCAAAGACGGTTTGGTCATCCGCTTCCTCAGGGGAGCTAGAAGGATGAACCCCTCACGCCCCCCTTCGGTGCCGATTTGGGATCTTTCCATAGTTCTCGAAGCTATGAAAGCCCCCCCATTCGAACCACTAAACACCGTGGACCTCAAATACCTCTCGTTCAAAGCCGTTTTTCTGCTTGCGCTCGCATCAGTAAAACGTGTGGGAGACCTTCACGCGCTGTCAACTAGCGCTTCCTGTCTTGAGTTTGGGCCCAATGACTCCTTAGTCGTTCTCAAACCTAGACATGGTTATGTCCCAAAAGCGATTGGTACCCCGTTCAGGGCACAAGTTATTTCCTTATCGGCTCTGCCTGCATCCGATAACGAATCTGACTCTAATCTCCTGTGTCCGGTCAGGGCCCTGAGATTATACGTTTCCCGCACTGCTCCGGTCAGACGATCTGAGCAGCTGTTTGTTTCGTTCGGTGGGCGCACCAAAGGGTTGGCCGCCTCGAAACAGACACTATCCAGATGGATAGTTGATGCCATTGCAGCCGCATACGCGTCGAAAGACCTGCCATGCCCTCTGGGCATCAGGGCTCATTCCACTAGAGGCATGGCCTCATCGTGGGCATGGTCCAGCGGAATTTCCATTCACGACATTTGTGTGGCAGCAGGATGGTCTTCCCCTTCCACCTTTGTCAGATTTTACAATCTCGAAGTTCCCGCCTTGCAGGCTAAACTACTAGCTATCTAGTATGTTACAGATTCTCTGGTGAGCTGCACTAAAAAGAGTTATTCACACAGACCGGTTCCCGCTCTGTCTCTCTTATCAAGTGCTTAGTACTACACAATCACCGGCCCGCTCTGCTGGCCCTGTCTCATGTACATATGTTCATTCCCACTATCAAGGGTTCCCCCGGGTCTCCCCTGGGACTCGTAAGTGGATTCATGCAGCTCTACAAAAGACTCTTGAGGAGAAACGGAGAAAGATACAACATTTGGAAGCAGTGAAAGGTCTAAATGCAGCACGAGCAAGAATGCAGGTGTATGATCAAGAGACGGCCATAGAAGAAGATCAAAAAGATTTACTGAAAATGTCTCCTGTTTCACAAGCTGTGACCTCCTCCTCAAATGAAAGTACAGCAGAGCTTGTGAAGGTGCTGGTAGGTGCTTTAAGTGCAAACAGAATTCCACTTCCTGAACCATCCGTATTCAGTGGGGATCCATTGAAATACAATAACTGGAAACTCTCCTTTGAAACACTGATCGACCAGAAGAGCATCCAAGACAAGGAGAAGATATACTACCTCCGTAGGTATGTGAGTGGACAAGCTAAGAAAGCGCTTGATGGATATTTCCTACTCGGAACTGAATCTGCCTATGTTGCTGCATGGGAGATTTTAGAAGAGCGATATGGAAACCCATTTACGATTGCAAAATCATACAGAGACAAGCTTCAGGCATGGCCAAAGATGGGATCTAGGGACAGCTTTGAGCTTCGAGAGTTTGTTGATTTTCTCCGTAGTTGTGAGGCTGCTATGGTCCATATCAAGGCTTTGGAAATCTTGAATGACTGTAATGAAAACAGGAAGATTCTTTCAAAGCTACCTGATTGGCTAGCAGTGAGATGGAACCGGAAGGTTATCGACATAGAAGAGGAGAGTAATCAATTTCCTACTTTCAGTCAATTTGTTAAGTTTCTGACAAGAGAGGTGAAAATTGCCTGTAATCCTGTCACGTCATTACAAGCACTTAAACTAGGTGAGGTTGAGAAGCCAAACTTTCCAAAACGTCAAAGCTTTGGAGCAAAAACACTGACCACATGTTCCAATGAAAAGTCTGTCATAACATGCATTTTCTGCCAGAAGATTGGGCATACTTTGCACAAATGCAGGAAGCTCATGGAGAAAGCAGTTTCAGACAGAATTAAGTTTGTTCAAGCTGAAAAGCTATGCTTTGGTTGTCTCAAGTCTGGTCACTTCTCAAAGAACTGCAACAGTAGGAGTGTTTGCGACATGTGTCATAAGATGCATCCAACCTGTCTTCACGACGAGCGAACCAAAGAAAACCAAAAACTACTACAAGAAAAAACAAGAACAAGTCAAGAAAGGTACCAAGAAAGACCTCAATCTAAACAACATAAAGAAACAACAACAGCTGTTACTTCAAATAGAGTAATACTTGATGAAGCTAACGCACAAACAGCAGCGATTATTCCTGTCTGGATTTCATCCATAACTCAACCAACACAAGAAGTTCTTGTATATGCTCTGTTGGATTCTCAAAGCGACACAACATTCATTTTAAGTGAAGTAGCTGAAGCATTGGAAGCAAGCAAAGAACAAGTTAAGCTGAAGCTCTCTACTATGACATCAAGAACCACAGTGGTAAGCTCTCAAAGAATAAAGAACCTACAAGTCCGAGGCTTTTATTCTAGTAAAAGGATCTCTTTACCACCTGTCTACACTCGAGAGTTCATTCCAGCGAACAGAACTCACATACCAACTAATGAAACTGCAAAAGCTTGGCCCCATCTAGAACACCTCCAAGAAGAGATAGCACATCTGCAGGATTGCGAAGTAGGTCTGCTCATTGGGTACAACTGCTCACAAGCCCTACTTCCAAGAGAAGTAGTTTCTGGCCAAGAATATCAGCCTTATGCACAGCGTACGGACCTTGGATGGAGCATTGTTGGTAACTGGAATCCCTATGTAGACTATGGCGAGGCTATCGGAATCATAGTAGTAAGGCAAGTGATACCAGAAATGGAATCTTCTGTGAATCTCAAAACTGAATTACATTATGTGAGTTGAATTAAAGTTAAAGAAATTACTCCTACAGAGATAATAAAGGTTCTTGAATCAGACTTCTCAGAAAAAGCTGGAGAAGATGATCCTGTGTCCCAAGAGGATCTCAAGTTCTTGTCAATTTTGAGAGAAAACCTCACACAAAAGAACAATGGTCACTTTGAAATGCCATTGCCATTCAAAAGGGAAAAACCAAAACTTCCTAATAACAAGACTTGTGCTATACATCGTCTGAAATGTCTTGAAAAGAGATTAAAGAAAGATCAGAGTTACTATGAAGACTATGTAAAATTCATGGATGAAGTCATTTCACGTGGCGATGCAGAGAAGGTGCCTGAGAAAGAAATTGACAACAGTCCAGTTTGGTATATTCCACATCATGGAGTTTATCATCCACAGAAACCAGGGAAAATACGTGTAGTATTTGACTGTTCTGCCAAGTTTCAGGAGACATCCCTCAATGACCATCTGCTCACTGGTCCTGACCTTACCAATACATTGGTAGGTGTCCTATGCCGCTTTCGTAAAGGTTCTATCGCAGTCATGTGTGACATTGAAAGAATGTTCCACCAGTTTCACGTGAAAAAGGAGGATCAAGATTACCTGCGATTTCTGTGGTGGGAGAATGGCGACCTGGAAATCACACCATCAATCTACAGAATGAAGGTCCACTTGTTTGGAGCTGCCTCGTCTCCTGGTTGTTCCAACTTTGGCCTGAAACATCTGGCAACACAAGGGCATGGTCAATACAGTGAAGACACCATACGCTTCATTCAAAGAAATTTCTATGTAGACGATGGTCTGACAAGTGTTCAAACTGAGATAGAAGCTATCCAGCTTATCAAAGAATCAAGAGAACTTTGTTCCACTGGCAGGTTAAGACTCCACAAGTTTGTTTCTAACAGTGAGAGTGTGATGGCAACCATCCCAGAAGAAGAACGCGGCACAGTCAAAGATCTGGATATGGCTTTGAGTTTACCTCAAATGGAGAGAGCTCTTGGAGTGGAGTGGTGCATTACATCTGACTCATTCAAATTCAGAGTACAAGTAAAACCCAATCCACTAACAAGAAGAGGTGTGCTTTCTACCGTAGCCTCTATGTATGACCCTCTGGGGTTCATGGCACCGTTTGTTCTTTTGGGGAAACAAATACTCCAGCAAATGTGCAGAGAGAAGGTCGGCTGGGATGAGGAAGTTCCAGAGAACTTAAGACCTAAGTGGGAGTCCTGGATTAGAGACTTGCCAAATTTAGCTGAAATGGAAATCAAGAGAGGTTTCTTACCTTCAAGTTTCGGCAAGGCCAAAATGTATGAGCTCCACCATTTTGCGGATGCAAGTGTCTCTGGATATGGTGAATGTACTTACCTGCGAGCAATTAATGAGTCTGACAACGTTCATTGCTGTTTAGTAATGGGAAAGTCAAGAGTTTCACCAAGTAAAGTTACAACCATCCCGAGACTGGAACTCTCAGCAGCGGTTGTTGCAGTTCAAACCAGCAACATGATTCGAAATGAACTAAAAATCCAAGATCTAAAGGAGTTCTTTTGGACGGATTCTACAGTTGTTCTAAGCTACATAAACAACGATGCTAGACGGTTTCACGTGTTCGTAGCCAATCGTATACAGAGAATCAAGTCCAGTACAAAGCCTGAACAATGGGCTTATGTTGCCTCTGAGGAAAATCCTGCAGATCACGCCTCTCGAGGTTTGACAGCAGAGCAACTTAAGACCTCAAATTGGTTCACAGGACCACAGTTTCTTTGGAAAAAGGAAATACCTGTAAGAGAATGCAAGGTGAGAGAAATTGAGGCAGATGATCCTGAACTTTGCAAGGCTCTTGTGTGTAACACTAAGGCGAAGGAGAGCAGATCATTACTGCATCGCCTACAGAAATTCTCTGATTGGTCAAGAGGAGTTAGGGCAGTTGCTAGACTGAAACGAAAAATCAAAGAATTCAAAGGCGTGAAGCAAAGAACCAATGAAAGTACAAGCCTAGAAGAAAGGAAAGAAGCAGAACTTGTCATCATCAAGCTTGTTCAAAAGGAAGCATTCTCAGATGAGATAAGGAGCTTGAAGCTAAAGAAAGAAATTGCCAAGACCAAAGATAGTAGGCTGTACAAGTTAAATCCATTCTTAGATGAAGAAGGTATCCTAAGGGTTGGAGGACGCCTAAGTCAAGCCACGTTACACCCACACATTAAGCATCCCGCAATACTCCCAAAGAACAGTCACATGTCAGCTTTACTTACTAAGCACTTTCACGAAAAGGTACATCATCAAGGCCGTGGAATGACATTAAACGAACTGAGAGCTAATGGATGGTGGATCCTTGGGTGCAGCAGTGTAGTCTCATCACACATCTTCAAATGTGTCAAATGCAGAAAGTATAGAAGACCTGCAGAAGAACAAAAAATGGGTGACTTACCGCAAGATAGAATGGAATCATCTCCACCATTCACTTACGCAGGTATTGACTGCTTTGGTCCAATATATGTCAAAGAAGGAAGGAAGGAACTCAAAAGATATGGTCTTTTACTCACTTGTCTATGTTCAAGGGCAATACACGTAGAGATGATTGATGACATGACAACTGACTCATTTATCAACGCTTTAAGAGCATTCATTGCCATAAGAGGAAATGTTCGTCTACTGAGATGTGACCAAGGAACCAATTTTGTTGGAGCAAGGAGAGAGTTTGCAGAACTCATGAAAGGAATGGATCAAGAAAGAGTGAAGGCTCTAGGATGTGAATTTCTTATGAATCCCCCAGCAGCAAGTCATATGGGTGGTGTCTGGGAGAGACAAATAAGAACCATAAGAAGTGTTCTTACTGCTATTCTTGACAAGTCAGCGCAAAGGCTTGACAGTACCTCTCTAAGGACATTCCTGTACGAGGTTATGGCCATCGTTAACAGCAGACCACTCACCACTGAACATTTGAATGACCCATCTGGACCTGAACCTTTAACTCCGAACCATATCCTTACAATGAAGTCCACAATCATTCTGCCCCCACCTGGACAATTTACAAGAGAAGATCTGTATCTTCGAAAGAGGTGGCGTAGAGTACAGTATTTGGCTAATGAATTCTGGACTCGATGGAAGAAAGAATATCTTTTGAACTTACAGCCAAGACAAAGGTGGCACAAGAACAGAAGGAACGTAAAGATCAATGACATTGTCCTCTTACAAGATGATCTGACATCACGGAACAAATGGAAGCTGGCCAGAATCACAGAAGTCTACCCAGGATCAGATGGTAGGGTGAGAAAATTAAGATTGCTAGTCAGTGACACCACATTTGACAAAAAAGGGAAACCCACAACTAGAACTGTGTTCCTTGAAAGGCCTGTACAGAAGGTTGTTACTCTGCTTGAGTCAGATTAAGGGGTATAATGCTTTCTTGAAGTTATAGCCTAATTGGTTAATAAAATAACTTTTTCATTGAAAAGTTGAAGTGGATACTAGCAACCATTGTGTTTAGAGAAATCCCACATTAAAGTTTGTGTGATTTGGTGGGAGTGTAAATGCTGCAATTATATTGTTGATATAATTTGTTTTTCTATATTAACTTTCATAATTTAGAATTGAATTGTTTGTCATTTATACATTTATACATTATTTATTTTATTATAAGTTGCAGTACCTTTATTTTGAAGGATTGGATCAAGTTTATGCGCAAATGCGGATTTCACGTCAGATTCATGCGGCTCAACTTCAGAGGTTCATGCAAGCAAGCGGCAAGCACATACTTTAAGTATTCTCAGATAAAGCTTTATTGTTACGAAGGACGTTTGTGAGGAAGATTCAAGACTATTTCCCTTTCTCGCAGCATGCAGCCAACGAGGTATTTTGTTTTATTTCTCTGTATTTTGTGTCAGTGAAATGCCATTACATCTGTTGCACGCGCTATTGTGCATAGCTTTCGCTTTGTCAAGCTGATGTCATTTCTGTATTTTTTCTGTTTATACTGTTTAGTTTTCACGGTGGATTTGGAGAAAAGTCTTCAATTAAACCAGTAGCAAGATAACCACTTGTGTCTGCGTATGCTTTGGAGGAGGGATTTACAAAATCAGTCTCTAAAATTCACAAGTTGGACCGTCTGACAGTGGGGATTATAAGAAACACGAAACCTGCACGAGACCACGGCACGGATTTCGTGTGTTGTTTAACAACGGGGACAAGATACATACTTCTTGTTCTTGCGGATCATCAATAAACAACCTGAGGATTATGCCATATCATTTACCAGCCCAATTGCAGTGATTTTGGAAAGGGCGCTCGTGGCCTATTTCTGAGGATTTACTGTGTTGGAATATATTTTTTTCTAAAATCACTTGGCTTTTTTAAACGGTAGCCTGCGAACGCATTTGGATCTGTTAAGGGATACGCACCATAGGATTACCGTCTGCAGCGAACTCACAGAAAAGCATCGATTGGCTGAATACATTTTGTGATTATTTATCCTTTTCTATGTAAAGTATACTTTTGAATTGCCAGTGTATAAAATGTGCAATATAAATAAACTTGCCATGCATTGCTTTGCCTATGTCACAGGAGAACTTATATTTATTTTACAACTCTACGCTCTAACAGGGTAGATTTGCCACACACACACGCACACACACGAAATGACGTGCTTTTAACTTTTAAAAAGTGAAGCGTTGTGTATTGGGTAACGGATCAACTCTTTAAAGAAGGGCTTTGTTTTCCACATACAATTAAAAACTTTTAAAAACAATGTAGGCTAGGCTATGTATAAAGTTAAAATGCAATGGCTTAGTATTCGTACATTTTACAACGTTATCTGAAGAAAGTTAGAATGTGGTCCTTCACATAGGCTACAGATTTAAAACCGTTCAAAACAACATCCCAATGTACATTCATTTAAAACAAGTTTTAAAAATAAAATAAAAAAGAATACATCAAACAAAAGCACGAGTTCTCTAACATTACAATAGGCCTATGCTACTAAAGTTTAGTTTTAAGTTCCGTATGATAGGCCTACATCACTCATCGACGGTAGAAATTCCATGATGCAGCCTATTAGATCAGTGTGAAGCCGAGTCTCCGCCCACCTAACACTAGATTTATTTATAATTAGGCCTACACTAAATAACATTTATAAAAATAATAGTTGTTTAAAAAAAATAATAATTCACTATCTTACTGATTTATTCACTCTTCGATAGGATAATCCACCTCACCCAATGGAGAAATCTGATCATTGTTTGAGAATGCGTTTTTGGAGTAAAAAATATGCATCCGTTCAAAACTTTTAAAAAAGTGAAATGTAAGCGGTAGGCAAACAGGCATGCTACACTTTCACATACAACTTTAAAAACTTTTTAAATGATACGGACCTTTAAAATACAAAGGTTTATAGGCTAGTATCTAAAACGTTATTAGGCCTATCAGAACCATTTAAAACAGGTTAGAATGTTTTCCTTCACATAACCTACAGATTTTAAAACCAGTTAAAATCAAAAAGTCAACGTTAAATCTTTTAAAACAAGTTATAGAATGTCTTTCACGAACAACTTTTAAAGATAGGTGTGAGAAATGTTTTTCTATATCTCAGCTCTGTCCAGAGTTAATGCATGGTCGACACATTCTTTTGTCTGTATGTAAGTCAAACATCTGTTTCATATTAGAGAAGGAGTGAGAGCTCACCCTCCCTCTTTGGTTTCTGTGTATGCATTGTATTTTGTGTCCTATGTAATGTGTCTATTATAGAATCCTTCTGGAGCCCAAGGAACTAGAGGAAATCTAACCGGATATTGACCAAATATAGGATTATTATATAAATATTATATAACGTATATATGATCTGTATGAAGTCATGTATGTTTCTATTGGTTAGATGTATGTTACTCCTCTGGATATTTCACTATATATTATGGGACCCCGAAAGTGAAGTTAAGCTATCTTTCTGGCTTCACCAACGCGTTGGGTTTATGACTTTATTCATTCACAACTCAATAAAGGGACGGAGAGAAAAAGGCACTTCTTGTTCGGAAATCTTTTCATTTCTGACAATTGGGGGCTCGTCCCGGGATACTCCAGGTAAGAAGAGCTTTTTTGATAAAGATCTTCCTATCTGCTGAGATATATTGATGCGTGCCGTATAGGTTGCCAGATTTGGTGACAATCCTCGTGTTTTAATTAATGCGGGAAGACCGACAAAGGAGACATGATCAGTCTGTCTTTGTGGTACCTCGTAAGTTTGATAACTGCGGGAAGGGTATCCTCGTGTTTCTAATAGCCTAGAGATACGGGAAGAACACAAAAGAGATCTAAGCTTCCTCTTTTGCTGTTATGTTGTGGTGTACCTCGTGTATTAATGCGGGACGAACGTAAGAAAAAGTGATCAATTTTCTTCGTTTTTTTTGTGATATCCTTACTTTTGTAAGAAGGAAATATTTTCGCGGAATATTTCATAAAACTCCGTCGTTCTTTTGGGTTTGTGAATGAATAGATGCATAGTTTATTTTGATTTTTCCTTTTTTTTCTTTTTTTTTTTCTCTTCTTCTTGTCTCTTTGTTTCCTTGACTAAAATACTTTACTAACAATTGAAACTGCAGCATTTTTCCACTTTGTTTTCTATTTTGATTATCTGAAATTAGTTTATTCTGAATTAGAGGAGAAATTTTTGTGTGGCTTAAAATGGGAAATAAAATAAGTCCGCCGTTAATTGATGAAACTCCTAAAGATTTTATGATTCGGAATGATCAAGCCTTTTTTACTGAACCGTATCTATCAAATCTAGCTGGCTGGTCCGCTGATAAAACACAGCTGGATCCGTTCCCGCGTGATGGTTCTTTTAAAGACTCTGACATGTCTTCATCTAAAGACATGATTTTTGGAAATTGGGGAGATCCGGCTTGGGATTTTGATTATATGAAACGATCCTATAAAACTTGGGAAACGATGAAAAAATACTGGGATCGCGGACCGGAGATAAATAAAAATGTAGAGGTAAATAAAGATCGGAGACTTTCTCCCTCTCCAGCTGCACAGTCTGTGAGAAGAGAAACGGTGCCTGCTATCTCTGCCTCAGTCTCACAGCCTGAGACAGCAGCACACTCGGATACACAGAGTGAGATGGAAAAAAGTTTCTCTCACACTGCAGTAGTCAGCGTCCCCCACCCTCCTAGATATGAGTCTATTCAGACTTCTGCGGTGTCTAAACCAGTAAAAAATAAATTATATCCTGATTTAAAGACAGCGACAACATTTCCTTTCGTGGAAACGTCAGATGGATTCAAGGTACACCCACTGCCCCTCGCCGACGTTGTAGCTATTTCGAAAGAACTGCCAGACCCGACTAAAACACCTCATCAGTATGTTTCGGTTTTGAAGCGATTGACAGCGTACAGTCAATTAACAGGGCGTGATTACCGTTTCATATTAACTAAAACGCTCCCAGCTGAAATTACGGAGGATGAATTAATTGAGGAAATTGATCTGTTAAACCCAATTTATGATGCGCCGCCGGCTCGTATTTTTATCAAAAGTACTAGCGCAGAGCCCGTTGACTTGTCTAAACATTTCCGTGGCGTCAGGGTTGTCGATGATGACGATGAAGATTCTGATGTTGATTGGGTTTGGGCCAATTCGGGTAAACTTAAACTTTTTTTCAAACAATTGACGGCATTCCTGCTTAAGATATCTTCAGCTAAACAAGACATTTCGCATGCTGCTAATACAAAGCAGAGAGCTGGCGAGAGTCCTGTTGCTTTTTTCAACAGATTTAAACGTGCATGGATTGAAGAATCTGCTATTCCGGTTGATGATGATAATTGTCAGTTGTTTGTGAACACGTTTCTGAATAACATGCATGATGAGACTGCACAATTGATTCGTATCACCACGAATAATTTTTTAACGATGTCAATTGATGACCTTGGCAAGCGTTTACGGGAGCTTTCCTCTGCTGGAGCCTTTGCTTCCTCCAAAGGAAAAACTCCGATGATGTTACAGGTGGATGTTGCAGCTCAAAACCGTCCTTCCTTTAATAAGAAAAAGCCTATAACATGCTATTGCTGTGGCCGTTCTGGGCACACAGCCAAGTTTTGCAGACAGAGAACCGAGCAGCAGCAGCCTAATAGGTACCAGATGCGAAGGCGCTCTGATGGCTACGGGCCAAAGCCCTCTCCTTCGTTTTCTCCTAGCCAGAGGCAGGGAGCGACAGGTGCAGAAAGATTCCCGACTGAATGGAGACGCGCCTGACGCTGCCCGCAGAGCCAAGAGCCTGAGTTTTCACTACTTTCGATTCAATATCCAAATAAATCACATGTTTTGCCATTTATTGAATTAAATGTCGACCATAAACCATACACGTTTTTAATCGACAGCGGAGCCTCCATCTCTTCGTTAAGTTCAAATGTGTACTCGGGTTCCGTTACGGGACGGACAATTCGTTCTGTCGGGATTAATAACGTTCCTTTGAAATGCGAATTGACACCAAAGTTACCAATTACTTCTAAGGATGTACCGTCATTGTTTAAAATGCATGATTTTGCAATCATTCCGCAGTCACCTTTCTGCCTGCTCGGAAGAGATCTTATGCATAAGCTTGGTATGAAATTGAATTTTGAATCTGACTCTCTGACACTTCTGTTTCCTGCAGCTTTTTCCATTACAACCGACACAGGAAGTGCTCTTGTTGAAGATTCGTCTGCAACTGTGCCGACACCGGAAATTTCGGGTGTCAACCCTCACTTGTGGGCGGAACACAAGGATGACGTAGGGTTAATAGATGTTCAGCCCTATAGGGCGAATCTGATAACTAATAGGCCTGTGTTTCAAAAACAATATCCGCTTTCAAAGGAAAAAGAGGAGGGAATTAAGCCTCTCATTCATAAATTTCTGGAACAAGGCATTCTGGTTCGAACTCATTCACCCTATAACACACCAATCAATCCAATTAAGAAAGCTAATGGTTCTTGGCGTTTAACGCAAGACCTGAGAAAAATTAATGATTTGATTAAACCACTTGCTCCTATTGTACCGGAAGTTCAGGCGATAATTAATTCAATTCCTTCGGAACATGAATTTTATTCTGTTATTGATTTAAGCTCTGCCTTTTTCAGTATTCCTGTTGATCATGAAACTCAGCCACTGTTTGCATTTTGTTTTCAGAATTGTCAATACATGTGGACAAGACTCCCACAAGGGTTCAGAGATTCTCCGGCTGTCTTCTCCGCTGTAGTGCACGATACACTGAAAGATGTCGAACTCCCGCCAGACACCTGCCTGCTCCAATATGCTGATGACATCCTGGTCACTGGTGCCTCTGAGGACATGTGTGCTGCTGCCTCAAAGATTGTGTGCAACGTTCTGGCTGAGGCTGGTTTCAAGGCATCTAAAGAAAAACTGCAATGGGTGCAGAGAAAAGTCAATTACCTCGGACATGAACTGTCAAAAGGCAAAGTTTGTCTGTCTGCGGACAGAATCAAAGCCATCGCTACATTTAAGCATCCATCCACACGGAAGCAAATGCAAAGCTTCCTGGGACTGGTCAATTATTGCCGCCTGTGGGTGCCTAATTGCTCCATGTATGATAAAATCCTGCGAGAAGCTACGCTGGGTGACAAAGAGGACATTACATGGACAAGTGAGATGAATCAAGCATTCAAACATTTGAAATCATCACTCTTAAGGCCTCCCGCCCTCGGCCTACCTTCATACACACGAGAATTTCATTTGTACGTGTACGAAAGTGGAGGCACAGCCGCGGCAATCCTGGCCCAAGAGCATGGGGGCACTTTCCGTCCAGTAGCTTATTTATCTAAAACCCTTGATTCAGTGGCTAGGGGACTCCCGGCCTGTTTGCGTGCAGTGGCTGCCACAGCGATTATGATACAGGATGCTGAAAAGGTTGTTTTATCACATACACTCATTGTACATGTTTCTCATCAGGTAGGAGCCATTATGCACAATATTTCTACACAACACATGACTGCCCAACGCCGTTCAGGCTATGAAGCTATATTGTTAGCAACCGCTAATGTAACGTTGAAAGTAACTTCTGTTATTCATGGCCCTACTGTACATTTACACAGGTTGCTGACACAGGGTGAATTTGAGAGTGACGACCATGACTGCCTGACCAGGATCCAAACGACAACTGCCTGCAGGCCAGACGTTTCCACGTCTGTCCTGGAGGAGGGAATGCATTGGTATATCGATGGATCCTGCTTTAAGCCAAACGATAGTACATATCTGTGTGGTTACGCTATTGTTGAATTACCTGATAAAGTAATTGAAGCGTACTCGCTGCCACATAAATCAGCACAAGTTGCAGAACTGATTGCTCTAACAAGAGCCTGTCAATTGGCAAAAGGTCAGTGCATCAACATATACACTGACTCCAAATATGCGTACGGTGTAGTTCATGATTTTGCTAAATTGTGGGAGGAAAGAAATTTCAAAACCTCAGACGGAAAACCAATTTCGCATCATAACATTGTGGCCGAGCTGATTAGTGCAGCACAGCAACCATTGAAGCTTGCTGTCATTAAAGTAGCTGGTCATAAAACAGGTGAATCTGACGAGGCCAAAGGAAACAGATTTGCGGATGAAGTAGCGAAATGGGCAGCAAAAGAAGCAATACGTAGTCCGCATGTAAATGAACAAAGCAATGAAGTGCCGATGATGAATTCATCATTGATTAATGATTTGGACATTAAAATTTTACAAGCGAATCCTACTCAAGATGATTTGAATCATTGGGCAGCCAACGAAGTAAAACCAGATCAAGCTGGTATCTTAAGGGATAAACAAGGTAGAATCGCGCTACCAGGATCCACCGTTGTAATGCTGTGCAGGCATTATCATGGTGTATCACATGTGTCAAAAGAGAAAGTGATACAAAGTTTGAATCAATCATACTGCATAGCAAATGTTCGAAGAAATACTTTGTTGATATTGGATGCTTGCCTGGTGTGTGCGCAAACAAACAGGCACAAGGCAATCAGACATGATGCTTTACCGCATCCTGAACTTCCTTTCCAATATTTACAGATCGATTTTACACACATGCCTCCATGTGGAAATCACAAGTATTTGCTCGTGATCATTGATCGATTTACTAAGTGGCCTGAAGCATTTCCGTGTGGCAAAGAAGACGCGAAGACAGTAGTGAAGGTTCTTGCAAAAGAAATTATACCACGTTTCGGTATTCCCACTGTTATAGCAAGCGACAATGGAACTCCATTTGCTTCTAAAGTCACGCAATTATTAGCTAAAGAACTTAGTATTAATTGGCATTTCCATATCCCCTATGCGCCTCAGTCATCTGGCAACGTAGAACGGACGAACAAGACGATAAAAGAACGTCTTAATAAAGCGTGTCTAGATACGGGCAGAAATTGGGTTGATTTGTTGCCTGCCGTACTGACTGAAATGAGAATGTCTCCATCAGCCACTACAAAAATGTCTCCCTTTGAAATTCTCATGGGTAGACCTTTCCCGACCCCTTGGGTCAGAGGTCGCGCTGGCAATCTTTCCACAGGTGACACGGAGGTGATCATCGCAGATTACGTGGATTCCCTAGTTAGAACGTTAAATGGCATAAATGGTGATGTCTCTCTCTCTCTCCCTCTTCCCTCAGAAAAGCCAACTCATCCTTTCGTTCCAGGACAATCGGTGCTGATAAGGTGTCTGAAACCCACGAAACTTGGGGAACCCAACTACCTGGGGCCTGCGACAGTCATCGCTGTGACGAGGACAGGTATTCTGACTGACCTCCAGCCGCAGTGGATTCATGCTAGCAGAGTGAAGGCAGCCCCGTCCCCAGGGAACGCATAAGCCTATGCGGAGGTGGACATCCAGCATTGATCGAAAGGAGAACGAGGAAGAGAAGTAGACGAAGAACTAGATTGCTGATTGAAATTAGCAATAAGTACCATTGAGTCCATTACACTATGTCTATACAGTCGCTGTTATACCTGTTTGTGCTGACGAACTTACTCATTCATACACATGCACTTATTAGCAGTGGGAATGAAACTTGGCTGAGCCATGAAGACGAACCACATGCGTTTGCCTCCAATATGTGGTGGAGGTTAGCCAACTTCACTGCTAAGTCTACAGGGAAAAAGAGTGACTGTTATGTTTGTACAAAAATGCCACAAAGTGCTTCCGGACCTCATGTAAGTGTTAAATCACCAAAGACAGATGAAGACCTGTTCTGTCCTTTATTTCTTAGTACTGTGGGATCGGTTTCACCTCAAAATTCAACGGTAAATTGGACTTGTCCTGATAATAGGAGACTGACAGTTGCAGTACAAGTACATGCTAAAGTGGCAACTGTAGGTCCCATTCCTGACTCATTGTTATGTATAGAAAGAAAAGTAGGAGCCGCAACATTGGGTTCAATCCCTGAGAATAAATGTAATCAAATATATCGCCGCTGTGAAGTACGAAACACGGCCTGTTGTGCTAGCTGTTTGGAGGGGGAAGGAAAATTTGACTTGGTCGCATGTTTAAAAAGACCTCCTCTTCCGATTTTAGCTATGAGTGCTTATGCCGTAGCAACACCTGAGCTTCAAGAGTTATGTGATGAGTATTGTGGACTATATGCAGGAAAGAATTGTAATAGGTATGTTCCATCTGTAAAAGGATCAAGAGCTTTGAGAGATTGGTTCTGGTTATGTGGACACGCAGTTTATACCTCGTTACCATTTAATTGGAGTGGACGATGTGCTTTAGTAACCTTAGAAGAATATTCTATGATTATTAGACCACACAGAAATGATACTGTGATGAACCAACGAAACACACGCTCTCTCTCTGGCCGCAGTTCAACTAGTAGTTTGGGAAGAGACAATCCAGTCCCAAAAGAACATCGATTATGGACTGGTATGGAAAAATTCTTTGAAGGAATATTTCCAACAATTGGAGTTAGTAGTCTTTAAATTGAGGTAGAAGTTACACGATATGAGTTAATTTCATTTATTAAAACTACAAGGGACACCTTAGCTGGTGTCAAAGAAGAGCTTCGAGCACTTCGTTTAACGGCATTACAGAATCGATTAGTTCTAGACCAACTCACCGCGGCGAGAGGCGGAGTTTGCGTGATCGTTGGAATCTCTTGCTGTACATATATACCAGAAAATGATGAGGATGGTCACGTCATAGCAGATGGAATACAGAATATGACAAGAATTGCTGATGAATTACAGAAAAGAGAAGTGAGTGATAGAGGTGGTTTTGGCGACTGGATCACAAGCTGGAAACAAATGCTTGTATCTGCGTTAATACCAATAGGAGTTATACTGTTAATCCTTGCATTTATTGTTTGCTGTATTATTCCATTTGTTAGGATGTTGATTTATCGTTCTATGAATACTTTTGTATCCTCTCAATATTCCTTAGCAAACAGAACTATAAAATACTAATGATTTTGAAGGAAAATGGTTAATTGAAGTATGTTATCATGTATTACTCTGCTATAATGGACATGCTGAGAATAATGTACTGTGATAATTGTGTTATGGGATAACTGTCATTATCAAAGGGGGCACTGTGAGAAATGTTTTTCTATATCTCAGCTCTGTCCAGAGTTAATGCATGGTCGACACATTCTTTTGTCTGTATGTAAGTCAAACATCTGTTTCATATTAGAGAAGGAGTGAGAGCTCACCCTCCCTCTTTGGTTTCTGTGTATGCATTGTATTTTGTGTCCTATGTAATGTGTCTATTATAGAATCCTTCTGGAGCCCAAGGAACTAGAGGAAATCTAACCGGATATTGACCAAATATAGGATTATTATATAAATATTATATAACGTATATATGATCTGTATGAAGTCATGTATGTTTCTATTGGTTAGATGTATGTTACTCCTCTGGATATTTCACTATATATTATGGGACCCCGAAAGTGAAGTTAAGCTATCTTTCTGGCTTCACCAACGCGTTGGGTTTATGACTTTATTCATTCACAACTCAATAAAGGGACGGAGAGAAAAAGGCACTTCTTGTTCGGAAATCTTTTCATTTCTGACAATAGGTCTACCAGAAAAATTTTAAATTATGTTTTAAACAATGTTTCAACATATCAACAGTTAAAAAATACATAAAACGAATAGTTTTTAAGCAAAACTTTTTAACATTTCAATTCACTACTAAACGTTTGTTTAGTTCTTACCTAAAAATATATATTTCACTGTCCCGCAAAGCATCCTCGCGGCTCGCGCTCCGAAAGCAAAACATGAATGAGAAATAGACGGTCTCTGAGTCTCCGCCCACCTAGGCTACAACTCCGACAACGCATGAGAATACACATGTGCAGAGGTATAGCTACAGATTTCAATCTTGGTAAAAAGACTTAAAACAACGTTTTACATTTTATTTAATTGAGTTATTAATTCACTAGATCTTTCTAGCCTAATATTTTCAAACTGTCCTCTAGCACAGCCCCCCCAACACACGCACACACATAGAACACACCTAAACTTTTACGACATCATAGAGAGAGAGCATCCCTTTTTTACCATGCTATGCCTAGAAAACGAGAAATTATACTGTATACTTGTCGGTTTTCTCAACAAGAAATTGATGAATGCTAAAGTCGACATCAAAATGTACCCTATACTTTGTTAGCCCATATTAGTCTTGTGGTGAACAATTAATCAGTGCGTGTTAATACACAGGGAAAATGGTATGCCATGGTAATCTTTTATCAAAATCTGAAAAGTTACGTCTGGAAATGGCATTCCTTTTCTGATGACGTCAGTTTGACGGCTTGGGTTGAAAACGCTTAACCACTCCCATCAAACCCTGCTATGAGCAGAGATGGAGAGGAGGAGCTCTAGAGTAAACCCCTCCCCTCTGTTCAATACCCCCTTTCACTGGGAAATCGTCACAACACTGGAGAAAAGTTGTTTTGCAACTTCCGGTTATGGGGACTTTAAAAACATTAAAGGTCCCGTTCTTCGTGATCCCATGTTTCAAACTTAAGTTAGTATGTAATGTTGTTGTTAGAGTATAAATAATATCTGTAAAATTATAAAGCTCAAAGTACAATGCCAAGCGAGATATTTTATTTAACAGAAGTCGCCTACAGTGAACGGCTCGTTTGGACTACATCGCTCTACTTCCGTTTTTAATGACGTCAGTAGAACAGCTCTCTGACTAACCTCCGCCCACGGGAATGCTCCCTCAACTCCCTCAACTCGCGCACTTCTTTTAACTTACTGTGTTTACTCAGGTCTTACGGTGATTTTCTGAAGTAAAACTGACGCTTCATCTTTTGTGTGATGTACAATAAACTTTATTAAACTCATCAGTATATGTTTGATCATCATTTGGACCTGGTCTGACACAGCAGACTTGTAGGCTATTAATAAATAATGGATACATACAAGCAGATGACAAATACGTTATAATAACCGTAATTAAACTACTAAACTATACCTGTTCCATCTCTATACAGCCCTCTGACTCTGTAGGCATTATTGTCCGACTCGAAATGAACACCGTTACTGAGAGTTGCTGATGTTATCATTATTCCATGAGATGAAATTGTCCTAAGAGTCTGAGTGCGAGCTCTTGAAGCTCCGCCCCCTGTGTCGTGCAGCAGGAGCTTATTTGCATTTAAAGGGCACACACTAAAACAGCGCGTTTTTCTGAGTCCTCAAAAAAGACAATTTAAACATGCTGTAAAAAATTATCTGTTGGGTATTTTGAGCTGAAACTTCACAGACACACTCTGGGGACATCAGAGACTCATTTTACATCTTGTGAAAAGGGGCATAGGAACGGGACCTTTAAGCGCTATTTAAAAATGGTTTAAACCATCATTTTATTAAATCAAGCCAATTCATGTGAATACTGTCGTATATGAACAAAGACCTAGAGTTCATTACAGCTAACTGTAGGAAACAGATATCCATGCAGAGGTGGGCACAAATACATCAAAAACTATTTTGTTACAAAATACAAATACTGGCTCATGAAATGTAACAAAATAAAATACAAAATACTGATGTGAAAAATGTATTTAAATAAAATACAAGTAGGCTAATTAGTATTTTGAAAATACAAAAATACTCCCACAATAATCTTAAGTCTTTTTTTTATATATATAACTGAAAGGTCAATAACACAAATAGTAGCAATAACACAAATATGAGAAATGTGTACATTCAAAATGGCAAAAGAGCAAAATAAAAAAGTATGGGAATTTCACTAAATATTTACAGGGCCTGAAATAGCTCCCTCTGACGTAAATGGCATGTATAGCCAAGTTCACATTAATGGTGTGGTAGGCTGCCAGACCATATTCGTTGTAGCGACGTAGCCTACCACATAACGTTCCAGCAACGTAACTTTGTGATTCCCATAATCGTCGTTGCGACGTTATAGTGGTACGTTGCAAGAACGTGATGAGGACGTCTTAATGACCAAACTGGCATGTTATGAGAACGTAACATCAAAGGACCATATTAGTCACAGCGATGTAGGCCTACCACATAACGTTCCAGCGACGTAACTGTGATTCCTGTGTTCGTCGTGGCGACGTTATAGTGGTACGTCGCTGGAACGTGGCAGGTACTTCCTAACGACCAAAATACTACGTCCACATTTATTTTTAATATAGCCTACTTCTCACCTTTAGTCCTGGGAATTAAGCTCGATCCATAACCTCGAAATCCACATAGAACTGTTAAACTCAAACATTTCATTCTCTGCTGTAAAACCTTATAAATTCTAATAGGGAATTGTGTATATGTTTTCAGTTAATACATTTAGGGATCAATACATATGGAAACGAATCGGTTACCTAACGTAACCTCGGTTCTCTCTAGATGAGGGAACGAGTATTGCGTAAGCTAGCTTACGCTACGGGAAAGATTCATCTTTCTGAGAAATTGAAGCCAAAAAATTATCCTATAATTTTGTATCTATTGTCAACGCAGTTCAGCTGCAGCAGAGCATGAGCGGGCTAGCTAGCAGCTCATTGGCTCGCTCACAGGGAACTGCTTAAGCCTATGAGGAGACGCGATTGAACTCTCGTCCAATGAGAGTCGTGATGCTCTCATTGCGTCATAGCCCGCCTGAGCGGGCGAGGTCAGAGAGTATAAATACTGGCGTCTTAGGCTGTAACTCTGGTTTTCATAGAATGAAGCGAGAACGCTAGTAGCACTAGCACGGCAGGGAACGCAATACTCGTTCCCTCATCTAGAGAGAACCGAGGTTACGTTAGGTAACCGATTCGTTCTCTTACGAGAGGTTCTCTCGTATTGCGTAAGCTAGCTTACGCTACGGGAACACCTGGTCAACGCCGTGCGTGCTAAGCATCCACTTATGAGTCCCAGGGGAGACCCGGGGGAACCCTTAATAGTGGGAAAAAAAATATATGTACATGTGACAGGGCCAGCAGAGCGGGCCGGTGATTGTGTAGTACTAAGCACTTGATAAGAGAGACAGAGCGGGAACCGGTCTGTGTGAATAACTCTTTTTGTGCAGCTTACCAGAGAAACTGTAACATACTAGATAGCTAGTAGTTTAGCCTGCAAGGCGGGAACTTCGAGATTGTAAAATCTGACAAAGGTGGAAGGGGAAGACCATCCTGCTGCCACACAGATGTCATGAATGGAAATTCCGCTGGACCATGCCCACGATGAGGCCATGCCTTTAGTGGGATGAGCCCTGATGCCCAGAGGGCATGGCAGGTCTTTTGACGCGTATGCGGCTGCAATGGCATCAACTATCCATCTAGATAGTGTCTGTTTCGAGGCGGCCAACACTTTGGTGCGCCCACCGGACGAAACAAACAGCTGCTCAGATCGTCTGACCGGAGCAGTGCGGGAAATGCATAATCTCAGGGCCCTGATCGGACACAGGAGATTAGAGTCAGATTCGCTATCGGATGCAGGCAGAGCCGATAAAGAAATAACTTGTGCCCTGAACGGGGTACCAATCGCTTTTGGGACATAACCATGTCTAGGTTTGAGAACGACTAAGGAGTCATTATATATAGATCTAAGTGAACCAAAATATCCTGCAAAGTTTTAAACATGAAAGTTCACCGTATACAAAGTTATTGTCTCTCAAAAGTAAGAGTCGACTCTGAGTCGCTGATATGAATCGATAGACGAACGATGCATTTTCTCTAACTTTATGACGTCACTTGTACAAGTTATTTGAATAAGATACGCCCACTCATTGCGCTCGTACTCGTAGAAGCCAGGGAAACTTGAAAACATCATGGCGACGAGACGCTGTGTTCTGAATAGGGGTGGGAAAAAAAAATCGATATTGCAATATATATTTGCACTCTCTGTCACAATAAATAATCGATACACTAACGCCCAATATCGATATTTTATTACAACACAAAATGATTAATTTACCCGTTGTCAGTGTCACCGTCACTACCCAATATCTACCATTCTGTTTGCGGGGGGCGCTGTTCGAGTAAATAGGGGTAAAGTGGTGCAAACAGCCGCCGGTGAAGAACACAAGTTAACTAACAACAACCGAGAATTGCAGAAAAAAAAGAGAAGCGAGAAGAATGGCGGAAAACAATAAAAAACGAATCAAAGACCCACCCGCTAGTTTCCACTCAAAGTGGACACTTCGGGTTTTACGAGCAGAGAGAGCGCAACGGCCGCGCGCGCGCGCACTCTCACGTCTTCAAACAACACGAGCGCTGTCTTGCTCTCTCCCTCGCGCATATTAATCAAGATCAATTGACATGATAGTAAAAGGTCGGAAGACCGCAGTTTCACGTGGAGCATTTGGAGATTTTTAGAGATTAGGGACTCGCCTAAACTCAATGAACAACATCTCAACACTAAATTATAAAAGCCTGTCTCATATAGACAACTGTCTCAAATACAAGCCGGTGCAGTTTGACGATTTGGGAAAATAAAAACCTGGGAAGTTTTACGGTATATTAATTCTCAATATGTACACATGCATTATTAATCTTGTGCCTAACATAATGAAAACGGCTTTTCCCCTCACAATGACAGTAAACTAATTATTACATGAGTCACGTTGCATAGGCTATTTTCAGTTCAAAATGGCGAAATTAGACAAAAGTGTATTCGTGTGCCTGATTATTTTTGTGCCTGATTATTTCCTTATTCCTTCTTTTTCTTTTCAGTCACATATATCGTGATATATCGTTGATGAAATTGCTTCCAATATATTGAATATCGTAGATATCGAGAATCGTGATATCATATCGTGGACCACATATCGCCACAGAATTGAATCGTGAGGTACCTGTATCGTCCCACCCCTAGTTCTGAAGTGTGACGCAAAAGCGACATTTTTTCATCTGCCCAGAGACGAGCATTTGAAGAATCAGTGGCTACAGTTCATATATGCAACTATACCACAGATGTATAGTCCGAAGTTATTGCTGTGTTCACGTCATTTTGAAGATGATTGCTTCAAAAACATAAATGCTGTCAAATATGGATTCGCGAGCCGGCTGATATTGAAGGACGGCTCAGTACCAAGTCTATTTGGATCAGCTTCCTCCTCCGAATCACAACCTGTAAGTATTATTAATATTAAAAATTGTTGCTTTTATGTTTTATGTAGCATGCTCAATAATTATTTTGTGCTGTGAATGCACAGCACAGCTTCTAGGTCTTCAATGTTAATTGTATTGAAATGTGCAGGGCTCTCAAGTGTCACACATTGTATTTCTCATGCTGAAAAACTATGTGTAATATATTTAATATGCCTCAGCGCCCAAAACTCTGGCCGCGCCGCTCAGACTGTGGAACCGGCAGGAATCAAGCGCGTCTCCTCTGGTGTTGTTCGTCTGGTGTTGTTAGCCAATCAGAAAATAGCACTATTGTATCTGGGTAAGATTTAACGCAACAACCAATGACACCCCGTCGGCTCGGTGTCACTCCTTTGGGCTATGGTAGCTAAAGCCTGGTTCACACGGCAGGATAATTAGGCCGATTTTAGCCCCGATTCACCCCTTCCGACAATCTTAAGGATGCTCCGATTATCATAAAATAATCTGATCAGATATTCCTGCCGTGTGTGGTGTGTTAAGACTGCTCTCGTCTGCTCGGAAGGACGTCGGGACCGCTCCGATCTCAAATCGGGGATATCCAACATGTTGGATTTTTTTGGCCCGATATCTCCTCGTGTGTGGTGTCTCTGTGGGACAGACGAGCACGCAGCCTGTGGACTGTGGCGTGTAGCCAATCAGAAAGTGAGGTGACGAGGCGCAGACCGGGAAACAAAATCAAAACAGCCGGCGGCATGGCGCACCAGTATGAGGCGCCGGACTGGACAAAAGCGAAGCGAACTGCGAGAGAGACCGAGCTGTCGCTCGCGTGCAGACACCCTCGGTCTCTCTCAAGCGCTGTCGCTCGCTCGCGCACTCCGCTTTTGTCCAGTCCAGCGCCTCATACACCTGAAAATCCGGTGGACATCGGTTAAAAACAAACTACAAACTATCGCCACTGCATCCTCTTCGTCCGCCATGATTGTTTACTCTGAAATCACGTTTGATCTCGAGGGATTTTGCGAGATTTTCCATCTGACCTGGGAATGCTCGGGAGTCAAATCGGCTCGTGTGTGATGTGTTGATTTTGCCGTGTGGCTGCGCACCACACACTGTACGACCAAAGCTGTTAGACCCGTGATTTTTTATCGCCGTGTGTGGGGTCTCTCAGGTTTGGAAATTCGGCCGACAATTTTAAAATCGTCCCGTGTGAACCAGGCTTAACATATCACCGCAGATTAGCGTCACGCAAAGGCGGGGTTTGGAAAAATGACTCGCTAAACGATTCATATGGGAGTCGGTGAGCAAATCAGGTAAAAATAAATGCATATTATAAGACAACAAAAGTGTTTTTTTGTCATTTCATGCTTGTAAAACTGTTGTTGGGGACTCCCAGAACAATATTAGGAACATTTTAAATGCCATAATAGGTGCCCTTTCAATTCTAAATAGAAAATGGCCCAAAACCACACTGTATTCATTTATTAATCAGCATTTATTCAGTTACTTTGTACAATTACAGTACTAAGCCAATACATTTTGAACAGTAACTATTTTTTAACCATGAAAAGTGTTAACAAGTTATGAGAACAGAAATGTAACATCAATTATTTAAACAAAAAACATAATCAATGAATAATGTAACCAACTATTATGTCTTATCATTAGGGATGGGTGTAGTTAAATAATGATTTTACCAGATACTTATCAATACTCTTATTGACACTACTCTCTATAATTTGGCGGAAAAACAATAAAGCTCCTGCTACAAATGCCTGGTGGTGATGTGCTTTATTGCTTCACTACCATTAGCAAAACCTATGCGAATATTACCAAAGATCTATAGTCCTTGAGCTTCTCTGAAGCAAACAAATAAATAAAAAATACCGTTCACAAAGAGTAAAGATATGTAAAAAAAAAAAGAAAAAAAAAAGATTTCTAGCATCTCTCCTGTATTATTTATTTCGCCCACCCAAATATACATCAAGAGTTTTTTGTTAAAGAAAATGAGCATGATGACTTTCTCAGAAAGAAATTGAGATCTCTCATTCCTGACTGTGTCCCAGCTGTGGTAAACGCTCCTTCAGCCAGTGTTGAGGAGGCAGAGGAGATGATGGAAGCTGTGGGAGAAGAGGAAGAGTGTCTTTCTTACCCCACCAGTGGAGGGCAGGGTCTTCTGAGGCACGGATAGGAGGAGGGTTTCGCTCTAGATATTCACTGGAAGCTGAAAAATAAATTGTACCATACTAACGTTATTGTAGTCAGGTTTATAGCTTTTTGTTAGAAAGGTATAAGAAAATTGTCTAACTTACATGTTCCTCCTCATCCTGAGCTGTCACCTCATCGTTCTTAGGCAGCTAAAACAGAGGAGCATTTTATTAATATTGCTAATCTACAGCTTTTAATACTTTTTGAAAGTCATTTATGCTCACCAAGGCTGCATTTATTTGATCGAAAATACAGTAAAAACTGTAATATTGTGAAATTTTATTACAATTTAAGGTCTCTTTTGAAGATCAGACTCATTGCCGTCACTGCCTGAAGTAAAAGTATTATACAAGGAAGAGACAGAACTTCTAGTGTCTTGTAGGCTACTGATCAAATGTCAATGGAAAAAACAGGAAAATTAAAACATAGTTGTAGGCTACTGCTGATGGATGATTGATGTGTGTATCACATTGTTTTCATCATCACCGCGAGTTTAGTTTTAGTGAATGCCTAACTGAGTAGCGCTAGACTGCAGCGCAGAGCGCACTATCCATTTCACTGTCAAAAGCTCACGTCTGTGCCATTCTGATCCGAGAAACAGAAAACGATCATAGCCTTTTTAGTTAGATAACAGGGAAATACACCATCTACCATAGCCTAACATATTGTAAGTCAAACAACAACAGTCACTAAAATAACTAATGGTAACGTTAGGCTGAGGCTCATTTAAAAATTATGGTAGACTAACGTTACCGCTACTACTATGACCAAATTTAGGCATTTCATTTATTACTATCTTCTGAATTAGTTAATCAGTCCCTCAATTATCATGTTAACTATGTCTGAATTTCCACCACGTCTGTTTTTGAATCAACTTACCTGTTGAAATGTAGATTAGACTACTGCCTTTGATGGGTCTCCCAAGCAATTTACTAGCGTTGCCATAGGAACGCTTCGGCTTTTGCCACCCGGAAGAGCGTCTATTACTGTTGTGACGTCATGGTGAATTGTCGTATAGAAAGTGAAAGTAATTTCTCCTGTCGCCATTTTAATCAGGAAAAATACGAATACGACACGGGGAAAACACAGCATCAAAGTGTTTATCAACGTTTAAGAAGGAATTTCCGTGTATCTTTATAACGTTAAAGCTGGAGGATTTGAGATCCTGTATCTTGTAAAAGTTTGAGGTGAGTCAAAAGTCAAAGTGGGTGTTCATGTGTGACTTTCTCATATTAATATGAATCTCTGGAGGACATTTTAAGTGATTGATTGTTTGACATAAAATCTTTAATAAAGGGTTAGGCTACTTTCACAAGGTTTCTTTTGTGTTTGGTGATGTGTGTGATTCTTCAGAAGTTTAACAGCATGTGTAAATATAGGCCAAATCACACCTCACAATCAAACGCCTTAAATCGGATCAGTGTCTGTCGATGCGGGTCGCGGTTTGTTTTCTTTTCACCCGAACATGTTCAATCCGCGTTTCCCTGTGTCCGTTGTTTTTCATAAATTCTAAATCTAACGGCCGACGTTGTTTGTGTGTGAAAAGGCCCAATGAGCTTGAGTTAACGCAGTCACGTGATCCTTTTTCTCACACACTCCAGACATGTTCAGCTAAATTATGAAGGTTGTTTAATTTAATATTGTGTGTGAATGTTTCTTCATTCAGAGTCAGTGAAGGAGATCAATCTCATCAGATTCTCCTGCATCTTCATCATGGCTGATTCACAAGGATCCAGAGATGGAGATTTTCCTCCAGGATGCAGGTACTTTCAACAAACACTGTCAAATATTGCCTTCTATTGCCTGTGTTTTTGTTTTGAAACTAACATGAAATATTAAATAAAAAGATCATAAAGTTTCTTCAAAGTGCTTTAAGATGAAAAGTGTATGTGTTTATATTAAAGGAGAACTCCGGCGCAAAATGAACCTCGGCTGTAATAACACATTGGTACAGACTAAACCGTTCCCTGTGATTTGTTTTCATTATAATCGAATGTAAAGAGTTTTATCTCTAAAAACAGTTTAGCTTATAATGCTAGTATATGGGGCATATAATAAGCAAAAAGAGATCGCTAGTTAATACCACTAACAAGGCTCAAATTAGCCCCACACTAACACAGTAGCATAATGAGGGTCCCTACATGCAAACCGAAGCATTGAGAACTTTGTCAGTGTACAGACAGTTTAATAAGAAGATACTTTACAACGACAGTAAATTACGCGAATACAGACAGGAGCCATCTTGGAAAACAGTCTCGACCAGTCGAACCACGAACACGGTGATACGTGAGCTGAACTGTGACTTGGAATCTCATATGGACCGTTGTTTCCGGAAGAAAGCACTGAGCGCACAAGAGAAGCACTGAACGCAACAGAGAAAATAAAAAAAATTAAAAAAATTATCTTATCTTCAATATCTACACGTACTGTTCGCTCACCTTCGTGGTTCGACTGGTCGAGACTGTTTTCCAAGATGGCTCCTGTCTGTATTCGCGTAATTTACTGTCGTTGTAAAGTATCTTCTTATTAAACTGTCTATACACTTACAAAGTTCTCAATGCTTCGGTTTGCATGTAGGGACCCTCATTATGCTACTGTGTTAGTGTGGGGCTAATTTGAGCCTTGTTAGTGGTATTAACTAGCGATCTCTTTTTGCTTATTATATGCCCCATATACTAGCGTTATAAGCTAAACTGTTTTTAGAGATAAAACTCTTTACATTCGATTATCATGAAAACAAATCTCAGGGAACGATTTAATCAGTACCAATGTGTTATTACACCCGAGGTTCATTTTGCGCCGGAGTTCTCCTTTAATATGGTTCCTCTCATAAAGAATGAACACAGTAATCTAAAGGATTAAACTGAATCTGTTCTCTGTTCCAGTTCAGTCCAGCAGAAGAGCTCAAACCCAGAGTCCAGCCGTGTGTCTGTGAAGAGTAACCGCTCTATGGAGCAGCCTCTAAAATTTAAGAGTGGAGACACACGGCCTAATCTCAGGTATATCATTTCTGTAAATGTTATGCTTATAGTATGATACTTTTGAATTAGAAGCATAATTTATCTCAGTCAGTTAGTCAGTCAGTCAGTCAGTCTAATACTAGCAATGACATCAAGTAAATGTACATGTATGCTGAGATTTTTTCCACCTTTATATAATGGAGTAGGTGTAAATTGAGCAGATTTATGTAAGCGCTGGTTCAGATTTGTTGAAAGCTTCACAGTGTCTGGTCAGAACAGTGATGTTTCACAGCAAGAGCACCGTTACTAGAGTACAGTAAGCTGGTTTATCTTTAAAGCTCAGCAACACATTGGTCTCTTTAGTCGGTTGAGTCTTCGTCCTCCATTGTGCCTTTGAAAAGAGTCATGTGATCGTGGTTGATGTTCACCTGAGTTAAAGTGAATCTATAATTCTATAGTTGTTTTCAATTTGTTTGTTCTGAATTCCTTATTTTTAGTTGCTTTGATTAATTTTTTGAATCATGCTTAACATGTGCAAACCAGTAACTTCATTTCTCAAATTAATTATAATCAAAGTTTGACACAGTGCAAAACATCACTGAGTTACAGACATTAAAGAAAAAGTGTTACAACACTCCCTGGTGTTTCCTAAGACAGGGTGTAACCCTGATATAATGTTGAAATATAATTATTAGAATAAGATATACAAGTTTGAATAAATAATTTCATAGTTTAATAAATAGAATGTAAGGTAAAAAAGTTAAGATTCATTGACCAGCAAAGGAAGTTATGATTTTGCTCAATGAGAGAAATGCATATTGGGTAATGTTCATAGTTTGCTGAATACAGAATTTAAAATGTTAAATATTTGTTGGGTAATAATATATGTGAAAATACTTTAAAGATACCTCTAACAATGGGAAGAAAGAGTTACACAAATGTTTTGTGAATTTATTTTATTTCTGAAAGTTTTGTGAATGAGCCAATCACATTTGAGGTCAAAGGAGAAGGAAGTGAAGGGAGAGTGTCGAAGAAGTGAGGAAAAAACGCGAGTGGTTTGCTGAAAGAGAAACACGGTTAATGTTAATGTAATGCACCAGTTTAGTCAAAGTGTTCAACAAGGACTCTTATACGAAATTTTAATGGTGATAATTCTGTCTGTGTGAGTGGCCTACTCCGCACACGAAGACAGAAATAAGTTTAAGTTAGCCGCTGATATAGTGGTTAGTGTTTGTGCATGGACTTTTCTAACAAGCTAGCGACCAGCGACCTCGATTAGTTAAGCCTGCTGTGTGGAGCTGAGACCGATGATGATCAAAGACCCTGACCCTGAGTGGTGGACTTTGCCCAGATTATGGAAGTAAAATAATGACAAATGTTTTTGAAACAAAAAGCCTGTTGAATTGCACTACTTGAAAAAAATATACATTGCATTAACCCTGCTTGTATTTTAATGCATTGTATTTTTAGGGCTTGCATTTTTATGGGCTGAAATTTAGCATGGTTGAATATTTAAGCTGTGAATATTTCAATTAAAAACATTTTCATTAGTACATTTTCAATAGTCTATATTCACCTTTCATATTTCACTTCCAAAATATTCAAACTGATTAAAAATACAACCTATAATATTCAGCAGGCGGTTTTCGGTCCATTTTATTTCGCTTTGCAAATTCGCTTCCGCAAATTCAGTGGTTCAAATTTGACAGTAAATTCAACATTGACATCCAGGAACTGCAGGAAAAGCAGTAGATTACCGAGCATAATCTCTATCTGGTGTTAGTCGACCTCACCAGCAGGGGGTGCAAGCGCGTGTTGTTGATGAAGATAGAGCAGTTAGAGCAAGCCATTCATTCATAAAAACTAATTTACAACAATGTAAGTGTATCTGTGATTATTATGACGTCTGTTTTATGTGCAATTCAGTGTCTTCACGATTACTTTTCCTGTGTAGCCTACATACATCTTTCTCTACCGTGAACGAGATTATAATGTTATTCCCCCGATGCGGATGTACAGGTCCAATGTTACATTTGAGTTTGACATATATTTCTATTGGTTGTTTAGTTGCGGCAATGTGCTGCATGCATTACTAGGGTTTCCCTCAATACGTCAGGATTCCCCTGCTGGACATATAAAACGCTTAACGTAGCTTAATGGACTAATACAGTGATATAAAAGACCAAACTCGCAGGCAAGAAGAAGGACTCAGAATATGAACGTAACGAGCAAAGTTTAATGCTCAGCGTTTCCTAGTGATACTGACATAAAGTTGGCTTGACATTCGCACATTTAGGGACCGTCTCTACATACGACATTGGTATACACGTTTCTAACTTCACAAGCATTTGAAGAGAACGACTTACAGTCATAAAACCAACTGTAAAGTGTCCATGTAGGTGTCAGGCATAATGCGCAATTTATTCAAATAAATTGAAGTTTGCTATTGAAGTTAGAAACGTTTAGGCCTAATAGGACTACCAATGTTACTTTAGAGACGGTCCCTAAATGTGCGAATGTCAAGACAATTTTTCTGTTTAGTCACTTAGCAGACGGCCACACGCTTTTATCCAAAGCGATTTACAGTTAAACTAACAATATAGAACAACAATATGAAAGTGCTATGACCCTTCCCAGTTTAATCTAATTCAGTACATGTATGTTGGCATACTTCCTCAATAAGGTGCGAGTTTTGCCTTTTATATCACTGTATTATTCCATTAGGAACGTTAAGCGTTTTGTCCCGACAGAAAGGGAATCCTTGAGTATGATGATGAGGTATTGAGGGAAACCGATTATAATCCCGTTCATGGTAGAAAAGGCTGATAACATGTAAGGCTACACAGGGAAAGTAACAATGAAGTTAAAGGAGAACTCCGGGCAATTTTTAAGTTAATCTTGATCGTTATATCTTTATGAGTAATGTCTATAGAAAAAAAAACTAACCGGATTGGTGCTTGCTACGTGGAGCTGCGAGCGCGAATGCCCAGAGCTCCCACTCAGCTAAAACGGCAGCAATGGGGGCATAACATAAAGAGCGGTTTTGTGCCTCTTAACAGACACAAAATGCAATTAAAATGTCTGTCCAACATGAACAGGGGCCTTACCTGTGAACAAGATGCGTTTAGCAACTTAGCCATGGTTTAAATAGTGTTTTAGACGGCAAGCTATAGTCTCGCGCTGAAGTCTCGCTCCTCCCACCTGGACTCGCGCTGAAGTCCCTAATAGTGGACACTATTCCGGCTACAACTGAGATCACGGGACTTCAGCGCGAGTCCAGGTGGGAGGAGCGAGACTTCAGCGCGAGACTACAGCTTGCTGTCTAAAACACTATTTAGGTGAATTTAAACCATGGCTAAGTTGCTAAGCGCATCTTGTTCACAGGTAAGGTCCCTGTTCATGTTGGACAGACATTTTAATTGCATTTTGTGTCTGTTAAGACGCACAAAAACGCTCTTTATGTATATGCCCCCAGAGCTGCCTTTATAGCTGAGTGGGAGCTCTGGGCATTCGCGGTCGCAGCTCCGCGTCGCAAGCACCAATCCGGTTCGTTTTTTTCTTCTATAGACAGTACTCACAAAGGTCTAACGATCAAGATTAACTTAAAAATTGCCCGGAGTTCTCCTTTAATGAAACTTCAATCTTTCAATCACCAAAAGTAATATTGCCCAGACAAAATTTGTAAACAGAATTATACTAATATCTGAAAGAAAGGGAATAAGTGTACTTACTCAGTGTCATTTTCAATTGTTCTCAAAACTGAACGACACCTGTTGCGTGCCCTCCCAGTGCGAGTTGCAGGTGAAGGTGAGAGTGATGCTACCACATTCCTGAAAAAAAAAAAATTTAATAAAGGTTGAACAAAAAAATAAGCTTTTATATTAACATTACAACTAATTGTAATATTGTGCATACATAACAACAATTTTTGCAAAGCCACACAGGCACATATAGGCTACATATTGTATCATCACTAAACAAAATTTAACTAACATCTGTAAAATAGTGGGTAAATATGTACTTACTCTTTCTGATTTCCATCTGTGTTGCTGCCTGTTGCTGGAGTACTATTCCAGCACATGCATAACTGATGGGCATTAGCATGCTGATAAATAAAACATAGGTAACATTATATTTGGAGGTTGGTTGATAAAGTCATACAGGTTAATATTGTATTATCACTAAGTATATAAACAAAATTGAACTAACATCTGTAAAATAGTGGGTAAATATCTACTTACTCTTTCTTATTTTCGACAGTGTTGCCGCGCTCCCTTCGAGTGACAGGTGAAGGTAGTGATACTGCAGCTACATTCCTTTAAACAAAAAAAGAAACGTTTAAACTATTATTACATAAATATTTCAAAGTATAGTACCATTAGCCTATAGTATGAATAACTGATGTGAATAATGGTAGACGCGTGCTGTATGCATGTCAATGTGCCATTACCGGAGATAGCACTAACATTAACACATTTGCACACTTCAGCAACCGGCATATTTACACATTTCAGCACATTTACACACATACAACAGATATTTGCGAGGCAATGCAAGCACACGCTTCGTTGATAATGAGGCAGCATAAACACTATAGCCTAGTCAAAATATAATCTAAACATAGATAATATTTTTTAAATATAATTTTACATATCATACAGCATATAGCCTATAGGCTAGACAATTTAAATGTAACAAAAACCTGCCTATTAACATATATTTTAAATTTCAATAGGCTACTGGATGGCAAGTCTGGAAATAGTAAAATACGAAAAATAGGAGAGAGGCCGCACTATGCATATATTATTTGTTATTTGCACAGACTGGATGACAAGTCTGGAAATAGTAAAATACGAAAAATAGGAGAGAGGCCGCAAAACTGTATTTTTTGTATTTTAATCATCCAGGCCAGCACCACCACACAAGTTTACAAGTATATACATTGAGTGAAGCCTGCTCCTATCCTCACACGTCTGGAAATAGTCCAACCAGTAAAATATCTAGGCTACATGTTTATATAAAATAGCTTGTCAACTAATGTAAGTTAAAATAAAAGACTTACTCTTCCGAAATTGTATCCATGGCTGGATCAAGTCGCTCTTCAAAATACAAACGTTCATCGTCGGAGTCCCGCTCTTCTTCTGAGGAAAATGTGAACTCTTCGTCACTGTCCAGGACGAGCTGAAGAGCCTCCGCGCCGGTGTAGCGTGCCATCTTCCAAACGCGCAGGAAAGTGAATGAATATAATGATGAAACTTGCTGCTTTTAATGCATTTGTGTGGGGGCGTTTACCTTTTTTGCATATGGCCTCAACACATTATCTTATGAATAGCGCGCTCTGCGAGTGGGTGTGAACTCATTAACGATAATGAGCTGAGACAGGAGAAACTGTACTTCTCTTTAGTTTCATACATATTACATTGCAGTAGAATATTTGTTTTAAATGTGAATTGTTTTATTTAAAAGTAGACATTTAAAGCATTATTTAGACGTATGTTTCATGTGTGTGAGATAAGTATTAGCTGAGTTTCAGTTCATTTTCCAGACTTGTTTCAAAAAGATTTTTGCAGAGACAGAGTGAGCTGAAAGCGCACCCTGTTTATTTTATTTATTTTACAAAAACACAAGGTTTTGATGTTAATAAGAGTGTACACAAAAAAAAGACCCTCTATAGTTTATAATCATGTATTGATTTTATTAATATGACCATTAATGACGGAGTATTTTAAGTCTAGCCTATGTTGCTGCTATGTGAAAAAAATCGTGCAAAATGCGCCGGCGCGTTTTCCGACTCCAGAGGGTTAAAAAAACATGAAGGATCACACAGCGATTCGGAAAGGGAGAGCCCCCACGGCGCCCGAACGGAAAGCTCATACTGCGATTCGACCGGGAGAGCCCCCCCATATGTATAAATAGGGAGTTCACTCGGCGATCAAAACGGGAGAGCCCACACAGCAAGTCGAACGGGAGAGCCTATGATGCATCTGAACGGGTGAGCCCACACGGCGATTCAGATGGGAGACCCCACTCCAGGAGTGGTACTGTAGGTCACGCACATCCGAAAAGGGAGAGCTCTCACTGCATCCAGATGAATACACGCCCTGCAGGGCTAGGTAAGCGGGGAAATGCAAATAGTAGGGAGAAGCGGTCCAGACTCAGAGGGATGCTAGTATTTGTTGTGCTTGTCTAATGTTATGCAGATCTGAAAGAACGTATGTTTAGAAGGCGTGGGACGACCATCGACCTAGCATTTTGATTTGGTGATCGGAAGAAAGCCAAATTGAACATGGCGTCTAGGGTTCTTGTTTGTTAGGAGAAAAAGACGTGAGCAGAGAGTGGTTGGGCAGACGCTAAGAATCTCGATGGTTAAAGTTAGCTGAGGAGCGGCGCACAGGGCAAATAGAACGGGTGTGAGCTCCGCCACAGAAATTACAGACATAGAGGAAGCGACATCGTTGTGTGTTGCAACCTGATGAATTAAAGCTGTTGCACACTTGTCTGCCTGAAACTGAGGTAAAAATCTGGTTACGGTCATTCCTTGATTGAGGGACATATGCTGTGGATTTTTCTTGGAAAGGAGCTGGATGGGTTGGAGGATCTGGGTTGGTTTGGGGACATTCTGAAGTAGAATGAATGATGGACCTGCAGATGCGCAAGAAAGGCTTCGAACGCCTAAGAAGACTCTGTTGTATAGTTCAAGATCCAAAGCTCCCCAATAAGGACACTGGTTCCAGTGGGTGACGCGGGCGGCGCATTTAGCTGAAAAAAGCTTATAATATGTATAAAATTGACTACCTCCGAAAGAGAGACAGTAAATGCACAGTAAATAATGTATAATGTGTAGGAGAGTAAGAGTTGGAATCACCCGTGTGAATTATACAGTAGCCTAACTTTAGCCCAGTCCTTAACATAACAATATATCTTTCTTTTACAATGGACATGTGTGATGTGTCGATTATTTGCCCATGCAATACTAGCATGTCAACTAAAATTGTGAGATATTGGGTTTAAAATCATTTGAAAACGTGGTTCAAGAAGTCAAACCGTGCTCTTGTACATTCGTATCAGCTGCCGGCAAAGTTGACAGAGCTGACAAATGGACAGACATAGCCAGCGATGTGGTGTCGACCCCCAGTCACCAGCTTGGTTCGGTTGTCAGGTTTTTAGGAGTAGAAAAAAGTACACACATTTAAAATCAGTGTGTGTGTGTGTGTGTAACACGCTGGGACACACAAGGTGGTAGAGTACATGTAGTACAGGTAGGCTATGTTATGAAAAAATAGAGTATGCATCGCTACTGTAAAGTAAAATTAAAAAAATAATAATAATTTCCTACCTATCCCTTGCTGCCACTGGAAAAAGGTGTAGAAATCCTTTGCGGGGGCAACCTCACGTGTCGGATGTGAACTGGGAAGAATATTAGGATACGATTGGAAGCTAGAGGGGGGAGGAAAGGAATGAGGTGAATTGGAATGGAAGGAAAGGGGAGGGGGTGGAGGGGGGATGGCTAGCGAAGGCAACCTCGCGCTAGGATCCGCTCTTTGGGTAGGTTGGTTTGGGGATGGGAGAAATGTAACCGTGTGCGAGGGTGACCTGGCACAAGGGTTATTATAAAGAAGATTAGAGAAAACTGGAGAAGCAGAAGGAAGTGCTGAGAAAAGTGTTTGAGAGTTTGGTTCTTGCCTGGGGAGTGGGGCTGACTGCATGAAGTTTGTTGGAGCTGGAGAAGAAGCGGAACTGTTTTTTGCGGCCACTGTTGTTGGCCGGGTGGAAATACCGGCGGACAAGGAAGTGCGAGCCGCGGCGGCGCCGGCGGCTTTTGGATCGCCGCGTTGAGATTGTGTGAGTTCAGGACGCCGGGTGCTGGAACTGAAAGAACTGATGAAGAGATCGTAGAGTTGCGCTTTTGAAGATCTGCGGGAGAAATGGATTCCGGAACTGGAGAGGACTTGACGTAGGCTGTTGACTGAACATTTTGAAATGGGTGGAATCGGTGAATTAGCGGCTGTAGCATGGAGAGATGAAATCTGAGAAGACGGACGAGGCACAGTTAAAACTAGCGGTCTTGAAGGTGGAGGAGAGCGTTGTCTTTTGGAATGTGGTTTGTATGAGCACTGGATTTCTCGGCCAGAACGCTCGTGGAGATGATCCGTGATATCCGATTTTACACGGGGTGAGGCTGTCGGAGTCTCGGGAAGGCTCATCAGTTCGTCGTCTGACGGGAAGAGCTGTATTTCCGGGATGTCGGACATTATTCCATAAAGCAGTAATGATACTGGAACAATAATATGATACAATGATACTGATACTAGGGAGAGGTAAGCGGCTGCTTATATACTCTGTTTGTTGATTGAAAGATTGGATGGGCTCGCTCCTCCCTAACTTACGTTTAGGAACTTCATTAAGAAAAAGAGTATTTTTGGTTCAAATGTGAAAGTGTTTACAGGATAAAAGTAATTCCAAGACATTTCATTTCCTGTTAAAGGTGCTGTATGTATTTTTTAGCGGCCTCTAGCGGTGATGTTTCAGATTGCAACAAGAGCGCTCGTGCTCGTGTGCGTGTGCGATCTCAAGAGCGAGCATTCACTACCGTCCACACGGAGACTTTCAACGCAACGGCGAAAGCATCACACAACATGCTGGAAAGTCATGTAAACTCCCATTCATTTTAGAAGATAAGCTACATAGAGCACCTTTAAAGTGTAAATATTACTGCTTAAATAGTGATTTGAAGGGAAAGAGTATTTCATATAATAAGTTAGCAATTACACTCACCTAAGTTAAACACACTGATAAGTTTATTAGTGAAACCTCACTTATTTGTATAGATATTTACAGAACTCAGGATAGCCACCTCTCATTATAGTCAAACACGCTAGAGAGGCGCTACAAGAAGATTCCTGTAAAAGTGCACAACATTTATAAGTCTGTGTGTTTTTCATTTTACTTAGTTTTGAAACCAGTTCAGTCCAGCAGAAGAGCTCAAACCCAGAGTCCAGCTGTGTGTCTATGAAGAGTAACCGCTCTATGGAGCAGCCACTAAAGTTTAAGAGTGGAAACACACAGTCAGATCTCAGGTATATAATTTCTATAAAAGTTTTGCTTATAGTATTTGATATTTTATGAAATTATTATTAATATACAGAAGTTTAATGATCTGGATTTGAACCAAATAATTCTAAGTTAAAATCCTGTAAATTTGAGTCTATTAATGATGATCATTGTGCTCTTGTGTAAAGCTCTATGTATTGTATTGTTAATACATTCACACACTGTAAAAGCTGTTGGTCTGTTACTCAGTTAATGACACAATTACCTCAATATCAGTGTGTCTGATTCTTTACCCTCTTCATTCTGATTTAAGGTCAAATCTGCCATCCAGACCAGTTAAAAACAAAACTGTGTTCATGCCTGTGATTCAACCACAGGACTTTAATGAAAGCATGTATCCTGGTTTCAGGTAAAATGCAGGACTTTTGTTGTTGTTGATTAATTTTAGGTGCTGCAATTCATATCACGCATCACTCAAACACATGATTAATGATTGACCGTTCGCGAAGACCCGCCCCCTTTAGTTACTGTTGCTATGCCTGACAAGCCATGACAATGCGCCGACAGACAGGACAAGTTACTTTTGATATGAAACACAGTCTCAACTTTAAAATTTGGTAAAATTTAAACAACAAATACCGTTTTGTGGCTCTTTAATGTGTCGTGACAGATCGTAGTACAGCCTCAGTTAAAGCTGCTCGTGAACAGATCATCTCTTTATGGCTATTTACTTCTCTGACTTGTGTAATAATGTGTATTTTAATCTTACAGCCATGACTCTAAACCTGCTGAAGTCCTCAACACATTGAGATCAAATCTGAGACTGAAGTTTGAGTGTTTGTATGAGGGAATATCAAAGCAGGGAAACCCAACACTCCTGAATGAGATCTACACAGAGCTCTACATCACAGAGAGTGGAAGTGGAGAGATCAATAATGAGCATGAGGTGAGACAGATTGAGACACAGTCCAAGAGATCAGAAACAGAGGACACACCGATCAAATGTAGTGACATCTTTAGACCTTTACCTGGACAAGACAAACCCATCAGAACTGTGCTGACAAAGGGAGTCGCTGGCATTGGAAAAACAGTCTCTGTGCAGAAGTTCATCTTGGACTGGGCTGAAGGGAAAGAGAATCAGGACGTCCAGCTCATATTTCCACTTCCTTTCAGAGAGCTCAACTTGATGAATGACAAAACACTCAGTCTTTCAGATCTTCTCCATCTCTTTTTCCCTGAAACCAGAGAAATGGAAATATCCAGTGATGAGTATAAAGTGCTGTTCATCTTTGATGGTTTGGATGAGTGTTGTCTGTCTCTGGATTTTCAAAGCGATGTGAGGTTGTGTGATGTGACTGAATCAGCCTCAGTGGACGAGCTGCTGACGAACCTCATTGTGGGGAATCTGCTTCCCTCGTCTCTCATCTGGATCACCTCCAGACCATTAGCAGCGGATCTCGTCCCCTCTGAGTGTGTCCATCGAGTGACAGAGGTACGAGGCTTCAGTGACGCACAGAAGCAGGAATACTTCAGGAAGAGAATAAAAAAAAAGAGATTGGCTAAAAGAATCATCTCACACCTGAAGTCCTCAAGGAGCCTCTTTATTATGTGCCACATCCCAGTGTTCTGCTGGATCTCAGCCACTGTTCTAGAGAAGATGTTGAGTGAAGCAGAGAGAGGAGAGATTCCCAAGACTCTCACTCAAATGTACACACACTTCCTGCTCATTCAGACCAACATCAAACATGAGAAGGACTATGAGAAGAAAGTGAAAGATGAAGACATGATTGTCAAACTGGGGAAACTGGCTTATCGGCAGCTTGTGAAAGGCAACCTGATCGTCTATGAGGAAGACCTGAGCGAGTGTGGCATTGATGTGGCAGAAGCATCAGTTTACTCAGGAGTGTGCACTCAGATCTTCAGAGAGGAGTTGGGCTTGTATCAGGGGAAAGTCTTCAGCTTTGTTCATCTGAGCATTCAGGAACATCTAGCAGCTCTATATGTGCATCTCTCCTTTATCAACAATAACACCAATGTGTTTGACCAGCTTACCAAACCAACTAACGGAGACACAGTGTCACTATCTGATCTCCATCAGAGAGCTGTGGATGAGGCTTTACACAGTAAAAATGGGCATCTGGACCTTTTCCTTCGTTTCCTTCTGGGTTTGTCAGTGAAGTCTAATCAGAGTCTCTTACAAGAACTAAAGACACAGACAGCAAACAGCTCTCACAACAATGAGGAAACAGTTGACTATATTAAAGAAAAGATCAGTGAGAATCCCTCTCCAGATAAATACATCAATCTGTTTCACTGTCTGAATGAACTGGGTGATTTTTCTCTTGTGAACGAAGCTCAACCTCATATGAGCTCTGGAGGATTACGTGATGTGAAACTCTCCTCGTCTCAGTGGTCAGCTTTAGTGTTTGTGTTGTTGTCCTCAGAGGAGACACTGCTGGAGTTTAACCTGAGGAGATTAATTGGAGACATAAATGATCGGTAAGTAACAGTGAGTGCAATCATTACAGTCTAAAACATTATGAACAAAGAAAAACTCAGAGATCAGAGGTGTTTAAATCACGGGGCACAGATTTCTGGGATATTGTACATCATTTGCTGGTGTTTCTCAAACCGTGGCTGTGTCCTAGTAAGGCTGCATATCTCGACTCCCATGTGTCACCTAGTGTTGAGTACTGTTCATGACATGAATGTTGATATACCTTTAAGATGACGACTTCTATGGCGTACGTACGTTATTGTATGCGTGCTGTTCTAATGTGAAAGTGAAAATGCTTGCGCAAAGAGGAAGATGACCGCTCTACTGCAGGGCATATTAAACAGGGCTGCCAACTTTCAGGCATTCAGTGTGAGACTCTCGCAATTTACACTTTTCACATGCTCTCACGCCACACATACATTTTCTCATGCCACACATACATTTTCTCATGCCACACATACATTTTCTCACGCATAGAAAAATCGCGAAGCAAAGAGGACACGGAGACTGACAGACAAGACAGAGCAGGTTACTTATGATATAAAAAAAAATTCAGCTCTCAGATTCTGTCAATTCTATTACGAAATTCAAGCAATAAATAAAGTTTTGGCGCTTGTAAATGTGACGTGACAGATCCCTAGCGTCTCAGTTCAAGCGGCACGTGAACCGATCATCTCTACTAGCTAATAGTAAATAATCACCAATGAACAATGGTGAAAGATACAGTACAACTTACCGAAATGTAAATACATAATCTCGATCAATCAGTGTTTTTCAACCGCGGAAAGAGGACAATAAAACAGCTGGAGAATTATGCCACGGAACATTTACCTCAGGAAAGCCATTTAATGACCATAATATATAGCACGTTAGTTGGCTAGAAAAAAGAGCTAGGTCTATAGAGAGTATTTTGCTAAATATGTGTACTATATTACATATTTATTATATTTTTACTTGTATCATTAAATAAAGTTGTTGTTATTATAATAAAAAAATGCATTATATTTAATTTGAGTTATTTTTAACCTTTAAAATTAAGTTATAAATTTTGGGTGAAATGGGTGAATGTCCATGTGCTATCAGCATCTCGTGTTCATGCGCTCCTATGATAGCGGCAATGTTATGGGGTTAGATTTCAGTCACAATTCTGCGCGCCAGTGGCGGCTGGTGAAAAATATCTTAGGTGGGGCTGTGTCATATTCTGTCGGTTTCGTCTGGTAACATGGGGTTAGTGTACATTAGTAACATTAGTGTAGTGGCTTCAAGGTTGTGGAATGCTCTTCCTCAAGACATCCATCCAACATCCACCCTTCTCTCCTTCAATAACACATTTTACTCTTCAGCTCACAGTCTGTAAATTATACATTATTATTGATATGCTATTTGTTTGTATCCCTCTTTTTTTGTATCTTTAACCTAACTTTTTTTTAACACCCTTCTGCGCACCCCCCACTCTTCAGTCACACATTTTTCAGTAAGGGACCATATTTGCCCCCTTAAATCGATTTTTCCAGTAATTTTTTATCTTTACAAATAAATACCTTTAGAAAATAAATAATGCTTTAAATAAATGTGCTGTGTGCTGCAGTGGCTTTCGTTGGAGCTATTATTTTATTGTAAAAAAAAAAAAAAACTGACAACTGTGTTGTAGCCTAAATGAACATCACTTAATATTAATATTTCGTTTGTTGACCTGTTGTATAAAATCAATGTCACATTTGCAATCGTGTGGACCTTCATATAATGTGATCAACATTAAACACAGAAACTCACACAGGGAATATGTCTGTATCGAAGATAATTTGAATCTTATATCTATCTCCATGCACAGCCTGTGTCTATATTTGTTCTGCATAGTATAAGTGCTAAATCCCTTATTTTGTACATTGTACATTGTCCAGAACGGTAACATTAGTATAGTGCGATTTGCCAAGGCAACAATCTGCACGAGGATGTCATATATTTACAAAATTTTACCTGATAGAAAAACAAGCTCAGTTTAAATCTTATTTTATGGTGAGGTAACGTTAGAAAATGAACGGCAAAATTCAGCATTTTGTTCCCGTACCCCCTTCCGTCACCTCACGTAACGTTACCCAGTTTGAGAACCACTGCCTTTACATATCTTTGTAAAGCGACCTTGGGTGTTGGAAATACACTATATACAAATCAAAAGATCACATTTTGAGCGTGCAAAAGGGCATTTCGCACGCGCGTGAACTGAGTTTTGCGTAGAAATATTCGTCTCGCAGATGAGAAAATATTTTGAGCGAACGAAAATCAATTTTGCATTTAAAAAAAAGTATTTGAATGTGCGCAGATGTTCTCTTCCGCATGTGCAAAATGTAACTTTCTTGCTCCTCTCATACCAGCCCTGAGCGCTCTCTAAGCGTAGACGCTCGCTTGCTCAACACAACTCAGCGTTACAATATGCCATAATTCCAGCCAATCAGAGATGAGGCTGCTAAATTCTGATTGGCTGACTTGACAACCAATCACAAGACTCCCTGCATCACCGACAGCAGAAGAGGAAAATACATGGTGGAAGAGATGTTTTTTTAATGGCTTGAACACTTTAATTTAGGTTCAAATGTGTATACTCGACGACCGCACGTAATAGCAAATCGTACTATTACTGTACATAATGGCATGTCCCAGTGTCTCCTACACCTCAAGTGGTAGTTCTAACTTCTTTCTGAACTCCAAGTTAGTTATGTAATTAGTGGAATATGAATGTGACCGAGCTGTAAAAATATAGACTGGATTAGTAATCTTAACTAGGCCTACTATTTAGGATGGATAGTGTGTGCACATTGGGATGCAGGCTTATTCTCCCTCACTGCAAAAAAAAAAAAAAACTATTTATGCAAGTAATTATATAGTAGAAGTCTTGTGGGTCACACACCCAAGATTTTCACTTACAGTTATAGTATTTGCATATATGTTTGCATTGTTGCTATGTCTTTCTTTTTTCTTTGCAGTGAGGGGAACAAGCCTGCATCCCAATGTGCACTCTATCCATTCTAAATAGTATATAAGAAAATACAGTCTATATTGTTTTAGTACGATAGTTGTTTTAACAGAAAATATCTGCTGTGAATGTTTTTGTTTAAATAATTCCAAGGATATGAAGTAGATTGATTTATTATTTTATTTTAAAATAATTTGGTTCTTCTCCATCTGTCTTCTCCGTTTGGTTCAATACGACACAGTGGTGTCACGGTTCGGTACGTTTTCGATACAGCAAAAAGAAAGAAATGCCAGAGAAATGTCCTATTTATTATAAAAATATACTTTTTAAAAAATAAAAAAATTAACATTTTTTAAGTAAGTGTGAGTTCCCCTACGAGGGAACTCAACACTGCGTCGTCGTGACGACACTTTGGGGAATGCCCCCAGCGTAGCGTATCTGAAGCATGAATGAAATCTGTTCAATCCTGATTGGTGCTGCGTCATGACGTAGTAGATGACGGCATAACCGGAAGATACAAAGGGACGCCCAGCACACACACACATTAGCTTTTTTGCTCTTCAGCTAAAGCGCTCTGTGTGAACTGTTTGTCCTATTTACTGTTGTCTGTCCTTGTTATTATCAGCATGTCTAGCGAGCAGTTTAGACGGTGTGTGCATCCGTGTCCACGCTCTATTACGGGCACGGACACACACCAGCTGTGTGTGCATTGTCTGGGCGTGCAGCACGCTAGAGCGGCTCTCGAGGGAGCCGCTTGTAGCGAGTGTGAGAAGCTGCCGCTCAGAGTGTTGCACTCGCGGCTGGCCGTGTTTGATGAGTCAAGCGGCCAGGCTCGCGAGCCTCACGGTTCTGGGCCCGCGGTTGCCGAGGCAGCGCGACGCCGCAGATCGTGGGGCTCACAGATGGATCTCTCAGCAGGACACAGGACTGCTTCGGCATCTTCCCGATCCTCGTCTGAAGATTCAGATGTTCTCCCGCCCCGTGTGGAAGCCCGCGATGCGGTTTCTTCGCGCGAGGTGGATGAACAGATGCTTCATTTATCTATCTGGTTCTGAGGAATCAGATGAGTTGAGCGTCGGGGCGGGTGATGTGGAGCTTAGTTCACCGCTTCACGCACCCGCTCAAGAGGAGCTGGTGGAGGTTTTGACCCGCGCTGTGGCCAAAATAAAATTAGACTGGCCACAAGAGGAACCAGAAATCCAGCCGCCTGGTAAGCTGGATGAACGGTTTTATAGGCGCCGGTCTCAACCTCCACGCCGGGGCCTTCCATTTTTCCCTGACTTGCATAATGAGTTGTGCAAGTCGTGGGAAAAAACATTTTCAGCCAGGCTCTCCAACCCCCCAGTGCTCCATTTCTCTAATGTGCTTGGAGCGGCTGAGCGTGGCTATGGGAAAATACCTCGGTTCGAGGAGGCTCTCGCGAGCTATCTTTTCCCCCGAGGCCGCATCTTCCCTTAAGGCCCCGGTACTGCCCAACAAGCCATGCCGAGATACTTCCTCGCTGGTGGGCATAGCTTATATGGCGGCTGGGAGGGCTGGTAGTTGCTTGCACACTATGGCAGTCTTGCAAGCCTATCAAGCTGACCTCCTTAAGGAGCTGGACGAGGGTGAGGGTCCCTCTCCTAGTGATATCTTGGAGCTAAGAAAAGCCACCAACCTGTCTCTCCGCATCACCAAGGAGACGGCCCGTGCCATCGGCTGCTCCATGGCTGGTATGGTGTGTGTGGAGAGACACCTCTGGTTGAATTTGTCGGGAATGAGGGAGAAAGAGAAACATTTTCTTCTCGACTCCCCGATTGCACCTTCTGGCCTCTTCGGTGCTGTTGGTTCAGTAGTCGAAAGGTTTCAGGAGGTGAAAAAGCAGTCGGCGGCTTTCCATCAATATCTTCCTCGTCGCTCTGGAGGGCAGCCTCAGCCACCTGCCAGCTCCTCGCATTGTCAGGTGCAAAGACAGTGTCGCCTCCCGTGCCCCTCCCGAGGGAGCCTGGCAACTGAGGCGGCGCTCTCGAGGTAAGCCTTCTGAGCCCAAGGTCGATCTGAGGACCGTCCTTCAGGCAAAGAAGACTTCCTCCAAGCGGTCCTAGTTGCCGGACCGCTGAGAGCTGTCCCCCCCGGGGTGGAGCGATTGAGGTCGCCTCCATCCCGGAGCTCTCGGGAAATCAGTGCTGTGTTCCCGCTGTCCAGTGCGCTTCGGTCCACACTGATTTCCCGCGTACGCACGCCGCTCCAGACCTGCGGCTGGGTAGCGAACGTGTCCGCCCACCTGAAAACCGTTGTCGACCGCTCCCTGCCGGCCAGTCGCTTCAGGGGGTCGGGAACGAGTCTCGAATAACACCCGAGGCCAGCCTCGAGAAACTGGTTCCCTTAGTAGAGTATCTCGGCGCATGGTCATGCCTTCCGAATATTTCTGCATGGGCCCTGCGTACTGTCGAGCTGGGTTACAGGCTGCAGTTCAGTTCCCCTCCCCCGAGGTTCAACGGGGTGGTCTGGACTGTGGTCGGCCCAGAGCAGGTTCGGGTTATGGAACAGGAAGTTAAGTCCCTGTTGGTCAAGGAGGCCATAGAACGTGTTCCTCTGCCAGACAGGGAGTCCGGGTTCTACAGCCGGTACTTCATAGTTCCCAAGAAGGATGGGGGGTTGCGTCCAATAATAGATCTCAGGCACTTGAATCGGTCTCTGAGGAGATTCAGGTTCAAAATGCTCACAATCCCAGCCATCGTGAGTCAGATCCAGTTCGAGGACTGGTTCGTCACTGTAGGGACTGAGCGGAGTGCCGGATCATCTGAATAGCTAGATGTATTTCTTCCCGTGGGCCCTGGGACTTCAACACACACACACATGCACAGGCTGCTGGCACTGGCCGAGGTGTCCTGTTGCAAGTTTACGACCCAAAAGAATGTGCATGCAGGATCTCTCTCTCTGTCCACACTACACACACCCATTAGGACTTTCAAGGAATTTCCAGTCAAAAAGACATTTAACAATACATATTTGATATGTTTTATGTGTGTTTGATGGCCTACGTCCGATTGCAAGATCTGGGAATGTTTGTAGTTTAAAAGGAACCACAAATGCCTATATTACGTATATTTGAGACGTAAACCTGAATTCCTCTCATTGTTACATGTCGTGTTTGAGGTCATTTGAAAACTCTTTGTCTGACGCAGCCAGATATATGTATTGGGTTACCGTAAAAAGTATGATTGCCTGTATAACATCTCTCCTGTTATGTTTAAGAATCTGTGGAAAGGAAAGACAGGTTCTGCCTCTGTCGTAATTTATGTAGATAAAGCTGTCAAACCAAACAAAGACAACTTTCCCGCTCAAGATTTCCTGAACAATGATTGGACAATCCGCTTCAGAGGAGGCGGAAACATCAGGTCTTCAAAAGGACTGGCCCTCTTCTCACCCCTCCTCTTGCCTCTGACCTCCTTGCCTACGTCTGCCTTAGTCATGTAGTCTCTGATACGATTTCCCCTAGGGAAATCCTTTCTTTCTTTTGTTTGTTTAAAAGTTTTGTTTTCTTTAAGTTTCCAACCTAACTCATCTCACAGGAGAGGAGATGAATTCAGCCGAATTTGGTAATGTTACCTCAAAGACTTTAAATTTCTGTTCAAAGCGCGCGCGCGCCGAACGCCACGTGACGCGCGGACACGGAACAAAGAAGATCCGCTCCTGCACGCGGCCGGGACAGGCCGTTTTAGGAACACAGAGAGACCAAGAAACTTTACAAGTATCTTTCAGCTTCTAGGAAGCATTAAGATGATGTTTTTCGTGTTGTTTCAGAGAGGTTACTGTCTGGGTGAAGTTTACCAATGCGCTCTCTCTCTCTCTCCCCCTCTCTCTCTCTCTCTCTTGTCTTACTCTCTCACTCTTGCCAGAATGTGATTCCTTCGTGAGTTCCCTTTGGGGATCTCTTTCTTTTGTTTTGTTTCTAGTTTAGTTTATCTTTTTCAGTCTTAGATAAGTCTCCGTGTTTAATTCCAATCGACGATTGAAAAGAACACCGCGTGACATGTCTCTTCAGCAAATCCATCTACAAGGGACCTTTTACCTATAGTGGAAGAGCCTCTTCTCAATATTATTAACTCATCTTTATCTTTAGGTCATGTTCCAAGAACGTTCAAGCTGGCAGTTATAAAACCTCTTATTAAGAAACCACAATTAGATCCAAATAACCTAGTAAATTACAGACCCATTTCAAATCTTCCATTTATGTCTAAAATATTAGAAAAAGTTGTGTCCGCTCAACTCGGCTCTTTCTTACAAGAAAACGACATCTATGAAAAGTTTCAGTCTGGATTCAGACCGCATCATAGCACTGAAACTGCGCTGGTTAGAATAACAAATGATTTACTTTTAGCTTCGGACCAAGGCTGTATCTCAATACTAGTTTTACTTGATCTTAGTGCAGCGTTCGATACTATAGATCACACAATACTCCTAGATCGACTACAAAATTATACTGGTATTCAAGGACAAGCATTAAGCTGGTTCAGGTCATACTTATCCGACCGCTACCATTTTGTCTATTTAAATGGAGAAAAATCGATCATAACTTCGGCAAACTATGGAGTGCCACAGGGATCTGTGTTAGGCCCTCTATTATTCTCAATATATATGCTGCCACTTGGTAATATTATAAGGAAACATGGAATTAGTTTCCATTGTTACGCCGATGACACTCAAATATATATTTCATCACGGCCAGATGAATACGCTAAATTATCCAAATTGACAGACTGTGTTAAAGATATAAAAGATTGGATGACGCGTAATTTTCTTTTATTAAATCCAGACAAGACAGAAGTAATACTTATCGGTTCTAAAAACTGTCCACAAAACCTCTCACAACACTACTTTAACATAGTAGGATGCCCTGTTACTTTATCCTCTACTGTAAAAGACCTGGGTGTTATATTAGACTGCAACCTGTCTTTTGAAAAGCATATTTCATATGTTACAAAAACAGCCTTTTTCCACCTTAGAAACATTGCTAAACTACGTAATATGCTATCAGTCTCTAATGCAGAAAAGTTAGTTCATGCATTCATGACCTCGAGACTAGATTATTGTAATGCTTTATTAGCTGGTTGTCCTGCATCCTCAATAAACAAGCTACAGTTAGTCCAAAATGCAGCCGCTAGAGTTCTTACTAGATCAAGAAAATATGATCATATAACACCGATTTTATCATCACTTCATTGGTTACCTATAAAGTTCCGTATTAATTACAAGGTATTGCTACTGACCTATAAAGCCCTAAATGGTTTAGCTCCAGTCTATTTAACGGATCTTCTATCGCCCTATAATCCATCGCGCTCTTTAAGATCACTAAATTTGAGGCTTCTGGTCATACCTAGGATATCCAGATCCACCAAAGGAGGGAGAGCATTTTCACATTTAGCTCCGAAGCTCTGGAATAGCCTTCCTGATATTGTTCGTTGCTCAGACTCGCTCTCCCAGTTTAAAACTAGACTAAAGACGCATCTCTTCAGCCAGGCATTCATATAAAATTTTAAAACTTACAGTTACTGTAAATCCGGCCTCTAGTTCATAAAAGCCAGAGGAGAACTGGCCCCCGACTGAGCCTGGGTTCTCCCAAGTTTTTTTTTTCTCCATTGGGTTACTTGATGGAGTTTCAGGACACCACTGGGTCACTTGATGGAGTTTTTCGGTTCCTTGCCACTGTTGCCTTTGGCTTGCTCAGTTGGGGATATTCAAATTAATTAACCAATCATTAATAACATTGATCAGCCCTTCCAAACTTGGATGTCTTTTTTATTTTATTGTTTTCCACTAATAAACAAACATTGTTATGTTGTTTTGATTGATACTGTGAAGCTGCTTTGATACAATCTGTATTGTGAAAAGCGCTATATAAATATACTTGACTTGACTTGACTTGACCTTTAAACGAGCGCGCGCTCGCTTTGAAGGAGAAACACGCGCATGTGACCACGTGACGCGCAGGACCGAGAGACACACACATGCTTCTTCACGAGCCATGCAAAGAGTTTACCTACCTGTGCAAGTATCCGTGTTTGATCACGCTTTTAAGATGTGTTGAAGTCTTGTTGTCTCTCAAAGTCCCGTGTCTATGCGAATTTGCTATTTAGTAAGATCCTCGTCTCTCTCTAAAACTCCCTCGTGCATAACTGCAACTTTCTAAAAATTCTCTCTCTCTCTCTCTGTCTCTATGCATTTCTCGTTCATCGATGCCTTATCGTGTTTTGTTGTTTATTATGTTTGTAATGTTTGTGTGTTTCGTTGTTTATTATGTTTGTAAATACATATATCCCATGTAACCGTAGTGCATAGGCTAGTTATTTCTTATTAAATTTCATGATACTCATTTGATGGATTGACTGTCTGCTCATACTTCGGGTCCCTGAAATGTCTAGATCAAAAGCTACGAGCTTTACAAATTAAAGATACTTTAAAGAGTATTTGTTTATAGGGTGGGAAGGCTAATTCTTGTGGCCACAGAATTAATTTTCCTAAACTCTATGAATTAATTGAGCTAATTAATTTTACCTGTTTGTAAAACGTGATCTGTGTAGCTAATCGCAATCAACTTGTGGTTGGTTACACATGCAAGCATGCAGTTTTTGCATGCAGGTAAAATAACGTCTCATCCCTTATCGGGAGATTTATTAAAATGTAAAGTTGATCTGGTCCGAACCTGTATGAATAGTTATGAATTATGAATTATGAATTATTGTATACAAATTCCCCAAAATCGACCGGTTCATACCATACATCACGATAGATCTGAAGGACGCATACTTCCATATTTCCATCCTTCCATGTCACAGGAGGTTCCTGAGGTTCGCTTTCGGGGGCGAAGCGTACCAATATCGGGTTCTTCCCTTCGGCCTAGCTCTCTCCCCTCGCACCTTCACCAAGTGCATGGATGCAGCGCTGGCTCCGCTGAGACTCCAGGGTATCCGTGTACTCAATTACATCGACGACTGGCTAATATTGGCCAGTTCGTGCGAGATGGCAGTTCAGCATCGAGATGTCGTTCTGGCCCACATCAGGTGCCTGGGGCTGAGACTCAACACAAAGAAGAGCGTGTTGACGCCCTCCCAGAGGACTACGTTCCTGGGGGTTAAATGGGACTCCACGACGATGAGGGCACAAATGTCTCCCGCACGCGTGGAGTCTATACGCGCGATGGTCTCCAGAGCGAAGCTAGGCCACAACCTCACTGTGAAGCAGTTTCAGAGACTGCTGGGGCTCATGGCAGCAGCGTCCAGTGTCATACCTTTTGGCCTGCTACACATGAGACCCCTACAGTGGTGGTTGAGAGCCAAGGGGTTTTCCCCGAGGGGAAATCCGTTCCGTATGATCAGGGTAACGCGCAGATGCCTTCGTTCTCTCGTCATATGGAGGAAACCTTGGTTCCTGTCCCAAGGACCAGTGCTGGGAGCATCATGTTGCCGGAAAACCGTTTCAACAGATGCCTCCCTCACTGGCTGGGGCGCGGTCATGGACGGCCACTTTGCGAGAGGTCTGTGGGAGACCCGGCCTGGAATCATCAACATCAATTGCCTGGAAATGCTGGTGGTCTACAAAGCTCTGAGGAGCTTTTTCCCGGACCTCCCCGGCCTCCATGTCCTGATACGCTCGGACAACATGTCCGTGGTCGCGTATCTGAATCATTGGGGGGTCTGAGGTCGCGCCCTCTATGCAGACTGGCACACCAGATCCTTCTGTGGTCCCAGGGGAAACTGTCGTCTCTCAGAGTGATGTATGTCCCCGGGGTCCAAAATCAGGGAGCAGACGTCCTGTCGAGGCAGGGGCTGAGGCCCGGGGAGTGGCGACTCCACCCCGAGGTGGTGGAGGCCATGTGCGTGAGATTCGGCCCAGTGGAAGTGGATCTGTTGGTTCTCTCTCAGGTATCCAGCTCCGTTGGGGCTGGATGCCATGACGCAGACGTGGCCGAGGCTGCGTCTGTACGCATTTCCCCCGATCGCTCTGCTCCCGTGAGTCCTGGAGCGAGTCCGCCGGGAGGGAATCAGCCTACTTTTAGTAGCACCCCGTTGGCCGACCCGGGTATGGTTCTCGGACATTGTAGCACTGCTGGACGGCCTCCCATGGCAGGTCCCTCTGAGGAGGGATCTGCTGTCGCAGGCAGGGGGCACAATATTCCACCCCCGGCCAGAGCTGTGGAACCTCTGGGTCTGGCCCCTGAGGGGGCTCGGTACTTAGAGGCTGGCCTGTCAGGAGGTGTTGTCAAGACCCTACTTAGCTCCAGGGCTCCTTGACTGTACAGCCTGAAGTGGAATGTGTTTTCCACTTGGTGTAGAGAGCGTGAGGTGGACCCAGTTAACTGCCCAGTGGCTTCAGTGCTGGAGTTCCTCCAAGATCGTTTCTCTGCCGGTCTTACCCCGTCCACACTTAAGGTGTATGTGGCTGCCATTGCAGCTCTCCACTCGCCTTTAGGTGATGGGCCTTTGGGAAAGCACCATCTGGTTGTACGTTTCCTCCGTGGGGCTCGGAGGATAAGGCCTGCGGCTCACTCCAGAGTCCCAACATGGGACCTGGCGGTGGTTCTTGAAGGGTTGGCTGAGGCCCCCTTCGAACCACTGGAGTCGGCTGAGGCAAAGAAGCTGACCTTCAAAGTGGCCTTTCTCCTTGCCATGACTTCTCTGAGGAGAGTGGGGGATCTTCAGGCCTTGGCTATAACGCCAACTTGCCTGGAGTTTGCCCCTGGCGGGGTTAAGGCCATCTTGCATCCAAGACCGGGCTATGTGCCCAAGGTGCCGTCTAGTGCGCCACGGTCAGTGGTTCTTCAGGCCTTCCATCCTCCACCTCATGGGACGGCGGAAGAGAGGAGACTTCACCTGCTCTGCCCAGTCAGAGCCCTAAGGGTTTATTTGGAGAAGTCTTCTCAGTGGAGGAAGTCAGACCAGTTGTTGGTGTGCTTTGGTTCACCCAAGAAAGGGCTGCCTGCATCTAAACAGACGATCAGTAATTGGATTTTCCAGGCTATAGCCGCGGCTTATCAGGTGCGCAACTTGCCTTCACCTATGGCCGTGAGGGCACATTCCACCAGGAGCATGGCCTCCTCGGTGGCCCTCCTTTCTGGCGTCTGGCTTCAGGAGATCTGCGAGGCGGCCGGGTGGGCCACCCCGCACACCTTCATACGTTTCTTCAGTCTGCAACTCCCCGTGACGCCTGGCGCCAGAGTGCTCGCGTCCTAAGTGTGCCTGGTCTCCCAGCTTCACACTAGGGCGGGCGTGATTACGGTGTGGCATAGTGGGTATTTCGTTCCCCAAAGTGTCGTCACGACGACGCAGTGTTGAGTTCCCTCGTAGGGGAACGTCTCGGGTTACGACTGTAACCCTTGTTCCCCGAGAAGGGAACGAGACACTGCGTCTCGTCGCCACACCTAACAGATTTCATTCATGCTTCAGATACGCTACGCTGGGGGCATTCCCCAAAGTGTCGTCACGACGACGCAGTGTCTCGTTCCCTTCTCGGGGAACAAGGGTTACAGTCGTAACCCGAGACGTTTTCCTACATCTTGAAAATTTTAGTTTAATGGGGTAATATTTTAAGGATGAACAAATAATGTTTTGGTCATCACATTAAAAATTACTTTTAAATATGATAATATTTGAGTTTTAAAGTGCTGGAAATAGATGTGTGATGTACTTGAAAGTATTTTACTATTTCTGCCAAACTTCCATGGTTACAGTGAGTGTTACTACATTAAATCCATGGTGAATGTTGCTGATCTGTGGACTTAAAGCCTATAACTAATTCATTCATGGAACAATGTTTCTCCTGGTTTCCACATCAGCGCTGTTTACGGAGAACGTTTAATAACGCAGAAATGTTAATGCTTCTCACTAGATCTCACAGCGATGTTATTACTTCAGTGGCAAACTCAAATGCTTTGTTTATTGGATCTCTTAGGGCTGTAGTGACAGAGTCGCTTGATCAAGATCGGCTCGCGCTGCACTGACATTGGTCTAAACTGATAAACGTCTGTGAAGCACAAAATAATGACAAATGAGTAGCGCAGTTTCGTTCCGCTTTCATTACGTTTGCCATTTTATGTTGCGCAACGTTGTGGTGATCACGCCAGTGCGGATTTTGGTCAGCAGGAAAAATGGTCCAACGAATCGTTCGGTTTGTAATGCGTACCGAACCGAAAGCCTCGTACCGAACGGTTCAATACGAACACATGTATCATTACACCCCTATTGTCTATATGCAATAAACATTAGTGCTGTCAAAATGAATGATTAATCAAAAAATAACTTGATACCTTTCTGGTATGTACCATGCTCAATTATATAGTATAGCTAATGGGAACAATGTCACATTGCAGTTGCAATGGACTGCGTACAAACCACTGCGTGTCGGAATGGTATATGTTTATACTTCTCATCCAACCACAATCAAATTCACTCTTTCCGGATGGTGCAATTTATCTGGATAGTTTTTCTTTTTTCTTTTTTTTGAACGATGACAAGCCGGAATGAAAACAAGCCAAAATGAAATAGGAGTAACGAGGCTATTTTTAAAATGTAAGGAGTAGAGAGTACAGATAATTACGTGAAAATGTAAGGAGTAGAAGTAAAAAGTCAGCTGAAAAATAATTACTCCAGTAAAGTATAGATACCCAAAATTTCTACTTAAGTAAGGTAACAAAGTATTTGTACTTCATAACTTGACACCTCTGTTTATAAAGCAGTGTTTAATTAAAACATATTTGAGTGTATTTAGAAAGGTATAATGTATTATTTACTTATGTTATGAATTATTATTGTTAGCATTAAAAATTTACTTTTTTATTTTTTATTTTCAATTAGTGTCACACAAAACACTGCAGATGAAGTTCTTCAGAAGCTGATGCCTGTGGTTACAGTAACTAGAACAGCTTGGTAAGTAACACTGAGAACAAGCATCACTGTTAAAACATTATAACAGTTCTTACTTTAACATTATAAATTATAAAGTGTCACACTTCAGCTTTTAAACCCTCCACCTATCTGACCTGATTTATGATCTACTTAACTGTTTTTATGGACCCCAACTCAAACACTTAGGACCCATGAACAACTCTCTAAACTACTGCGTGATTTTACCGTTTGTGTCCGTCATAGAAAAACACCATGCGCTGTCATGAATAAGAGGAATTTCTTCTCATAAAATAATAAAAAATGTAAATACCTGGGAGAAAGAGAAGAGCAGACATATGGATAGATCATAAATAAAAAATATATAAAAATGCACACAGTAATAAAAATAATAATACTACTACTACTAATAATATAAACAAATACAACACCTAGTCTTTTACAGATAAACGCCCAATGCTGGTTTCAGTTTTGCATTAAATAAATCCTTTTTGGCTTTAATATAAATTATGTTTGTGGACTAATTAATGCCACAATAATTTGTTTATTTTATAGGCTACTTGTATTTTTTAAAGGATTTGTTGTGGAAACCGCAATGCCATCCTCCCATAGAAAATCACATTAAGCGTTTTTCTGTACATATGGTTTATTAATAAGGTGTGTACAGAATTTGATCTTTTAATAATACCGTCTTAGTACATTAAGCCACGTTATGCAATTTTCACGTTAACACACTCACACACACACACTCTCTCTCTCACACACTCAAACACACACACACACACACACACACACACACACATGTCTGGTTCGCTATCTTTGTGGGGACTCTCCATAGGCGTAATGGTTTTTATACTGTACAAACTGTATTTTCTGTCCCCTTACACTGCCCCTGTCCCTAAACCTACCCATCACAGGAGACATTCTGCATTTTTAAATTTTCAAAAAACATTACTTAGTGTGATTTATACGCTGTTTTCCTCATGGGGACCGCTGGCTGGTCCCCACAATGTAGGTGATTTCAGGTTTTACTATATTTGTGGGGACATTTGGTCCCCACAATGTAATATAAACACGAGCACACACACACACTCACTCACTCACTCACTCTCTCTCTCTCTCTATTTTTACAGACACACACACTCACTCACTCACTCACTCACTCACTCACTCTCTCTCTCTCTCTCTCTCTCTCTCTCTCTCTCTCTCTCTCTCTCTCTCTCTCTCTCTCTATTCTCTCTCTCTCACACACACACACACACACACACAGTCACTCACTCACACACTTTCTCTCTCTCTCTCTCCCTCTCTCTCTCTCGCTTCCGGTGTGAGTGTTGGGAGTGTGTGGTGTGAGAGCTGAACACGTTGCTCAGAGTGAGTGCGGAAAAAGTGGTTTATCTTTGTAAAACAAATGTTTTCTTGAGCTTTTTTCCCTCGGTAGCTAAATGTTGAGAGAGGTTTTTATATTTAAAAAAAAAAAAAGTTTGTTTGTTCGTCATTTTAAGACGCTGATATGGCGTCTGTTCCCAATCAAGGAACTCTGTCGCTTTGGAACGGGTGCAGGTGTACCAGAACCTGGGGTGACAGTGGAGGAGCTGCTCCTAGTCGTTGGAGAGCAGGTAGGGTTTGAAAATATAATTTCGGCTTCACGAATGAACAAAGCTGTAGTTGTGTTTTTAAAAACGGAAATGTTGATCAACAAATTGACCGTGAGCGGAGTATGGGTAAAAGGAACTTTTGTTTCAGTAACCCCTCTATCTGCCCCGGCGACAAAAATAATCATCTCAAACATCCCGACGTTTATCTCGAATGAAGTGATAATGAAGGAATTGTAGAGATTCGGGAAAAATTGCAAGCCCTGTGAAACTTATTTTTAGAAGTGTCTTTTCGTGTAAATCATGGAGAAAATTCGTATGGTTTTTATGCAAGCGCAGAGAACTGGAAATGTTTTGAATGCGGAGAAATTGGGCACAAACGCGGCGTATGCCCGAAAAAACCCGAAAAGGAAATATCCGCGGCTCAAGAGGAAATAAAAAAAGCTGATCGTCAGAGGAATGATAGAAAAGAAAATGAGGAGAAAGATGGAGGGATAACAGAAGAAGTGAAAGAGCAGAATGAGGTGATTGAGAACCATGGTAACAATGAGAATGTGCAACCTGGATGCAGTGCTGCTCCAGATAGAACTGAGAATGAAACTACTGATGTTATTGATGACAATGCTGAACAGAGTAGTGTTGAAAATGTACGTGAGGTTAATGGTGAATCACAGGTAGGAGGCTCAGAGGAAAAAATGGATGAGGAGGTGGATAACTTGTCTCAGTGTACTGAGGATGGAATGAAAGAGAGTGAGGAGTGGTTAGATAAAACGGATGAAAGAGACTTGTATACTGTGGAACAAATTAATAATTTTCTTGATGCAACCAAAGGAAAATCAGGAGTAGAAATATATGATTTTTCCCCTGATATTGACAAATTTGTTGTTTCTGTGATGAGGGCTAGGAAAGTGAGCAGTTATGATGAGCTCTCACAGCAAAAAAGGTTTTGCCTTAAAAAACATATAACCTCGGTGAGACAAGGCAAAAACAAAGGAAAGGGAGGAATAATGAGGGGAAACTCATAAGAAATCATGTTGTTTAACAAAGCTCTCTCATATCTTTCCTATTTTCTTTTTCTCTCTATTTTTCTCATGAAGGGTATGCAGGTAGGATCCCTAAATGTGAATGGAATGAGGGATGGGTGGAAAAATAGTGTATTGTCAGAATTAATTCTTTAAAAAAAATTAAGTGTTGTTACAAGAAACTCACAGTGACCAAAGTAGTGAACTTGACTGGGATTTGTGGTGGAAAGGAGAAAAAGCTTTTAGTCATGGTGCTAATGTAAGTGCTGGAGTAGCAGTGTTATTTTCCCCGGAGATAAAAGCAAAAATTATTTCAAAAAAAGAGTTACAACCAGGAAGATGTTTAATTGTAAGGGCTGAAATTAGTAATCTCTGTTTTCTGTTTATTAATATTTATGCACCAAATATAGGAGCAGATAGAGTACAGCTTTTTAAAAAATTAGAACACTTTCTAAAACAGCAAGATGATGATTTTATTGTGATGGGTGGTGATTGGAATTGTACCTTAAAGGAGAACTCCTGGCAATTTTTAAGTTAATCTTGATCGTTATATCTATGAGTACTGTCTATAGAAAAAAAAAACGAACCGGATTGGTGCTTGCTACGCGGAGCTGCGACAGCGAATGCCCAGAGCTCCCACTCCGCTAAAACGGCAGCAATGGGGGCATAACATAAAGAGCGTTTTTGTGCCTCTTAACAGACACAAAATGCAATTAAAATGTCTGTCCAACATGAACAGGGGCCTTACCTGTGAACAAGATGCGTTTAGCAACTTAGCCATGGTTTAAATAGTGTTTTAGACGGCAAGCTGTAGTCTCGCGCTGAAGTCTCGCTCCTCCCACCTAGACTCGCGCTGAAGTCCCGTGATCTCAGTTGTAGCCGGGAAAGGGTCAATAGTGTCCAGGTGGGAGGAGCGAGACTTCAGCGCGAGACTACAGCTTGGTGTCTAAAACACTATTTGGGTGAATTTAAACCATGGCTAAGTTGCTAAACGCATCTTGTTCACAGGTAAGGTCCCTGTTCATGTTGGACAGACATTTTAATTGCATTTTGTGTCTGTTAAGAGGCACAAAAACGCTCTTTATGTATATGCCCCCAGAGCTGCCGTTATAGCTGAGTGGGAGCTCTGGGCATTCGCTGTCGCAGCTCCGCGTCGCAAGCACCAATCCGGTTAGTTTTTTTTTCTATAGACAGTACTCACAAAGGTCTAACGATCAAGATTAACTTAAAAATTGCCCGGAGTTCTCCTTTAAATTTTACTCTCGACAGAAATGGGGAAGAACATCATGCACAATCATCTTCCTGTTTAGATAGTATAATTAAAAGTTTGCATTTCTCAGATGTGTGGAGAGAATACAACGCTGCAACTCGGCAGTACACATGGAGTGAAAGTCACCAATAATAGAGTTTTTGCTGCACGATTAGACAGGATATATGTATCATCAAATATGAGAAATAGAATTTTAAAAACTGCTATAATACCAACATCGATTTCTGATCATAAACTCATCACAGTTGAATGCACATTAGAAAGAACAAATCATAAAAGCTGCTACTGGCACTTTAATATAAAATTATTTGAAGATAAAAGTTCTGTGAATATTTTTATGTTTTTTGGGAGACCTGGAAAAGAGAGAAGAATTATTATGAAGATATTACTCAGTGGTGGGAAGTAGGAAAGGTGCATATAAAGAATTTTTGTCAGCAATACACTTCTCATTCCTCATTAGTTTTAAAGAATACAATAGATTGGCTAGAAAAAGAAATTATGGAGATTGAAAAAGACATGATTGAAAGTGAACCTATAATTTTAAAGGAATTGTGGGGGGAAAAGAAAAATCAACTGAGCTCAATTCTTAATGAAAAGGCCAAAGGAGCGCTTGTGAGGAGCAGGTTCACTGCAATAAGAGATGTGGATGGTCCTACAACTCTCTTTTTTAATTTGGAGCGTAAAGCTGGGCAAGAAAAACTAATGTACTGCTTAAAAGACACTAATGGACATGACACTTCAGACCCGGTGGATATGAGAGGAATTGCTGTTGATTTTTATTCTGAACTGTATGCTGCTGAAAACACAGATGAACAATGCAGGAATGAACTGTTGCAAGATCTTCCTATTATAACTCAAGGAGATAAACTTTCTCTAGAAACTGAACTTAAATTTGAGGAAGTTACCAGCGCTGTCATGGGACTCTCCTCAGGCCGTGCGCCAGGACTGGATGGATTGCCTGCTGATTTCTATAAGACTTTTTGGAACATTATTGGGAAAGATTTTTTTGAAGTATTGCAAAATTGTCAAAGTAAGGGAATCCTTCCTACAAGCTGTCAGCGTGCAGTTTTAATGCTGCTCCCCAAAAAAGGAGATTTGACACTGTTGAAGAACTGGAGGCCGGTAGCAATTCTGTGCTCGGACTATAAAATTTTCTCTAAAGTTTTAGCAAATAGATTAAATGGTGTACTGAATGGAATTGTTCACAAAGATCAGTCATATTGTATTAAAAACAGATGGATTTCTGACAATCTACACTTAGTGCGGGACGTTATAGATTTTGCGGTCATAAATGGCACTAATGTTGTTTTTTTAGGAAAAGGCCTTTGATAGGGTTGATCACATTTTTCTGTTTAAGAAGAAGCTTTTGGTTTTGGGGACAATTTTATTTCTACAGGAAAAATGTTATATACTGAAGCCACATGTATGGTGAAAATGGCTGGAGGCCTCAGTTTTCCGATAAAAGTGCAGAGGGGAATTAGGCAAGGTTGTCCTCTGTCTGGTCTTCTTTATAGTATGGCAATAGAGCCCCTGTTGTGCAGACTGAGAAGAGAATTAAAAGGGTTGAATGTCAATGTTAATTTTTTTCAGCAACCTATTAAACTTTCTGCTTATGCAGACGATGTTACTGTTTTAATTAGAGATCAAAATGATGTAAAATTGCCAGAAAAAGGCGTTAGAGTGTTTTAAAAAAGCATGTTCAGCTAAGGTCAATTGGGGCAAAAGTGATGCTCTGTGGTGTGGTAAAGAACCTCAAAGTCCAATACTCCCGGGTGATTTAAAATGAGGGAGGGTAGGTTTTAAGTATTTAGGTGTCTTTTTAGGGACAGAAGATTTTAGGGAAAAAAATTGGGAGGGATTAGTGGAAAAAGTGTGTGTGAGGTTGTCTCACTGGAAATGGGTGCTGCCCCAGCTGTCCTACAGAGGAAGAGTGCTTGTCTGTAACAACTTGGCTGCAGCATCTTTGTGGCACAGAATGAGGATTCTGGAACCTCCAGAGGATTTAGTACGAAGACTACAAAAGTGCCTGGTAGATTTCTTCTGGTCAGGACAACACTGGTTGAAGGCATCGGTGATGTATCTACCTCTACAAGAAGGGGGACAAGGACTAGTAGACATAAGATCCCGAGTCAAAGCCTTCAGACTCCAGACCGTGAAGAAACTCCTGTATGGGGAAGTTGTGAGCTGGGCTGGAGTCGCCTGTACCCTACTGAGGAGAGCGGGTAATTTGGGACTAGACCGCCATTTATTCCTCATGGACATTAACCAGATAGACCTGTCTGGATTAACAGTGTTCTACAGGTCAATTTTAACATCTTGGACAGTTTGCAGAGTTTCTCGAGAACAAAATGGTGTGCAGAGAATGTGGAGGAAAGAAGAACCGATTCTTTTCAATCCTGCATTGGAATTGAACATTTTAAAGTCGATATCTCTAAGAAATACTCTAAAGACTGCAAATTTATTAAAAGTTGGACAATTCTTATCTGAGGAAGGATGGATATCTGCGGACGTTTTGGCGGAAAAACTGGGCATGAGATCAATTCGCCTCGCCCAGAACATACTGACTCAGTTAAGTAAAGCTCTACCTGTGGATTACAGACTGTCTCTAGAAACGCATGATGAAGAAGATTTTTTTTTCCTTCCCAGAGTTGTCTATTACTGCAGAGACTGGATTATGGAATAATTCGAAGGGTGGACTGCTGTCTTTTGAGACACCCCAACTTGGAGTTTTTAGGAGTGTAGGAAAAAAATCTCTTTATGTACTGTGTGTCAAAGTTTTATACCTTCAAAAGTTGGACAGTGTAAAAGAGTCTAAATGGCAGGAGGCGTTTGGAGCAGACGCTTCCCCTAAAGGTAGCTGGAGGTCCCTGTACAAGCCTCCTACTGAGAAGAGGACTGGAGATCTTCAGTGGAGGACTGTGCATGGTATAATAGCTACAAACAGACACAGAGCACACCTTGATCCAGAGGTAGGGGAGGGTTGCTGTTTTTGTGGGGTACAGGAAACTGTTTTCCATTTGTTTTTTAATTGTGGGAGATTGCAGATACTATTTTCTGAATCAGAGAGGTGGTGCCAAACGTTGGGTATCGTTTTTTCCCCAATGGTCTTTATTTATGGGCCAAAATATATTAAAAGTAAAAAGGAAGTACTTGTTTTATTAAATTTCTTATTTGGACAGGCAAAGATGGCAATATGGTTGTCACGTAAAGGAAAATTAAATGACACGGGGTCAACTGATGTTTTATTAATCTTGAAAGGATTGATAAAAACACGTGTTAAAATAGAGTATGCTTTTTATAAGCTAATTGACAATCTTGACAATTTTAAATGTAAATGGGAAGTGAAGCAATGTGTGTGTGAAGTTGACATTGAGGGCAATCTTAAATTTAATGTCTAAAGTGTGTTAATGTCTATGGTATATTGTTATATGTCTATGGTATATTATTTTTATTTTATTTTTTTCTAGAAAAAAAATAAATAAAATTTTTAGATTGTAATATTTTTTTTTCATAAATATGGAAGGAAATATATTTTTGTGAAATAAAAGAGACCCTAAAAGTCAAAGTCTCTCTCTCTCGCTCTCTCGCTCTCTCTCTCTCTCTCTCACACACACATACACACACACACACACACACACACACACACACACACACACACACACACACACACACACACACACACACACACACACTAGGGTTGGGACAATGCACCTATCTCCTGATACGTTAATATCATGATACTTGGGTGCCGATATCATATGTATTGCAATTTTTAAGAATGAATAAATAAATAATTTTTTAACAGGCATTTGTCACCAATGTAATCGATAAATGCGTTATTTTAGGTGGCAAGTTTCTATCAAAAGCTGATTTACTCTATTTTGATTGCTACCATAGACATCAGTGTTTATGTTTTAACTTTAAACTTTTATCCCAGTACTTCTATGGCCATTTGAAATGTTGTATCACAGAAATAATGATACTATTATAAAGATCTTTTGTGAAGCCATAGATGATAAACCCTTTGTTTCATGAAAACTCTCAAAAAAAAAAGGTCGGCAAATTTTTCACTAGTCGCTTTTTTTTAAAAAAAGTCACTAAAAGTGTCTGAAAAGTCGCTAAAAATAGTGATGAAGGCGATAAGTTGGCAACACTGATTCAGTCTTGCATTGCTTCCACGCGTAATGATTTTTTATACTGTACAAACTGTATATTAAATCCCCTAATCCTTACTGATGTATTTTAACATGAACTTATGAGTATTTTATATATTTATTATTTTATATATTTCATATTGACAGCTGTATGTTGTTATTTTATTGTTATGTTTATCTCTGGATATAGGGGCTTAATGTGTGCCATTGTTCTCTACAGGTTGAGGAATTGTGGTATCACAGATGAAGGTTGTGTTGCTCTGGCTTCAGCTCTGAGATCAAACCCCTCACACCTGAGAGACCTGGATCTGTCTAAGAATAAACTAGGAGACTCAGGAGTGAAGCTGTTATCTGCTGTACTGGAGAATCCTCACTGTAAACTGGAGGAACTGGGGTAAGATCATCTCTACCATAAAGACTCGGAGTAAATAAGTATTAATATGTAGATAGTGTATACAATATATCTTTGGCGTAAGCCCCATCCGGCGGTTCAGCGACAGATTACTGCTTGAACCGTCAGATCCCAGTCTCCCTGAAGAGAAACATTTACATCTCACTATATTATTATCCCAAAAAGAAAGTAAAATTAATAGTTAAATAAACCGGACGAACTACAAACCAGACAACAGATGCAGGTTACAGTGAAGAGGGTTTTTAAAGAACAAATGTTTGGTGTAAATCAACTTGCCTTGTAATGCTTGTGCAAACAGACCCTTGCAAAAGCGTGAGCATTGCCTCAAAATGTGTGTGTGTACAACGAGCACACTCAGGCCCTTAAGAGAGCAGTCAGAAAAATGGAGCGAAACTGGAAAAAAACAAAACTAGAGGTATTTCGCATTTCATGGAAAGAGCACGATTGCATACAGAGAGGCCTTAAAAACTGCTAGATCTGCTGATTTTTCAACCCTATTAGAAAATAAACAAAACCCTAGGTATTTATTTGAAAAAGTGGCTAAACTAACGAAAAATAAAGCTTCAAGCTCAGATGTTTCCAAGAAGCACAGCAGTAATGACTTTATGAACTTTTTTACTTAAAAGATTGATAATATCAGGGAGAAAATTATAACTATGCAACCATCTACTACAGTATCGCATCAGACAGTGCAGTGTAATCTCACTGACGAAAAATTCGATTCATTCATTGCTATAGGAGAGGGTGAATTTTATAAACTCGTTAAATCATCTAAATCAACAACATGTATGTGTAGTGAACTTATTTCTTCTTCTTAAGTGTTGAAAACTCAGAAGCTAAGACCAGGGGCCTGATGTATAAACATTGCGTACGCACAAAATAGGCATAGAAATATGCGTACGCATTTTTCCACTCACATATCGGGATTTATAAAAAATAAACTTGGCGTAAATAAGAGCGCACCGTAAGGATGCTCTTGACCGTGCGTACGCACTCTTTTAGAAGAGTATGTGTTTTGGCGACACCAACTGGCCCAAATAGCAATAACTATTTTAAATGAAAAACTTCTAAATTATCCTATTACATCACCCAATAAATCAAATTGCATCAACCTGAATTATCATTATCAGCATTCTTAACCAGGTGCAAATACTATATAAATAAAGATATTACAAACATAATTTCACTCACCAAGCCTATCACATGAAGCAAACATCCATCCCTTCTTAAATGTCCGCGCCAGCGAGCGCTTTGGGCCGTTTAGTGAAACTGACGCAGCCTATCTAAAACCATACATCTTCATTATACGTCCTAATCATAAATACAGTGCATGTTCACAATAATAATTTAAATAAATAAAAGAATGATTTAAACTATGTTTTACTTCTGATATAAACATTTAGATTAAATATGCCATTCTCATTAATGTAGTCTCATAAACTACATGAAATCATTACTGAGAAGTTACAACATTTTTATATTCAATAAATAGAAATATTTGTTGTGGATGCAATGCAACACTTTTCCTCTGGCATGCTGTGTTTTAATGTTTTAACTACAGAGATTAATTGCTTATCATGATAATAGCAGATTGTCTGAGAAAATAGTTTTGTGCAAATAATGCAAAGTCTATCTTTTTCCATTAAAAATATAAATCAATTAAAAATACTGTTTGGCCAGTGGAAAAGATTGAGAAAAACTTTCTCTGAAATGTATTTTACACTATTTTAATTATTTATTTATTTATTTATTTATTTATTCAAAAACAAGGCAATTAGGCTATTAAATAATTTTTATTAATGACATCCGTATTTCATATTTTCCTAATGTCTGGTACCGGTCACGTGGATGAATAATAATATGCAAATGATATGCAGATGAGGACATGCATAGTAAAACTAGGCGTTGTAAGCTCCATATATGGTTATATCGGGGTGGAGACGCATGGGCGCACAATCTTACGCTGACTGGGATTTATAAAGTGAATTCTACGCAGATTCTGGCATACGCACGGTTTTATAAGTCTGAATATTTTTTTGCGTACGACATTTTTGGCTTTCCGGCGTACGTACACTTTTAGTAAGGATTCTACGCAGAGTTTAATAAATGAGGCCCCTGGAGACTCGGTTGTATCTTTTGCAGGTTCTTTATTGCAGATGAGCTGGATTTGCTGTAGTCTCTTCCAAGCGTCATCACAAGTCTGACTAAACATTTTACATTGTAACTAAATATACATTCCCAAGGGGATGGGGGTTTACATACAGGCGGAGACTCTGAACAAAGCATGCAAATGAAGTAGGATCACACCCTACTCTGAAAGCACTACCCGTCCAATTGAATCAGCATAAACTATTCAAATGCTGATAGTGGCCAGGCACTCTGGAGCCAAAAGAGCCATCCCAGAGCCAATAAAGACAAAAGCTGAAAATCTCCCCTACAGTTAATCCAATCAACCTAACGATTCAACATCTAGGCTGAAAGGTATAGGGTATATATAAAAAAAACTTTTAAGCTGGCTATGATTAAACCGCTTGTTAAAAAAACGCAACTTGATCCTACAGAATTAGTCAATTACAGGCCGATCTCAAATCTACCTTTTCTGTCAAAGATACTAGAAAAGGTTGTATCCTCACAACTATGTTCCTTTTTAGAAAGAAATGGTATCTGTGAGAATTTTCAATCAGGATTTAGACCGTATCATAGTACTGAGACAGCTCTCATTAGAGTCAAAAATGATTAGCTCTTATCATCCGATCGTGGTTGTATCTCTCTATTGGTGTTACTCGATCTTAGTGCTGCATTTGACATTATCGACCACAACATTCTTTTAAATAAACTCGAAAATTATGTTGGCATTTGTGGAATTGCACTAGCATGGTTTAAATCATACTTATCTGACCGTTATCAGTTTGTAGCAGTAAATGAAGAGATGTCTTATCGGTCAAAAGATCAGTATGGCATACCACAAGGCTCAGTACCAGGACCGTTGCTGTTCACTCTGTACATGCTACCCTTAGGAGATGTCATTAGGAAGCATGGCATTAGTTTTCACTGTTATGCTGATGATACTCAGCTCTATATTTCTTCACACCCTGACGATACTTACCAATCCACAAAATTAACAGAATGCATAGCTGATATAAAAACTGGATGATATCACGATACTTGGGTGCCGATATGATATGTATTGCGATTTTTAAGAATTGGATTCTACAATATTACGATTCAATATTGCACTAGACCAGGGTTCCTCAATCTCGGTCCTGGAGGGCCGCTGTCCTGCACAGGTTAGCTCCAACCCTGATCAAACACACCTGAGCAAGCTAATCAAGGTCTTCAGGATCACTAGAAACTCACAGGTAGGTGTGTTTGATCAGGGTTGGAGCAAAACTGTGCAGGACACCGGCCCTCCAGGACCGAGATTGAGGAACCCTGCACTAGACTATGGGGAAAAGTTAAATCAAACACTTATATGATCAGTTACATTATGTATAAGATGAGTCATATATATATACAAAAACAATTCATCACATCTTTCTGATTTTTATTTCAGAAGTATCATACAGTACTGAATAATTCAATAACAAATACATTTTTTAACAGTCCCTTGTCGCCAATATGCATTATTTTAAGTGCCAAGTTTCTATCAAAAGCTGATTTACTCTATTTTGATCGCTACCGTAGACATGAGTGTTTATATTTGAACTTTAAACTTTTATCCCAGTACTTCTATGATCATTTAAAATGCATCACAGAAATAATGATACTATTTAGTCAGCTAAAAAGGAGAGGAAGGAGCTCCATGTGACATTCCTGGATTTGGCTAATGCATATGGTTCAGTGCCACATGAGCTTCTTTGGGCAGCATTTGATTATTTCAGAGTACCAATGTCAATAACAAATTTAGTGAAAGCCTATTTTGGAGATTTGCAATTTAGTTTCTCAACTCCAAAATTCAGCACTGCATGGCAATGCTTAGAGGTTGGAATAATGGCAGGATGCACCATTTCTCCACTGGCTTTTACCATGGTAATGGAAGTAATCATTAGGGCATCAAGATGGGTAGTAGGAGGAGAGCGCTTGGCTTCTGGGATGCGACTACCACCAATCAGAGCATACATGGATGACATGACAACCATGACTACAACAGTAGCCTGCACTAATCGGTTATTGGGGAAGTTAACAGATAATATTGAATGGGCACGAATGCAATTTAGGCCCTCTAAATCAAGGAGCATCTCGATAGTTAAAGGAAAGGTAGTAGATAAAACATTCTTCATTAATGGTGAGGCAATACCAACAGTTTCTGAGAAGCCAGTGAAGAGTCTTGGGAGATGGTACGATGGAGATCTAAAGGACACAGTTCGAGTGGGAGAAGTTAGACGACAAACAGTGGAAGGGTTGAAGAGCATAAACAGCTGTGCTCTACCAGGCAAACTAAAACTCTGGTGCTTTCAGTTTGGTCTACTGCCGAGGTTGCTGTGGCCACTGACTGTGTACGAGGTTTCTTTGACAACAGTGGATAAGCTGGAAGCGTTAATAAGTTCATACATCAGGAAACGGTTGGGAGTTCCACGCTGCCTCAGCAGAGTGGGACTTTATAGTAAAGGAATATTGCAGCTGCCAGTCTCTGCTTTAACCGAGGAGTTTAAGTGTGCCAAGGTCAGACTGGAAATGACGTTAGTAGAGTCACGTGACAAATGTGTAAGGGAGGCAGCCCCTGTATTAAAAACTGGGAGAAAGTGGTCCGCAAAGAAATCTGTAGTAGAGGCAAAGGCTGACCTTCAAATTGGGGATATTGTGGGACAGGTACAGCATGGAAGAGGGGGTTTTGGGCTCAGTTTAGCTCCTCCTAAATGGCACAAGGCAGGCCCAGCTCAAAGGAGGAAGCTGGTAGTCAACGAGGTGCGAAAGCAGGAGGAGAGGATGAGGTGTATAAAGGCAATTTCCCAGGCCAAGCAGGGAGAGTGGATGAGATGGGAGAGTGTGGAACAACGCAAGATGGGCTGGCAAGACCTTTGGTCAATGGAAGAGAGTAGGATCAGTTTCCTTATTAGGTCAACATATGATGTTCTCCCATCACCGCAGAACCTAAACCTCTGGGTAGGAGAGGATCCCTCTTGTCCTTTGTGTTCATCACCTGCCACATTAAGGCACATTTTGACTGGATGTAAGGTGGCTCTTAGCCAAGGTCGGTTTACTTGGCGCCATGACCAAGTACTGAGATGTTTGGCTTTAGCATTGGAAGGCAAGCGTAGTATGACCAATAAGTTGCCGCCTGTTCTAGCAAAACATTACACGCAGAAGACAATATTCCTCTGCCCAGGCGAGCAACCACCAAGAAAAGATGTTAACACCAATTCTCGCCCAGGACAACTGGAAGCTGCTAGAGACTGGAAGATGCTGGCTGATCTTGATCAACGGCTTATTTTTCCACCTGAGATTGCCACCACTAACCTACGACCAGACATTGTTTTGTGGTCTGGATCAGCACGCATTGTTCAACTGATAGAGTTAACAGTGCCATGGGAGGATGCTGTAGATGAGGCATACGAGAGGAAGAAACTGCGGTATGCTCATCTGGCCACTGAAGCAGAACAGCGAGGATGGAGAGTCCAGGTTTATCCAGTGGAAGTGGGTTGTCGAGGTTTTGTGGCACACTCTACAACCCGGTTCCTCAGAGACGTCGGATTCAGCAGCCAAGAGTTGCGTCGCACAGTAAAGAACTTATCTGAAGCAGCAGAAAGGAGCAGCAACTGGCTGTGGTTGAGACGGAAAGATTCTAGCTGGCTGTGTACAGGCCGCCACGCTACGGTTTCGTAGAATTCTTGAAAAACTTGAAGAGTCTGTTGGTTTATTTGTATAGGTTGTATAGTATTTACAGTCATTATGTTCCTGTGTATATTGCGTGAATGACGGGTGGTTGGGCAGATATTGTGCTTTGCGGTAGGTGGTATGCCATACGGAACCGTTGCCATTGTAACTGCTTTAACGCACCAGTGGGGCTCGACAGCCTTAGTCAAACGGGTTGGCGCGTATGGTTGGGTTGCGGAGAGATTGTGAGATTGTGGTTAGGTCTCAGCAGCAGGAGGGAAGTAGAGGTCAGTAAGCTGGGCTGAGTTGAGTGGGGGACGGAGGGGGGTGACTCTGGGACACCAGAGTCACTGTCGAGCCCTCTTGAGGTGTCGTGGGCTAGTCGACGAAACACTGAGGACGGAAGGTGCCCACTTGAAGACCCTAGAGATGTCCCCTACTCGGCTCAATCCAGACGGTTGTCGTGCTGGTCCACTAGGGAGACCACACTGTAGTTGCAGCCATCGTGTGTGCTGACGCGCCAAGTACACTGCAGCCGTTAACGCCGGACAGAAGGGGAGTCACACCCTCATATGGAAAGAAGCGTAAATGGATGGAGAAGCATAGTTTACTGTAAAGCTACGTCTTAGTGTTGCTTATCTTGGCGAAAGCCGAGTACAAATCAGCATGAAGTTTTAACATCTACTCTTGTGTAATGGAAATCATAAAGACCTTTTGTGAAGCTGTTTCATGACAACTCTCTCTGGGTCAGCGGCAGCGCTAACACAGATTTTAAATGTTGCGATATGATTTTGTCTAAAGGTCTGCTTTAGACAGACGAATTTGAAGAAGATCATGTGGGTGTTTGAATAAAAAAAAATCTATTTTAAATTAGTAAACAATACAATTGCGATAGGACTGGGAGAAAAAAATCGATTCACCAAACTAACACACACACGCATTCCTTAAAATGTTTACAAATACACTCACACGCACGTTAGGTTTCAATGTTTTATGGGGACTTTGCATAGAAGAAATTATTTTTATACTGTACAAACTGTATATTCAATCCCCTAAATATGTATTTTAACAACATGAACTAATTAGTATTTTAAATATTTAATATTAACCGCATTGTTATTTATTTTTTAAGTGTTATGTTTATCTCTTAATGTGTGTCATTGTTCTCTACAGGTTGAGGGATTGTGGTGTCACATATGAAGGTTGTGTTGCTCTGGCTTCAGCTCTGAGATCAAACCCTTCACACCTGAGAGACCTGAGTCTGTCTGAGAATAAATTAGGAGACTCTGGAGTGAAGCTGTTATCTGCTGTACTGGAGAATCCTCACTGTAAACTGGAGGAACTGTGGTAAGATCATCTCTACCATAAAGACTTGGAGTGAATAAGTATTAATATGTAGATAGTGTATACAATATATCTTTGGCGTAAGCCCCATCCGGCGGTTCAGCGACAGATTCCTGCTTGAACCGTCAGATCCTGCCGGCGGTAGAAGGCAGCGGTGAGGAGTCTCCCTGAAGAGGAACATTTACATCTCAGTATATTATTATCCCCAAAAGACAGTAAAACTAACAGTTAAATAAACCAGACAAATTACAAACCAGACAACACATGCAGGTTACAGTGAAGAGGGTTTTTAAAGCACAAATGTTTGGTGTACATCAACTTGCCTTGTAATGCTTGTCCAAACAGGCCCTTGCAAAAGCGTTAGCATTGCCTTAAAATGAATGTCTGCACAGATTATAATTATTTATTATTATTATTATTATTAGGGCCCAAGCCCTGAAAGGGCAAAGGCCCTATTGTTTTCCTAAGGATTATTATTATACAGTGAAGAAAATAAGTATTTGAACACCCTGCTATTTTGCAAGTTCTCCCACTTAGAAATCATGGAGAGGTCTGAAATTGTCATCGTAGGTTCATGTCCACTGTGAGAGACATAATCTATTAAAAAAAATCCAGAAATCAAAATGTATGATTTTTTTACTGTTTATTTGTAAGATACAGCTGCAAATAAGTATTTGAACACCTGAGAAAATCAATGTTAATATTTGGTACAGTAGCCTTTGTTTGCAATTACAGAGGTCAAATGTTTCCTGTAGTTTTTCACCAGGTTTGCACACACTGCAGGAGGGATTTTGGCCCACTCCTCCACACAGATCTTCTCTAGATCAGTCAGGTTTCTGGGCTGTCGCTGAGAAACACGGAGTTTGAGCTCCCTCCAAAGATTCTCTGTTGGGTTTAGGTCTGGAGACTGGCTAGGCCACGCCAGAACCTTGATTTGCTTCTTACAGAGCCACTCCTTGGTTATCCTGGCTGTGTGCTTCGGGTCATTGTCATGTTGGAAGACCCAGCCTCGACCCATCTTCAATGCTCTAACTGAGGGAAGGAGGTTGTTCCCCAAAATCTCGCAATACATGGCCCCGGTCATCCTCTCCTTAATACAGTGCAGTCACCCTGTCCCATGTGCAGAAAAACACCCCCAAAGCATGATGCTTTCCACCCCCATGCTTCACAGTAGGGGAGGTGTTCTTGGGATGGTACTCATCATTCTTCTTCCTCCAAACACGGTTAGTGGAATTATGACCAAAAAGTTCTATTTTGGTCTCATCTGACCACATGACTTTCTCCCATGACTCCTCTGGATCATCCAAATGGTCATTGGCAAACTTAAGACGGGCCTGGACATACGCTGGTTTAAGCAGGGGAACCTTCCGTGCCATGCATGATTTCAAACCATGACGTCTTAGTGTATTACCAACAGTAACCTTGGAAACGGTGGTCCCAGCTCTTTTCAGGTCATTGACCAGCTCCTCCCGTGTAGTTCTGGGCTGATTTCTCCCCTTTCTTAGGATCATTGAGACCCCACGAGGTGAGATCTTGCATGGAGCCCCAGTCCGAGGGAGATTGACAGTCATGTTTAGCTTCTTCCATTTTCTAATCATTGCTCCAACAGTGGACAAACTTTTTTTACCAAGCTGCTTGGCAATTTCCCCGTAGCCCTTTCCAGCCTTATGGAGCTATACAATTTTGTCTCTAGTGTCTTTGGACAGCTCTTTGGTCTTGGCCATGTTAGTAGTTGGATTCTTACTGATTGTATGGGGTGGACAGGGGTCTTTATGCAGCTAACGACCTCAAACAGGAGCATCTAATTTAGGATAATAAATGGAGTGGAGGTGGACATTTTAAAGGCAGACTAACAGGTCTTTGAGGGTCAGAATTCTAGCTGATAGACAGGTGTTCAAATACTTATTTGCACATGTATCTTACAAATAAATAGTTAAAAAATCATACATTGTGATTTCTGGATTTTTTTTTTTAGATTACGTCTCTCACAGTGGACATGCACCTACGATGACAATTTCAGACCCCTCCATGATTTCTAAGTGGGAGAACTTGCAAAATAGCAGGGTGTTCAAATACTTATTTTCTTCACTGTATATATATATTTTTTTTTTTTTTACGACTTCTCGGGCACTTTGGGGGCCCTTAACATGCTCAAAAACTCTTGAAACTTTGCACACAGGTCAGAACCCGTGGCCATAAGGGCCGGGCTGAAGCTGGTACCCGGGCGTGGCGGGGGGCTCAACAGCGCCCCCTTGAATGGGGTCTGAAAACTTGGTCCATATATCAAACATGCTTGCATGAATTAGTACAAAACTCTGTACACATATAGATCTTATTGGGCAGAACAACTTTCGTGCTCAAAGTTTTACGCCAGCCCAACAGGAAGTCAGCTATTTAGGGTTGTTTGTAAACGCATGCAATGGAATTGTAAGTACTCCTAGAGAATTTATCCGATCGCCACCAAACTCGGTGTGCATGAAGTCAAGACATTTAGGATGAAAAATTGCCAACGGATTTTGTAGGGTGATAGTTTAGATTAACCCTTTAAATGCTGGTTACTTTTGCCTGCATAAAAGTAAAATACATGTAAGCCTTGTATTTTATAAATAAGTTTTAGTAATAAAGTAAAGGCATAGAAACAGTTTATTTGTAGTGCATTGTCAATAGTTTTATATAATTAATTTATTAATTAAATTAACTTGGTCCATAAACTTGGTCTGAAAACTATAAATATAGCTGCGAGCAGCGATGAAAGGACCAAAGCCGGCGGCACCACCGGGGTGGTGGTGCCACCGGCTTGGGCCCGTCATCGCTGCTCGCAGCTATATTATATTATTATTATTATTATTATATATATATGTGTGTCTGCAGCTGAAAAGAGGGAAGTGGTGTGTGTTTCATCTGAACCAGGACTGTCACCATATGAGATTTATCATTACATGATTATCATGGCCAAAATAACACACGATAACAATATATCACCATATCTATGGGAATATTGAAAAAAATTATAATAATGCTATCAGTCAAATTCATCTTTACTTTGTTATTTTGTGTTATTTTTGAAAAAGAAGAATCACACCATCACTTAAAAAAGAAACAATTACACAATCTGACCAGTTTGAAATAATGGTAACACTTTATCAATAGTATACAGTAACAAAGCGCTTAGTTTATAGTTAATGTATAGTATATAAGCTCTAGTTAATATATTAAGAGACTACAAATAGTGAGTTCTTCATTGTCACTGTAATTAACAAACCTTTATCGTTTAATTAGCTCTTATGTAAAGAGTTTAGATTAGGTCGTGGAAAATCAGACAAATGTCTGGCTGGATCGGCCCAAAGAAGGTTTTCCGGTCCGCGGGTGAAGGGTCTCTGCGTGTTACCGTCTTTCCACATGGCAAAGTAATTTGATTAAAGCCACAATATGTAAGATTTTTCGCCACTAGAGGGCGCAGTTTCCAACAATAACAAAGGCGTATGTTTATGACGCAGTGACAAGCTGAATGATAGGACTTGCTGTCAAGCTGATGGATCTAATAATGTTTATGGAAGAGTGCAAACATTCACGTTTTTTAACATTATAGTGGTATGAAGCAGGTCGCGATTGCTAAAGAGACAGATATCTCACGCGAGTCCCGTAGATATAAAGTATATCACACGTGAGTCCCGCGGATATAAATGATATCACACGCGAGTCCCGCGGATATAAATGATATCACACGCGAGTCCCGCGGATATAAAGGAATAAGGACTAAGAAATTTAATTCTATCGAACTACCTGCAAGTGCTGGATTACTCACACAGGTCAGGTCAGTTTATTAGACGAATTAAACTTGTGAGGTAATGTAGCGCTGCTTCACTTGGTCTAATGTTACACTATCACATTAAACGGCATTTAAATGTGTGTTGAAAGTTATTATGTTATTCTGCGTGTTAGTTCGTTTGCTATACGAAACTAGCAGTAACGTTAACGTTAAGCTAGATCAACATTAGAATAACATACTGACCATATTCTAACATTTCATCATGTTGAGCTAACGTTATATATCATTGATTCATTTTATGTACATTTGCTCACCTGTCTAATAAAGCTGTCAAGTTGTGACTCGTGAAGCTCTGTCAAGGCCAAGTTAGTCGCGGACGTGGAGCTCTCGGCATCTCAAAAACGCCACACTGATATTGATCCTTATTTCAATTCTCCTTGTTTATCCCAAAGTCTGCTTGCCATGGTCTGTAATGTTTGAACGAAACAAGAACTGCGTGCCGCTAAATGTTACGCACTACGCAGTTGTCCACATCTGTCGCCATGGTTACGTAATGGATATGGCAGTTCGACCGGAAACCGAGGATAGCTCGGATATTGCGTCATTGACAGGCGACATTTGTTTCCGGGGCGGCCACTTATTTATAATTGGAATTTCTCTGAAATAAAAAATCTTTTGGGATATTGTAAGTACACAACTGCAGGAAATATATCACACTGTGCAAGTGATTTTTGAATATTTTATTACAAAATTCTTACATATTGGGCCTTTAAATGTAATACATTTTCTCATATGTATTAACTAATTATTTTCGTTTTTCCATAAATGAAAAAGGTTTTAATGGTATCTCTACATCATTAACTGTGTGCGAATGTTTGACTATTCTTTTTAACTCTTTACTGAAAATAATGGCAAAGTCGATTAGAATAAAATCAAATGTTTACTATTTATTATGTCAGGTAAATATATCATGCCACTTGCATAATCAGTTCAAAGATAATGGATGCAAGCATGAAATGCTCTAGAATAAAGAGAGAAGATGCAATACCTTGACATCATACAATACATGATGCAAAGTGTTTTGCGTACACCATCACGGGCTAATCTGGTTACAGAAAATGCCCCCTGCTCTTGTTGTATTTCATTATATAGCCCGACCAAGCCAGAAACCTAATTTCAAATGTGTAGAGTATCCGGCTCAGGTTTTGGGGAATATGTATTAAATAATTCATAATTAATAATTATTCATACGGGTTTGAACCAGATAATCATACATGTTAAATCACATCACCCAAAGAAGGGGATAATGTTACCTGCATCTGCATTCATAAATATACATAGACAGTTACTCACAAAGGGTTATAATTAACTGCATATGTACATATATTTTACAGACAAGTTAAAATTAGCTCAATTGTATATCAATACTCAATCCTAACGGGTTATAATTAAATATTAATATATCAATTGTCTAAAATAGATAATTTGTCAGGATAATCTCTAATGGGATTAATTTATGATCGAACCATCTGCTTGTCCAGCAAAACAGATATCTATGAAACCTCACTAAAGATTATCCCTTTTATAGATTTTCAGTTTAGTCCTCTGGCCACGAGGGTAAAACTTTATTGTTCTATAAAAATCACTATTTACGTATAAACCAATTGTACAGTACATAGCTGGGATTGTAACATCAAAGTGACTTGAATATGAGCGACACAGACAGTCAATCAATAAATGAATATAATGTATTTAATAAAGGAGTACACTACGTATACAATTACTAACGTTACATAGGATATATGTATATACAAACAAATAACAAACAAAACACGGAAAGATTGAAAGTGAAAGAAACATGTGAGTGAGAGAGAGAGAGAGAGAGAGAGAAGCTTGGAGAGAAGCTTGGAGATCCTTACGGATCACAGCTTGGTAATATTCACCCAGACAGTCAAACCTTTCAAGAGACAACACGGAAAAACACAATCTTAGTGCTCTAAAAGCTTGATAAGATCTATACATGCACAGATCCAGTGGTGGAAAGAGTACTGACAAATTGTACTTAAGTAAAAGTATTGCTACTTAAGTAATAATTGACTTGAGTACAAGTAGAAGTACTGAAATAAAATATGTCTTAAGTAAGAGTAAATAAGTAGTTTGCTTAAAAACTACTCAAGTAACTACGTTACAAAGTACTTTAGTATTTTTCTATTTTTACCCAAAATGGGGAGATGATAGCGAAATGGAGCACTAAACACTCTCATGTCATCTGTTTCATTCATACTGGAAGCCCAGTACTGATGCATAGAAGTATTAAACTTAAGACATTTCAGGAAATGCCTTATATGGATATAATAACATGCAAATAGTGATGTTTTGACTGATGAAACATGAAGACAAACACATTATAGCTATAATATATCTGTGTTCATCAAACTATCTCAGGTATTTTCAAAAGAATGATGTATGTCTTTAAAGGGATAGTTCACTCAAAAATGAAAATTAGCCCATGATTTACTCTCCCTCAAGTCATCCTAGAAGATATGACTTTCTTCTTTCAGTCGAATACAATCAGAGTTATATTAAAAAATGGCCTGGCTCTTCCAAACTTTATAATGGCAGTGAATGACTGGAGAAAATTTGAAGCCCAAAAAAGTGCATCCATCCATGATAAAAGTGCTCCACATACAGACTACGTTTACAAGCTGTCAATATTCGTGTTATGGTCGGGACACTATTAAGGACACTATTCGGGTTTCTGAAACATTCGGAATAACCCGTTTACATGGGTGAGCAGAGAGAGTTACTCCTGTATACATGGAATTTGTAATCGATTGGCAATATCCCGACGTAAACGGCGACGCATGGTTAGCGTCTGGACGTACGGACAACCTTAAGACGCAATATGCGTCTGTTCCGATTCTTCTTCCTGTATCCAAAGACAACAACAACAGCAGCAGCACGGGGATAATGGATAGTTCGGGGCAGATAGCGATCGCCTTTGAAATAGATTGAAATTAATTTCCTCCTCGCTCCAAAAGTATGGTGCTGTGCTGCGTCTCGCCATGTTTACCTCTACTTCTTGTTTACTTCCGGTATACTGCACGCGGGTTTTTGTATGCGCCAGATGGAAGTTCCTCTACTCAAAAGACCAAGATTCCTTGCGAATAGAACATGCGTAGAACACAAATCAATGTTCCTTTTGATGGGGATATGCCGATACGCGTTTACATGACCAAATATTCGGGTTAGAAAAGGGGTATCCCAGGTATAATATTCTGGTTTTTAAAAACCAGTATATGAGCATATTTGGGTTATTGCCGGTGTTTACATGGCTGTGCGCGACCGGGTTATTGCTAATATTCCGGTTTTGAACGGGTTATTGGCTGCATGTAAACGTAGTCATAGACTACTAGCTTTCTCTGTTATCAAGAGCAATTTTTTATCACTAATTTTGAAAAGTAAGTCCAGGTAAGATAATTTGATTTGAATCATTTCATAATTGAAAGCAAAGAAGGTTAAGTGAGAGGTCCGATAAAAAAAAAGGTGAGATTTGTGAATAAAACAGTATAAATAAAAAATTCCCAGTAAAAAAAAAAAAAAAAGTGGGGTATGGTTAACATGTTAAATTAAATTATATTTTTTTCGTTGTACTGAAAATGTGCTGGGAGCCCACTGTTGCTATAGAAACGAACTACACTTTTACATGCATCTGATTGACAGATAAATCATGCGATCTTATTTAACTTTTTTTTCTGCTTTGTACTAAGTTTGCTTCGTATATTTAGTTTAACTGTATTGTTAAACAGGACGAGCTTTACCATTAATTGAACTGTGTGCATGTATTTTAGACCCTTACATTGTTCTTGCTCCGTCCATGCAATAACTGCGTCCATGTTATGAGCTGAGCTTTTTTATTTACTTCAGCCTTTAACTGCTCAGTGCTCTGGTATTATCAATGGGATGACCCATTTCAGTAGTTGCCATAATTAAATATGAGCAGAATACTCACTTGTTACATTTACTGAAATATTGAAACGTTAGCGCTACTGATTCAAAACACGAGCGCCAGTGAATTAATGTCAAAGCGCGGTTTGAACGCCCCGCCCCCCAGCCGAACTGGAAGTTTTGATTGGTTTTGCACCCGAGTCAGACCTGTCTGTTATTGGCTGAACTGCTTCAGATATGGCTGTTATTGGCTGAAGCGCAGGGCTCCACCGCAGTAGTTTGAAAAGTGTCAAATGTCAGTTTGCCCTGTTGCTCCGTCGGCACCTTTGTCAAAGTACTTTGTACTTTTTATGAAAAATAAATGTAGAGAAGTTGAATACTTTATTTTTATTTTACTCAAGTAAGAGTAAAAGTACCACAATTTAATTATACTCAAGAAAGTAGAAAAAAATTGAAAAATCTACTCAAGTACTGTAACGAAAGTATTTGTAATTAGTTACTTTCCACCACTGCACAGATCTCTGGTGTGGCTGCTTCGAAGGCCTGTGGATGCGTTCCGTCTGTATCGTCACGTGGTCTGCGGGGGTTGTCCGAGGCGCATGCTTCAAGCGAAGGTTTGAAGGTCTGACGTGAATTCACCAAATAAACAATTCAGGCTAAGTTAATTTACCCATCCGGGGCAATGAACGAAGTCGAAAGGAAAAACAAAACTTAAACAAACAAAAGAAAAAGATCCCCGAAGGGGAATCACACGGAGTTACATGATGTGAGGAGGTAGTTTAAGAGTTCAAGAAGGTAAGAGAGAGAGTTGCAGCTCGGCGCGTCTCTTTAAAGACATTTCGGTTTACGCCCCTTCTGGCGTGAAGGCACCAATCAGCTGGGAGAAAAGTGCCCGCGGAAGATTCCTCTTTTTCTTGTCAGAAATTTTTATCGAATTAAATTATGACCTGCGTTAGGAATGGTCATTTCTACTGCAGAGATGTGTTATACACATAATCATACCTTTTACGACATATAAACGATATCAAATATTTTACGATATCAAAAACGACATATAAACATTATAGGAAAACATAGTTACATTAAAAATGCATCTAGAGGCACCTCTGTTCATTTAGAACTACAATATGGTCACATTTAACAATGGGATATGGCAACATGAAAACATATCGAATATATCATAGTAAAAGTCTTTCAGTGAGGATATGGGAGCACAGTTCTTATGTGTGTGTGTGTGTTTGGATCTGCGTGCATTGAGCACACAACAGGGGGGGTTCGTGATAGTATGTAAGTCATGTCTCAAACATTAACCCATTAGTGTCTACAAGGACACACAGACAAAACACATAAAGGACAATCATGAGATGAACATTAGATACATGTATCACATGGTTATACATATATGTAGAATATATATAGGATTAAAAAGGTTTCATTTCTCCTTCTCCAGGAATCAAGTCCATGCACATTCGTTTGGGTCGTAAACCTGTAACAGGACACCAATCTCGGCCAGTGTTAGCTTGATTTGGGGGAAGTTTCATGTGTTTGTGTGTGTGTGTGTGTGTGTGTGTGTGTGTGTGTATGTCTTCTTGTCTGTTAAACCTCTGTGTGCCACAAAGTTGTAAGTGGGGCAATTAGTATTCAGACTTCCTGGGGACTCGCTGGTGAGTTACTAAAGGCGAGTCAAAGGCTAAAAGCTTTTCCCCAAACTTAGAATGGTTATGACATGTGAGCCTGCCCCGATACCTTACAGTCCCCCCTTTCGTCGGATGAAGTCCCTGTGCGGACATCATCGGACGACAACCATCGCAATGGACGGGTGGCAGGTGAATCATGATGGTCGTGTAGCAGGTGGTCATTAGGGCTGTGGACTCAGCTTGATGAGGTTCAGAGTTGTCTCTGTCGCGGTACCCTCTTTCCGAGGGTTCCGTCGGAAAGTTCCAGACACGGCTTTCGTGAGCTTGGCTGTAGATGTTCGCATCACAGCGCAGTGTCAGCTGCGGTCCAGGCTTGGACAACTGGTGAGGTAGTCAAGATGGGCAGTCGAGACAAAGCTTGGAGGGCTGTGTCGATAGGAGCAATGTCAACTAGCTGGGACCCCCCTTTCGCAAACCACAGCTCCCATTCTGGAGTTAGGGTGAAAGTGTGGTTCCTGAAGAAGGATGGGATTTCCAGTTCTAATTTGTACTCTTTGCTTGGAAGATGGTACCATGCCAGGTCATCCAGGTGGAGGACGGCACCTTTCGGTACTCAAATCCACATGCTCTGTTCAGTTCAGTTCAGTTCCACTTTATTTATCCTTAGAAAGGAAATTTTGTGTGCAGCAGGATCTAAAAACAAACACAGAATAAAAGCACCACCAGATGCCAACAACATAATACACACAACACAGAACACACACCAACACATCAGTCAATGGAGACACTCCTTCCTCAGAACCAATGACAAAAAACAATGCAATACACAGATCAGTATGTCATAATGAATAATGACATAAATAAATAAATAAAAATCATAAGACATCATCTAAGCGAGTTCAGGTTCCTAATAGCCACAGGAATAAAGGAATCCCTGGCACGCCTGGTTCGTAACATGGGTAGCCTAAAACGGCGACCTGAGGGGAGCAAATTAAACTCCCCATAAAGTGGGTGATCAGAGCAATTTAAAATTTGGTTAGCCTTACCACGAACCCGATCATCATATATATGTTGCAGCTGTGGTAGCTGTAACCCAACCACCTTAGACGCAACATTTACCAGCCTAACTAACTTTTGCTTGTTAATCATTGAAAGGCCATTGTACCACACCACAATACCAAATGTCAAGACTGATTGAATAAAACACTGATAAAACAAGGTCATAAGAGTCCTACACACGCTGAATGACTTCATCTTCCTCAAGAAGAAAAGTCTCTGTTGGGCCTTCTTACAGGCAGCAATTGTGTTGCTCTCAAACGATAGTTTGTTGTCAATGATGGTTCCTAAATATTTGTATTCATCTACAGTCTCAACATTCATCTTCTGAATAACAGTTTGTGAAACATTATGCTGTACTCTACGAAAATCGAGTAATTGATGGACAAGTAAAAGTTTTCACACCACGCAATAAAATCATCAACTACAGGACCATGCCCATCCTCATCATTATTCAAAAGGCTCACTATAACAGTATCATCTGCAAATTTCACACAGTGCCTATTCTCATACTTACTCCTACAGTCATTTGTGTATAGAATAAAAAGCAAAGGTGAAAGAACACAGCCCTGAGGAGAGCCTGTGGAGGTAAGGGCTTTTGAGGATAAGACACCATTTACCCTAACACACTGCGACCTGTTTGACAGAAAATCCAGAATCCAGCAAATTAAATTAGAATTCAAGTTAAAAAGAGATTGAAGTTTCTCAGCCAACAAGAAGGGCTGAATGGTATTAAATGCTGAGGAAAAGTCAATAAAAAGGAGCCTCGCATGAGTTTTAGAGGATTCCAGATGTTGATAAAGGGAATTTAACAATGTAAGTATTGCATCCTCAACACCTCTGGTAGCCCTGTAAGCAAACTGGAGAGGGTCTAACTGCTCCTCTACCTGCTTCAGCAACTCCTGCTTAATCAACTTCTCAAAACTCTTCATCACCAACGAGGTGAGAGCAGCAGGTCGAAAGTCATTTAATACCTTGGGGTTCTTACACTTAGCTACAGGAATAATTGTTGAGTGTTTCCAAATCTTAGGCACTTTTTGCGTCTGAAGTGATAGAGTGAAAATTTCTTTAAAAATCTCACTTAGCTGACCAGCACAGGACTTAAGGACTCGACCACTGATGTTATCAGGGCCAGAACTTTTCCTAACATTAGTTTGTTTAAATAATGATTTGACCTCAGCTACATCAATATCAAAATCAAAAATACAATCACTGACCAAATTATCACCCATGTGACCGATTTTTTCACTAAAATCACTATTAGAAAATCGCATATAAAAACTATTTAATTCATTTGCTAACTGCTCATCAGAATCAAAACCATTTAATGACACAGTGTTAGAGCTTTTGTGTAGACCTGTCATTAATTTCATTCCATCCCACACAGATCTGAGATCAGACTCACTGAATTTAGACTCAATTTTCTTTTTATACTGAAGTTTAGCCTTTACTATTTCAGCTCGCACAACCTTCCTGATTTCAGCATATGCACTTTTGTCACCACTATTAAAAACAGTCCTCTTTTCCCTTAACAGATGTTTCAGTTCTTTAGATATCCAGGGGTTATTATTAGGATAGGAAACAACTGTCTTAGTTGGGATCACACTGTCCACACAGAAAGAGATGTAACTGCATACTGCATCGGTCAGTTCATCAATGTTGTTGGATGAGTCTTTAAAAACAGACCAATCGGTGCAGTCAAAACAGCCCTGTAGGGCCATAGTACTCTCCTCATTCCACACCTGTACCACACGTGCCTGCAGTTTGTCCCTATGTAGCACAGGTCTGTATGTAGGCAAAAGATGCACCACATTATGGTCAGAAAATCCTAAAGGAGGACCTGCAACAGACTTATATGCGCCCTTGATAGAGCCATAGCAAAGATCCAATAGTCTGTTCCCCCGAGTGGGACAGGTGACATACTGCGTAAAACTGCTCATCGTCTTTTTACAGTTGACATGATTAAAATCACCAAGAAAGAAGCACGGGGCATCAGGAGAAATAGATTGTAGTTTTTGAGCTACTGAAAAGATGACATCAGAAGCGGATTTTATATCTGCTCTTGGGTAAATGTACACTACTGTCAGAAATATTTGGGGGAATTCCCTAGGCAGATAGAATGGTCTAACAGACACCGACAACAGCTCGATGTCCGGTAAACAAATCCGCTCGCGCACAGTGGCACCATTGCACCACTTCGGATTGATGTACAGACAAACACCCCCGCCGTGGCGCTTACCTGTCATCTCCGGGTCACGGTCCAAACGGATCGGAACCCCATAACCATCAATGTTCACGGTAGAATCCAGATCAGAGTCAGTCAGCCACGTCTCTGTGAAGGCCATCACACAAGTGTCCCTGAACTCGCGCAAAGAGGCCACACACGTTTGAAGTTCATCAGTCTTATTCCTTACGGACTGGACATTAGCCAGCAGTATCGTTGGTAGAGGTAGACGTTTCATTTCCAGTAGTTTCCTTAGTCGATGCCGCACTCCGCCCCGTTTCCCTCTCTTCCTGGTTTGTTTACCTGGTGTAACCGGACACCTAAAGCTTTGTATCTGAGCATTGTCACCGACTGAAAAGTCGAAACAATCAAACTCCCCACGACTTACTAGTCGAGTTACATCTAGGTCCACCACATAATTGCTTGATTTAAGTCCCAGGAGAAAGTCTCTTGTGTATTGGATCCTGTCGGGTTTCACAAACAAACCCTGAGCGATGTTCAACACGATTGTCAGAAGTAGGAAAAGAAATATCTCCATTGATGGGCCCGATAAAAACGGCAAAACGCCCATACTTTTTTTTACCACACAAACTAAAATAAAAAATAAATAAATAAAACGTTGTAGTTTAAACATAAAGACGTAAACAATAGGCTTACGGACAACAAACAAACGCCAACACCTGCTACCGAGTCGCCTGCAATGAGCCGCGCCCCCTCTGGTTGAGCAAGGTGACACGGGTGGCAGTGTCATGTCAGTGTCGGTGTGGCTGTGCGCACCGGAGTGTTAACGAGCCACCTGTCGCCTACAATCTCTGCTTGTGTCTCGGTGACTTGAGTGCGAGGTTTGGCCTCAGCAGGGCAGCGTGTGTCGCTGGCCATGGGTTGCAACCCACAGATTCCATCAGTGTTGTCTCTGGGGAAGGGTTTGCCAGGGCAGAGATAATGAATGTCTTTGGTCAAGGTGCACCTGCGCAGGTTCGGGGCCAGGTACAGCTGTGTCGCTGTCGTGGTAGGCAAGGTGTATTTGTAGAGGGTTCAGTTGGCGTGTTGATGGCGGAAGCCAGCTTAAGGCTTAAGGGTATCAGGTATGATGGGATTCTACCCATGGCTAGGCTGTCAATGGAGGAGCTAACCTCTCGCAGCATGCCTGTCATCAGAGTTGTGGCCAGCTGAGGTTGAGCAAAGTCATTCTGGAAGACAGTAAACAGCTGTTTCATGGATTTTACTGTCTGGTTCAGCAGAGCGCTATGAGTGTTGAGAATCACCAGAGTTCCCTTCAAGGTCTTTCCGATGGTCTGCAGGGATGCACTCTGTGTTGTGAGTTGCTGTTTTAGCTGTGGGATCTCAGTCCGAATTTCAGCCACATGGTTAACTGCGTTGACACTGGACATACCAATGTTAAACAGAGGGGCGGCGGCTCCGAGCAAAGCTCCCAGAAACCTTTTGGAGCGGCGGTTGTGTCCACCTAACTCCACTTGTGTGATAGTCAATTTCTCAATTTGGTTGAGCATGCGCTCGACATCTGCCTCGGCGTGAGTCCTCTGTCCATCAGGCACCTGCCCAGCTGTATTGGGCTACTGCACTGGGGTAGGGTGTCCTGTAAACATTGTAGGGGTCAAGACGAACATGAACTTTCTGGGTGTGGATCCTGCAGTTGGTGGTCAGGAGTCCCGGTTGTTCCCTAAGGACGGTGCCTGATAACGGGCCTGGTGAGATGCTGTTTGATGGCGGCTGCCCTCTGGTTGGCTGAAGGCACAGGATGGCGAACCACAGCAGCATCCTGGTAAAGGCAAAAGGGAGAGGGAGAGAGAAAGGGAGGAAAAGTTTCAGCGAGTGTCGTCCTTGGTTGGCTGGGACAGTCTTTTCGCTTCAAGGACGCCGGTGTGTCACTTGCTTCGGTGTCTTGTAAGTGACTCGGGTGCTGCGGTGTGCAGCACATGTTGCGTCATGGGCATACATTGGCATGACCCCCCTTTTGCACTGTGGCACCACAAGCTTTGGCGCTGTGAAGTCAGCAGGTGCACAACGCTGAATGTTGTTCTGTGACGTGCAGTTGTCTGAGGCACCTGTTAGCGGTGAGTGCAGATGGCGTGCGTGGGTGGTTGGAGGGGTCTGAGAGGTGGTTTCTCATATTGTTCATGGACTTGTCATAGTCTTTGGTGGGCTGGAAGGTTCAAGGTAGCGAATTCGAACCTTTGTTTGGTGCTGAGTCTGTGTCTTCATGGCTGGCTGTGGGAGTTCCCGTGAACTCTGTGACCTGACAGTCTGGCTCTGCGGGAGTTCTCGTGACCTCTGTGACCTGCCAGTCTGGCTGTGTTGACCTGTGTGACTGGAGGGGGAGGGGTTCTCGCCTTTGAGCCCAAACTTTCAGTTGTTTGAAGTCTAGTAAAGGCTCAAAGCGATCTAGCAGATCTTTGCCAATTAGAAGTGGAAAAGTGTTCATTTGTGAGATGTACACCGGGTGGATAAGACTCAAAGGACCAATTGTCAGGTGAAAGGGAGCTACCTGTTCAAGCCGGATGTCGTTCTGGCTGTACGACTGCTCGTTCAGCTCACATGTTTGGGGTGTAAGAGTTCGATCTTGGCTCTTAGCTTTAGCACTGAGTCTTTCAAAGAGCTGAGCTGACATTAAAGTGAGGTCTGAGCAGGTGTCTACCACGGCTCACCTCATTTTTCAGAGTGATGGCTAGGTAGAGTTTCCGGGCCATCACCCTTCCGATCAGGTTCCCCAGGAGTCTTGGCGGAGGGGCTGGTGTGGTGATCGATGGGCGGTTAGGGCCGGTCTCGTGTGGTTTGCTGCGGAGGCAGGTAGCCAAAACATGGGAACTTGTCGCTCAGGCTGTGCAGCTGTCAGCTGTGGTGGCTGGGTGATGCTGTCATTTTGTGAAGTGACAGTTAGCTTTGTGCTCTGAGGCTGACGAGCAGTGTTCTGGTTGCCTGGTTCAGGTCTTACGCTTAGACATAGGATGTCTGGCTCATCCCTCTTGTCTCCCTTGTGAAGTTTCTTGTGCAGAAGCTCTTTCAGCACCTTCAGGATTTCTGCCGTCTCTGACGTGGCTGCACTGTTTTTATCTGGTGTGTGCTCAGACTTGTGCCTACCAGTGGCATGTTGAGAGGGGTACCGCTCCGGGCTGTCTGGGCTTGAGTCTCTTGGTGATGGGGGTCGGCTATTTCTGGGTCGCCGGCTGGCTTCCCAGAATCTTTCAGAGCGCTCACTCTGGTGCCTTGGACGAGCACCATCACGGTTGTGCTGCCCTCTGCTGGCCTGGAACGGTCTTGACTCTCTGTAAACAGGGCTATGGTGTTGTGGGGCGCCCTCTAGAGGCAGCTCTGAGTAGTGTTCAGAGACAGAGTAGATTGTGGGGTTTTTCAAAGTCTTTTCGGACACAGTCTTTTGCTTGGTGTAAGCTTCTCTTAGCTGTTGAGTAGTCATGCTATGTGGGCAGGCCAGGATGCCTAGGTGATGACTCACTGTGGGGTGCAGATTTCGGAGAAACAAAGTTCTGAAGTTGAAATCATCCTCCATGCCGGGCTGATTGAGGTCCATGGCTGTGATTAGTCCTTGGTCTGATTCTGGATCAGAGAACTCTTTAATGAAGGCCTGCCGCAGCGGCTGGTAGTCCGATTTGACTGTCTCTGGTTGACGGTCGAGGAAGCTGCGTGCATCACGACTGGACGTGATTCTGAGCAGGTACAATCTGTCCCACGGGGTTACGTTGGGAACAGTGTGCAAGTGAAAGTCTATGTCTTGCAGTTAGGTGTGCACATCATGGCCTCCTGCAGGGTTTGGAGTGAACATAGGGATGTTTCGGGCCAGCTTGTCAAGTTCTTTGGGGGCCATGCCGTGGTTAGCGGCAGGGGTTCTCTGGAAGCTGGCTGGTGACATATTGAACAGTGGGCTTTCACCCCCCCTTTTCAGCCTTGAGCTCGTGGCTGAAAGGTGCGGACCGGCTGGTCAGGGGAAACTTTGTGGTGTGTGTTTCCCCTTCCCGGTCATTATGCAGTCTATGGGAGTGTTTCAACTCTCTGTGAACAATGTCAAGTTCGTCTTTCAGATCGTGTCTCTGTTGAGTAAGTTCATGGATTTCAGCTCGGGCCGTGTGTAAGTGTTTTTCAAAGGCCTTGGCTCTAGTGTCTCTTTCTTTTAGTGCATTCTCCGCTCTTGCGAGGAGATTTTCACCTTGTCGGAGTTGTCGGTTGAGTTCTTCTCTGGCTTTCCGCTCCGACTGTTCTCTTTCATCTGTCTCTAGACAAAGGTTTTCCAGGGCATTTTGAAGTCTTTCTACTTCTTCCTGTAGCTCTGGGTTTGCTGCATCCTCTGTCCCACGCTGGTTGTGGGTCTCGCGGAGTAGCTGATCTAGACGACTCTGAGCGTGGGCTTTGCTCCTCTGGTCTTCCTCAGCTTGTAGCTTTAGTTCTGCAGCTTCCTGCTCCAGATCGAGGTTGCTCCTTTCGCTGAGCCGAGCCTGTGCGACGAGGGTGTGTGCCAGGCTCCCGATGATCTAGGCCCAATCTTTGTGATTGTAGCTCTGGGTTGGATCGTGGGCCATCCATCTGTCCAAGTCGGCGTCCAGCTGCTCTTGGCTCAGGGGCTCTGCGTCACCGGTGTCCTTGGGCAGGAAGGTGGTTGTCATGGCTCTCAGCCATGTCTCGAGGTCGTCCCAGTGGGCTGCGGGACTGGAAGCTCGCGACATCTCGGCATACTGTAGGCGAGAGAAAGACAACACACACAAAGAGGCCAGTGCAAGTTCGTTCTAAGGTTAACGAGATACGTTCATACGGGCTCTGCCGTTTTATGAGAATTTCGGCTAACTGATGCAGACAGTTAGACAGGTGGGGACAAATTGTTTAGGTCAGTGCAGGGCCTAAATACAGATTTTGATAGGGCGTAAACCTAGTGCGTTGTTTAACGACACTGGCTGCTTGGTTGTCAATCTGTTATCTAGCTTTCCTTGGTATCACTGGTAGGTTCTGTTTTTAGGTGAACTGAAGTAAAATGACATAATAGAAATGAATAGGTCTATAATGAAATGGAGTAAATAATAACATTTTAGGTGAACTGAAGTAAAATGACATAATAGAAATGAATAGGTCTATAATGAAATGGAGTAAATAATAACACAGGAAGTGTTACAAGGGATAAGGAGGCCTGAGCCTGCTATGTGTGGCTTGGAGAGAAGGGGATGGGCCAAACACTTAAATGACCGGGGGAATACCTAATATTCTGTGGCCTATTAATAAGTGGCTGGGTTTTACCTTTAGTTAGTTTGCCTGGGGTGAATTGAGGTCACTCTGGTTGGAGCCAGCGGCGTGGCCAATCTTTCCGACGATCCCAAACACTTGACCGCCGTGTCCCCGGGCCCTTCCTTCCTCTATATATCACGGTGCGCCCGCTTAGACAACCACGACCTTGGAGTGCCAAACTGCTGATGTAGCAAAGTTGCGGACCAATGAACAGGGAATTAGGAGCGTCTGGGACTCGCGTACGGCAAGCGCCGGAAACGCAGGTCAGACGAACCAGCTCGCTGGAAACAAACCAGAGATGACTGTCGAATCACCACAGCTCTTTACTGGATTCTACCTATAAATACAGAACAGGATGAAGAACAAGTGAAACTTAAAGTGAATTAGGCTTTCTTTGTCTAAACCAAATTAAGTACTTATGTATGTAGAAAATAAAAAGCAAAGGTTTTACTAAACAATGGTAAAAACAAAAGGGAATTATGAAAATGATGTTAATGAACCAAAATAACCTAACCCAAAAGAGAAAATAGAAAATAAAGAAAACCAGATGAAACACAGGAGGAGGTAGGCTGTAGTAGCGTGTTTGGGCCACAAGGGTGCGTACTTCCTCAGTGGTGGTCCACCTGACTGAACAGACACACTTAATTCAAATTAAATTCAAAGAAGTTTATATCAAATTTAAATAACCATGTAAGAAGAATGAAGGGAAATCAGAATAATATCCGATAATAACCAATGATAACAGTAAAGTATCATTAATAATTATGAAATATTCAAAAGAGAAAACCCAGCAAGCAATTTTGCGTCTAAAAGACGTCTAATAGCCGACAAAACACAGCCCAGACGTTTAGGCTAAATCAAGGCTAAATTTGGGCTGTCAGTGAAAATCTAATAGACGTCTAACCAGAGCCCAAGAATAAGACGTCTAACCATAGCCCAAGAATAGACTAGTCATCAATTAGACGGCTATTGAACGACTACATATATACGTCTAATAGACAGTGCATATGGGTCTAGGCTAAAACAAGGCTGAATTTGGGCTGTCAGTGAAAATCTAATAGACGTCTAACCATAGCCCAAGAATAGACTAGTCATCAATTAGACGGCTATTAAACGACTACATATAGTCTACATGTAATAGACAACAAAATTATGGCTAAAGGATTCTTTCACTCAAATATAGCAGGTTCTCATAAATGACAATCCATCCAAACAAATTAAATATAAAGTTTTATTTAGAAAAAGAACATTAACAAATTACAAAAAAATCAAAACATAAAAGTGACCAAATGAAATATTAAAAATACAATATAAAATTATTTTGAAAAAATATGGAATATCAACATTATGGAAGTATCTTAAGATAATAAAATATAAAACTCTGTTGCTGCTGGGAAGTTGGTCATCACAGCATCTGCCAAATAAAAAAATAATAATTTGCACAAGAAAAGCATTGTTGACAGTTTAACCTCAAGTGTGCATGGACTAATACATTCACCTGTACTGTTTGTGTGTGTGTGTGTGTGTGTGCGTTCTGATTAGGTTTTAATGCACATCTGAGCTATTTGCATTATTGATATACTGCTGGACACTTTTATGATTGCTAATTTTATATAGCCAATCATTTGTATTTTTATGCTGTATTAAAAAATATATTTGAAAGTTTCAAACTTTAAATGAATGAAGGCATTTTGAATGAAAATTCATCTTATTGTGCTTAAATGACATATTATTCTACTCTATTAGCTTGTGCTCTCTCTGTATGTAACAAGCCATTGTTCAGACAAATTCAATATTATAATAATTTCAAATCAATGGACTTTTTCATACCATAATGATCTAAAGAAAAGAATAAAATATATTTGTGGCTTTCATAACACTTAATAATAGGTTTCACATGTTTCCTATTTAACGTTACACCTTTGGATTCAGATAATTCGAGTTTAAGTGCACATGGAAACATGGGGTTACAGTACACGTGCATGATGTACCATGATACACTGTTACCCGCTAAAATGTCACGATTCCAACAACATGATAACAAATAATTTAGCTAAAAATGAGCAGGTCAAAACGGAAACACAGATACTTACAAGACAAAAGTAGGAATGTATTTGAATTTGACCTGTTCTCCTCGACCGACAGCTGAATGCAATGCTCTGGCTCGTTTAAAATGTTTCAAAATGGTAGAAATGTTTATTGCGCGATCGCGAGAACGATGATCTCTACCATGATCTCTACCACTAACTATCAAGTCTCGCGTTGCCAGTAGTCATGTCTTTGTGGGGCTTGCCATCTAGCGGTTTAGAAATGTAATTGCATTTTATTTTAATTTAAAATTAGAGACATTCAAATAATATCGTAGATTTGTTTTATGAATGTGTGACGGCAAACATGCAGCTGCGTGGGCGAAAAACATGTAAACAATTTTAAGACTGTTTTGCCTATACTAGTCGCTGTCTAAATCAGGGCTATAGCCAAAACGTTAAACCTAGACCACTGATTGCCTCGATCTCGCCGGGTGGGCTAAAAGCAGACGCACACAGCCCGTCCAATTCAGAGCTAAATCGTGACTACAGATCGACCATGTCATGAAATTGACACTGGCACCTTGTAGATATTATTACCAATGCGAACATGATGGGATATCAACCATCTCATGCGTTTCCTGCCCAACAATTAATTAAAACGATAATTAATCAGTTTCGACTATAAGTGGGCTACAAATAGCCGGGCTGACTACGAGCTAGATCGTGTCTACGCACAGCCTACATAGAACATGTCAAATAAATGAAACCAAAAACCCTGTAATCACAGGTGACTTTGCTTACATGATGCAATATCATACATTTTGCAAGTTATTTTGGAAAAAAATTACATGTAGCCAGATTCAATGTTATTTTGGCTAAAAGTGGGTTACACATAGCCGGTCTATATGGGGTCTATATTTAACGTTGAAATGACGGCTATTGCTGGGAAGAAATAAGAAATAAGCCAAGCAGGATGAAACACAGGAGGAGGCAAACCGTAGTAGCACTTCCTCCCTGTGGTTAACCTGGTTGAGTCAGACACCTTAATTTAAATTTAATTTCAAAGTTGTTTGAACCAAATTTAAATAAGCGTGTAACAGGAGATAAAGATTAGAATTATCCGATAACAATCACGATTACTGTAAAGTATCAGCGATTATTAATAAAATAAACCAACGAGAAAATTCAAATCTTGTTTGAACCCAAAAAAATAAGTGTAACAGTCAGAGGTAGAAGAATTGTTTAACATCCAATAACATTAGCACAAGCAGAGCTGTAAATGCCAATATGTATTGACAGTTAGACAAATTGAAATGTCAGGAAGAGAGAATTTTGGGAAAAGAATGACCTCTCTGCTAGTGTCCACACGATGGCGACATTGCGCTCGCGCAGAATGACGTCATGGGGGAATAATTTGCACTGCCAAGCACTTAAAGGGGGGGCCAAGATGGCGTTCATCTGTGCGGACACGTTTTGAGCGTGTCGTCAGGCAACTAAGAGATTGACATGAAACTACTTCTGAAAACCCCGATAAATTTGACTGATTATTAGTTTAGTTGTTCTTCTACTACTGTGTGGTTTATCAGGCCCATATGGGTAAGAAAAGAAACAGAGATAAGACTCAGGAGGATAATACAGACATGGCGACTGACAAATGCAAAAGTGTCGACGAGATGGACACAGAAGAAGAATCTGCGACATCTTTTCCATGCACTCCGACTAAAAGTCCACCGTGGAAAAAAGGGAAATTAAAGATGAACATTGATGAGAAAATTGATTCACTCATTAATGCTGTCGCTGAACTTACATCGAAGTGTGACGGCACATTTCAGAGAGTTGAGTCCATGGAGAAGGTATTGGAAAGTACGGCTTCTTCTATTGCCTCTCTTTCTTCCACCGTAAGTGATCTGTTACGTGAGAGCATGTCCCACAAAGAGAAGATTCTGAAACTCGAAAAAAAATTTGCTGCGTTGCAGCAAGAAAATAAGCAACTGAAGGAGGTGTGTATGGGGATGCAGAACTACAAAAGAAGATGGGATCTCAGGATTTACGGGTTAAAGGAAAGCAATCCGGACAAGGAGAGTAACACTAACACACGAGATATTGTTATCAAGATCCTCTCCAGAGTGTCTCCGAAGATTGCGCACAAACTTCCAGATGTCGTGGATTCGGTTCATAGACTGGGACAGGGAAGAGGTGATGGTCGCCCCAGAGTGATAATTATTCAGTTCGCCATGCGTCTTTATCGAGATACAGTGTGGAGAGATGCCAAAGACAACCACTACCTGAAGGAAAATGGGCTACACATCAAAGAAGATTTGTCTTCGGAAGAACGAGCCGCAAGAAAAAAAGCATGGCCACTGGTGAAACGTGCGAGAGAAGAGGGTAAGAAGGCCGGGTTTCGAGGAGGATTTGCCTACATTGAAGGGGTGCGCATCAGTGTTCCTGACACCTGAGCGGATGGTACCCGTCAGCAGTTATGGATACATATCGGGGTCAACGCAAGTGTTGTGATTGATGTAATGTTTCATGCTTTCTCAGTTTTCACTTTCTCCAAAGGTAACTTACTTGTTCTATACTAGTTAATCAGTAAATTTTTGTAACGGCTGATTACAAGTTTGGTAAGTTCAAATTAATTTCTTTAAATGTTCGAGGCATTCGTGATGCTGTTAAAAGAAAAGCTATATTTCTTTTTGGAAGACATACAGAAGCTCAAATACTTTTTTTTTCAAGAGACTCATTCTTGTGACTCTGATTCGAATTTTTGGAAAACCCAATGGGGAGATTTTGCAACTTTTAGTCATGGATCCAATCACTCAGCAGGTGTCGCAATTTTCTTTAACAAATTCAAAGGCAATGTTTTGGAGTCTATTCGTTCAGATAATGGAAGATGGATTATACTGACTGTTAAACTGGACAATTCCACTTTAATAGTTTGCAATGTCTATGGATTTAATACTCGAGTACACAATTTAGAAATGTTTAAGGAGATTTGTGATACAATAACAGATTTAAAGAAGTATAAGGATGGATATGTAATTATTGGTGGGGATTTCAATGATGCTCCAGACGATTCTGTTGACCGCTTTCCACCCAAACATAGTTCACGAATTTCAGATTTATTTGATTTTATAACTGACAAATTACAAGTTTCTGATGTGTGGAGATATTTGAATCCAAATGGCTGTGACTATACTTGGAATAATAGCACTTTTTCTTTAAAATCAAGAATAGATTACTGGTTGATTTCTTATGACTTAATCAACTATGTTTCAGAAACAAAAATGACTTGTGCTCCTCTATCAGATCACAAATTGATATCAATCGTTTTTGATGGGTGTAAGAGTAGTAGTATTCGTGGATACTGGAAATGTAACAACAGTCTACTTTCTGACAATTGTTTTGTGGAACAAGTTAAATTGATAGCAAATGTTTTTGAAAATAATAATTTAAATTTTGTCCAAAAGTGGGAGTTATTTAAGTTTAAAGTCAGGGTAATTGCTATGAGAAGAGGTAAAGAATTAAAGGAAAATAAATTTAGGAAGATTACAGAGATAACAGAGCAACTTAATACTTTAATTAAACAAAATACTCTATCCGAAGATGACAAGTCTAAATTATATCTTCTTAATTTAGAAATAGATAATCTATATATAGAATTAGCTAAGGGTGCTTATGTGAGATCAAGAGCCAAATGGTATGAGGAAGGGGAAAGAAATACTAGTTATTTCTTTTCTCTTGAAAAAAGAAATTATACAAGAAACTCTATTTCATCTTTGACTATAAATGAAAGAATCTCTAATAATCCTTCAGATATAGCATCTTTTGTGTATTCCTTTTATGAGAAACTTTATACTTCCCATTCTGACAATGAAAAAATAAGCACTTATATACAAACAGTTAAACATTTTGTTCCAACAGTTTCTAATGATTATAGTGAATATTGTGAAGATGATATTTCTAAAGCTGAGATCTCTAAAGCTCTTTTTTCAATGAAGAAGGGAAAATCTCCTGGATCAGACGGGTTAACTGTTGAATTTTATTGTGCCTTTTGGGATCTGATAGAAAACCCTTTATTTAACATGTATAAAGAATGTTTAGAACAGAAAGAAATGAGCACAACAATGAAACAAGGTATTATCAGTTTAATTCCAAAACCAGACAAAGACCCCTTGATCATTGACAACTGGAGACCAATAACTTTATTAAACATTGATTACAAACTTTTAGCCTTAGTTTATTCTACTAGATTAAAGAGTGGTTTAAATAAAATAATTGGAGAATCTCAAACTGGCTTTATGGCAAAGCGTCATATTAGTTCAAACATTAGGCTTATATTGGACCTGCTAGATTATAACCAATTTGTTAATTCAGATGCACTCATTTTATTCCTTGACTTTTACAAGGCGTTTGACACAATTGATCACCAATTTATATTACAGAGTTTACATGCATTTGGTTTTGGAAATAAATTCATTCAGACTGTTAAAATGTTTTACAAAGACATTAATAGTTCCGTTATATTACAGAACAATACTTCTAGAAGGATCTCCATCAACAGAGGAGTGAGGCAAGGCTGCCCAATTTCCCCATTTTTGTTTTTAATTGTTGTGGAACTATTAGCGATTAGTATAATTAAAAATCCAAATTTACATGAAATAAAAATATCACAATTGGCTGATGATACAACTTTATTTCTAAAAGATAAAACTCAAATTAAGAATGCAATCGAATTAGTTCTAACTTTTTCTGATGCCTCGGGTCTCCAGTTAAATATTAAAAAGTGTGAAATTCTCCCAGTGCATGATTCTTCTGAACACTCAATGTTTAACATTCCAGTGAAAGAATATGTTAAATATTTAGGAATTTATATATCAAAAAATTTGACAATTAGACAACATCTCAATTTTAATAACAAGATTAAAAAAACAAAAATGATTTTTGACAATTGGTTAAGAAGGGATTTATCTATTTTAGGCAGAATCTTATTAACAAAGGTAGAAGGTTTATCCAGATTCGTTTTTCCTGGGTTGTCTTTATTTGTTCAAGATTCTACTGGTAAAGAAATAAATAGATTATTGGTTGATTTTTGCTGGAAAAATAAGCACCACCATCTTAAAAAAACTTTATTAGCTGGAAAGAAATCTGAAGGAGGTTTTGAAATGCTGGATTATGTGGATATGAACAATACCTTTAAGATTAATTGGATCAAAAGGTGTGTTATTGACACTGATTCAATTTGGTCTTTTATTCCACACAATATTTTTAAGAGGGTCGGTGGTCTTAAATTTATTTTAACTTGCAATTTTGTACCATCTAAATTACCTATAAAACTGTCTAAATTCCAAGAGCAAGCACTCTTGGCCTGGAAATTGTGCTTTGTGCATAATTTTTCTCCTCACAGAATGAAAATATGGAACAACGAATTGATTACAGTTAAAGGCAAGAGTTTATTTTTTGAGAAATGGTTGGATCACGGATTAATGTATTTAAGTGATTTATTTGATTCATCTTTAAAAATTCACTCTTATGATTCTTTTTTGTCCAAATTAAATTTTCCCATAAAATTTTAAGAATTTTCTGTAGTAATTAAAGCTATTCCCTCTGGGCTTATAAATTTAATGTGCAGCCACTTGACTTATTATAAAGTTGAAAATAAAGATTACGATCTCCTTATAAATGGTAAATATATTTTTGATAAAAAATGGGTAACACTTTATTTCGATAGTCCACTTTAGACATTCTACTAACTATAAGTAACTTTTCAACTACATGTCAACTAACTGTCATTAGAGTATTAGAACACTGTCAACTTAATATCTGCTAACACTTTATTTTGTTGGTTCCCCAACAGACTTTCAACTGACTATAAGTAACTTGTCAACTACAAGTCAACTTATTCTCCTAACCCGAACCCTAACACCTTACCATAACCTAACAGTCTACTGACAGTCTACTATAATATACTAATACTCTAATGAGAGTTAGTTGACATGTAGTTGAACAGTTATTAGTAATTAGTAGAACGTCTAAAGTGACTATCGAAATAAAGTGTAACCAAAAAATGTACTAACAAAGATATAAGACAAGTATTTAACGAACAAAAGAGAGTTACCCCAAGAGGGAAATTTTACTGGAATTCCATTTTAAGAGATGTTAATTGGAGGAAAGCATGGCTGCTTCCTTACAAATTTTGTATTTCTAACAAAGTAAGAGAAATTCACCTGAAGATCTTACACAAAATATATCCAACTAATATGTGGCTTTCTAATTTTATGGATATTGGGAAAATATTTAAATCATCTGTTTGTTGATTGCCAAAGTGTAAAGTCATTTTGGAAAGATTGCTTTTTTACTTTTTCAGTCAAAATTAATCTAATGATAACATTGAATGTAAAAGAAATTATTTGCTACTTTGAGAATGATGATAAAAATATTCACAATTTTGTAAATTTTATCATCTTGAATGGTAAATTTTTCATCCATAAATGTAGATTGTCAAAATCTCCTCCTTTATACAAGGTTTTCTCTAACGAACTCATTCTGTTAATGAAGTCTCTTAAAATTGTAAAAAATTCAAAAGCTATGTCTATTGTAAAATATTATGAATCTGTATTTGGCGTCTTATGAATGTCTCCTTTATTTTTATTTATTTTTAATTATTTTCTTTTTATTTAATCATCTTTGGAGTTTGTTACTCATGCCTGTTTTTTCTGTAATGTTATTTACATGTTCAAAAAAAAAAAACAAAAAAAAAAAGCACTTAAAGGCTGTCCTCTAGCGTTTGTCAGCGGAATTACATTTAGTGTGATTCAAATTTGAGCGTGCAGACGCTTTGTTTTCTGTAACGATCACACTTATCAAAATTAAATCTCAGCGGATTTTTGGTGCTATATTTCACAAAAACGGCGTGGCAGGATTTTTTTTCTTTTTCGCTGCACTACGAGTAAATGTGGACAACAGGAATTGTACGTCTGCTGTTCGACTCCGATAAGCATTTGTCAAATAGCACTATGATTCAAATGTCTTAGGTTTCACAATTGGTTAGCTAAGCCAATTATCAACCAGGAGCTATCGTTATTTAACGATTATAATATCAGGCCTTACTAAGATGAGAGAAGGAGCATCGCTTTAATCAATCTTTTGATCCCACTGCAAAAAAGATTCTCGTTCTTGAACAGAGGATTTTGTAATATTAAAATGTAGTAATGCAAAAGAGATTTCTTCGTCTTTGCAAACACAATTTTATATCATCGGAACTGCAGTTTACTTTTAGCAATTAACAACGGCAAAAGGAATGTTAGACATTATTTTGCAGCTGTTAATGTGCTGAAATGGACTCGGCTTTGTGCCTTTAGTCAGTTAGTTCGCGTTGCGACTTCTCAGTCCTCGAACGCGCATACAATATTAAATAACAATATACACATAGATTGAAAACTGAATTGCTCATAAACAAGTTTAAGATGTGCCTAGCATTTTCTCCACCAAACTGTAGAGTATCCGGCTCAGGTTTTGGTGAATATGTATTAAATAATTCATAATTAATAATTATACATACGGGTTTGAACCAGATAATCATACATGTTAAATCACCCAAAGAAGGCGATAATGTTACCTGCATCTGCATTCATAATTATACATAGACAGTTACTCACAAAGGGTTATAATTAACTGCATATGTACACATATTTTACAGACAGGTTAAAATTGGCTCAATTGTATATCAATACTCAATCCTAACGGGTTATAATTAAATATTAATATGTCAATTGTCTAAAATAGATAATTTGTCAGGATAATCTCTAATGGGATTAATTTATGATCGAACCATCTGCTTGTCCAGCAAAACAGATCATCAGATATCTATCAAACCTCATTAAAGATTATCCCTTTTATAGATTTTCAGTTTAGTCCTCTGGCCACGAGGGTATAACTTTATTGTTCTATAAAAATCACTATTTACGTATCAACCAATTGTACAGCACATAGCTGGGATCGCAACATCAAAGTGACTTGAATATGAGTGACACAGACAGTAAATCAATAAATGAATATAATTGTATTTAATAAAGGAGTACACTACGTATACAGTTAAGGCCAATTTATACCTCTGCGTTGAGTGTACGCCGTAGTGTACGCCGTAGTGTACGCCGTAGTGTACGCCGTAGGCTACGCATGTAGGCGACGCCGTCGTGAGCATTTATACTTCTGCGTTTAGGTCTGCATTGCTCTGCAGTACAGCGCCAAAACGCTAGTTGGCGGCGGAGGGTTTTAATGTTCCACTGTGTTTAGATTCCTCGCGACTGTTTTGAGTTTAGGTTACTACAAGCAATGGCGACTGAAAGAGAGCGGATCACGTTTGAGTTGGAGCTTATCGAGGTGGAAAAGCAGTTAATTTTTAGTTTTTTTTAACAGTTTCGCTGTACTTAGAATTTAAAAATGGCGGGCGGTGCAGAAGAACACGCCGGAAATGCGTAGGAGGAAACGCAATGCTACCAAGCCGACCAATCACAGATCTTGCGGTCCGCATCGTCGCGACGTGTAGTTAAATTTTTGAGGAGGTGCGCGTCAGGTTACGGCGAAGGGTATGGCGTATGGTACGCGTCTGTGCGTATGCTACGCCGTACCTACTGCGCGCACCCGACGCAGAAGTATAAATTGGCCTTTACTAACGTTACATGGGATATACACTCACCGGCCACTTTATTAGGTACACCTGTCCAACTGCTCCTTAACACTTAATTTCTAAGCAGCCAATCACATGGCGGCAACTCAGTGCATTTAGGCATGTAGACATGGTCAAGACAATCTCCTGCAGTTCAAACCGAGCATCAGTATGGGGAAGAAAGGTGATTTGAGTGACTTTGAACGTGGCATGATTGTTGGTGCCAGAAGGGCTGGTCTGAGTATTTCAGAAACTGCTAATCTACTGGGATTTTCACGCACAACCATCTCTAGGGTTTACAGAGAATGGTCCGAAAAAGAAAAAACATCCAGTGAGCGGCAGTTCTGTGGGCGGAAATGCCTTGTTGATGCCAGAGGTCAGAGGAGAATGGCCAGACTGGTTCGAGCTGATAGAAGGGCAACAGTGACTCAAATAACCACCCGTTACAACCAGGGTGGGCAGAAGAGCATCTCTGAACGCACAGTACGTCGAACTTTGAGGCAGATGGGCTACAGCAGCAGAAGACCACACCGGGTGCCACTCCTTTCAGCTAAGAACAGGAAACTGAGGCTACAGTTTGCACAAGCTCATCGAAATTGGACAATAGAAGATTGGAAAAACGTTGCCTGGTCTGATGAGTCTCGATTTCTGCTGCGACATTCGGATGGTAGGGTCAGAATTTGGCGTCTACAACATGAAAGCATGGATCCATCCTGCCTTGTATCAACGGTTCAGGCTGGTGGTGGTGGTGTCATGGTGTGGGGAATATTTTCTTGGCACTCTTTGGGCCCCTTGGTACCAATTGAGCATCGTTGCAACGCCACAGCCTACCTGAGTATTGTTGCTGACCATGTCCATCCCTTTATGACCACAATGTACCCAACTTCTGATGGCTACTTTCAGCAGGATAATGCGCCATGTCATAAAGCTGGAATCATCTCAGACTGGTTTCTTGAACATGACAATGAGTTCGCTGTACTCAAATGGCCTCCACAGTCACCAGATCTCAATCCAATAGAGCATCTTTGGGATGTGGTGGAACGGGAGATTCGCATCATGGATGTGCAGCCGACAAATCTGCGGCAACTGTGTGATGCCATCATGTCAATATGGACCAAACTCCCTGAGGAATGCTTCCAGCACCTTGTTGAATCTATGCCACGAAGAATTGAGGCAGTTCTGAAGGCAAAAGGGGGTCCAACCCGTTACTAGCATGGGGTACCTAATAAAGTGGCCGGTGAGTGTATGTATATACAAACAAATAACGAACAAAACACGGACAGATTGAAAGTGAAAGAAACATGTGAGTGAGAGTGAGAGAGAGAGAGAGAGAGAGAGAGAGAGAGAAGCTTGGAGAGAAGCTTGGAGATCCGTACGGATCACAGCTTGGTAAAATTCACCCAGACAGTCAAACCTTTCAAGAGACAACACGGAAAAACACAATCTTACTGCTCTAAAAGCTTGATAAGATCTATACTTGCACAGAACTGTGTGGCTGCTTCGAAGGCCTGTGGATGCGTTCCGTCTGTATCGTCACGTGGTCTGCGGGGGTTGTCCGAGGCGCGTGCTTCAAACGAAGGTTTGAAGGTCTGACGTGAATTTACCAAATAAACAATTGAGGCTAAGTTAATTTACCCATCCGGGGCAATGAACGAAGTCAAAAGGAAAAACAAAACTTAAACAAACAAAAGAAAAAGATCCCCGAAGGGGAATCACACGGAGTTACATGATGTGAGGAGGTAGTTTAAGATGTTCAAGAGGGTAAGAGAGAGAGTTGCAGCTCGGCGCGTCTGTTTAAAGACATTTCGGTTCACGCCCCTTCTGGCGTGAAGGCACCAATCAGCTGGGAGAAAAGTGTCCACGGAAGATTCCTCTTTGTCTTGTCAGAAACTTTTATCTAATTAAATTATGACCTGTGTTAGGAATGGTCATTTCTACTGCAGAGATGTGTTATGCACATAATCTTACCTTTTACGGTGTGTTCATACATATATCTGGCTGAGTCAAATCCAGGGCATTCTTACTATATCAAAAACAACATATAAACATTTATAGGAAAACATAGTTACATTAAAAATGCATCTAGAGGCCCCTCTGTTCATTTAGAACTACAATACGGTCACATTTAACAATGGGATATGGCAACATGAAAACATATCGAATATATCATAGTAAAAGTCTTTCAGTGAGGATATGGGAGCACAGTTCTTATGTGTGTGTGTGTGTTTGGATCTGCGTGCATTGAGCACACAACAGGGGGGGCTCGTGATAGTATGCAAGTCATGTCTCAAACATTAACCCATTAGAGTCTACAAGGACACACAGACAAAACACGTAAAGGAAAATTATGAGATGAACATTAGATACATGTATCACATGGTTATACATATATATAGAATATATATAGGATTAAAAAGGTTTCTCCTTCTCCAGGAATCAAGTCCATGCACATTCTTTTGGGTCGTAAACCTGTAACAGGACACCAAACTCGGCCAGTGTTAGCTTGATTTGGGGGAAGTTTCACGTGTGTGTGTTTGTGTGTGTGTGTGTGTGTGTGTGTGTGTGTGTGTGTGTGTGTGTGTGTGTCGTCTTGTCTGTTAAACCTCTGTGTGTCACAAAGTTGTCAGTGGGGCAATTAGTATTCAGACTTCCTGGAGACTCGCTGGTGAGTTACTAAAGGCAAGTCAAAGGCTAAAGGTTTTCCCCAAACTTAGAATGGTTATGTCATGTGAGCCTGCCCAGATACCTTACAAATGTAAATATGAGTTCACAGTGTGAATTAACATTAATCACCGTTCCAGACTTACTGGAGGCAGAAGTTGATTTACATGGAACCGTTTGCTAACAATGGGAAGTTGAATTGAGAGCATGAGACCATTTGCCTTGAAGACCCACCCTGCTGTGTAGGATATGTGAATTATTTCTAAACTCTTAAATAACTTATTACCTTTTGGTTTACTTCTTTGAAAGTGAGAACTTTGTACCAGTCGCACTGAGACATTTCAAATGATATCAAACATGTGTGATACTGTATGATAATCAGTGTTGGGAACGTTACTTTAAAAAAGAAATTAGTTATAGTTACTCACTACTTGTTCCAAAAAGTAACTGAGTTAGTAACTGAATTACTCTATAATAAAAGTAACTCGTTACCAGGGAAAGTAACTATTTGCATTACTGTTAAAAAAAAAAAGTTGCTATATGTAAAACAAAAACAAGTTTGTTGAAATGAGTAGAACAGACAGGTGTTTGTACATAACTTTCTAAATGTATTGCATGTCGACAAACAGCAAGAGGTTTATCCTGCACTTCAAGTATTATCTTCGTAAGATAAGTAAACAGTTACACCATATAAAGTGCATTTAACTCCAGCAAATTAAATCAAACTCTCTCAACCTGAGACAACTGGTCAAGTAAACAACCTGTACTTGAAAAAAAAGTGTTTTGTTCACAACAAAAGTAAACTTTTAAACAACAAAAAAGTGTGTTTAGCTCTGTAGTCTTATTCTTAAAGTCCCCATGAATTCAAAATTGACCATACTTACTTTGTTTGCCTAAATTGGTCATTTTGTGGTGAACAATTCATCCGTGCAAGTCAATCCACACAAAAAATTTTTTTGGCTTCGTAATCTTTAATCAAAATCTGAAATTGCCCCTCCCCTCTGCCTTGGAGGACCTTTTCTGATTACGTAGGTTTGACGGTTTGGGTGTCGGCTTAACATCCGTAACCACACCCGTCCAACTGACAGTAGACAGGCTACTAGAAACACCTACTTTTCTAGATCCAATCAGGTGCTAGTTGAAAAAAAAAAAGCCATGCCCACTATTTTGCCCGTTTCTCTCGGAAATACGTCACAACACTGGAGAAAAGTCAGTTGCAACTTCCGGTTCACGGGGACTTTAATTAAATAAATCAAACTCCCAATGTCAGACAACTGGTCTGGTAGACACTATAGGCTACTTCAAGTATTTTCTTAAAAAATAAACAGTTAAATAATATAAAGTTTGTTTGCAGTAACTGTACCAAATTAAATAAATCAAACTCTAACAACAGCATGCGTTGCCATTGTATTCGCTATTAAATAAGAGATTTAGCGCTAAAATGTGTTGTTTTTTAACTCAAGCTGAGCGATCGTTGCCGCTGCTATCAGTTGCATGGATACAGTGTTCTCTTGTGGCTCGCGGTCTTCACTCGGACGCGCGCTTCAAGCTGTCGCCGTTGTGAAATAAGATCGTGTGGGTGTTTGAATAAAAAAAATCCATTTTAAATTAGTAAACAATACAATTGCGATAGTTTGGTGAATCGATTTGTTTCTCCCAGCCCTAACACACACGCGTTCCTTAAAATGTTTACAAATACACACACACGCACGTTAGATTTCCATGTTTTATGGGGACTTTCCATAGAAGTAATGATTTTTATACTGTACGAACTGTATATTCAATCCCCTAATCCTAACTGATGTATTTTAACAGCATGAACTAATTTGTATTTTATATATTTCATATTGATAGCATTATATTATTTATTTTATTTATTAAGTGTTATTTTTATCTCTGGATATTGGGGCTTAATGTGTGTCATTGTTCTCTACAGGTTGAGGGATTGTGGTATCACAGATGAAGGTTGTGCTGCTCTGGCTTCAGCTCTGAGATCCAACCCTTCACACCTGAGAAAACTGAGTCTGTATAAGAATAAACTAGGAGACTCTGGAGTGAAGCTGTTCTCTGCTGTACTGGAGAATCCTCACTGTAAACTGGAGATACTGGGGTAAGAACATCTCTACCATAAAGACTCGGAGTGAATAAGTATTAACCCTCTGGGGTCTGAGGTGTTTTTGGGGTCCTTGAGATGTTTTGACATGCCCTGACATTTGTGCTTATTTCAGCTACTTAAGACATACCATTTGCCAACATATAAATTTGCTGTATTCAGCACAAACTGTGCTACAATAATATGTGAGCAAAATGGATGTACATGTTTGCATTTTATAGAAAAAAAAATATTATGCGTGGTCAGTACGTTTTGGGGGAAAAAATGTCACCGCAATAAGGCCATTTAACACATACTGAATAGTTGTCCACAAGACTTTTGAGTTACTATTCTTGTAGGCTAGAATTTTTACTTCAAAATGAAGTGAAAATTATTCTGACCACTCTTTCACAAACAACAATATAACGATTTAAATGTCTTACATAAGTTTTTGGTCAGCACTGCTGTATGCGGAGTAGTGTTAAAGGATTAGTTCACTTTTATAAAAACTTTTGCTGATAATTTACTCACCTCCATGTCATCCAAGATGTCCATGTCTTTCTTTCTTCAGTCGAAAAGAAATTAAGGTTTTTGATGAAAAGATTCCAGGATTTTTCTCCATATAATGGACTTCAGTGCAGCTTACCAGACGATAAACGATACCAGACGATGAATAAGGGTCTTATCTAGCGAAACGATCGGTCATTTCAAAAATAAATTAAAAAGTTTAAGTTTTATAAGCACAAATGCTTGCCTTGCTCTGTTCTGTGATGCGCGTTCGCGACGTCATCATAATACGTAATTAGCCTTTTTAATATTAAAACACCCAGGATACGCACACAAAATGGGCATTTTAAACGATAAACTGACACAAAGACATTTGAGTGTATATGGTCCTCCTTCGTCACATTTGTAAACACTGACTCGGTACTTCCGCTTACGCGTGCCGTGACCTTTCAACGTAATTGCGTATTACGTGAGTCACGAACGCGCATCACAGAACAGAGCAAAGCGAGCATTTGTGCTTATAAAACTTAAACTTTTTTATTTATTTTTTAAATGACCGATCGTTTCGCTAGATAAGACCCTTATTCATCGTCTGGTATCATTTATCGTCTGGTAAGCTGCACTGAAACTCTCATTTTCATCTTGAACTGTTTGGTTCCTGTAAGTCCTCGCTAAATCGAACCAATGGCGGCATTCGATCAGCGGCGAAGGTCTCGTGCGTGTTCCGTCCTTTCCAGGCTAAAGGGATTTTGGATTAAATGCAATACACTTTCTCATATGTATTACCTTGTTATTTCATCTGACTCCATATATAAAAGGGTTTTTAATGATATCTGTGCATCATTAAATGTGAGCGAGTGTCTGACTATTCCTTGTAACCATTAGCTAAATGAACAATGTCAAAGTCAATTAGAATAATCAAATGTAACAATTTATTATGTCGGGTAAAGTATCATGCCAATTTCACAATCAGTTCAAAGATAATCAATACAATAACATCGAATGCTCTAGGATAAGAGAAATGCAAACCCAACATTTTAAGAAATACATGAGGCTGAGTTTTTGAGACTCAACCTCACGGGCTCTCAGAATTACAGAAAGCCTCGAGTTTCTCACTGCAGTCCATTAAGTAGCCAGAATGTTTTCACATGTAAACCTGCTAATTTGCATTAAGAAGTTACACCTCTTTGGGTGAGGGGCAGTTATCTCTAAACTCTTAAAACCTTAGTACCTTGTGTTTTACTCTTTGGGAATGAGACCATTGTACCAGTCGCACTGAGACCTTTAAAATGATACTAAACACAATACTTAATCATTCACATTAAAACCATATATTCTTGTGTGAGTTAAGTGTTACTGAGACAGAGAGAATGCAGATGAAGTGAGACTTGTCCCAAAGGAAGAGGGGGAGGGAGTCAAATGTTAATTTTCCCCCAAGGTTCTTTGTTTCATAGATCAGTGGTCATTCTTTAACCAGTTCTTCCAATTTCCAGCCTTACAGATCCCTCCTTGACCCCGTGGGTCACATTCGGACGAAAACTTACGGGGTCACAGTAAGGCGTTTGTTGTAATCTTTGAGGTGTTACTCAAAAATTGTCTTTGGAATGTTAGCATCTGTAGAAGCTCAGAGGGCTGTGTTCACCTGCAGAACACCCGGTCTCACCAGGTGTATGTAGCTTGAGTCCAGCAGGTGGATGAATGCATTCAGCTTTTCTTTCTGTGATGCGAACGAGGTTCATAGAGTCAATCTGGACCTTTTTGACTTGTTCAGTTGACGTGTCATGGAGAAACTTCTGCTTCTCTGGCACCTTCCCCATGATGATAATCTGACCCTTCTTGACCAATCCCGTCACCTCCAGCAGTGCGGTTGTCTGGGCAGACCTCAGTGGGTGAAGACGTTCTCCTTGATTCCACACTGCTTTGTGTGAGACACCTGACAAGCATCTTAAATGTCCGCTTCACGATTGAGCACATATGAACTTCAAGTCGTAAAGGAAATGCATAGGAACATATAATGCAACAAAACAAATCAAGTCATGTTCAATGTAAAATACCATGTTCATGTCAGCAAGTGTGAATGGTACATCGGTCTCATATGTTCCTCAAGGTCAGGTAAGGTGGTCTCATTTTTAATATCCAATTCTTTCACCACTGTGATGATATTAAATGGTAGTGGAATTTAAATATTCTTGGTCTGACTTACTCAAAGGAAATGCAGCAAGAAGTCGGTGCATAATCAAATAATCTAATAAATGGTACGCATCAATACATCTTGTAATAACAATAATAATATTCAAATACAAAAATATGAAGAATCACTGTTTGTTCGGGAATCTTCCAATGCAAGCCACCTATGCAAATATAAGGAGTGACTTGGAACATGCTTGGGACATACAAGAATGGAGATTGTTCATTCCTTCCAACAGTTTTGTGTGTGTGTGTGTGTGTGTGTGTGTGTGTGTGGTGAGAGAGAGGGTGTGTGTGTGGTGAGAGAGAGGGTGTGTGTGTGGTGAGAGAGATGGTGTGTGTGTGTGGTGAGAAGAGAGGGTGTGTGTGTGTGTGTGAGAGAGAGTGTGTGTGGCTCAGTCACAGTCAATGACAGGTAAATTTTTAAATTCTGTAATTTGTTGAAGCGCTCACACTTCAGATCTATTCGTTATTGATGATGTTTCTGTTATTATTGGTTTGTTGAGAAATTTGTTGAGCGGCAACGTTGAGAAAGGCCCTCTGACCTTCCAACAACCCTAACAACAATCAGAAAATTTGAACATTTTTAAGTTTAATAGCAGGTCTGTCTCTGCTTCATAATTTGCATCATTGATTTGTGACTGTAGCCATTCATATGTATATTACAGTGTTTTTCCATGAGTTGGAAGAGTGTTGTGAATAGCGTATGTTCTGTCATGGGACCAGCTTTCCCATCCTATGTGTGGGGTCTGTTAGTGTGAAGATGCACAATAGGTCTTTAGTGAAGTGACACTTTTGGACTCTGTCATCTTTATCTTCGTATGTGTCGTGTTCAACCTGGATAGACTTGATCTTTTCCAGGTGATGATGATGATGTGAGGGTGTAGTGATGGAGGTGTGTGTTCAGTGTTCATGTCTAGGAGATGGGTAGAATATAATCTATAACAATTGTGTTGCAAATTTAGTTCCAGTTCTAAACTGGTAGGCCATGCTAATGTAGTGATGTGCTACTGTGAGATTTAAATGGCCTTTGACGTTTCACCCATCTCCCGAATCTCAGGTTATGTTCTAACAATCCCACTGTCCTGGTGATCCAGGTGAGGTCCGGCCCGTCCTGGCATCCGTCCTCAGAGGAATTGCAGAAGTAAACCTGACAAAAGCAAATTCAGAGAGAACCACAGTTAATTCTGATGTTTTCAACAGTTTTAAATTCAGACATGTGGAATTCTTTTGCTTGCTCCATTATCATGTCCATTGCAATTTTAATTCCCGTTGTCACATGAAACCGAGTTTCATTGACCAGGTCTGAATTATTGCTGTTGTTTCAGTGTAGTGTGCGACACCATAAAGCTGCTCTTGCAGTCGAGCCTTCACAGTCTTCACATGTAAACCTGCTAATTTGCATTAAGAAGTTACACCTCTTTGGGTGAGGGGCAGTTATCTCTAAACTCTTAAAACCTTAGTACCTTGTGTTTTACTCTTTGGGAATGAGACCATTGTACCAGTCGCACTGAGACCTTTAAAATGATACTAAACACAATACTTAATCATTCACATTAAAACCATATATTCTTGTGTGAGTTAAGTGTTACTGAGACAGAGAGAATGCAGATGAAGTGAGACTTGTCCCAAAGGAAGAGGGGGAGGGAGTCAAATGTTAATTTTCCCCCAAGGTTCTTTGTTTCATAGATCAGTGGTCATTCTTTAACCAGTTCTTCCAATTTCCAGCCTTACAGATCCCTCCTTGACCCCGTGGGTCACATTCGGACGAAAACTTACGGGGTCACAGTAAGGCGTTTGTTGTAATCTTTGAGGTGTTACTCAAAAATTGTCTTTGGAATGTTAGCATCTGTAGAAGCTCAGAGGGCTGTGTTCACCTGCAGAACACCCGGTCTCACCAGGTGTATGTAGCTTGAGTCCAGCAGGTGGATGAATGCATTCAGCTTTTCTTTCTGTGATGCGAACGAGGTTCATAGAGTCAATCTGGACCTTTTTGACTTGTTCAGTTGACGTGTCATGGAGAAACTTCTGCTTCTCTGGCACCTTCCCCATGATGATAATCTGACCCTTCTTGACCAATCCCGTCACCTCCAGCAGTGCGGTTGTCTGGGCAGACCTCAGTGGGTGAAGACGTTCTCCTTGATTCCACACTGCTTTGTGTGAGACACCTGACAAGCATCTTAAATGTCCGCTTCACGATTGAGCACATATGAACTTCAAGTCGTAAAGGAAATGCATAGGAACATATAATGCAACAAAACAAATCAAGTCATGTTCAATGTAAAATACCATGTTCATGTCAGCAAGTGTGAATGGTACATCGGTCTCATATGTTCCTCAAGGTCAGGTAAGGTGGTCTCATTTTTAATATCCAATTCTTTCACCACTGTGATGATATTAAATGGTAGTGGAATTTAAATATTCTTGGTCTGACTTACTCAAAGGAAATGCAGCAAGAAGTCGGTGCATAATCAAATAATCTAATAAATGGTACGCATCAATACATCTTGTAATAACAATAATAATATTCAAATACAAAAATATGAAGAATCACTGTTTGTTCGGGAATCTTCCAATGCAAGCCACCTATGCAAATATAAGGAGTGACTTGGAACATGCTTGGGACATACAAGAATGGAGATTGTTCATTCCTTCCAACAGTTTTGTGTGTGTGTGTGTGTGTGTGTGTGTGTGTGTGGTGAGAGAGAGGGTGTGTGTGTGGTGAGAGAGAGGGTGTGTGTGTGGTGAGAGAGATGGTGTGTGTGTGTGGTGAGAAGAGAGGGTGTGTGTGTGTGTGTGAGAGAGAGTGTGTGTGGCTCAGTCACAGTCAATGACAGGTAAATTTTTAAATTCTGTAATTTGTTGAAGCGCTCACACTTCAGATCTATTCGTTATTGATGATGTTTCTGTTATTATTGGTTTGTTGAGAAATTTGTTGAGCGGCAACGTTGAGAAAGGCCCTCTGACCTTCCAACAACCCTAACAACAATCAGAAAATTTGAACATTTTTAAGTTTAATAGCAGGTCTGTCTCTGCTTCATAATTTGCATCATTGATTTGTGACTGTAGCCATTCATATGTATATTACAGTGTTTTTCCATGAGTTGGAAGAGTGTTGTGAATAGCGTATGTTCTGTCATGGGACCAGCTTTCCCATCCTATGTGTGGGGTCTGTTAGTGTGAAGATGCACAATAGGTCTTTAGTGAAGTGACACTTTTGGACTCTGTCATCTTTATCTTCGTATGTGTCGTGTTCAACCTGGATAGACTTGATCTTTTCCAGGTGATGATGATGATGTGAGGGTGTAGTGATGGAGGTGTGTGTTCAGTGTTCATGTCTAGGAGATGGGTAGAATATAATCTATAACAATTGTGTTGCAAATTTAGTTCCAGTTCTAAACTGGTAGGCCATGCTAATGTAGTGATGTGCTACTGTGAGATTTAAATGGCCTTTGACGTTTCACCCATCTCCCGAATCTCAGGTTATGTTCTAACAATCCCACTGTCCTGGTGATCCAGGTGAGGTCCGGCCCGTCCTGGCATCCGTCCTCAGAGGAATTGCAGAAGTAAACCTGACAAAAGCAAATTCAGAGAGAACCACAGTTAATTCTGATGTTTTCAACAGTTTTAAATTCAGACATGTGGAATTCTTTTGCTTGCTCCATTATCATGTCCATTGCAATTTTAATTCCCGTTGTCACATGAAACCGAGTTTCATTGACCAGGTCTGAATTATTGCTGTTGTTTCAGTGTAGTGTGCGACACCATAAAGCTGCTCTTGCAGTCGAGCCTTCACAGTCTGCTGTGTCATATGAGCATTAGAGATCCCAGTTCTGCTGGGGACATTTTTCTGGCTTTACTTCAAGTTGCTTTCATTACAGCCAGATCTGTGGGCATAAATTAGTTCACCTGTTTTGGTGTGGTGTCGTTCACACATTTGGTTAGTGCAGATCTCTTGTGACCTGCAAAAGGCTGTGGTACTTCTGTTCGATGTTTAGTTCACACCCTCCTTGTAAATATGCGTCCTTGATCAGTTTGCTATTACCTGTGCCACACTTCTGAGAGTGTTTTTTAAATGCAAAAAATAAAAGCACACCTCCGTCCGCCCTTTTGGCACTGGGTATTAGCTTAAGGGATCAATGTCACACTTCTCCAATTAATGCCCTGCTTGGCGTGGCGATTACAATATAATGTGTATTATAATTCGAGTTATAATACAATTATATTATATTTAAGAATATAAATGAAATGATATTATATGTGGTCTCTGTTTGTTCTCATGTCAATACATTTGAATATGAAAAGGCTTTCTGGCTCAGGCTGATAAGATGTACATTCGCTGTTTCTCTTTTCTGTTTGCTAGGTTTCGAATACCTTTTCTTTTCATCTAGTCTTTTTAAAGACTATAAGAAGGCCAAGTGGCCATTTTAACGTTTGTTTATTCTTTTGAACTCTTATTTTTAGTTTATCCGCTCAGATCAGGAAGCTATATCGCTCTGCAGTCCTTCTCTCAAGGTCGCACGACACACCCCCGTCAGTTCCAATAACCAATTCAGAGGTAATTTGACACAAGTCGCCTTGAACGCCTCCTCTAGAAGTTAAATCAATGTGTTACTTTAGTAGGGACGATTGACCACCATGAAAGATAACAGTTCATCAACTCAACTTCTCTTAAAATGGCTTCAGGTCAAGCCCGTGATCTGTAAACCACGTACGTTTATCCAAAGTAATCATTAACTTAAAACCGTGGATATGGACACACCCAAACCTAGTTTGATGAAAACAGCGTCTGCCGTTTCTAGTCGGAAATAACTTGTCCCCTCGTTCAAGTACACTTAAAATGGTATCGGATATTAGTCGTCGCTAAATCTGACGCGAAAGATGTGGAAATATACGAATCCAATAATCTAGGGAAAAACAGTCTTTCAGAGTCATTCAGAATTAATTCAAACGTAACCATTTACAATTTTTTTTATGCAAAAACAGCTCCCATAGAGTGGAGAGGTAAAATGTGACGGATTCAATTCATTTAGATGTTAAACTAATAAGCTATTTGCTATTGGGCTGATACCCGACTTGCAAATGACGCTAATAGCTGAAGGCCTTGAGTGACCAAAGTTGTTAGGTCAGTAAGATTTTTAGATGCATTTGAGCTTTTGTTACTTGCAGTGCGCGGTTTTGTGTCATCAGAGTGTGATTGTCTGCGTTTTATGAAATAGGGTGGAGGTCTTCCTCTGCCCAGTGTCCAGCACTTTTCCTCTGTATGGCCTGTTTTGTGACAGGAATTACAAAATCTGTCCAGTTTTCCACAGTGTGGCTTTCTGAATTTTCCTGCAAATGGATCATTTTCATGACATTCTAACACTGCTACCTCACAATGCATTTGTTTTCGTGACTCAAGTCTTGTTGCCCAGCTAACAATACCATCGAATGTATTCTGTGCTGGAGAAGCTCCATACGTGAGCGATTGCTGTACACGCGGCCCTGCATTTGTAAGCAGTAATTCAAGGAGAGTTACATTGTTGCGGTTAACACCTTCAATTCCAGAATACTCCTCAAAAAGTTCAAACATATTTTCTGCATATGTCTCAAACGATTCTTCAGTACTCTGTTTCCGATTGAAAATCAATTCCCATCCAACAGGACTACAACCACGCAGATCACGAAGGCATTGTTTTAGTCTATTAAAGATTTCACTCTCAGGCTCATTTTGAGACATTGACTGCACAATGGTGCCGGTCATCAATGCCTGTGGTATCTTATAGATCAGAACATCTGGAATGGAACTGATAACAATTTGCCAAATATCTTTTGGTTCGAGCTGAAATGCATGTTTTAGACTAACAATGCGTCTCCACCATGGTTCGAATGGCCCTTTTAAAGGGAATGGTCCGATCTCTGCTTTAAACAAGTTACATTCAGTTATCGTTAACGGACGCCGGATGCTTGACTCTGTGCCGTTTGGGTGCCGTATCACCTTAAAGGCTGAAACAGGCACTCTTCTCAAAAATTTATCACATGCTTCATCTGTCTGAAAAGATACATGATTGTTAGAGCAGGCTGCCTCCTCTAAGAAATGCAAATTTGTAGTCCCATCGCTGTTGAGCTTTTTGGGAGACTTGGACGTTTTAGCATTTAGCTTAGCCTTAAGATCTGCAATGGTGTATTTGTGATTTTTACACTTTTCAGATAGGGCTAACTGCTCAGATAGTAATTTATCTAGCTGTGTTTGCAGATCTTGGATCTTTGTCTCAGACATTTTTGCCTCTGCATTTTTAGAATGCACTTCTTCGCATTTAACATCCATAAGCGAAGATAGAAGTTTTGTTGACTTATCTAGCCGTTTATAAGTTATGAAGTTTAACGCCTCAATTATTTCACCATGTTTTGATTTCTTCTGCTTACTACCCACTGTTTTCCACCACGTGAAATTTTCATTGTCGGTAGCGTCCATGTTAAGACCTTTTTTACTGAGTTTGTCCAGTGTAGGCTCGACCTTTTCGGCCCATAATGTAAACAGGACAGGATCATACATGTCCCAATTTATATTTTGGGGAAATTTCGTTCCCTTTAGCTTTGAATATGAAAAGGGTTTTTGTGTCAGGATTAATCAGATGCGCGTTCACTGTTTCTGATTTTCAAATTGTGAATCACATTATAGTCACCAAATTTAGCATAGACACACACACACACGTGTTTAATTCAGTTTACACAGGACACATGGCCTAGAATACAACATCTACAGCCTTTACCTAAGTGATACAAACACACTTACAGTAAAGCAATCCTGTGCTTCATGAATAAACTTAAATTTAGCCTATGTGCATGCTGTAGCGCAAACAACTAAAGTGTGTTCTATGAGCACAATGTGTTCAGCACAATTCCAAATTTGACAGAAAATCAACAGAATTATTGCATGCTTTTTAATCCCATCGGTGTTAACATGTAAGCTTTCAAATGCCATAGAGATAATCATGTTTTCAATGTGGCTTTGGCCCACCGGTAGGCCGGTGACACAAAGGGCTAAGGAAGCAGCATGGTCATTAGCATTTAGCATTAGCCATGAAAGTTTTTTAAAAACAGCATGGTCATAGCATTTAGCATTAGCCTTGAAAGTTTTTTTAAAACAACATAGACAATAGCATTTAGTTTTATCCTTGATATTTGAGTTTTAGCCTGTAAATAATATAATCATGTTTTCCCAAAATTTGCTTTTTATAAACAATGCATCGATTTTCCTTTTTGTTTATAAAATCACGTGTTTTCTAATTGATTACAAACTTGGAATTTTCTTTCTCTTTGCTCATTTCCACCACGTGTTGCATGTTTGTTCAAACAAAGCCAATGCAACAATGGAGAAAACACACTGATTTCAAAACTTTAGGCTCTAATTTTACAGCTCTTCGTCGAGTAAGTTAGGCTACCAGAAAATTATTTGGAAGATGTAATTCCAATTTTAGGTTTTGTTTCTTGTTGCTTAGGCAAACAAATATATCTTTAAAATCTATTAGGGTTTTCCTTCCTCATCTGCGCTGCCGTTATCACGTTCTCACGTGTTTCCGTTCTGGACTAAACAAAGCTAGGGCTTTCCGACCCGTAACAATGCAAACAACATTTTCACAACACTTCTAGAAAAGGGCAGAAAAAGTTGACTTACCACAGCGCAGAAGACAGAGAAGAATTTCAAACCTCGTGTTGATTTTAAAATCCCCATACTTTGCTGGAAAGACGTTTCTCAAGAAATCCATTTGTTGCGAGATCACGTCGAGGTCACCATTTTGTAAGTCCTCGCTAAATCGAACCAATGGCGGCATTCGATCAGCGGCGAAGGTCTCGCGCGTGTTCCGTCCTTTCCAGGCTAAAGGGATTTTGGATTAAATGCAATACACTTTCTCATATGTATTACCTTGTTATTTCATCTGACTCCATATATAAAAGGGTTTTTAATGATATCTGTGCATCATTAAATGTGAGCGAGTGTCTGACTATTCCTTGTAACCATTAGCTAAATGAACAATGTCAAAGTCAATTAGAATAATCAAATGTAACAATTTATTATGTCGGGTAAAGTATCATGCCAATTTCACAATCAGTTCAAAGATAATCAATACAATAACATCGAATGCTCTAGGATAAGAGAAATGCAAACCCAACATTTTAAGAAATACATGAGGCTGAGTTTTTGAGACTCAACCTCACGGGCTCTCAGAATTACAGAAAGCCTCGAGTTTCTCACTGCAGTCCATTAAGTAGCCAGAATGTTTTCACATGTAAACCTGCTAATTTGCATTAAGAAGTTACACCTCTTTGGGTGAGGGGCAGTTATCTCTAAACTCTTAAAACCTTAGTACCTTGTGTTTTACTCTTTGGGAATGAGACCATTGTACCAGTCGCACTGAGACCTTTAAAATGATACTAAACACAATACTTAATCATTCACATTAAAACCATATATTCTTGTGTGAGTTAAGTGTTACTGAGACAGAGAGAATGCAGATGAAGTGAGACTTGTCCCAAAGGAAGAGGGGGAGGGAGTCAAATGTTAATTTTCCCCCAAGGTTCTTTGTTTCATAGATCAGTGGTCATTCTTTAACCAGTTCTTCCAATTTCCAGCCTTACATTCCCAATGAAGTCCATTATATGGAGAAAAATCCTGGAATCTTTTCATCAAAAACCTTAATTTCTTTTCGACTGAAGAAAGACATACACATCTTGGATGACATGGGGGTGAGTAAATTATCAGCAAAAGTTTTTTTAAAAGTGAACTAATCCTTTAATGGCCATGAATATTAATGTGATTTACACCTGGGAAGACTAAAAACACTCCCCCAATGGCCCATCAAGGTGCTGTGAGGCAGCCTGAACTAAGAATGATTCACTGATGAATAAAAAGTTAAAAAGAACAGCATTTATTCAAAATAGAAATCTTTCCTAAGAACATAAAGACTTAAAGTCATTCATATCACTTAACACATCCTTTAAAAAAAACAATAATAATAAAAAGACCAAACTTGTTTTTTTTTATAAAAAAAAATGCATTCAAAGAATCCTAAAAAAAACTATCACAGATTTAAAAAAAATAATCAGCACAACTGTTTCCAACATTGATTTAGAAAAAAAAAATATATCAGAATGATTTCTGACGGCTGATGGTGACGATGTAAACACAATTAGGCTACATTACATCTGTAAAATATTACATCTATGCACTTACTCAGTATGATTCTCGATCGCACTGAGCACTGCAGCCACATTCCTAAAAAACAAAACGAAAAAAACTGTTAGCACATTATTCAAAGTAAACTGATGGACAATTAATGGGTATAGATGCACAATGTATCTGTTGATGGACGGAGAAAACATCTATTGATGGGTAGACCGCGTCACCGCGAGTATCTGTTTATGGCCCATATAGACCGCACGCATTTACTGATACACTCAATGAACGGATGTACCTAATACAAATAAAACATCTCCAGTTAACTAGCAGAGCATTCATTTAGTCCGCTCTTAAATAAGAGATCTAGCGCTAAAATGTTTTGTTTTTGAACTCAAGCTGAGCGCTCGTGTCCGCTGCTATCAGTGTCATACAGTGTTCTCTTGTGGCGGCGCGCGTGGAGTCTTCACTCGGACGCGCTCTTCAATCTATCGCCATTGCGGACACTATTCATTCCGGTGAAATCACAAAATATAATGCACACAAACGTGTGTCCTATATACGTGTGCTTGATATAGACTATAACCACTGATGAACATATTCGGTTTTGATGAGAGAAAAAAAATATACAGAGGGCGGATTAGAACCCATAACCTCTGACACGCTTGGCAAAAGATCTGCCACTAGACCACTGAAGTACTCAAACAAAATATGCGGATCGATATATTTCACTAAATCATTATAACCTAAGCAGTTATTCAAAAAGTTTACACGAGCGTATAGGCCTACACGAATGTTAGGGATATTGTGAGGTAATATTTCCTATGTCAAAAGCTAGCCAAAACTAGGCAAAATATAGTCTGAAAATTCATTTGAGCTCTATGATCAGAAAAGGAATTACAAACACTAAACAACTTACTCCGAGCTTGTATCCTCGGCGGGGTCAATTCGTTCTCCGTTCATTCTTCAAAATGCAGCCGTTCGTCGTCCGAGTTTCAAATTCCTCTGAGGAAAAGGTGAATTCTTCCCCGCTGTCCATAATTCTCTGAAGGAGTAGCGTGCTGCCATCCTTAAAACGCGATGAACTATCAGTGAATCTGAAGAAACTTCGTGTTGTTATGGCATTGATCGGGGGGCGTGCCGCGTGTGCTATGCATAGATTGCCTATTTACCATGTGAACAGCTCTGGGGGCGTGGCGGCCTCAGCTAATTAAAGATAATGAAGGGAGAATGAAAAAACTGTACCTCTCCTTGGTTTCAAACGGATTACATACACTGGAAAAAAATTTTTTTTAAATAAATTACTGCATTTAAAAGAAGAGAATTTCAGCTTCATAAAGAGAAATCTCTCGTATATCTGTGACAAGTATTGACAGAGTTACAGTAAATTTTTTGGACGTGTTTCAGAATGGACCTCACTGACAGAGAGAAGGCAAAACGCGCATCATGTTTATTTTTCTTTATTTGACGAAAAGCACAACACTTTGTTTTTATTGTGAGTACCCACAAAAAAAAATAGACACTTAATAGGATCTAATGATGTACAACACTTATATGTAAGATCAAAATCAACAGAGTAATTTGATTCTCTTTTGCACTGATAAGGAAAAAATCGAGCTTGTCGCGCCGGAGCGACGGCCGACCCCAGAGGGTTAATATGTAGATAGTAGGGCAAGGACGATTACCGCAATACCGCAGTCACGTGACTCCAACCGCGGGTCTGAGCTCGTCACCATCATCACCGCAAAAAAAACATTGGCCTGCACATGTGTGCACGTTGTGTCTAATTATATGGATTCATTGATTCTAATGACATGGATTATGTATAACATTGTGTGGATTCAAGGTTTTATATAGATGGAGCAAATTCGTCCTTTCGCGAGTTGGGGAGCGCAATGTTCTATGACACATAATAACATTCCATTCGTATTAGAGATGCGCGGATGGGCTATTATTTCATCCGCAACCGCATCACAAAACTCATCATCCGTCCACCATCATCCGCACCAATGTTTATGACCAATTTTCGAAACCGCACCCGCTGATTGTTTTAAAGGGATAGTTCACTTTGAAATTAATTTTTGATATGTTTTAGCTTACATCCAGTGCATCCAAGATGTAGGTGTCTTTGTTTCCACAGTATCTTCAATTTTGATAATTTTAGGTAAAACCGTTGTTGTCTGTCAGTCATACAATGGAGGTGAAGGGGGTCCACCTCAAAGAGCAGTCAAAATTAAACATTATTTAATGACTCGTAAATGTAAGTACACATTGATGCCCTAAGACACGAAACGAGTGGTTTTTGTGAGAAAATGAACAGTATTTATATCTTTTTTACCTCGTGTGTAAGCATATCCACGTCCAACTGATCTGAGAGCAGGGCGCTTCGGTCTGCGCATGCGTACGGCGTTCGCCGGAATGCCCCGGAAGGGCTCCCTCGCGCGTGTTTACGTCACTCATTGACTACGTTTACATGCAGCCAATTTTCGGGTTATGGTCGGGTTAAGGTCACTATTCGGGTTTCTGAAACATTAGAAATAACCCGTTTACGTGCGTGAGCAGAGAGAGTTTCTCCTGTATACATGGAATTGCAATATCCCGATGTAAACAGCGACGCACGGTTAGCGTCTGGACGTACGGACAACCTTAAGACGCAATATGCGTCATTTCCGATTCTTCTTCCTGTAACCAAAGACGACAACAACAGCAGCATGCGGATAATGAATAGTTCGGGGCAGATAGCGATCGCCCTTGTTTGCGCTTTGATGCTGGTAACAATACTGACCTTGCTCCAAACGTATGCTGTGCTTCGTCTCGCCATGTTTACTTCCGGTATACTGCACGCGGGTTTTTTGTATGCACTGAGAAGTTCCTCTACTCAAAAGACCAAGATTCCTTGGCGGTAGTAGCTTCAGTAGACCAGGTTAACCGCTTGACCCCCTTCCGTATCATCGACGTTACGGGAGAACAGACCTTGCTGTAGTCCTGGATGAAACGACGATAAAAATTGGCGAAGCCAAGGAAACGTTGCAGTTCCTTTAAGGTCTGAGGTCTTGGCCAGTTGCGGACGGCCTCCACCTTGTGTTGGTCCATGGAGATGCCCTCAGGACGAATCACGTATCCTAGGAAATGAATGGTTTTCTGATGGAACTCACATTTCTCTAGTTTGAGGTATAGTTGATACTCACGTAGGCGTTTTAGGACTTGCTGTACCTGCCGTACGTGTTCATCCAGGCTGGTGGAGTAGATGAGGATGTCGTCGATGTAAATGATTACAAACCGGTTGAGGAAGTCCCGGAAGATCTCATTCATGAACCCCTGGAACACCGACGGTGAGTTTGACAGGCCGAAAGGCATGACCCGGTATTCATAGTGGCCTGCAGGGGTGATGAATCCAGTCTTCCATTCATCACCCTCGCGTACTCGGACTAGGTTGTAAGCGCTCCTGAGATCGAGTTTCGTGAAGATCTTTGCAGACCGAAGTTGTTCGAGTGCCGCAGGTACCAACGGTAAGGGATATCGGTATTTGACTGTGGATGCATTCAGAGCACGATAGTCAATGCAGGGACGTAGGACACCATCCTTCTTACCGACAAAAAAAAAACTTGAAGCAGCTGGAGAAGTAGAAGGCCTGATATACCCCTGACGTAAGGCTTCTTCCACATACTCCTCCATAGCTTTCTGTTCTGGTATGGATAAGGGATAGATCTTTCCACGCGGTAGAGTGGCCCCAGGCAGTAGTTCAATCGCGCAATCCCATGGTCGATGAGGTGGTAATGTGGTGGCTAAGCGTTTGCTGAACACATCCTGGAAAGCTTGGTATTCAGGTGGAATGGTGGTGACAGAATCTGTGGTGGGACTTTCTACGGAGGTGGACCCCAAGAACATGGGTGCTGTGGACTGTGGAATAGTCTTCTTAATAGACCGAAGACAGTGTTCTTTGCAATGATTGCTCCATTGACGTACCTCACCTGTAGTCCAGCAGATGTCAGGCGAATGCAAAGCGAGCCATGGACGTCCTAGGACGATATCTGCTGTGGAGCCCTCTAGCACTAGAAACGAACATTCCTCATGATGCATACAACCCATGGATAGGTCTATGACAGAACTGCAATGACGGATGTTTCCTCTGCCGAGCGGTTTGCCCAGAATGGAATGAATGCTCAACGGATGGGTTATAGTACGACGGCGGGCTTGGAGCCGGTTGAGTAATGATGCGGAGATGAAATTCCCCGCTGCGCCTGAGTCAATCAAGGCTTTTGCTAAAACAGAGTGTTGGTGATAACTCAAGATTACTGGGGTTAATTTCAAACTAGAGACTGGGAAGGGTAAATCAACAGTACTCACCGCCGAACGTCTGGGACGGACGGGACAGTCTAGGCGATAATGACCCGGAGCTCCACAGTAGATACAGAGGTTCAGGTCACGACGGCGATTACGTTCTGCGGCAGTTAGGTGTCCTGAGTCAATCTCCATCGGTTCAGGCGTTGTAGGGTCTATGGAGGCGGAGGGTCGTGATTTTGGTGCTGTGGTTGAGCTTGAGTTCCTGGAGGAAGAGAATCGTGGAGAGGATGCTGTAGTCAAACTGAAACATGCAGCGCGCTGTTGCGAAATGAGAATGGATCGCTGGATCAGCTTCTCAATCCCTATGGAATCTTCATAGATGGCAAGTTGAAGACAGATGTCGGGGTTTAATCCTTGTCGATAGGCGGACATCAAAGCAATCTCGTTCCAACCGCTGCTAGCGGCGATAGTTCGGAACTGCAGAGCATAATCAGACACTTTCGATCGACCTTGGCGGAGACGTAACAACTGATTGTGCACAGAAATAGCATTAGTAGTTTGGGCAAAAACAATCTGAAAATGTTCAACAAAGCTACTTAATGATTGCAGTGCAGGTGCATTGGAATTCCATAGTGCCTGTGCCCAGTTTAGCGCCCGTCCCGTGAGTAGGGAAAGAATGAAGGATATCTTGGCACTTTCTGAAACAAACTGGTTAGCGTTGACCTCCATATACAGACGACATTGTAAAAGGAAACCACTGCATTCACCTTCGCCTGAATAAGATGAGGGTCTGGCCATGGGACTGACTGCGGCGGGTCTGAGATTTTGTAGAACACGACTGAGTTCAGACAGAGTTTCTTGAAATGATGGTGGTTGCGTGGGTAATGCAGCGGCGTCGTTGATGGGAGGCTGAGGTGCGGCGGCAATCAGATCGGCATCTATTCCCAATGCCGGGATCTCGTGTGCCGCTGGAGTTTGCATAGTGACGGTCCGGTCTTCTGTCACAGTCTACTGAAGGACGAGAATACGGAAGTAGAATATACACTGTTTATTTGACACGTAATGCAAGCTCCAAGACAACAGAAGACACAAGATCCAATCAGATGTACTCAGCACACTGGATATACACTCACCGGCCACTTTATTAGGTACACCTGTCCAACTGCTCCTTAACACTTAATTTCTAAGCAGCCAATCACATGGCGGCAACTCAGTGCATTTAGGCATGTAGACATGGTCAAGACAATCTCCTGCAGTTCAAACCGAGCATCAGTATGGGGAAGAAAGGTGATTTGAGTGACTTTGAACGTGGCATGATTGTTGGTGCCAGAAGGGCTGGTCTGAGTATTTCAGAAACTGCTAATCTACTGGGATTTTCACGCACAACCATCTCTAGGGTTTACAGAGAATGGTCCGAAAAAGAAAAAACATCCAGTGAGCGGCAGTTCTGTGGGCGGAAATGCCTTGTTGATGCCAGAGGTCAGAGGAGAATGGCCAGACTGGTTCGAGCTGATAGAAGGGCAACAGTGACTCAAATAACCACCCGTTACAACCAAGGTGGGCAGAAGAGCATCTCTGAACGCACAGTACGTCGAACTTTGAGGCAGATGGGCTACAGCAGCAGAAGACCACACCGGGTGCCACTCCTTTCAGCTAAGAACAGGAAACTGAGGCTACAATTTGCACAAGCTCATCGAAATTGGACAATAGAAGATTGGAAAAACGTTGCCTGGTCTGATGAGTCTCGATTTCTGCTGCGACATTCGGATGGTAGGGTCAGAATTTGGCGTCTACAACATGAAAGCATGGATCCATCCTGCCTTGTATCAATGGTTCAGGCTGGTGGTGGTGGTGTCATGGTGTGGGGAATATTTTCTTGGCACTCTTTGGGCCCCTTGGTACCAATTGAGCATCGTTGCAACGCCACAGCCTACCTGAGTATTGTTGCTGACCATGTCCATCCCTTTATGACCACAATGTACCCAACTTCTGATGGCTACTTTCAGCAGGATAATGCGCCATGTCATAAAGCTGGAATCATCTCAGACTGGTTTCTTGAACATGACAATGAGTTCGCTGTACTCAAATGGCCTCCACAGTCACCAGATCTCAATCCAATAGAGCATCTTTGGGATGTGGTGGAACGGGAGATTCGCATCATGGATGTGCAGCCGACAAATCTGCGGCAACTGTGTGATGCCATCATGTCAATATGGACCAAACTCCCTGAGGAATGCTTCCAGCACCTTGTTGAATCTATGCCACGAAGAATTGAGGCAGTTCTGAAGGCAAAAGGTGGTCCAACCCGTTACTAGCATGGGGTACCTAATAAAGTGGCCGGTGAGTGTACTTTTCCTGGATCAGTCCTTGGTAACAGATAGATCACCAGATGATTTGTGAAGTTTCCAGATCAAAGGAAACACAGGTGAATGGAGTTGGATTCAAGGGCGATCTCCACGTTGAAGCTGCATTAGGAGACACAGATAGGTTGTTAGCATGAGACTGACAATACTTTGCAAAAAGGAGTATTCTAGAACCAGACAATGAGGGTTTGGAACCAGAGAGTCCTGGGTAACGTATAGACGAGACCGGACGCTAAGTGTAAAGTGACAGGGCCTTATAAGCAGCAAGCTACAGAGGTGAGTGATGATGATATGCAGGTGGAACTGATCAGAACTCCGGAGATGATGAGCGAGACCAGGTGCGCTGAGTTGAGTTTGGTTGGGGTGTGTCGTTGCTGATGGGATCCGTGACAGTAGGTAACAATATTTAACAAAGTCTGTCTAGCATAAACAACCTCTGGTGTGTGCGCAAAAGTCTGTGTGTGTGTGTGTGTGTGTGTGTGTGTGTGTGTGTGTGTGGGTGGGTGGGGGGGTGGGGGGGGATTACTTGCTTTTCAACCGCAGTTAGAAAAAATCCATACCGCCCCTGCCCTAGTGGATAGTATATACAATATATGTTTTCTGTAAGCCCCATCCGGGGGTTCAGCGACAGATTCCTGCTTGAACCGTCAGATCCTGCCGACGGTAGAAGGCAGCAGTGAGGAGTCTCCCTGAAGAGGAACATTTACATTTCACTATATTATTATCCCCAAAAGACAGTAAAACTAGTTGTTAAATAAACCGGACAAATTACAAACCAGACAACAGATGCAGGTTACAGTGAAGAGGGTTTTTAATGCACAAATCAATTTGCCTTGTAATGCTTGTGCAAACAGACCCTTGCAAAAGTGTGAGCATTGCCTCAAAATGTGTGTCTGCACACATTATATATTATTAGGGCCCAAGCCTTGAAAAGGCGACGGCCCTATTGTTTTCCTTATGATTATTTATTTATTCTTTTTATTTTTTAGGGCCCAAGCCTTCAAAAGGCAAAGGCCCTATTGTTTTCCTTAAGATTATTAGGGCCCAAGCCTTGAAAAGGCGAAGGCCCTATTGGTTTCCTTAGGATTATTATTATTATTAGGTCCCAAACCTTGAAAAGGCGAAGGCCCTATTGTTTTCCTTAGGATTCTTTTTTTTACGACTATTCGGGCACTTTTGGGGCTCTTAACTTGCTCGAAAACTCTTGAAACTTTGCACACGGGTCAGAACCCGCGGCCATCAGGGCCGGGCTGAAGATGGTACCCGGGCGTGGCAGGGGGGCTCAACAGCACCCCCTTGAACGGGGTCCGAAAACTTGGTCCATAAATCAAACATGCTTGCATGTAATAATATGAAACTCGGTACACATTCAGATCTCATCGGTTCATATATTCTTCTTACTTTTTAGCCCAGTCCAACAGGAAGTCGTCTATTAAGAGTTGTTTGAAAAACGCATGCAATGGAATTTAAAGTACTCCTCCTAGAGAATTCATCCAAATGCCACGAAACTCGGTCAACCTGAAGTCAAGACATTGAGGATGAAAAATTGCCAGGGGATTTTTTATATAGCGAGGAAACGAAATTGTGGCAAGAAACGTGAAACAGGAAGTGTGTTATAACTTCAGCATACATTAACTGATCTTGATGAAACTTCAGCAGTGTGTTCGTTGTAAGAGGCCGATCACATGGATGTGACTGTTGTGAGTCGAAGTAATAGCGCCACCAACTGGCAGCAGGAAGTGTGTCACTTTCAAAATGCTTTTAAATCACCCTCTTATTTTTACCCGATTTGCTTCAAACTTTATGTGTATAATGTAGACACACGCCAGATGTAGACCTGTGAAAGGATTATTGATATATTAGATACTGTTGCCAAACGTTAATATTCTTTTTGGATGCTTTTGAGACTCTTAGCATGCCTGAAATTGCTTGGAATTGCATGAAACTTGACAGACAGATCACATTTATTAGCCAGTAGACATGTGCAAAGTTTCAGAAACGGGTGTGGTGCAGGGACTCAGTAGCGCCACCTTTTGACAAAAAAAAGGGGGGTGTTAGTTTTATAGTTTTATCTACAATCATAAAAATCGGTACGTATATTGTTCGGATCAAGCCAAACTACTTTCTAAGTTGACAGTCGTTAGCTCCGACCAACAGGAAGTCAGATATTTTAGTTTGAATGTGGATGTTTTTGAGCATTTTCTCTCCCTCTCTCTCTGTCTCTGTGTCTATGTGTCTGTGCGTCTCTGTGTCTGTGCTTTTGTGTGTTTGTGGGGAGGGGGGCTAGTTTAACCGTTTCACTGCTGTGTGGAGTTTCTGCATTAAAAAGGAAAATAAATGTCTTAAGTCTTTATTAAAGTAAAGTAATAGAACCAGTTTATTTGTAGAGCAACATATAAAAATTGCACTGCTGTTTAAATAGTCAGTAAGCACCAGCTGCGATGTCAAGATTGCAATGCTGGAGTGTGTGTGTGTGCGCACGAGAGAGAGGCGCGGGCGCGATCGAACTGTGTGTGTGTGTGTGTGTGAGTGAGAGAGAGAGAGAGAGGCTCGGGCGCGATCGAACTGTATGTGTGTTACAAAATATGCATACAACCCATATATTTTAAATGTAAACATTATTTTAAAATATTTAAATTTGCTTTAAATTAAGATTGTATGTTTGGTAATTGAACGTAAATGAATTTATAATTAATGTGCTATATTTCAGATCAATATATTTGTTTTCCTTCATTTTAATCAACACTAACTTTATTCTCATCTGAATTATAAATAACTTATTTCTGTATAAAATAAAAAAATTTACACAAAATATTCCTTCATCATCTAATAGATCTATTCAGTCTAAATAGCGATAATTTTCGCTCTATTCGCGTTTGGTGTGAACGCAGCATAATGAACAGGCTGCGATGTCAAGATTGCAATGCTGGAGTGTGTGTGCGCGAGAGAGAGGCGCGGGCGCGATCGAACTGTGTGTGTGAGAGAGAGAGAGAGCGAGAGAGAGACGCGGGCGCGATCGAACTGTGTGTGTGTGTGAGAGAGAGAGAGAGAGAGAGAGAGAGAGGCGCGGGCGCGATCGAACAGTGCACACAAAAACATACTCCGTCATTTTGTTCATATAGGACATCATTCAAACTGCAAATTGTTTACTTATATTTGTGTACACTCGCAATAAAGCATAACATTATGCTTTTGTCACACTCTAAACTCTTGTCAAACTGTAACCTACAACTGTCACCAACACACACACACACACACACACACGCGCGCACACACACACACACATCTGGTCCGCTATCTTTGTGGGGACTCTCCATAGGCATAATGATTTTTATACTGTACAAACTGTATATTCTATCCCCTTACACTAACCCTTTCTGCATTTTTACATTTTCCAAAAACATCACTTAGTATGATTTATATGCTGTTTTCCTGATGGGGACCAAAAAATCTCCCCACAAGGATTTCAGATATTGTTATCTTTGTGGGGACATTATGTCCCCATAATGTAGGGTTTGCCAGACGCGCACACACACACACACACGCGAACTGTTTTAAAAGCAAAACATATTTATCCAACCCCATTTCAAAACAGTCTGTGGGTGCCATCTTTTGGACATTCATCATATCGCATTGGTTTTCATTTCTTGTCCTCGGAGTGTGACAAGTAATAAACAATAATCTGTTTATTTTTAAGTTACACATTCTACATTGATTAACCCTCTGGAGTCTAAGGGGTTTTTGAGGTCTGTGAGATGTTTTGACATGCCCTGACATTTGTGCTTTTTTCAGTTGCTTATAAACATATTAATGGCAAAGGTGTAATTACACTCTATTTAGCACAAATAGGGGTACCATAATATGCGAGCAACATCTATTTACATATTTGTATTTTTGAGGGAATAATGTTTATGCATGGTTATTCAAAAAACTAAAAATTAAAGTTTCTGAAATAAGGCCACAAAACACATACTTAATATGTGTCCACAAGACTTTTGACTAATGGATGTAGTTGCCTAGTGTTTTTGCTTCAAAATTATCTGAAAATCACCCTGCCTAATCATTCACATAAAACAATACATTGATTTAAATTTTTTAAAACAGTTTTTGCTTCCAAAGGCAATATGCGCAGGGGCGTGACTTGCTGTGATTCACACCTGAGAAGACAAAGACCCTGCATAGTAATGAGCCTGCATACTAATGAGCCTGCATACTAATGAGCCATTCATTCAGGTGTGTCACACAAGAAAGAATGCGAGGACAAAAATAAATAAATAAATTATATATATATATATATAAAATACAAATATAAATGAAAGTCAAAAGCACATTTTTAGTACATAGTCATACCTGGAAACAAATCCTGTTCAAATAGGCTATTTGGACCATTCTACAGAATTAGTTAGAGTTAGAAAGTTAGAGTTCTCAGAGAGGAAAAAAAGGTATTTTTTCACAAATTTTTTATACATTCAAATTGTATAATTTCCAAGGTAAACATTTCTAGTATGCAGTTAATTCTCATACTGTATGTTCAGAAAGTTTTGGAATCTCCTCAAATGTGTCACTAATAAAAAACAATAATATTAAGACTTTTTTTTACATCTATCTTGTCTTTTTTCTTTTTTTTTTTAAGTAGGCCTATAGCCTGGATTTTATCATTCATATTTCAAAGTTAAGGATTCATTAGTTTGATATAGTCTACATTGGAACAAACACTATAATAACATCTTAGATTATGAGCTTATTTTTGACAAAACATTCTAACGTTATATATTTAACATATGAGCAGAAACTGGTTAACTAAAGCTTATTTGATGTCTATTTTAGAGTAAAAATCTTTATAATCTATCCCAAACTAGTCAACTAAATGTTGTCTTTCATATTTCGTCTGTAACAACAACAGTGCGAATTCCGTTCATTCATCACACAGAGAAAGACACGCGATTCATTTTAAAACAGTATTCGCGATTAGAACAATGAATAAACTTACTATGATCCTGGATCCATGGCTCCTCGAAGTGAAATTAATCCAGCACTGAGGTAAATTATCCAGAATTATTTCTCACAGCCTCGAAAAACGACACAGACTACCGGTACATTAATCTGAACTTGGTGTTTTATCGAGCTCGGGTGGGCGTTGGCAAGTTTCAGGTCATTTGCGTTTCTATAGCGCGCGCTCTCTGTGGGCGTGGTCACATTAAAAGATAATTAGCATTAAAAGATAACGCCTGGCATCTCTCTCTTTTTATATAGATTACATAAACACAGAATATTTGTTTTAGTTTTGAATTAGATAATTTAAAAGTACACACTTAAATGATTATAAAGATATATTGATCATGCCTGTGTGACTAGTATTTGCGGAGTTTTGTTTATGTTTAGAGACGTGCTCTAGAAAAAAAGTTCACGGAGACGGAGAGGCAGAAGGCACACCCTGTTTATTTTCTTTATTTTACAAAAGCACAATATTTTATTTCGATTGTAAGTGGACCCATAAAAAAGTAGACATTTAATAGTTTATTTTTTCATATTTCTTAAGTGTGTATGACCAAAGGTGACTGAGTATTTTAAGTCTATTTTGCTGCTATGTGAAAAAAATCGCGCAAAACGCGCCGGCGCGTTTCTCGACTCCAGAGGGTTAAAAAAGAAAATCAAATGTGTTTTTAATGGTAGTATTATTTTATACGGAAATCAATTATTTATAATTCAGATGAGAATAAAGTTAGTGTTAATTAAAATTAAGGAAAATTTAGTTCTGTTCTGAATATCATTACATTTAAAGAATTGCTTGTGTAATATTTTGAGTGTATCATCAAATCAGAAAAATTCTCTCGGTTTAGTGATTCCCTAGTTATTTTTTTATGTTTTTCATTGTTCTAATCAGGTAAGGCAAATAATATTCTCTGTGTCTTTATATATATAAATAAATAAAAATATATATTATCTGAATTATAAATAACTTTTTTTCTGTATAAAATAAAAAATCCCGAATAATCCAGACCAACCAGAGCGCACTATTCCTACAACATCATCAGTGCTGAAGCGGAACTACCAGAGCCGTTTGGCTGATAGCGAGCAGATGCAGCATATGTGTTGTAACGAGGCAGGGTCAGGCCAGGGGAATCCATTTGCAGCTTTTTATTAAGAATGGTTAGGACAGGCAGGGTGAACAATGGCAAACAGAGCAGAACAGAAAAGGCAGAGACAACATAATGATGAATAATCTTAAAGGAGCAGTATGTAAGAAATTTATTTCAATTAATCATACATTTTCCCTGATATGTCACTAGACATTAAGAAATCATGTTCATTTCAAATACTTATATCACTGACAACAGTAGTCCGGCCAGGATATTGTCATTTAAAAAGTGAAGTTGCAGCCCTAAACTGATGTTGATGTTGTCATGTTGTGTTTTGGTCTGAGCTCCACCCTCCACCAATCTACCAATCATGACGTCTGTAGTGTTGCAGCATTCGGGTTGCCAGCTCTGCTTTAGATCCCACAGCTGCAGCTAATAACCTGTCGTAATCGGATCCTGCAGCATATCTGGCAACCTTGAGTCAGTAATTTGAAAGTGATTGCAGTACCAGTTTTGGCCACAATCTTACATACTGCTCCTTTAAGATATTATATCGTGTGCTATGTGTTGTGAATACACCCATGTTAAACATTAAAATTGACTTCCATTGCATATCATAGAACACATAAGCGTAAAATATAATTACATTAATGAACCTGTACAAAGACCTCCAGATAAATACTGGGCTTCTATATTTACACATTTAAATGCTGCAAAACATATTGAGCTATGACGTCCTATGACATTAAAAATTATTCTATATTTAAATATTTATGTGGCTATTGTGGTTCACGATCATAGGCCTAGTCCCAAATGGCACACTTCATATGAATTTTCAGTCTTGTGTACTTATTTCATGTGTCCGTTAAACCCATGAGACCATAGGGTGTCTCATTTTTCATTTTTGGTTTCAGAAGGTTGCTCACGCATGCTTTGTGGTTGATATGTGCCCTCGATGCGCACTTTTGCAGAGCCCACACTGATGCAAGCTGTACAGCACACTTCTTTTCGACAGTCAAAGCAGGGTTAAGTTTTTGCACATCGTGCACAATAACCCTAAAGGCACCAGGGTGGTGGTGCCACCGGCTTCTTTTATATATATATATATATATATATATATATATATATTAGGGGTGGCACGGTACATGAAAAAACATCCGAACCGTTCGGTTCGCTTCTCTCGGTTCGGTGCGTGTGTGCGTCGCACGGTTCGTTCGTCGCATGCGCAATGTAACCTCGTGCCCGTGACCTCAGTTTACTTTTCGCGCGAAATAAGAGATGTGTGGACATACATATGAGGCTTGTTCGACCTGAACCGGCACTGCACAGACCGGTCAATGAATAACATCAAAGTACCGCGAGAGCAACGGATCCGTATGCTTTTCAATCTCTCTTGCAGTACTTCGATGTCATAAACTGATCGGTCTGTGCAGCGCTGCAGGTCTCGTCACGTATAGAAATGGCAAGTGGGAGAGATAAGGAAGGCTAACAGGAGTTGGAGGATGCACCAGCGTCGTATAAGTCGGTGTGTGGGAACATTTTGGATTTCATCTTACCTATGATATTTAAATATATACAGTGACACTAAGTTTAGATAAGAACTCCAGTCACATGTTTCCAAACTGCACTTTAATTTCACGTGAAAAAAAATTATCCTCACTCTCAGGGAATAGAAGCTTTGTTGATATACTGTTTTTGAGTTGAGGTTGAACTTATGTTTCACTTTATGATTATGGCCTTTGCTATATTGTTATAGCCTCATTATCTTAGGCAATTATTTGTAACGTATTTTGACTTATTTAAAAGATAGTGCTTTAAGAGTTCCTCTCTTTTTCTTTTAAAAGATAAACATTTTGTAAGAGCTAACGTTACACTGAAGTTGACAGTTTGATGAATGCAAGTTAATTCATTCTTTGTGTGTCAAATAAACAAAAGCATTTCATCAATGTCTTCTCTTTTGCTGTATAAAAATGTCACCGGCTTTCCTCAGAGATGGTCTCTCAATAATGTGCTTAAAGTCAAGTCAAATTCAGTTTGTGCATGATTACATGATATACATTTTTTTTAAATACTGTATCCTGAATTGTGGATAATTAAGCTATAGCCCATATCGTATGCTGAAGCACATTTCTGGAGTGTTAAAGATTAAAAGAAAAAATAACAACAAGAACCGTACAGAACCGCAAACCGTGACCCTAAAACCGTGAAACGAACCGAACCGTGGGTTTTGTGAACCGTGCCACCCCTAATATATATACATATATATATATATATATATATATATATATATAAATAAATATAGCTGCGAGCCCAGCGGTGAAGGGCCAAAGCCGGCGGCACCGCCACCCTGGTATTACATAATGTTGCAATATATATATTATTATTATTATTATTATTATTATATGTGTGTGCAGCTGAAAAGAGGGAAGTGTGTTTCATCTGAACCAGGACTGTCACCATGTCAGATTTAATACTACATGATTATCATGGCCAAAATAACACACAATAACAATATATCACCATATCTATGGAAATATTGGAAAACATAATAATGCTATCAGTCAAATTCATCTTTACTTTGTTTATTTTGTTTTATTTTGTGTTATTTTTGAAAAAGAATCACCACACTATCACATAAAAAAGGAACAATTACACAATTCGACCAGTTTGAAATAATGGTAACACTTTATCAGAAGTATACAGTAACAAAGCGCTTATAAATCATTTGCAAACTATTCATTTATATATTATATTCAGTATATAATAGTCAGTGTTGGGAAAGTTCACTTTCTACATGAACTAGTTCAAAGTTCAGTTCACACATTTTAAAATGAACTAGTTCAGTTCATAGTTCACAATTCAAAAAATTAACTAGTTCATAGTTATTTTTTTTCCATAAATTTGTTGCGAGCTATTTTTTTTTATTATTGCCACAGCCCGCAACAACAGACAGCAATTATTTTATCGGCGGGCAAAGTTTGCAAAGATTTTTCCCATCCTCGCCGACCTTGTCATAAAACTCGTTTAAATGATCATACTGTAACGAGTGGATATAAGGTGTGGCCCCTTTAAGAGCTGCGCGCGCGCCCTGTTAAACTCTACACTCTATATCTGTATGGTATTGTACCGTGCGCCTCGATGTATGCGGGTAATGGTGCTCATTTTATTTGATCTGTTTATGTTTTGTTTGGTAACGCTGTGGACGGAGCGTGGGACAAACAGTTTCCCCAAGTTTGATTGGGGAAATAAAGCGCGAGCTGTTGTGATATGGCAATCGCCTCCGTGAGTTTGTCTGGCCTAGTGGCTTCGGCTGTGAGCTATCCCGGCGTTACAATACGACGCATCCAGTCCTCGCTGCTTTGGCGACTACATGCTGCTTTTTGTTTTGATGACGCATGCGGCGGTGCAACACTGGTGGCTGGTGTTGCCAGATTGGGTGTTTTTTTCGCTACATATTAAGGCCTGTTTATGGTGTTTTAGCCGGGTTTTGCCTGGAAGGCTTTATAGAAATATGGCACCCAATTGAACGAAGTTAAACTGAGAGAGCGTTCGTTCACAGACACCAAAATGAACGAGTTTACAGTAACGTTCATCAGGCATTAATACAGTACGTTCAGTTCACGTTCGCCTAAAATATGAACAAGTTCGTGAACTATCGTTCAATGAACGCGTTCAGGCACAACACTGATAATAGTATATAAGCTCTAGTTAATATATTATATAGAAACTATATACAAATAGTGAGTTCTTCATTGTCTGTAATTAACAAAGTATTATTGTTTAATTAGCTCTTATGTAAAGTGTTAGAAAATGCTGTGTTAACAACTTATTAACTATAAATAGTTCTCACTTTAGATTAGGTCACGGAAAATCAGAAAATGTCATTAAGTGCTTTAATACAGCCTTTATTCGATATTCACTACATTAGTATTAAGAGTTCCTTAAAATTTTTACAAATACATTAAGCTCTCTCTCACACACACACACACACACACACTCACTCACAGAGACACACACACACACACACTTGGGCTGTACAGTATACACTATACAGACTGTACATTATGTATAAGATGTGTAAACTGTGTATTATATCCCCTAATCCTAACTGATGTATTTTATCAATGTGAACTAATGAGTATTTTAAATATTTATTATTTTAAATATTTCATATTGACAGCATTATGTTGATATTTTATTATGTTTATCTCTGGATATAGGGGCTTAATGTGTGTCATTGTTTCTACAGGTTGAGGGATTGTGGTGTCACAGATGAAGGTTGTGTTGCTCTGGCTTCAGCTCTGAGATCAAACCCCTCACACCTGAGAGAACTGAGTCTGTCTGAGAACAAACTAGGAGACTCAGGAGTGAAGCTGTTCTCTGCTGGACTGGAGAATCCTCACTGTAAACTGGAGATACTGGGGTAAGATCATCTCTACCATAAAGACTCGGAGTGAATAATTATTTATATGTAGATAGTGTATACCAGAGGTTCTCAAACTTTTTACACCAAGTACCACCTCAGAAAATATTTGGCTCTCCAAGTACCACCATAATGACCAATATGAAAATACAGTAGGGTAGTTGGCCTAACTATTCAGCTACAGTTATGCACAGCTCAAAAATGAGGTGGTTTAATTTCTAATAAGAATTTATTTATTATTGTCAGCCACTTTAAACATTGTAAAAACACAGTTTGAACATTAACACTGCACTGTGCAGCTTACATAAAGGTAAATAAAAAACTTAAATAATGATTAAATTCAAATGTATTGCACCTAAACGTAAAATAAACACTGTAGCCTACTGTAGCTACTTAAAATATTAAGTAAAACAAATAAAAAAAACACAAGCTGTGTATTCATATTTAACCTTTTTAAACGTACATTTAAAATATTCTGGCTGACTCCTGTGAGTTTTTCAAGGCGACCATTATTTTTATAACGTACCACTTTATTGATTCCATGGTGACGGACGCGTCATTGCTTGTCACGTGACACACCGCAGCTACAATAGCGCTGAATGACTGATGATCTGCTTTTATTTCCTTGTTTTATTCAAAATATTTACAAATTTGTTAGCTATGGCATGAAATATCTGATATTCCGATTGTCAAAATGCAAGTGGAAGTGATCGCGTTAGTTGAGCTATATGCGCCGCCATGTTAGTTTGTGCCACTGTTCAGAAAATCGGATCTGTTGGATTTACAGGACGTGAATTTATCCTTTCTCCCGAAATACATGAAAGTAAGCGGCTGGTGAACTGGGAGAAGAATAGAGTTAACTTTAAAGTTACTTACACAATGTGTATCTGATATGAATAAAACGTGTCGTCTAATTATAATGGAAATTATTATTTCCGCTTCCATAGACATCAGTGTGTATTTTACAAATTCTAAATGTATTGTTTTTGTATTACTTATGTGAATTTAAATGTCTGAAACCTTAAAATATACATTATGTGGTTAAAAATACTGAATAATAGTGATATTTGACCGCGTCTGAGTGGCGCGCGTCCGTCTCTGGCTCAGTGCCAGCCAACAGCGCGAAAGCACATTTGAATTTAGCAGTTGATCACGTGATGCACTGGATGTTCTACTCTCACCGGTGTAATCATAGGGTGTAATCGTATCGTACGCTCTAGGGACCTGCCAAGACTGATCACACCGGTTTGATCTTACGATAGACTGGGATCTTACGTGCGAAATTCAGTGATTCCTCTGCGTACCACTAGTGGTACGCGTACCACAGTTTGAGAACCACTGGTGTATACAATATATCTTTGGCGTAAGCCCCATCCGGTGGTTCAGCGACAGATTCCTGCTTGAACCGTCAGATCCCAGTCTCCCTGAAGAGGAACATTTACATCTCACTATATTATTATCCCTAAATGAAAGTAAAACTAACAGTTAAATAAACCAGACGAACTACAAACCAGACAACAGATGCAGGTTACAGTGAAGAGGGTTTTTAAAGCACAAATGTTTGGTGTAAATCAACTTGCCTTGTAATGCTTGTGCAAACAGACCCTTGCAAAAGCGTGAGCATTGCCTCAAAATGTGTCTGCACACTCTCTATCTCTCTATCTCTCTCACACACTCACACACACACACGCACGCGCACACACCCTCACACACAGACACACTCATGTAAGGGTTGATTTCCTGCAGGGGTTCAGGCTGCAAGACTGCCGAATGACTAAAGAAACGTTGTCAGCAAGATGGTAGAAAACTGTACATTTCTTGTCTATTACCTCCCACTGCTACTTATACCAACGACGGAAATAAGCACAGTTACAATAGCTTAATATGTGGGAGAGCGCTGCTATATAGAGTGACAATATTGTATTTCTAGAGGTAGCACTATACCAAATCAAAACTAGTTAGCACATTATCTGTAATTGAAAAGGTTTAATGACAAAATAAGGTTATGATTACACTTAAAATCGTTACAACATAGATGTATGAGATGATTATAAATTATATCATTAATTGTACACAGCATATATGTAAAATGTGAGCGAAAGAGAGAGTAAGAGAAAAGAGGAGGTAAAGAGAGAGAGCCCCAAGAAAGCGACCCAGAGAATAAGAAGAGAGCCAGAGCAACAGTTACAATCTTCTTTTATCCTTTCCCTGACCATGTGACTAAAACCCAAATGTGTGACGTTCAAACTGACTAATCAGATAAATACAAGTTCCCCCACGGTACTAAAGGTGTGATAATTCATAGACCCCCGAATTACACACATCTTGGCCTACACTATCAGCCCCTCAACTCCAAATGGTCATTGGGGAAAGAGGGTGGAAAACAGGAAAGCAAATATCTTTGTTCATTTCAAATATCTTGGATTATTTTCAATTCTACAAATGTCTGGCTGGATCGGCCCAAAGAAGGTTTTCCGGTCCGCGGGTGAAGGGTTTCTGCGCGTTACGGTCTTTCCGCATGGCAAAGTAATTTGATTAAATGTAATACATTTTCTCATATGTATTAACTCATTATTTCATTATTTCATTATGTCATATTTTAATGGTATCTCTACATCATTAACTGTGTGCGAATGTTTGACTATTCTTTTTAACTCTTTACTGAAAATAACGGCAAAGTCGATTAAAATAAAATTGTAAGGCCACACTCGATCAGGCCAATGGGGGTCGTCTGATCAGCGGGTGAAGGTCTCTGCGTGATACTGTCTTTTCTCGCAGCAAAGTATTTTTGGTTAAATTCAATACATTTTGTCATATGTATTAACTCGTTATTAACTCGAGTCCATAAATGAAAAGGGTTTTAATGATATCTGTGCATCATTAAATGTGAGCGAATGTTTTACTATTCTTTTTAAACTGAATGAAAATCATGTCAAAGTCAAATAGAATAATCAATATAACAATTTATTATGTCAGGTAAATGTATCATTACAATTTCACAATCAATTCAAAGATAATCAATGCAATAACATCAAATGCTCTGGAATAAAGAGAAAAGATGCAAACCCGACATTAGGAAATACATGAAGCTGAGAGTCTCGCAACTATCAGCTTCACAGGCCGATCTCAGATACAGAAAAGGCTGCGAGCTCTCACTGCATTTCATTATGTCTAGTGGAAAATTACCTTGCTGTCCCAGGCTTACTGGGGGCAACCATTTGCTAACAGTGGGACACAGTTAACACCTTCTGAGAGCAGAGGGCAATTGACCTATGGCTAAGCCACGCCCCCTCCACTCACTCGGACAAACATTCAACATTGGGTGACGGCGCTATGACAGATTTCACAGTAGGAAACATTTCACAGGAGGCAATTTTGATGATTTTTATATAGCATTTTATTAGGAGTTATTACTCACACTAAATCGACACAAATCATTGACCTTTTGAACATCATGACCTCTTGTCTATTGACACTGTATGTAAATAGTTTGAATATTTAGTTACGTGGAAGAGGAGTGAAAAGGCTACATGTTTTGCTAAAAAAAAAACACTAAGTTCACCAGTTGTTTTGGTATAAAGTTGTATAAAATATTGTGCTTCAATATGTAATTAATGGTTCATGATCAAATGAAATATGTACAGGTCTAAGTTGCATAACGTTACGTTTCCAGGACAAGCCTTTTTACTATCTTTACCAAGAGTACCTCTCCGTTAGTTTGGTGCTACAGTATTTACATGAATCATTCAGCACAACATTGCTAACATTTGTTATCTCGGTTATTTACATATACGTTATGAAGCTAAGTGACATGATGTACAACGCAGCTAGAAGCTAACGTTAACGTTTTCTAATGTTAGGCTAACGTTAGAGATGTTAAAAAGAATGTTCAAATACGTTGTTGACTTACATTAGAACAGATGTAGACATCCTTGTTTAATTTATCCACGTTTAGTTGGTGTTGTGGTCTAAGTTACCGCATAACTTTATCCAGAGCAGCAGACACTTATCTCGGTTAAAATGTGGCTTGGGAAAGGGTAAAAAATACACACCGTCGCCCAGCCTCTCGGGATACCTGGTGTCGGAGTTGCATGTACCCCATGCACACCGTTTGACCATTTTAAACTTAAAATGACAAGAGAAAACATATAAAAACGAGTGAAAACTGACTAACTACAATGCATTTCAATGGACGTGGAAGCAAAGAATGTCCGAGTGTATTGGGTAAGCTGCGCACTGTGATTGGCTCATCGCGTTTTGGGGCGTGGCTTAGCCATAGGTCAATTTGCCTGGAAGACACCCCCTTCTGTGTGCAAGATTTTTCGAAACTCTTTAGAACTTAATTACCTTTTGGTTTACTTCTTTGGGAATGAGACATTTGTACCAGTCGCACTGAGACATTTAAAATTATATCAAACATGAATAAACTGTATGATAATTGTTCACATTAAAACCATATTGATTCTTGTGTGAGTTTGGGAGATCTCACCACGAGGGAGGGAGAGTGGGGGGAGAGGAAAAGAGATCTAGATTAGCACAAGAATGAGTTCCAATGGTAATTTCCTTTGTTTTCTCAGAGAGTGGCCCTCTCTTTAAGTCCTTCCAGTTTTTCCAGTCTTACAAAATCAAATGTTTACAATTTATTATGTCAGGTAAATGTATCACGCCAGTTGCATAATCAGTTCAAAGATAATAGATACAAACATCGAATGCTCTAGAATAAAGAGAGAAGATGCAATACCTTGACATTATAAAATTCATGATGCAAAGTGTTTTGCGTACACCATCACGGGCTAAGCTGGTTACAGAAAACGCCCCCTGCTCTTGTTGCATTTCATTATATAGCCCGACCAAGCCAGAAACCTAATTTCAAATGTAAATATGAGTTCACAGTGTGAATTCACATTAATCACCGCCCCAGACTTACTGGAGGCAGAAGTTGATTTACATGGAACCATTTGCTGACTATGGGAATTTGAATTGAGAGCATGAGACCATTTGCCTGGAAGACCCACTCTGCTGTGTAGGATATGTGAATTATTTCTAAACTCTTAAATAGCTTATTACCTTTTGGTTTACTTCTTTGAGAGTGAGAACTTTGTACCAGTTGCACTGAGACATTTCAAATGATATCAAACATGTGTGATACTGTATGATAATTATTCACATTAAACTATATAGATTCTTGGGTGAATTTCAGATTATCTCAGCATGAGGGAGAAGGAGTGGGGGAAATGAGTGGGGGAGAGAGAAAGAGATGTATATTAGGATTACTTGGGTGAGACTTGCATCTCCAATGGTGCACAAGAGAGAAATTCAAATGTTAATTTGCCCTCTCTTCCAGTTTTTCCAGTCTTACACACACACTCACTCACTCACTCACTCACACACACACACACACACACACACACACACACACACTAGGCCTGGGACGATGCACCCATCTCCCGATTCGATACTATCATGATACTTGGGTGCCGATACTATATGTATTGCGATTTTTAAGAATATATATATATATAATATATACAAAAACAATTCATCACATCTTCTGAGTTTTATTTCAGAAGCATCATACAGAACTACACTCTCTTGAATAAATAATTCAATAACAAATACATTTTTTAACAGTCACTTTTCACCACCTAGTGGCAAAACTATGTAATCGAAAAATGCATTATTTTAAGTGCCAAGTTTCTATCAAAAGCTGATTTACTCTATTTTGACCGTAGACAACAGTGTTTATATTTGAACTTTAAACTTTTATCCCAGTACTTCTATGACCATTTGAAATGTTGTATTACAGAAATAATTATCCTATTATAAAAACCTTTTGTGAAGCTGTTTCATGACAACTCTCTCTGGGTCTTATATGATTTTGTCACAGGTTTAATAGACAGACAAATTTGAAGAAGATCGGGTGGGTGTTTTGAATATTTTTAATTTTTTTTAAATTAGTAAACAATACAATTGCGATAGTTTGGTGAATCTATTTGTTTCTCCCACCCCTAACACACACACGCGTTCCTTAAAATGTTTACAAATACACACGCATGTTAAGTTTCCATGTTTTATGGGGACTTTACATAGAAGTAATGATTTTTATACTGTAAACAAACTGTATATTCAATTCCCTAATTCTAACTGATGTATTTTAACAACATGAACTAATTCGTATTTTATATATTGACAGCATTATGTTATTTTTTTTTTTTAAAGTGTTATGTTTATCTTTGGATAAAGGCTTAATGTGTGTCATTATTATCTACAGGTTGAGGGATTGTGGTGTCACAGATGAAGGTTGTGTTGCTCTGGCTTCAGCTCTGAGATCAAACCCTTCACACCTGAGAGAACTGGATCTGTCTGAGAATAAACCAGGAGACTCAGGAGTGAAGCTGTTAAAGGATCTGAGAGATGATCCACATTATAAACTAGAGAAACTATGGTAAGAATAGTTCTTAACAATTTTTATCATCGTATTTTCATTTAAATTTCAAATGGCTGATTTACTCACTAGAAATAAAAGTAAAGGTTCAGGTGCAGTAGCACCGTGTGTGTGTGTGTGTGTGTGTGTGTGTGTGTGTTTGTTTGTGTGTGTGAATATTTTTTGTCTGAGATCATCAGATATTGAGCCTTAAATTCAGCTTCAGTTTCTGTAGGTCTCTGAACTTTAAACTGTGTTCAAAATGAGTTTAAGTCTGCTCATATTGTTGTGACTGATTGTGAAAATAATATACCGTAAAACTTCAAATAATAGCCCGGGCTTTTATTTTCCCAAATCGCCGAACTCCACCGGCTTGTATTTGAGACAGGCGTCTATATGAGACAGGCCTTTATTTTAGTGTTGAGATGTTGTTCATTGAGTGTAACTCTAGAGATAACGATCCAAATAGCATAGGCCTACTGATAGACGGAAAGCATGACAGTAGGAGGTTACCACATTATATTACGTTTTATTTATAATTCAAATGTGTTTAACAAAGTTAATGCAAGAATTAAGGGGGTCGCACACCGGACGAGAAGCGCGTCTAGGACAGCTCGAGGTATCGCACACCGGACGCGCACTTTCAGTTTATGGCCAGCCCAGCAATATTGTTATGTTACATTATGAAATGAAGATAATGTCTATACTATGTTATGATTGTACTGTACAATTAAAAACAATCGTTGCTAAGTCTGCAGTCTGAACACTTTACCTCAGACCGTCAGTTAACTGAATGAATTGAGAATATCATTATACCTCGAGTTGTCAAAGACGCGCGGCGCTTCTCGTCCGATGTGAATGAAGGCTATAAACAACTGCAATAATGTGATACTGACCCTATTCATCACTATCATCATCACCGCGATCCTCAACTACAAGTTCATTGGTGAATTCCTCCTCCACTTCTCCCTCTCCGCTAACTCTCCCTGCATTGCTTGCGCTAACAGCTCCTGCCCAGATGCACAGGGCTCTCTTGCGTGCGCAATCTGCAGCATAGAACTGGCTTAAAAAGACGATCTGACGGGTTTTAGAAGATTAAATACAACCCGAAACTAAAAAACAGACCAGGCCTCTATTTGAGACCGGCCTTTATGTATCCAAACCTGTCGCCACACCAGGCGTGTAAAAGAGACAGGCATCTATTTGGGACTCGGCTATTATTTGAAGTTTTACGGTAATGTTATTTTCAGCTTTTCCCCTTTAACTGTCTCTATAGGCATCTTTACACAGCCGAGTTCAGGCTGCTCTAAAGCGGCCCTAGTCCGGACCTCAGCCCCTAGTATCAAAGATGACTCTGATATTGTTTTGATTCAGTGTAAATGAACGTGAACTTGTGCCGCTCTAAACTACGTCATTGTCATGACAACCAAACGCGCGGTGCGAGAATCAAGAAGTGGAAGACAAAACATAAAGGCCGAGCTTGTTTTAGCCAAATTAAAAAATGTCAGCCAACAAGGGACAATAAAGTAAAAGTGTCCTGTACTCACATCGTGAAGCAAACCACCAAAATAACAGAGTCGTCGACGTCTGTAATCAATTGGCTTTCGCTGTTTGTAATCTTCCTTTGAAGAGACTGGCAGATCAACGCACACCTACATTTCTCTTAGATACGGTAAATGCTCATTCGGCAGCATTGTGTTATATTATATTCCAGAAATCATCTTCTTGAGGACAATATTTCACCCACACACGACCTGCCTGAAACGCTAACGATAGCATAATTGTTCCCCATCGTTGTCACTCCCGAGTTCCGTCGGATGATGACGATTGGGGTTTCGCTTAGAAGCCTATCAACTTCGAGTATTACAAAATGAGCCAATGGCAAGGGAAATGCCATGGGTCTGCGGAATTTGCATGGCGCATCTCCACCCCACCTCGTGGGAATAAAAGGAGGGCGCCGCAATATGCAGTTCATGTTTTTGCTTCGGAGCCAAGAGGTCCTCTTCACTCCGTAGTCTATTCTCTGATTATCTTCGAGAATCTTCTAGACGAGCAGCTTCCAGTCGGTGTTGGTGTGACGGCGTATTCCAGCGAGTTTCACTTTCCTGCCTGCTGATCTGTGCAGTGTTCTGCGACAGCGCGTGTGTTTCTCCCTGGGCGCTTCAGCACTGCTGCGAGCTTTTCATTCATAAAAAGAGCTTTCATTCACAAAAAGAGCTTGCACGCGGCACGTCTTTTTAAAGACGCTCTGCCCGTGTATTGCATGCGGCACGTCTTTTTAAAGACGCTCTGCCCGTGTATTTCTGAGTGCGATAGTCTGATAGATTCAGCTGATGGGTGCGATCGCTGTTTGTTGTGTTTGGGCTGCGCTCAGACAGCGATCACTGGTGCGTCATGTTCTACGAACGTGACCATCGCAGTGTTATGGTCGAGACTCAATGAGCTCTACAGAGCCAGAGTCCCCTCATCCACACCCCAATCTATTTTCTCCACGTGAGGGAATACTTTGGCTGGTGGCCAGGGTGACCTGAGGCTGATGGTGTGGAACAAAACCCGACGATTTATCCTCGGTCCACACCCCCCTCTTACACATTGCAACCCGTGCGGTGTCCGGATGAGTTCGCTGACTGCCCGTGTCCAGTAGGACGGCGGCTCCAGCAGCTCATCCGGCGCCCCGGCAGATTAAATCATGTCAATCGCCGCATCACAAGGTGAGCTGGAGTCCTCTGGAGATGACGGTTCGGCTGTGCTGCCACCTCCGGGTGCGTCAGCCTGTCGAGTCTGATCCAGAGTTGACAGCTATGCTTTCCCGGGCTGCCGTGAGTATCGGGCTTGTGTGGACATCTGCCATGTCCCGAGTACTCATGGCTGATGATTGGTTTTTGGGGGTGGCGACCCCAATTCTTTTCTACCTGGACGTGCATGAAGAGGTCATGAGCTCGTGGGAGTCTCTTTTGACTTTCGTGACCGCTCAGCGGCCTCTTCCACCTTCTCTGCCCTCGTGAGACCGCGGCCCAGGGTGCACTGGGTTCCCCCTGTGGAGTGTTCTGTGGCGACACGTCTGTGACCCCACAGCGCCTCCACCTGGCGTGGCGGCCCTAAGCACCCCCCCCAACGCCTGTAGGTTTTGTCTACTCCGGTGGCAAACACCTATAGAGCTGCGGGGCTGGCTGCCGACTCACTGCATGTATCGTGCACGAGGGTAGAGCTGATTCAGCGCTCATACTAGAGCTGCGTGCCGCCACCGACCTTGCTCTACGAGCGACGAAGGTGACCGCACGCTCCCTGAGTCAGGTGATGTCCACAGTTGTGATCAGACATTTCTGGCTTAACCTGGTTGATGTGCGCGAGGCTGAATGAACCCGTTTCCTCAACTCCCCCATGTCCCAGGCTGGCCTTTTCGGCGGCGCGGTCGAGAGCTCTGCCCAACAGTTCTGCTGCCACCCGGCCGCCGGCTCAGACGCCTCAGTCCGCTCGCCGTCGAACGCGCCCTCCTGTGACTCCGCCCCCTCCCGCCCGGCCCCAGCAGCAGCTTCACCCTGGCCGCGCCGTGGAGGTGGTCGCAGGAAGGCGCCTCAGCCCGTACCAGCCCCGCAGCCTCCTGAACGCCAGGCCACGCGCCGCTCTCGTTGCGGGCGGCTCACAGATGGATTGCAGTTCTTCCAGGATGTGGTTGCAGGGCCACTCCTTCCCCCGGTGGAGGGCCGGGGGAGAATCCTTTTTCTAAGAACTGACTTCCCATCTCTGAGCCCCAGAGGGCGCGGATGACAGTGTGCGCCGCTTACGAGCCTCGCCGCTCTCGTCCCCCTCTGTCGCCAGACCCCTGACAGACCAGTCCCCCGTGGAACGCTGGTCCTTCCCTGGCCTCCTCTGTCAGGATGCGGATTATGACCGTGCCCCCACTCCGGGCCGCTATGCCGTCCACGTCTGGGCCGGTCAATCCGCCTCGCTGCCCCATCGTGGGTACGTCTGTGGTTCACATGCCCCGCTGGTTCAGTTTTGGAACTTCCAGTCTGTCCCGTTGGCTCTCTGGAACCATCATGCTCGGCTATGCGATTCAGTTCGCATGGTCTCCTCCCCGCTCCGGGGAGTCCGCTACCATGGTGGGTGGTTATGCCCCTGTCGTGTGTGCGGAGGTCGTCACCCTACTGGCGAAGGTACGACCGAGACCACCCCTCCAGCCGAAATGAAGTCCGGCTTCTCAGTCCCTACTTCATTGTACCCAGGAAGAGCGGTGGGTTATGACCTTTCCTGGGCCTGCGCAGCTTGAACCGTTTCCTTAACACTTTTCCGTTCAAGCTGCGCATGGCAAAACGCATTTTCGAATGTGTGTGGCCACAGGATTAGGTTGCAGCGATCGACCTGAAGGACGCCTACTTTTATGTCTCCATTTTTTCCTCGGCTAAAACCATTTTACGGTTTACTTTCCAGGAGTGGGCATACTAGTACGCGGTTCTCCCATTTGGGTTAGTCCCTGTCTCCTCGCATCTCTGCGAAGGTCGTCGAGGTAGCCCTTGTGCCGCTACGGCTTACTCTCACGTGATCCTGAGACCCTGGCCTGGATATGTGCCCAAGGTTCCCACCACTCCCTTCCGGGACTAGGTGCTGAACCTGCAAGCGCTGCCCCTGGAGGAGGCAGACCCAGCCTTGGCACTGCTCTGTCCAGTACGTGCTCTCCGCACCTATGTAGACAGAACGCAGTGTTTCAGGACCTCAGACCAGCTCTTTGTCTATTATGGTGGGAAGCTGAAGGGAAAGGCTCTCTCCAAGCAAAGGTTGTCTCACTGGATACTGGACGCCATTGCTTTGGCATACCAGCAGCAAGGTCGACCGTGCCCCCTTGGTGTGACTGCCCACTCCACCGGAGTGTGGCGTCCTCTTGGGCTCTAGTGCATGGCGCCTCGCTAACAGACATCTCAGAGCTGCAGGCTGGGCGACACGAACACATTCGCCAGATTCTACAATCTCCGAGTGGAACCTGTGTCCTCTCATGTACTCACTTCAACCAGCTAGTACCGGACCCGCTCAGGTGTCTTCGCTTGCTCGCCATTCCACTCCACGGACTGGATACGTGCGATATTTCCTCTGGTGAGCTTCTCCGTAAGCCCTGAGTTCCTCCAGCACTGCTGACGTTGACGCCAGTGTCTATTTGCCTGCGCGTTGGCTAGGTGCCTTCCGTGTGCATGGTCCCTCCCTTGAGTGACTCCCACATGTGTATTTCCACTGTAAGCCTCTCTGAGCATGTGTCTTTCCCTTGGCAAGCGACCTTGCCACCCCTGGGGTTGAAATATTCCACCTGCGGCTGGACACCCCAGTGTTCTCCATATGCATCCCTCCGGGTCATATGTGTATTCTCTAAGTCCCCCCTCCCTCTAGGCTGGCATTATCTGCATATTTCCTCTGAGATATGAGATATGCTTCCCAGTGTACCTTGGTAGTCCTGTGCTAAATAGGAGTCCTTTGTCCGTGCTAGTCTCACGACAGGGATCTCAGATTTACGCAGGGCACTGGAAGACAGCTGTGAAGGTGGCGTGATTAGACTGGTAACCCCAATCGTCGTCATCCGACGGAACTCGGAGTGACAACGATGGGGAACATCTCGGTTACGTACAGTAGGTAGCCAACCAGAATGCCTATTACCGCCGCGACTCGTGCCGCGGCAAATCCACCGCGGTAAAAATAAACTAGCCGCATTTCAAAGTCGTTCGCGAAATGACCGCCAGGTGGCGCAAATGGGCATTTAGCAAAACAGCCGCAATTGCCGCATTTTCAAACGTTAGTGCAGGGCTATGTCAATTAACAGGATGAAATACTACTACTATGGCAATTTCCAAATAAGTAACAAACATGAAAAATTAAAACAAGAGCTATTTGCATTTTCTGTAGGCTACAATAATTAAACAAACAAAGATTTGGTGAAGTTGAAACTGCATGTTAAAGTAATAATTTTATTATTAATTAAAGACAGACAATTTTGTTAATGTTATTTAAACAAACGATCATACAATTTATAGGATACATAGTAGTAGCCTATACATGAAGAGTTCAGATGCAAAAGCCTCTAAGTGCCATTTGAAATTTTCTTCTAGAAAGATCATTTTTATCAAGCTTGTATATTTAAGTTCAGTAATTTCACTTAAATGACAATTAATAGGTCATCTTCATTGCCATTTAAGTGAAATTACTGAACTTAAATATGCAAGCTTGATAAAAATGATCATTCTAGAAGAAAATTTCAAATGGCACTTAGAGGCTTTTGCATCTGAACTCTTCACATAGACGTTTATTTGTACGAACTATTAGGCTATATATCTCTGTATCTGTTTATTAAAAAACACAGCACAAGGTCTTGTAAAAAAACAAAACAAGAATGAGACTGATTGAATATGTAAAAAATAAAATGAAAATAAACAAACTAAACAGAATAGAACAAACTTTTAGAACAAAAAATAATAAAAATAAAAATAATTTAGCCTACAACAGATTCGGTTAAATTTAACGAAAGCAAAACTTAAATAAGTAAAAGTACATTTAAACAGAACATAAAACTTTTAGAGCAGAACATTTTATGAATCAAAAGTTAAAATAGGCCTCTCTCGCAGTCAGTGGAAATAAATTAGGTGCAATAACGCTAAACTTGAGGAATGAGAGGATTGAAGAGCGCTTCTCTCGTGTGCGCGCACACTGACTGATGAACAACCGAAGTTCTGGTCAATTCTCAGTGAGAAAAGTTGTGGTCGAGTTGTAGAACTTAAGTGCTTTCTATAATTTAGATGACACGGGTTCAAATCCCGAACAAACACGGGCTATTTATAAAATACAATTTCAATGCATTTCCATTTTACACAAAGGAACAAATATTAGGCTATCAGAATGACTGAATTTATATCAATCTGTATAATAATTCCAATCGTAATTTCAAAAGCAGTTCTGTTAAAAAAATAGAAAAAAAAACTTCATGGGGTTCCATATAGGCTACAGAAAGAGTTTTTAAAAACATGGTTGTGTAACAAGGTGCGATTTGCTGGTGGGGGATTCCCCCCCTCCACAGTAATCAATGCTATAGCCTAATTCACCAATAGACAATTAATAAATATATATTAAAAATATGCAACACGCACGTTTAAACAACAAAAAATAGCCTACAATCTGAACCGGCGCTTCTGCTCCTGTATTGAGAGATATCATGCGGCGCGTTTCAGTTACGATCCTGGTTCCAGTGGCATTAATACATTCACAGCTTTTCAAAATGTCACAAAGCGTTTTGAGATGTTTTTGAAAGAAATATTGATGTTTATAATTAAGTGTTTTGGCACACCGAGTGGCGCTACGCATTGTTCTAAAATTGGGTTTTATTCTGGCATGTTGAACTAGAGTTAGACAAACGCGGCGGCGCTTTCACTTGAATTTATTTTTTCTCATAACAGCTAAAAGAACTTTAGGCTAGCCTACGCCGTCATTTTTGGTCATACAGATAATATGTCATCTTTTAAAACTGTAAAAGGTCTACAATATGCTAACGATAAAACGTTTTCTCGCTCATGTGAACGAACACACTGGAGAAACAAACGTTTGGTCATTTAACAGACTAAATTCATGGCTGAGTGGTAGAACTTACGGATCGATCATTTAGATAACACGGGTTCAAATCCCGAACAAACTTGGGAAATTTTGTATTAGCCTATTAATGCATTTTATATCCTATTATTAATGAAGAGAGATTTGTCTAGTTCTAAAACTGTTACAGCATATGCTATAGTTTTTGCTTATATTTATAAAATAAAATTGCCAAGCATTTCCATTTTACACTGGAATAAAATGTGGGTGGGTTAAAAATAAAAACATTTTTTATAAATAGGCCTATAGAACAAAAGATAGAATCAATTTTAGAAATGAAAAATAGAATCAAAAGTTAAAAATAAAGATAACAATAAGCTTAGCCTATTCCTATGGGGACCAGCGCAATAACAAACAAACAAAAAGTAGGCTACACCAAAAGACCGTCATATCGTGCAAGGTGCAATAACGCTGAATATTTGTAGCCTATTGAGGAATGAAACGAATGAAGAGCGCTTCTCTCTCGTGAGCGATATAATTTCATAGTAGCCTATAAAGGCTTCTTATAGCCTACTTTGTGTTAATTTAATTTGTAGAGGATTTATTAACTCAAACATTAACACTGAAATACATTAAACTAAATTATTGTAAATTAATTAAAACATTGGCTTGACTTGCTATTAGCTAAGTTAGTCAGCAGCATTTGGGTTTTGCGTTCTTTATGATATAAGAATAAAATACAGTAGGCTACTACGTTGTTATGATCAGCATAATTTTCTTTAATAAAAGAAATATTTAAAAACATTTCAATAGAAAAATTAAAATTATGAATTATGAATTACATTCCTTTGTGTAACATAAGATGCGATATGGCCCTGAATGTGTTTTATGAAATCATGAAAAGTGTTACCGTTGCCGCTCGTCTAAAATCACAACACCAAATGCACACTAACCTGTCCGTTCGTGATATAGAATTATTGATGAACATCTCTACCTATGTAGGCTACACACACGTTAAAACAAACACACATTTTTCGCCATTTAATGAAACACTTTAGGAAACAAGACTTAAAAAAATGTACGTTACTAATATTCCTTCATTCGTGTGCCTCCGCATTAATGCTTGAGGCATGCTTGGGAGCTCAGTTGTGAGCCGGGGAATAAACCAACATATTGCCAGCCTCATCTCAGGAGCTGGCTTGAGTTAGCTTAAAGTGGGGCAGGGCGCATATTTTGCATTTGAATGGTGTGTGACATTCTAAAACATTTAACGCGTGACACGAACACACAACTAGTCAATGTTTATAAGATAAATGTCTCAACCATTAAAGAAAAACGTTAGACGGACTTGACACAACTGAGAAACATTTTTATCTGATCATAAACATTGACTAGTTAATATGTTTATGATAAGATAAAAATGTTTCTCAGTTGTGTTTGTGTGCGTCACGCTTTAAATGTGTTAGAATGTCACATGCGCCCTCGCCCTCCGACTTTAGATGCAAAAGCCTCTAACTAAGTCCGTCTAACGTTTTTCTTTAATATTAAATGTTTTTCAGGCTCCTATTTATAGGTTTCTACCAATACCGGCATGTCTGAATGGGCTGAGGCTGGGATTTAGTGAGTTTAAAGTCAAAGTATTGGAGAGCATGCATTCAATATTTCATTTTTGGCTTTTAGAGGCTTTTGCATCGGTTGGGTCTTATTATATATATCAAATCTCTCTGCATTAATAATAAAAAAGTAGATGTTTGGTCGGGATTCAAACTTAATCAATTTTAGTGTTCTTTTACATTTTCATTTGTTTTTATATTGAAAGTAATACTATTTAGTTAGTCTGTCAAGTCAACAAAATCAGTCTTTTCTGATTTGTTCAGTGTATGGATCTGTTTGGAAAAATTCTCCCGTTGCTATATGGCAGGTTTCACTGTCAGTCAACTTCACAAAACAATAATTTAGCAGATTAAAGACGAGCATCATTATTTTCATTTTCTAACGCGATCAGCTTTCTTTTTTATTTATTTTCATTTCCCTCATCAGTTTGGTCGTGCAGCGGCTCTACATGGAATGTAGCAAATTTACGTTAATGTGGCATTGATAATTAAACAAAACGCTTGACATTAAATAAATAAACAGTTAGTGAACTCGCTAATAAACAGTTACCTATTTAAGCATCAAGAACGGTAAAACATAAATGAAGTCGGCCAACAGAATGTTGGCTACAGTGAGATTCGATCTCGGATCGCTTAAAGCGCAGTGAGACTCATGTTGCTGCGTTAACCACTGAGCTACCGTCTGCACACTATTAAATTTCCTCTTATGCTCTTCTTTAGCCCCATTGATAGCCCGATATATATTCTGTTGCAATGTTTTATGTTGTGTAATGTTTTCACTATTTATTCAATTTAATTTCAGTATTGTGATTATGAATTCGTTTATGTTTCACTTGAATTCATCTGTTACCAGCTTTCAATCGCTCTGAATGAGCGGCGGCGCGGCGTTAGATTACGCAACAGAGAGAATAAACGGACACCTTTCAAAGTCTGTGATTGTAGCGCCTCTTAGCGGTAAAAGGCAGCAAATACAGATCCGAATTTTACCGCCGCGGGTAAAAGTATTATTTGCGTTTCCCGAAAGCATCGTTAGCCAACTATGGTCGCAAGTTCCGTCGTTCCCAATAGAGTTAAATGGAAATTGCGACCAACTTGCGACCATAGTTGGCTAACGATGCTTTCGGGAAACGCACCCCAGGGGTGCGTTTCCCTTACAACTATGTAACTCGCTGCTTCACTACCATAGTACGATGCATCGTTGGAGAAATCAACTAGCTAGTCACGACTGTTTCCCGAAACCAATTGTCGCAAAGTATCGTTCAACCACGTTGGTTTATGATGTCTCCCCACGTGGTGGAGTAATAACTAGTACTTATAACTACTAATAACCGAGTGGGTTCCGTCTGTCTGCCACTTTCCGCTGTACCGCTGGGAAACGCCTGAGTTCAGTCTCGGCTCCTCAGCAGGAAAACATGAACTGCATATTGCGGCGTCCTCCTTTTATTCCCACGAGGTGGGTCGGAGATGCCCATGCAAATTCCGCAGACCCATGGCATTTCCCTTGCCATTGGCTCGTTTTGTAATACTCGAAGTTGATAGGCTTCTTAGCGAAACCCCAATCGTCGTCATCCGAAGGAACGTCTCCGTTCCCCACTCGGGGAACGAGGGTTACATACGTAACCGAGACGTTCTTTCTGGCTCTTTGGAAAAAAAAAACCTTGCGAGCTCTTCGCAAAAATTCTGTATTTTTATTTATCTCGAGTTTTATTTCTTTGTTAATTATTTTTTAATTCATTTTATAACACTTTGTTAAACCTGTATTTTTAAATTAGAAATGTTCAAAATATTATTTCCTGTGCATCAGATAAATATTTCATTTATCAGAGAAGCAATAAACATTCTGTGTAAAGGCACATTTTGTGATTTTATGCCGCTTCAGATTTGGTTTCTGTGCCGCTTTTTCTGTGTAAAAACATCTTATGTGTGTGATAATCTGAGATTTGGGTTGGTTGTTATTAACTGATATTAAATTTGTAGTGAGTGTAATGATCATTTCTGCTGGTTCTGTATCAGCTGTCTGTTGTGTGAAAGTAAACTTTCATGTGCTTTTGATTTTTTTAAAAGTGACTGAGCATCAGAAGCTATATTATCATGTTTGAGAATGAATTGATATAGATTATCTACACTGTAAACCCTAATAAGTTGAGACTACTTAAATGATTTGAGGAAAGTGGTTGCGTAAGTAAATTTGAGTAATGGGTAAATTGACAACTCAATTCAATTGAGTTGACCTAATGTTGGTCTGTTCATTGAATTAAATTACATGTTTAAGTACAGATAACTTAGAAAAGCGAAGACTTAACTCATAATTTCCAGTTTTATATGGTTGTTTACTTGTTTTAATGATTTATAAATGATTTCATACAAGTATTGTTTTTCCATAAACTGCTTTATTAGGTTTATACATTTATATTCATTTAAGAAACATTGCTCACAACATTAAGCTCATATTTTTAAGTCACATAAAGACAGATGCAGAGACACATTTAAATAAAAAAAACAGTAAGCTCATATTTCTAACAGTAAGCTGCATTAAGTCACATTAAAAACAGTAAGCTCATATTTTTAAAAGTAGGCTGCATTTTTAAGTCACATTAAAAAACAGTAAGCTGCATTTAAGTCACATTAAAAAACAGTAAGCTAATTTTGAACAGTAAGCTGCATTAAGTCACATTCAAAAATTAAGCTCATATTTTTAACAGTGATCTTACATTTTTACAAAACATTAAGGTCACATTTCTACAAAACAGTAAGCTCATATTTTTAACAGTAAGCTGCATTTTTAAGTCACATTAAAAAACAGTAAGCTGCATTAAGTCACATTCAAAAATTCAGCTCATATTTTTAACAGTGATCTAACATTTTTACAAAACATTAAGCTCACATTTCTACAAAACAGTAAGTTCATATTTATAACAGTAAGCTCACATAAAAAAAAAAAAGTCTGCTCACATTTCTACAAAACAGTAAGCTATTTTTTAAAAGACACGAGCAAAACAGTAATTATTCTCGTATTTTTAACAGTCTCATTTTCAAAAGACCATGTGCAATGTAAATGTGCAGCTATTAAATGTGCGCAAAGTAATTTCTCCATTTTAAGCAAACGACTGCGTTTTAGGCTGCAGGTCTTTCTGCCCCAAGGAAAGTAGAATGCTCTGAATGAAGTCAAAAATGTATCTCAGCGACTTTGGGTAACTCAGGTGTAATGCATAAATAAGTCCGAACAGAAAGCACATTGCTTCAGGAAGGTCATGTAGATTGTCCATAACTAACTTTCCCTCTATTACTATTCCAATCGAAGAGGGAGACGAATGCAGAGTTGAGGGGCTTAAGAGTCGTCCCATCTTCAACTATCACCCCACTGGCACATCAAGAATTGAGCTGTGATCATCGGACATCTAGTGAATAAAAATTAACAAATAAAAATTAATTCACATGCATGCAAGCTCATATACATTTCAGAAGGTGCAACCTAACCTTAAACACTGTATCAATCTCAATCTAAAGGGACAGTTCACCCAAAATTGAAAATTCTGTCATTAATTACTCACCCTTGTGTCATTGCACATCTGTAAGACCTACGTTCATCTTCGGAACATAAATGAAGATATTTTTAATGAAACCCGAGAGGTTTCAGTAACTCCATACTAGAGATCCAATGCAACTACCACTTTCAAGGTCCAAAAAGGTAGGAAAGAAATCATTAAAGCAATCCATGTGACTCCAGTGGATTAACCTCCATTTTATGAAGCACTATGTGAGTGCTTTGTTTGCGCAATTTTTTTTTAACACTTTATTTACAAAATATTAATCTCCAACGCACGTTCACGCAATTACGTCTGCTCTTACATAAACACAAAACTCATGCGTTGTGGTGCTATGCGTGTTGTTTACTTGCAAATCTTTACACAATACACATGCAATACTCTTATGAACGTTTTCAAAAATACACTGGTAAATTATGTTTTTTTGCAAACATAGCACTCATGTTGCTTCATAAATTTGAGGTTAAACTTTGTAGTACAGAGTGCTGAAACAAAGTCTTTCCTATCGTTCTGGTCCTTGAAATTGTAGTTGCGTTGGATGTCGATGGAGGGACAGAAACTTGCCGAATTTCATAAAAAAATATCTTTATTTGTGTCTTGAAGATAGAACGACACAAGGGTAAGTAATGAATGACAGAATTGTTCTTTTGAGTGAACTAACCCTTTATATTGAGATTGACAGTGTGTGTGTGTGTGTGTGTGTGTGTGTGTGTGTGTGTGTGTGAGAATGATAGAGAGTGTGAATGTGTGAGAGAGTGTGTTAAAGTGTCTTTTGGACATTTTCTCCATGGAATACTTACCAAACATGTCTTAAAGAAAGCAGGAGAGTCATCTCCAAACCAAAGGGGTAGTCCTTGAAGCACCAGAGTTTGGACCTCAGTTGGCTCTGATAGCTTGCATGGAAAAAATAAAAATTGTATTAAATCCAACCTCTTGTTACTAATACATTATTTACAAGGAATTCATAACAGCCTTTAAATAGTTCAGCACATTTACTCAGAGATCAACTATGAAGTCTATATTGCAGTTTATACAGGTTTCATATCAATCAGGTGGTCACCAGTCTTTAGCATCACGATCCTTCAGAAATCATTATAATATGATGATTTATTATCTATGTTGGAAACATTTGTGCTGCTTAATATTTTTTTTAGAACCTGTGATACTTTTTTTCAGTAAAAAAGAAAAGAAAAAAAAAGAACAGTGTTTATTTAATATAGAAATCTTTTGTAACAATATAAAATATCATTCAAAAGTTTGGGGTCAGTAATTTCTCTTTCTTTAAAAAAAGAAAGAAACAAATTAATACTTTTATTCAGCACGGATGTGTTAATTGATAAAAAGTAATAGTTAAGACTTTTTTCCATCAATGAATTCTAAAAAAAAAAAAAAAAAAGTATCACAGGTTCAAAAAAATATTAAGGAGCACGTTCTGTTTCCAACATTGATAATAAATCAGCATATTATAATGATTTCTGAAGGATCATGTGACAGAAGACAGGAGTAATGATGCTGAAAGTTCAGCTCAAGAAAAGCTGATCACAGAAGAAATCACAGAAATCATTTATTTTTAAAGGATATTAAAATAGAAAACCATTATTTTAAAGTGCAATATTTCACAATATTAAAGTTTTTTTCTGTATTTTTGATCAAATAAATGCAGCCTTGATGAGCAGAAGAGACTTCTTTAAAAAAAAATTTAAAAAGTAATGCATCCAAACTTGACCAGTACTGTATCTTGGAAGGTCTGAGGGTGAGTAAATTAAGAACAAATTAAAATTGTTTTCATTATGAGGGTTATAGGTAATCTAAACTTTCTTTTTGTTATAGTCACTACAGATTTAATAAATCTTAATCCTTTAAAAATATATAATTTAACACCACTTTTGCAAAATTCACAAAAAGTTTACTTTTAGTGGTAACACAGCTTGTCACTGGGGTATTACTCTCAAATTAACACTTTTATACTTTTTTAATTTAATTTTTACATATTTAAAGTGACAACCTGTACCTGACAGTGAAAATTATAAAGTATACAAATCGCTCATGGGGACATGGAAAATAGACACAGCTCTGCTAATGTTAACTTGTTAAAGACAAAGAAAAATCCACAGATACATTTGAATAAATTTGATAAAAAACTACTAATTATGCACCAGGGACACATTACATCAACAGACCTATTAATTATTAATATATCTCTATAAATGTGTAGCAGGCGGGAAAAGCTCTGCGTTTTTTAGTGAACATGACCAGTCACAGAAATTCTTAAAACGATTAAATCAATAACGTTAGGCCTATTCACGCGGCAGCCCATTTTTACACCAAATAAAACGAATATTTACTTATTTCACAAATTACACACAGAGACATTTCAGTGAGCCTGGAAATAGATTGGACTCGAAGTTTAAACCGCAATTTCATGCTTATTGTAAATTAACAGCGCATGCGTTAGTCTGTAAAACATTGGCTAGGTTTGGAATTTGGGTGACTGCTAAGTTCTCTCAGAAACTTGATTTTAACTTCAACACATTGTATACCTTGTCCATCCGTATAAAAAATAAAACATTTCACAGACAATAAAGCAAAATGTACAGACGCGGTATAGATTAATTTACCAGCGTACTCCTGCGGCCTATATCATTAACGTTACTCCCCCTCCTCGTCTGCTTCATAACCGCCGGCCTGCTCCTGCAGCTGCGGGAGGAAAACGGGAAATTCAAATGTTCTTATAGAAGGTTAGTAACTCAAAAACGTGTTTATAACTCGAAAATACTCTAAAAATAAAGCATTTGAAAGGCAACTAAGCACAGTTTAAATATATATTTTACCATTATTCTACCTACCAGCGTACTCTGAGTCTTTCACGACGACTCTCTTCCCGTCTGCTTTACCGCCTGTCTGCCTGTGTCGCTGCCAGAGTAAAACGGTAAAGTGTTTTTACCATGCAAAAACATTACAATAAAACGTGTAAGGAAATCAAGAAAATTTGTATGCGTTGCGTTATCTTTACTTACCAATATTCTTCTTTCGGGTGGTTCTGCAAGTGCCTCTGGCCTGCAGTGCGTCTTCAGCAAATTCAACACAACAAAAAATTACCGCCTTTTGTTATATTGCCCAATCAGCGCTGTTGTCAAGGCAGAATTTCAAGCGTGACCAATCATTTTTAAACAGAGACGTAGCGAATAATTTAAATAAATTGAAATTCTGAGTTTATAACACTAAAAATCTTAATTCAAAAGATTTTTGCTTCCAATGAGTAAGTTAAACACACCTGTTTAAGTGTTGATGGCAAAACTAGGTGTTTTAAGTAATGTCAAGTTATGATAACTTGATGTCTTTATTAATGACAACATTAGGGTTTACAGTGTAGTTAGTTTTCTTATGAAAAGATGTGACAGACATAATGTCTCATACTGTATATGTGACTCTTTGTGTTTTTATTTTAGTTTATAGATGACAGTCTGATCTTCTGATGATCATCTGATGGTGAATAAGGATCCACCACAGAGACTCACAGTCAACAGAATCAACAGAGACTGAAAATACAGTGACTTCACTGTTATAAATTAAGACTTCATTTAGATTTCAACCATCCTCTGACAGACCTGATGAGGCGGCAGTGAAACACCATTTATTTCACAGCAGAAAATTAGTTTCTCATTCATAGATTAACCATTTTATTTGTATAAACACAGTATAAACTTTTAAAATTTGGAGTTTTAGAGTAAATATAGAGCCTGAATGTGTTTGTACCAGCTGATGGAGACAGGCTAATGATTTATTTTTCTTAATTATGAGGGGGGGAAAACAGTTCAAGCTCACTTTTGGAAAACAATGGAAGCTTGAGTGTATACATCATGTTTTTAATAGTAGTTGTATTACATTTTAATGCATTTTCATGTTTTCCTTTTTCTTTAGTGTATGTAGTTGTTTGTGCATGTATAAGATCTACAACCTTACAAAGCTCAAAATCTGTAACGAGATAGGCCTAAATATTGTAGTTTGAGGGTTATTTAAGTAAATACTGCAGTAATAGGTTCGCTTGTACTAATGGTGGCGCTGTTTCCCTCTGAGTGCGACCGATCTCCAGAGCCAGAGAGAACTGCTGTGGGGGAGTTGCTTCTGTTGGAGATCCACACTAAAAGTTAAAAATATATATTTTCTGACCAAATGTTAGACACTATGCAAAGGATTGCGCACACAATAGACACTTGTCGATTTTTAGAGTGTGGTTTCTGTTAATATTTATGGGTATTGTCACAGCTTTATTTCCGTTTTCATGCACTCTATGATCTTTAGGTACTCTAGGTACATTGTGGCAAGCTTTATGTGTGCGTTGAGATGCGGAATGCGGGATATATTACGAAAACGCTCATCATGGTTTAGCATTCTCTCCCATACATATTTATTTAAGTAATTAAATCAATATAAATATGTGATTAGACTAATGGCTTAAATGAACTACTACTAGTCGACTAGAAAAAAAACTTTATTTGTGCAGGGGCAGCCCTACTTATTTCACATATTTTCTTACCAGTACGTCACACAGGGCGTTCTGGGTGAGCAGCGCGTAATCTTCAGAAATGCGCTCTCTGCTCTGGAGGAAATATTACCACTCTGCTCACATGCTCTGGTGTGAGACAATGTGTATCTTCTTCTGTTGTCTGAGAGTTGATTGACAGCTTTTAGATGCATTATTGGCATCGCCACTCTGGTTACATAAACGTGTCAGAACCGAAAACATGGGGATTTTTTAAAGACAATAATCGCACAACCTTTATTCTATAATATTTATTTATTTATTTATTATTTATTTATTTATTTATTGCGCCATGGTAAAAAACACAAAACATTTCATTTCATTTTCTTCTTTACATAATTTAAATTCCCATGTGCAAAAGGGAGCAGAAAGAAGATAAAATCTTATAATATCTGTCCCCTATTTCAAAATACAAAATAACCTTAAGCAGCTTACAGCCAAAATTACACTGAAAAAAGAAAAAAAACAATGTTGGTTTAAATAACAATTCATGCAGTATAATAATTCAGGCATTGCCCAAAACAGCAAAACAAGAAGTAATCCAATACATATAAAGAAAAACAAAACAAGACAACAACATAGCCGATATTATTAGACCCTATATAAATAGGGGAAAAAAACAAAAACCTGAACAAAACACAACAACGAGGGGCGCTAGAGAGCAGGCCATGGAGTAAGCCACGCTTTGGGAAGCTCTGCTGAATTTTATTTAAAAAACTTTAATTTTAGCGCATTACTCTCTTCAAATAGGTCTAAAACAGATATCTAAAGTTAAACAAAGTTAAAAGAGTCTGCATCTCTGTTTCATTTTATTTTGAGCAAACTCTGTCAATGGCGAAAAATCTTCGGCAATTTACCTATACGGGAAGAAACACGGCTAACAGCAAACAAGCTAGCATGACTGATGCTAAGACTGAGCTTCTTACCTCGATGAAGGAAGACATATCTGCATTACTCAGGTCAGAACTGAAAGACGTCCTTGCAAGTGAATTTGAGGCCGTTAAAAGTGAAATACAGTCTGTCAAAACTGAAGTTGTCAATAGTATCTCACTGCTTCGCTCTGGACTCGGTGAAAACTACAGTCGCTGACATGGAACACAGTCTGACCACATGTTCGGATGATGTAGCGTGTCTTCAGACTACAGTTAGCAAACTTCAATTAGAAGTCTCAGATCTACAGAATAAATGTCTCGATATGGAAGGGAGAATGAGGAGGTCGAATATTGAATGTTCCGGAGGACGCTGGGTCAGGTTTGCCATCTTTTGTCACCAAGCTGCTTAAAGAAGTGTTTGCCATGGATAAAGATGTGATGGTAGACAGATCGCACCGAACTCCTCAACTGAAGAAAGCTAAGGGGAAGCCTCGAGCCATTATCGCGAAGCTACACTATCACCAGGACTGCGTGGAGGTGCTGCGCCGTGCGAGGCAAGCGGGTGGCGCTTTAATACGGAGAACTGTCCATCTCAATATTTCCAGATTATCCCCCCACCGTGGCACGCGCAAGATCTGCATTCAACGAAGTTAAACAACTACTGAAAGGCCGGTCAGATGTTCGCTATGGAGTCATTCACCCGGCGAAGTTTCGTATCACTTACAATGGGATTAGGAAGGACTTTCTTGATCCGAAACAAGCACTGTTATACGTCCAGTCGAACATCGTCGATGGAGGGAGACCCACCTCTAATGAGGACTGAGAATTTGCAGAATAAAGGCCTAGCGTGGTACACGTCATTGTATACCTGTATATTGATGTTCTGGTGAGTGAAAGTAGCCATTGAATAACAATTACAAGCAGCTTTTAACTTTTATTTCTATTTGATAATTTATTTGATTTTTTTCAAGAATGCAGGCTATCAGCTTCTGAATGGACAATACTGTGTGTTACCTATAATGTTATAAAGAAACGCTATCTTAATTTTGTTTAAACTGTTAGCAGAGCAACCTGTTGGAACTGGAGTTCCCCAATACAAGCACTAATGTGTGGATACCACTGTAAGGGGTTTAGGGCTCACCTTGTTCTGATAATAGGTGATTTGGGGTGGGAGGTAATCGCACTAGGGTCCTCTTTAAGGGTTTTGTTTTGTTTTTGGGAGGATATATCTTTGCTATGTTTATTAAAGCTAGAGTCCATTAATAATCTTGCACAAAATAGAAAATGGTTAATGCACAGATGTTGACAGATATAGGATGCCCTGTATATTTTGTGAGCTGGAATGTTAAATCTTTAAATCATCCGGTGAAACGTAAAAAGGTATTATCACATCTTAACCAATTTAATGTGGGAATAGCATTTCTCCAGGAAACGCATTTGCGAACATCTGATCATTCTAGACTAAGGAGAGGGTGGATAGGCCAACTCACTCTGATTTTCATAGTAAATCTAGGGGTGCAGCCATCTTAATCCATAAGAACATTCCATTTACAATGTCGAAAGTAGAGGCAGATAGATCTGGCAGATATGTTATAGTCACAGGTAGATTATATGAAACTCCAGTTATTCTAGCTAATGTATATGCACCCACTTGGGATGACCATGCTTTTTTCTCCAATTTTTTTTCCTGTCTACCAGATATGGACACACATTACCTTATTTTGGTAGGAGATATGAATTGTGCTCTTTCCAGTTTGGATCGTAGCAGAGACTATTTATACAGAGACATGCCACTTCCTTACTCCTCAATACAACTATATAAGAAAAACCCGTAACGGCAAATATGACGGTTGTATGCACATGCCCCGCCCCTCATTCTGGAAAGCCAATCGTCTGCTTTTTAACAGTCAAGCCGGGAAACATTTAAGCCTATCGTCTAGTCCCACTGATGCATGCGCACAGTTGACGTTTGCGACAACGGAGACGAGAACCCTTGCGCATGCGTAGTAAAGTATAACCTGTGGGGAAAAAGGCGTTTTAAACCTTATTTTGGGGCAAAGTCATCAAACTTTTTCAGCGATTTTTATCATATTTTACTGCTGTTTCTATACATGACTTTTTTATGTCCCGGTGACCAGTGAATGTGCAGTTTTGACTCTCTGCCCATTCATTTAGATAGGAGCCTGGTCTTGTTAGTTCAAAATAGCTGCCCGGAGGCGTTGCCAAGATGGCGGCCGAGTGGCATGACTTGCCTAAAAGGACTTTGATCGTAGCTCTCTTAGAGTCATATCTCCGACCAAGTCTACCCAGACTATTGAACTATTTCTCCGCTCGTACGGAGTTACAGATGTTTGGCGTTTCAACAATCCCACCTCCAGGTGCTATTCTTTCTTTTCACACGTTCATAAGACATATTCACGAATAGACTATTTTTTCATCGACAATCGTTTCCTTCCTATTGTCAGTAAGTGAATATAATGCTATAGTTATCTCGGACCACGCTCCAATGTTGATGACATTACAGATACCTGTTTCACAAGTCACATACCGCCCATGGCGCCTAAATAGTTTATGGCTTGCTGATGAATGTTTTGTTCAATTTATCTCATCTGAAATAGTCACATTTTTGGAACACAATCAAACACCAGGCATGTCGTTCTCAACAATATGGGAATCCATGAAAGCGTATTTAAGGGGACAAATGATCTCATATTATGCCCAAAAGAAAAAGAGTGAAATGGCACGGCTCAAGACACTAACTGATGATATATTACATATAGACACAACACTTGCACAAGCCCCATCATCAGATTTATATAAGCAAAGATTGATACTACAGACAGAATTCAATCTCCTTTCAACCAAACATATATCAAACCTCCTCAATAGGACACAGCACAGAACTTATGAACATGGAGAGAAGATAGGCAGAATCCTTGCACACCAACTGCGCCGGAAAGCTGCAGCTCAGTCTATATCTGAAATAACAGATGAGTTCGGCACCAAACATATAAATCACTCTAAAATTAACCAGATATTCCATCAGTTTTATTCAAAACTATACACTTCAGAGTCACAGAAAGATGAACACCTGTTCAAGTCTTTTTTTGATAATTTAGAAATCCCCTTAGTGGGTGACCGAATGGCTTCTGAACTGGAAAGAGTATTCACAGAGGAAGAATTTCATTCTGCTGTTAAATCTATGCAAAATGGTAAATGTCCAGGACCAGATGGATTTCCTAGTGAATTCTTTAAAAAATTTGCTAGAGAATTAGCCCCTCTGTTGCTCTCTACATATAAAGAATCATCTACATATGGCTCACTCCCTCCTACTATGCGTCAGGCTGTTATATCCCTTATTCTTAAAAAAGAGAAAAACCCAGTAGAATGCGGCTCATATCGTCCCATTTCTCTGTTAAATGTGGTTGGATGACCAGACAGGATTTATTAAACATAGACAAATATCTTCTAATATACGTAGATTACTTAATGTTCTTTATGATCCCACTCCACCCAAGGGCAAAGAGGTATTAATATCCCTAGATGCAGAAAAAGCCTTTGATTGGGTGGAGTGGGATTACCTATTTTATACATTGAAATGCTTTGGTTTTGGACAAAAATGTATACATTGGATTGAGACACTTTATTCTCTACCTATGGCAGCTGTTCGGACTAATAACAACTTGTCTGTTTTTTTTAATCTACAGCGTGGAACTAGACAGGGCTGTCCCTTGTCACCCCTTCTATTCGCCCTAACAATAGAACCACTAGCTATAGCACTACGTAACAGCGCTGATATTAAAGGCATAAAGAGAGGAGGGACTGAGCATAAAGTGTCGTTATATGCTGATGACATGTTAGTATATATGACTGACCCTGTGACCTGTTTGCCAAAGATGTTTGATTTGTTAAATTCCTTTGGCAAGATATCAGGATATAAAATCAATGTGCAGAAAAGTGAGCTTATGTGTATTGACCCTAATTATCAGCTCACTACAATTCAGTCCCTGCAAGTTAAATTATGCACTAACAAATTTAAATATTTAGGTATTTGGATAACCCGTAAATTTAAAGATCTTTATGAAGCCAATTTCCCTCCACTTTTAAATTGTTTAAAAAAAGACTTAGATCACTGGAATCTTCTTCCCTTGTCGCTAGGGGGGAGAATAAATGTTATCAAAATGAATATTATGCCCCGATTTTTGTTTCTTTTCCAGTGTATCCCCATCTTCTTAACAAAATCTTTTTTCATAAATATAGATAAACTTTTGTCCGGTTTTATTTGGAATGGTAAAAACCCGCGTATACGTAGGGAAATTCTGCAACGTCACCGATTACATGGTGGGCTTTCCCTACCCAATTTTCAGTACTACTATTGGTCTGCCAACATTAAAAACATAATGCACTGGATTCACTTTTCTAGAGTTGGAGACCCAGGTCCCAAGTGGCTAGAGCTTGAGCGTGCATCCTGCACACAAACATCTTTACATGCACTAGCCTGCTCTAAAATACCCTTTCCAGAATCCATATCAACATACTGCATAAATCCAGTGGTGAGGCACTCCCTCAAGATATGGATGCAGTTCAGACGGGCTTTTTCTTTAACTGCAACATGACATCATGACTTTGCGTAAACATACACGCCACTTTCAAATCAAGTGGCGTGTTATCTATACGCATTTTCAGCTATCCGCGTGTATGTCCACGCCGCGTGTATGTCTACGCTGCGTGTATGTCCACGCCGCGTGTATGTGTACGCCGCGTGTATGTCCACGCCGCGTGTATGTGTACGCCGTTAAATTTCCGAGCGAAACTAAGCTAAATGAATATCTACATCTGGGGAGCGATATTTTTTTCCCTAGGATGGTAGGGGAAGAGTCATAAATGCTAATAACCCAAGTGACGGGTAGGTTTAGGGACGTCGTTGGGGTAGGTCATATATTTATATATAGTAATGTAACGTTAAGTCAATGGCGTTGATAAACACGCTGAAAAGCGATTATGCGTGTTGATAGCACGCCAAAAATGGAAATACGAATTGGCGTGTCATACGTTAACTGAGATGTCCATGGATGCCCCTTTGGTGGGAAATAACATGTTTGCTCCCTCCATAACTGATGATACTTTTAAAACATGGACTGAAAAGGGATTGAAAACAGTCAAAGACGTATATATAGGTGGCACCTTTGCAAGTTTTGAACATTTGAGAACACATTTTGACATTCCTAATTCACATTTTTTTAGATATTTACAACTTCGTAGTTTTGTATCTGCAAATGTTCCATCTTTCCCTTTGATAGCACCAGATTCCCTGTTAGACAAAATACTTAAGATGCCCCTTTGGCCTGGGGAGGTTGTTGGTAGGTTATACTCTATACTCAGCATGGACAATTTGAAACCATTAACAACATTAAAACATCAGTGGGAGGAAAAACTGGATGCAGAGATATCAGATGAGCTATGGCAGGCCGTTCTCAATAACATACACTCATCTTCTATCTGCCTACGACACACCATTATCCAGTTTAAAGTTACTCATCGTTTACATTGTTCAAAAGCAAAGTTGGCTAGAATTGCACCAGATATTGACCCAGAGTGTGATCGGTGTAATATAGAGCCAGGTACTTTGTCACATATGTTCTGGAGCTGTCCCAAACTGGTTGAGTTTTGGGAGTTGATTTTTGCTTTTCTTTCTAGAGTATTGCACATTCATATTGACCCGTCACCGATCATTGCCATCTTTGGAGTAGTACCACAAGAACTTGGTATAGGCAAATGGGATAAAACAGTGATAGCATTTGTAACTCTCTTGGCCAGACGCATTAAAATGGAAGGATAAGTCTCCACCTGTATTTAAACATTGGATTAACGATGTTATGCACTATTTAACACTTGAGCAAATTCGTTATAATTTGCAGGGTAATAACATTAAATTCAGTAATATCTGGCAACCTGTTCTTACATTAATTGAACAAATGGACTCTAATGACATTGTATGATGTTTTTTTTTTTCTTGTTTTTTTTTTTCTTTCTTTTTTCTTGCCTTTACACCAATGGTGCAATGTGGGTGGGTGGGTTCTGGGTTGCTAAGTGTATGTTGTTTATTGCATGTTAAAATACAATAAAAAGACTTTGATAAAAAAAACAACAACAACACAACAACAAACCAAACAACTCCAGAAGCAACATAATCCTCACCATATTAATACTGACTGAATATACTCTGTTTATACTTATACTTAAACTGACCAATGTTGCTACAACTTTTAAGATTATCATGCAATGAGTTCCATAATTGTACTCCCATAATTGAGGGGAACATTTGTTTTATAGTCGTACGTGCAAATTGATGTTTAAAATTATATCTTCTCCTACTGTACTCTTTTTCTAACTGATAATAATGTTGTATTTTCTCTGGTAAGATTTTCAGTCTTACTTTAAACAATATTATTAGTGTTTGAAACTTAACCAAATCTTCTAATTTTAATATTCTGGATTTAGCAAATAATTTGCTTGTATGTTCTCGATAATTTACTTTATGAATAATTCTTATAGCTCTCTTCTGTAGAATAGATAAAGGTTTTATATTTGTCTGATATGTGTTTCCCCATACTTCTATGCAATAAATCAAATATGGTATGATGAGTGAACTATAAAGTATTTTCATTGTTTCCTTATTTAATACCTCCTTCACTCTGTTTAAAACAAAAATATTTTGGGAAATTTTTCTTTTAATGTATGCTATGTGAGGTTTCCATGTTAATTTATCATCCATAATTACACCAAGAAAACGAAACTCAAACACTCTCTCAATATCAACTCCATCTATGGATAAAGCTACAGATTCGTTTATTTTCCTATTTCCAAAGACCATAAACTTTGTCTTTTCTAAATTCAATGACAACTTATTTACATCTAACCACTTTTTCAGTTTTGTCATTTCATATTCAATAGATTCTACTAGTTTCTGTATATTATTTCCAGAGCTGAAAAAATTTGTATCATCTGCAAATAAAACAACCTGTAATAATTTGGAAACATCACAAATGTCATTAATATATAAAAGAAAAAGTTTAGGTCCCAAAACAGAACCCTGTGGTACCCCACATTTAATTTCCATAAGTTCAGATTTGACATCAGTTAACTGCACATATTGTTTTCTGTTATTCAGATAACTTCTCAACCAATTTAGGGCCATTCCTCTCATTCCATATGAACTTAATTTAGAAAGTAAAATTTCATGATCCAAAGTATCAAATGCCTTTTTCAAATCAATAAACACTCCTACTGTGAATTTCTTTTCATCTATCGCTGTTGTTATTTCTTCAACAATATTCATTAAGGCAGTCACTGTGGACCTTTTTTGCCTAAAGCAATACTGGCTTTCACTCAACAAGTGATGCTTTTCTAAAAAACTGTCCAACTTATAAACAAAAAGTTTTTCTAATACTTTTGAAAATTTTGAAAGTACTGAAACCGGTCTATAGTTATTGAAACTTTGCTTATTTCCTGTTTTAAATAATGGAATAACTTTTGCCCTCTTCATTCTATCAGGAAAAATACCCCTTTCAAAGGAAAGATTACAAATATAACAAATGGGTTTAACAACACAGTCCATTGTGTTTTTTAATATAACCATATCTATCCCATCACAGTCAATGAAAGTCTTACTCTTTAATTTAGAAACGATAGATATAATTTCTGATTCACAGACATCCCCTAAGAACATTGACTGCAGTACTCTACTTTCTCCTCTCCACCCTCTTTGTAATGACGTGTCATGTATCTTGATACTATCCGCCAAGTTTGGCCCCACATTTACAAAATAAGAATTAAATTCATTAGCCACCTCATTCAAATCATATAGTGTCTTATTTTGATAAATAAAATGATCAGGCAGGGCTGTATGTGCTGTTTTATTACCCATAACTTTATACAAAATGTTCCATGTACCTTTTATATTATTTTTATTATCATCCAGCAGTTTATTATAATAATCCTTCTTAGCCTGTCTCATAATTTGTACTAGCTTATTTTTATACACCTTATATTTCATTTCAGCAGTCTTTGTTCTATATTTTATAAAAATTTCTATAAAGTTTATTTTTCTTTTTACATGCATACATCAATCCTTTTGATACCCAAGGTTTTCTATTTTCATTTGCTTTTTGTTTGTGTACCATTATTGGACAATGTTTATCATAATATGTTGTATACATTTCCAGAAAAGCATTGTAGGCAGCATCAACATTCTCCACATACACCCCTTCCCATTCTTCATTTAAGAGATCGTTCCGAAACCTATTTATAGCATCATCGTTTCTTATTCTTACAAGTCTACACCCTATCTTCTCTTTACTTCTTTTCAATTGCCAAGAAAAAGTAACAAAAATTGGCAAGTGATCACTTACATAATTTATAACTAATCCACATTTAATATTTTCTTTAAAGCAATTTATAAAGATGTTATCGATTAAGGTTGCTGATTGCTCTGTAATTCTACTGGGTTTATCAATCAGCAGATATAACCCTCTTCCATACATTAACTCAAGAAAGTCAGCGGATGACTTCTGCTTGTTAACCTTTATTAAATCAACGTTGAGATCTCCACAAACTAAAAAAGTTTTGTTTTCGTTTACCTTACTCAATAACTCATCCATCTTTTCTATGAATGTTTCCATCATAGACCCAGGTCGTCTATATATACACATAACAATTATATTACTCATCTTTTCCAACTCAATCTCCACTGATATGCATTCCATCATCAATTGCCATCGTCATACACTGAATTTGTTTACATTTTAAATATTCATTCACAAACAAAGCAACACCTCCTGATCTCTTATTTGTTCTATTAATGTGATACAACTCATATCCATCAATATGGAATAAAACCCCTTGTTCTTCTTGCATCCATGTTTCTGATAAAGCTATCAGCATAAATCGTCCCTTGAGAGTATGCAAATAATCATTTATCTTATCAAAGTTTTTATAAAGGCTCCTGCAGTTAAAATGAATTAACGAAAACATGGAATCAATAACTATTTGTTCAGCAAATTGTTCTTCAGAATAATAACGACAAGTGGAATTGCTAGAATTAAACACATGTCTTCCTGGGTCCACGTCACATTCAAAATCATGCACTCTATGATCACTTAAAAATAAAAATTCATCTTTTGATTCGGACTTTTTTCGTACACAACTGTGTCCTTTTACTTTTAAGTACCTTTTGATCTTTCGTAAAAAAGTTCATCAAACCTTTCTTGTCGCCTCTTCTTCCATTTCTCATATGGACCTTCAGCCAATCACAGCACATGTCTATTAACTTAACATCTAGGTCAGGAGACCTTATCTTAATCTTGTAGCAGTATATTTTTATCCACATTGATCCATTATCCATCCAGTTTGCTAAATAGCCCATCTTATCCATAATAGCATAGAAACCATATCCAGCCGATTGAACCTTGATCCAGTCTATAAACATCCTTCGACCACTGTTCATATTCCCGCCAGCATATTCCATGTGATCTCTCGAGATAAGAGTCATTCTCTGTACTTATCCAGTTCTTTAATATCTTTAATTTCTATTACTTTGGATTCTTCCGCTGTTCCGTTAAGCTTTATCATTATTTTACAGTTCCTTATCCAAGTTGCTTGTATCTTTTTGGCTTTTTTTAGCATGCGAGCTTGCCAAGCGATGTCTGCGTTCTTTTTTGTTAGGTGGTCATTAATATATACTCCAGTGCCTTTTAGTAGATATCCTTGTTTAATTAACTCCATCTTATGTTTGCGATTTGCAAGTCTCATTACAATTACTGGCGTGGCCAGTTTGGGGAGTTTCTTTGAGATAACCTTTCTTGAAATTACATGACAAGCCGCTATGCTATCACTACGAATTGACATTCCCCGACTTTCAAAAAACTCCACTACTTGCCGTTCCAATGTTTGCAGTTCATCCGGAGGGTCCAGCTGGCCTCCGACGCTTCCAGACACCTTTCCGCCACCTGTTCCTCCTTCCTGGGCCACAACTCGTGCATAACTCCTGTGTTTCGTTGCCAGTCCAGTAATAATTACATCCTCCACGCGAGTGTATTGTTCCAAATCCTCCACTCTTCTTTCTAATTCATTAATTCTATTGTCTTTCGCTTTAATCATTTCTTCCAGAGTGTTATTTTTCGTCTTGATTTCCTCCTTCAACTCGTTGATCTTGCTGGTCAGGTTCATTAATGTTTCTTTCAGCGTAGCCTTGATTTCTTCCAACTCTCTTTTTACTTTCTCCATATTTCTTCTTGTTACCGCTTTTTTCTCTCTCTCCTTTACTTTACAAATAAATAAGTAACATTTCCTCTAAATTCTGTTGATTTATCACCAGATATTTTCTGGAGCTCTTCCATGAGGTTGGCTGTTACTCCTGTTACTCCTGCCGGCCGCCATTTTTTCTATATAAAATCAACTAATTGAATATTCGAAAATCGTGACTCATCCCTAATTTTTCTAATTATGTTAATACATATTGGTTACAACCTGACCAACTTAACTATGTCCTCCACTCATTTGTCACGGCTTTGAGCCGGTCGTGACAAATATGGGGGCTCGTCCGGCCAATTGTTATTTGATAAAGATTAGTTTGTAGTTTGTTAGTGTGATAAATATGGAGGCTTGTCCATTGTTTGTTAAGTGATAAATATTTGTCCAATTTGTTTGGTAGCTGACAAATATGTATAAGTCCGTTCGGTTTGGTAAGAGAGAAATTTGCGTGTTCATCTGGTTCTGTTTAATGTGATAAATTAGGAGACTCATTTGTTTAAATTATTCATTTCATTACATTGATGAATTCGTTAGAAACACTTCTTTTTTTTTTTTTTGATAATATTTGTTACGTAAAAACTTGTGGATTGGTTTTAGTGGTTGGTTTGGTTGTTTTGGCTGGTTGTTTGCCGGGAGTTTTACTTGGTAAGGATTGGCTACTTTTGTATATTTGAAGAGATAATTGTCTTGGATTAGGCTTTTCCAACCCTATTTCACAGCGAATTCGCACAAATTAACCAAGTGGCTATATTGAAAAAAATTGTACGATTTGTTAATCGCATTTAACACACCCCCATGTAACGGCAAATTCGTACTAATTCATACGAATTGATTAAATCGTACTAGCCTATATCCTACGATTTTGTTTATCACATTCAAGAAGTGTGACCCAATTCTCGTTCGCACATCGCGATATTTATCAGCAGTTTACACGTGTTCGATATAAAGTTTATTATATGTTCTTTACTAATCCAGATCGTCTCCTAAATGTTCTATGAATTGAATTGGTCATCTATATTACATTCTATTTGTTCAAAATAATTTTAACCCAACACATTATAGGCTTTCGATTGCTTTTGTCTGCCTCGCTGCCTGCTGTGAGTTTGTTTGCGTCGTGGCTGTCTAAGCCTCGTATTAGCTTCATATTTCTTTCTGTTTTTTCGTATTTCTTTCTTTTATTCTGTTTTGAACCATCATTTAACTCATAATTACAACTCGGACTGTTGAGCAGACGCGTCTCAAGCCGTTACCCAACACCGGTCCATTACACCTGTGGGTCACGGCTGAGCGAGTCTTCTTTACACTCACTTACAAACTAACATTTTCTCGTCTATCGTGCGTCGACATTACACCCGTACCACTAAAAAGACAGATTATACCCAAAACTTGAGTCATAAATTAGTATTAATATTAATAGCATCACTGGTTGCATCATTGCTAACTTACTGTCCATCTGTTAAAATGGCGAATATATCAGATGTATGTTATCTACCTTTTGGTGCAGATGAGAACAAATCTGATTTGCTCGCGGTGCAGTCTGAATTAGAAGCTGTAGAAAAGCAGATCCGTGACCTCTTAGAGAGACAAGCTGAGCTGAGAGAACGGCGTTTAGCTCTTGAAACATCACGCGCCGATGCACACGGATCAGTGATTAACGTTAGTAACCCGCTGACGCTGACCTCGTCTACTCCGTGCGTTTCTCAGCATTGGTCCCGAGCGTCCAGGTCACGATCAGCCATGGTTTCATTCACTCCGGCTCCAACACACCACCACGAAGCCTGGGTGGTTCCGCGGAAGCCGCAAGCCAGGACAAGAATCTTTTCGCCTCTCCCGGTTTTCGAGATCTCCACCCAGAACCGCTTCTCCTCTCTTCGCGAAACGGAACGCGATGCTGTGATCATCGGCGATTCCACCGTCCAAATCGACCATGCTACGTTAGGTAAAAGTAAGGTGCACAGTCATTGCTTTCCTGGTGCTCGTGTTCTCGATATCGCTGCGCGGATACCTGAGATCTTGAACGGTGACGAGCGCGTCGGAGCTGTTGTGCTGCACGCGGGAGTTAACGACATTAGGCTGCGACAGACGGAGGTTCTGAAGAAAGACTTCAGGAGCCTTATCGATACGGTACGCAGCACATCGCCTGAAACATCGATTATTGTGTCTGGACCGCTTCCCACGTACCGACAAGGGCATGAAAAGTTCAGTAGATTATTCGCGCTAAATGAATGGTTAATGTCATGGTGCAATGAGCAGAAACTGCTCTTTGTAAATAATTGGAATCTGTTTTGGGAGCGACCGAGGCTCTTCCGCGCTGATGGCTTACACCCAAGTAGAATCGGGGCAGATCTTCTGTCGGATAACATCTCCAAGATGTTAAATACCGTTTGACTAGTAACCAAAAATCCAAATCACAGTCTCTGCTGCACCAATTTAATTGATATTAATACTAGTGTAGAACATTGCATAGAAACTGTGTCTATTCCTCGTTTACTGAGATCAAATAATAAATCTACTGCGGGATCTAGAAAAAATCGAATTGTTATTAAAACAAAAAATCTCGATATCAGTGAACAAAAACAATTTCTAAAGCTAGGTCTTCTAAACATTAGATCGCTCACACGTAAGGCGGTTATTGTAAATGAAATGGTCACAGATAATAATTACGATGTACTGTGCCTTACTGAAACCTGGCTTAAACCAAATGATTATTTCGGTCTAAATGAGTCTACTCCGCCAGGATACTGTTATAAGCATGAGCTCCGTCTGATCGGTCGTGGCGGCGGTGTTGCAACAATCTACAGAGATATCCTTAATGTAACTCAGAAAACTCGTCATAGGTTTAATTAGTTTGAAGTACTTGTGCTAAATGTTACGCTCTTAGATGTAAGAAAAAAATCCCTATTATCTCTAGCATTGGCTACCGTATATAGACCTTCAGGGCCTTACGCCGATTTCCTAAAAGAGTTTGCAGACTTTCTATCAGATCTATTGGTCAACGTCGATAAAGCATTAATTGTTGTAGATTTTAACATCCACGTAGATAATTCAAATGATGCATTAGGGGCTGCGTTTACAGATTTATTCAACTCCATCGGGGTCAAGCAAAACGTCACCGGACCAACTCGTCGTCTTAATCATACACTTGATTTAATTATATCATATGGAACCGATCCAACCGATATAGATATCATTCCACAAAGTGATGTTGTCACTGACCATTACATAGTAACTTGCATATTACATACTGCTGTAATATGTCATGCTGCGCCACGTTATCGACCAGGTAGAACAATTCTTCCATCCACCATAGATCATTTCTCAAATAGCTTATCTGATCTGTCTCAGCTGCTGCCTGAACCCAAACAAACAGATGAACTAGACGAACTAACTAGCACTATGAGCACCATTCTCTCTCGAACATTGGATATTGTTGCACCCATTAGATTAAAAAAGGTCAGAGAGAAAAGTATAGCACCATGGTACAATAATACTACGTATGTTTTAAAGGAACACTCCACCATTTTTTGAAATAGGGCTTATTCACATTCTTTCCTACATTAAGATAGGTGTGCAAATGCATTTTTGTCTCAGTGCATGCATTGTTTTAGTTTGACAGGGTCGGTGCTAGCTTAGCTTAGCACAATGAATGGAATCCTTTGTTGCCAGCTAGCATGTCCCGAGTAAAAGTGATTAAAAAAATAAAAAAACCCACGTAATTACTTCTTGTGGCCTGCGTATTCACAACGAGTACAAATAGCGATGCAGATTAACACTAGGCGATTTCCTAGGCAGATATTGACTTGGGACTATATTAGGGGGAAGCACAGGCGAAGCACGGCTGCTTAGGCGAAGCACTGCTACTTGGGCGCAGAGATATCACGCAACACATGAAATCCCACGACTTCCGTAATCTAAATGTAGGAAAGAATGTGAATAAGCCCTATTTAAAAAAACGGTGGAGTGTTCCTTTAAAGAGAGAAACCCGTAATTTAGAGCGTAAATGGAAAAAAACTGAGCGTGTATTCACACCTGCCTTGTTTGGTTCGATTGAATCGAACTCTAGTTCGTTTCCCCCCTTGGTGTGGACCTTTTGGGCAGGTGTGAATACAGCAATCGAACTCGGGTGCGGACCAAACAACCGAACCGAGACCCAGCTGAAGAGGTGGTCTCGGTACGGTTCCAAACGAACTCTGGTACTGTTCGTTTACGGTGTGAACATGAACCGACCCAATTGCAAGAAAGCACTGCGCGAGCTGCCTTATCAGACATCCCAAGTCTCCCGGGAGTTCCGGGAATCTCCCGCATATTGATAGCGTCTCCCTGAATTAGTTCAAATATCCCGGATTCAGGAGCGCGTATGCGAGACAGAACATTCTGCGCGCAGCGCGCGCACGGCAGCTTCACGAAAGCTAGTCGCACATCGTCGTCTTCTCAAAATCCGAATTACAACATCGTATAGATGACATTGTATCATATGATACTCATTAGTTTCTTCATATTGCGTTTGTACAGAATAACACAAAATTAGTAAAAGAACAAATATTGCAGTACGAAATATCTCCATGCTGAGCCTTTTTTGCACTTCCTGATTTCCCTACTTGAGAATCCTTGTCCAATGAATGGACGACCTTAGCACACGTGTGGTTTTGTTTACAAATTTTGGTTCACTTGCAAAAAGAGCCGTGTGAAAGCGAACCGTACCAAAAAAAACAAAAAAACATTTTATTTGGTCCGGACCAAAGCAAGTGAACTATCTGACTTTCCTGGTGTGAATACACCCTAATTTAGAGGTCTTTAGAATTGCGTGGAAAGACAGTATGTCACGTTATAAAAAGGCCCTAAAAACGGCCAGGGCTGAGCACCTCAGCAAATTAATAGAAAACAACCAAAACAATCCAAGGTTTTTATTTAATACCGTGGCTAGACTAACAAATAAACAGACGTCGTCTGAACAAAATACCTCGTTACAGTTTAGTAGTAATGATTTCATGAACTTCTTCACCGAGAAAATTGAAAGCAGCAGAATCACAATTGTTAACGCTCAATCTTTATTATCACCCCGCAAGAAAAATTACAATGCTTTACAACTATAGAACAAAAAGAGTTATAATAAACTTATCACTTCATCTAAAACAACAACATGTTTATTAGATCCTATACCAACTAAACTACTGAAAGAAGTGTTACCTATAGTGGAAGAGCCTCTTCTCAATATTATTAACTCATCTTTATCTTTAGGTCATGTTCCAAGAACGTTCAAGCTGGCAGTTGTAAAACCTCTTATTAAGAAACCACAATTAGATCCAAATAACCTAGCAAATTACAGACCCATTTCAAATCTTCCATTTATGTAAAAAATATTAGAAAAAGTTGTGTCCGCTCAACTGGGCTCTTTCTTGCAAGAAAATGACATCTATGAAAAGTTTCAGTCTGGATTCAGGCCACATCATAGCACTGAAACTGTGCTTGTTAGAATCACAAATGATTTACTCTTAGCTTCGGACCAAGGCTGTATCTCAGTACTAGTTTTACTTGATGTTAGTGCTGTGTTCGATACTATAGATCACACAATACTCTTAGATCGACTACAAAATTATACTGGTGTTCAAGGACAAGCATTAAGCTGATTCAGGTCATACTTATCTGACCGCTATCATTTCGTCTACTTAAATGGAGAAAAATCGATCATAACTTCGGCAAACTATGGAGTGCCACAGGGATCTGTGTTAGGCCCTTTATTATTCTCAATATATATGCTGCCACTTGGTAATATTATAAGGAAACATGGAATTAGTTTCCATTGTTATGCTGATGACACTCAAATATATATTTCATCACGGCCAGATGAATACGCTAAATTATCCAAATTGACAGATTGTGTTAAAGATATAAAAGATTGGATGACGCGCAATTTTCTTTTATTAAATCCAGACAAGACAGAGGTAATACTTATCGGTTCTAAAAACCGTCCACAAAACCTCTCACACCACGACTTTAACATAGTAGGATGCCCTGTTACTTTATCCGCTACAGTAAAAGACCTGGGTGTTATATTAGACTGCAACCTGTCTTTTGAAAAGCATATTTCATATGTTACAAAAACAGCCTTTTTCCACCTTAGAAACATTGCTAAGCTTCGTAATATGCTATCAGTCTCTAATGCAGAAAAGTTAGTTCATGCATTCATGACCTCAAGACTAGATTACTGTAATGCTTTATTAGCTGGTTGTCCTGCCTCTTCAATAAACAAGCTACAGTTAGTCCAAAATGCAGCCGCTAGAGTTCTTACTAGATCAAGAAAATATGATCATATAACACCGATTTTATCATCACTTCATTGGTTACCTATAAAGTTCTGTATTAATTACAAGGTATTGCTTTTGACTTATAAAGCTCTAAATGGTTTAGCTCCAGTCTATTTAACGGATCTTCTATCGCCCTATAATCCATCGCGCTCTTTAAGATCACTAAATTCGAGGCTTCTGGTCATTCCTAGGATATCCAGATCCACCGAAGGAGGGAGAGCATTTTCACATTTAGCTCCGAAGCTCTGGAATAGCCTTCCTGATATTGTTCGTTGCTCAGACTCGCTCTCCCAGTTTAAAACTAGACTAAAGACGCATCTATTTAGCCAGGCATTCATATACATTTTTTTATCTTACAGTTACTGTAAATCCGGCCTCTAGTTCATAAACGCCAGAGGAGAACTGGCCCCCGACTGAGCCTGGGTTCTCCCAAGGTTTTTTTTTTTTTCTCCATTGGGTCACCTGATGGAGTTTTAGGACACCATTAGGTCACTTGATGGAGTTTTTTCGGTTCCTTGCCACTGTTGCCTTTGGCTTGCTCAGTTGGGGATATTCAAATTAAATAACCAATCATTAATACCATTGATCAGCTCTACCAAACGTGGATGTCTTTTTTCCAGTAATAAACAAACATTGTTAAGTTGTTTAGATTGATACTGTGAAGCTGCTTTGATACAATCTGTATTGTGAAAAGCGCTATATAAATATATTTGACTTGACTTGACTTTCACATAACATTTCACAATATATCAGCCTTCACATAACATGACAGATCTTCAATCATTTTATTATATTTTTTTGGAATTAATGGAAGTAGTAACTACTACTGTGGTATTTTGTGTTTATAGTACACAAATCTTACAACGTTTTTACCCCAGTTAGCCTATTTCTACAGTGGTACAGTAACTTTTTACCATAGTAAGTTAGTTCAGCCTTGTTATACATAGTAAAAACACAGTTACAACAACACTTACCATGCTTTTAATACATTTCATGTACAATCCAGAAGTATTGTATTGCCATGTTATTTATTTGTTTTTAATTTAGTCTTATGATTGTGGGAGAATCTTGGGCTTTGTTGTAAATAGTTATACACATAAAATGTTTAATAAATAAAGAAGGAGAGTCTGCTTTTAGCTACTATGCAGCGGAACCAGCTTCCAGAAGAGATCAGATGTGCTCCTACAGTAGTCACATTCAAATCCAGACTGAAAACACATCTGTTTAGCTATGCATTTACTGAATGAGCACTGTGCCACTGTATGTGTCCGACTGTTTGAACTGTATTTAATTTAATTTTTTATTCTAAACTGTTTTAATTATTTTTATTTCTGTTGATTATTTTAATTTCTTTATTCTAAACTGTTTTAATTATTCATATTTCTTTTGATTATTTAAAATTTCTTCTATGTAAAGCAATTTGAATTACCACTGTGTATGAAATGTGCTATCTAAATAAACTTGCCTTGCCTTGCCTTGCATACTGTTTTACATAATGGAAATGCTAATTCAATTCAATGTTTGTGTGGTAGGTAATAGCTATCTTCAATATTATAATATCAACCTACCATAGATGAATCTGAAAAATCGATTTGCATTATAGCCTGAGGCAAGACACTTTCTCACCAGACAAATAAATAAACAAACATGACTATCAGCCTGCAGACATTAGGATAGTTACCCTGAACGATTATTTTGTCCGTCTAATCAACATGACATCATGACTTTGCGTAAACATACACGCCACTTTCAAATCAAGTGGTGTGTTATCTATACGCATTTTCAGCTATCCGCGTGTATGTCCACGCCGCGTGTATGTCCACGCCGTTAAATGTCCGAGTGATTCCGCGTGTATGTGTACGCCGTTAAATTTCCGAGCGAAACTAAGCAAAATGAATATCTACATCTGGGGAGCGATATTTGGCGAATTGGCGTGTCATACATACGCTATTTCATGAGATCAGTCTGCATGCATTATTTACTTGCAAGAATGTAATGTAGGCCCTACCAAACTTGTACACGCCGTTTAGACAGGCTTACTTATGATTTTTTTTTTGACGGCCAGCATCGTGCACGCAGCCCCCCTCCTCCTTTAGCTCACGCCAGCGAGCAAACGCTGGATCAATATCGATCCTTGTCCAGTCTTTTATTTTGTCACTCTCCCTTTTTCTCTTTCTACTGTCCTCCGACAAAACCCTGGCTTCTTGGTTTTACTTGCTGCTTCGGCCATGACAACAACAGACCGAGGTAAAAAAAAAAAACGCTCGTTGGGCTCTCACGTCAGAATTTGAGGAAGTGGGGTTGGTGGGGGAAGTGATGTATGCCGTAAAGCAGTCGAATTTTGTAGTTCTTTTAGTGGTCGGGTTCCTACCCGCACCCCGAAGTTACAAAGTGCCAGTAAAAGCGATACAGACACCGTCAGGCTATATGGCAGACGTATCATTCAACCTATTGTAAGTCGATGTACCATGTCAAGGGTTTTGGAAAAATATTATAAAGGTTGAAAAAGCTACATAGTGCTGCTTTAATAGCAACACACTATCAACATGTTAGGAAAATATGCTAATCATGCTTGCAACATGTTAATCTTGTTAGCAACATGTTAAAAATGCTAGCAATTTGTTTAATCATGCTAGCAAAATGTTAAAACATGCTAGTAATATGTTAACATACCTGCCAACTTTTGAGTTTAGCTTTGCGTGAGACTTCACCGGGGGGGTGGGGGTGGGGGTGGGGGGGGGTCTCTGTCTCGCATGCACGCTCGCTCTAGATTACGGCCGATTTGAACGAATTTGCGGTATAACCAGTGATGTAGTGGTGCCTGGAGAAGTGGATACTCTTGATTTATGCCCCCAATAATTTTTTTAAGCGTCCCAGCGAAGGATGAACGCTCTGTGTTATAAACAGTGACATGTAAGACTAGTCTTGCATATTAGTATTGAATATGCAAGACTATATAATATAGAATAGAATTAATAGAATAGAACATAGAATTACTAGTATTCTTGCATATCAGGGCCACACACAGGGTTTTATAAATAGAGTTCCCATAAATTAGAAAATTTTGATTTTCCTGATCTTGACATGAGCATTTTAAGGTGTTTTGAAGGCCAAAAAAAAATGGACAACAGAAGCTTTAAAAGCATGTCGGTGGGCAGTAGCATGAAGTATTTGATCAGATTCTTAAACATGAGAATCAGTTTAAATGTCTGAATGGCCTTGAATAAGAAATGATTCAAGGATTATTTTGCATAGATGTTACATTTTTCAAACAAACGCCAATGCAATCCTTCTGTGTCCAGAGGCACATGACCATCAATAAGCATCAAAGATCAGTTTCAGCTACTTTTTCTTTCCTAAATGAATCAATGTTTTTGGACTAATCTGTTAATTTATCAATGGTTCAATTGCTCACTCATAAAGATAGTCACTTGTTGCCACCTTCTGGCTTAATGGTGCAAGTTGCGCAAACACAGACAAGCGTGAGTGATACAAACAACACATTCGAGGTAACGTTATACAAATATATTTATACAATAATAATGTCAATATATATAATAGGGTGCTTGTGTTGTTAAATTGAGCTTATAATTTCCACTGTCTTTCAAACTATCTCAAACTGATTATTTCTGTTGGTCATTTAAAACTTCTATAGAAAAAAACAACAGCTGGGTATAACTATTCGATCCCGAGTGGCTCAACACGTAGACCTATAGATAAACTCATCTTTCAGGCATTTGACCGACCGGGTTGACACTTCAGCGTGAGAAATCGGGGGTGTGGCGTGTGCGCGTGTGAAACCATTCAAATGCGGGTGTCTCACGGCCAATGTGTGAGAGTTGGCAGCTATGTGTTAACAATGTGCCAATCATGCTAATTAAATTCTAATCATGTTAGCAACATGTTCACAAAATGCTAATCATGCTACCAACATACTAGCTAAATGCTAGCAACAGGCTAAACAATGCTAGTAACATGTTAATCGTGTTAACAACAAACATGCTAGCAAATTGTTAAATCAGGTGTGATGGTGAGAAGCTGACAACATGATAGCAACATTTTAATAATAAAAAAACCAAGGTAGAAAAGTGTTAAATTACCCTAGCAATGTGTTAAAACATGCTAGCAACCAATTCATCGTATTCACAAAAAACATGCTAGCAAATTGTTAAATCAGGTGCGATTGTGAGAAGATGACATGATAGCAACATTTTAATAATGGGGAAAAAATGCTAACAAAGTGTTAAATCATGCTCCGATGAGTGAACCATCATTATGTATCTAAAGTCTTTGGTATAAACCAGGATTAAGAAATGTAGCTATATCATAATGAATCATATCATAATTAAGAAGGATTATGTCTGGAAAGAATGAACTACTGTAATATAATATAACATTTCACAGATATATGAGCTTTTCAACTAATCGTTCGGCTCTGAAATCAGCATGAAAATCAATATAAATGTGATGTATGTGGCCCGCGCATAAAAGCACAGCTGACATCAAATAACAACATGTGTGATGTTTATCAGCATGTGTGTGTGTGTGTGTGTGTGTGTGTGTGGAGGAGCACAAGCTCACAGTAACACTCCTGATAGACGTCTGAAGCACAGATGAAGGTCTGTGATGTCCAGCTGCTGTTTCCTCCGTCAGAACTGATTGTGTCGTTCACGTTCGCCATGTGCGACTGAATCTCTTTTTCCACAATACGGGTATAACAATTATAAGAACATCATATACACGTTCTTATAATCACTGGCCAGTCACATGATCCTTTCATACACAATAATTTCATATTTATTTTAATAATAGGAAAATAATATCCCATTATTTTATTGTTTAAATCTCCTGTTTGAAAATAGGAAGATAGACATTTGTTAATGGTTTTCTGTCTTGTATTTTATCTTAAAATGATGGATGCCATTTTAAAAATGTGGAAATTAGCAGAAATAATAGTCTTACATGAGGTAAACATAAAACTGCTTGGTTTATATTTTTATGTATATAATTGCTGTCATAATAACGGCCCATTTCAAATGTTTACTTGGTTCCCTATCGAGAGTACTCTCGTGTTGCGTAAGCTAGCTTACGCTACGGGAAAGCCCCTTTCTCGAGAAGATTGAAGCCTAAAAATTATCCTATAATTTGCTTTAATATAAAACGCACTTGCTGCAGCAAGCAGACCTAAGCGGGACAGCTAGCGCGCTTATTGGTTGCTCTGAGGCAAATGCTGCAGCCTATGGGGAGATGAGGCTAGTCTGTGAGCCAATAGGAGAGCGACGCACCCCCTATGGGACAGAGCCCGCCGAAATGGGCGTGGCTAAACACTATAAAAACCCGCCTCACCCATAGGTGCCTTGATTTCATCTCCTTCAGCGAAGACCTTCACTTCGCTGACTCTGGAAGAAGCCTTCACGCCGTCGAACAGCATTCAGCGGGACTGCAGAGCTGAGGACGCCAGCTAGGAGTTCTCCCCGACGCCGCCTTCACGCCGTTCCAGCTGCGCTATCCGGCGCGATATATCCTTTTCTATTGCTACTGTCTGTGTCGCCGTCGCGTCACTTTCAGTTATTCCTAAAAGAGCAAATTGCGGGCGTTGTTGCAAATGCCCCGCGATTCCTGTGCATCGTGTCGGTCTCCCCTCGTGGCCGGGGACCGCCACCTGATTTGCGCCTCCTGCCTGGGGAAGGACCACGCCGAGTTCGCACTCTCTAAGGGCGGCTGCCCGGAGTGCGACCAAATGGATTTATCGACCCTGCGGGCTCGACTAGCTTCCTTCGGCGAAGACACCACACTGCCGCTCTCTCACCGTAAAAAGCGCCACTCTCAGAGAGCTCCGGAGTCCTCAGCGATCCGCGAGCTCACGCCGGCTCTCTCCCCGCGTGCCTCGCTGTCTGACCCGCCTTCACCGAGCGTTCCTGATGGCCAACGCTCCCCCGCCGCGCCCCTCATTACTTTCGGTGCGCCTGAAGATGAGGACGTCGATGAGGACTGCTGCTCGCTCGCCGCCTCGGGAAGCGAAGGCTGGTCAGGCTCCATTCCGGATCCCGCCCCCTCAACCCAAGCCAGCGCTAGCGGAGTTCGAGCCAGCGTGGACACGGAGCTCGTTCGCCTGCTGACCAAGGCCGTCGAGGACCTCGGTCTCGAGTGGTCTCCCCCCGAGGAGCCCACACGCAACAGGCTCGACGAGTGGTTCTTACAGGGGCGCCGCCCAGCACCTCAACAACGGCCCGCTCCGTTCCTCCCTGAGCTACACGAGGAGCTGACGAAATCGTGGAAGGCGCCATTTTCTGCCAGGCTCAAATCCTCCGCTTCCTCGACGCTCTCTACTGTTGACGGCGCCTTGGAAAAAGGATACCAGCATCTTCCGCCTATTGAAGATGCTGTTTCAACGCACCTTTGCCCGCCCTCCTCTGGATGGCAGTCTAAGACCGCGCACCCGTCGAAAGCCCATGGCGGTGCTTCAGGTTTTTCAGGCTAACCTTCTCCGCTCACTGGACGAGGCTGGCCGTGATCCTGAGGCATTCAGAGACCTGCGCAGCGCGACGGACTTGGCCCTGCGGGCTACCAAGACCACCGCACAAGCGATCGGACGAAGTATGGCGGTCCTCACTGTTTTAGAGCGTCACCTGTGGTTAACGCTCTCGGACATGAAAGATGCTGATAGAGCCTCCTTCCTGGATTCTCCCATCACGCCATCTGGTCTGTTCGGCCAGTCAGTCAAGGGTTTCGCGGATCGCTTCACCGAAGCCCAGAAAGCTTCACAGGCCCTGCGACACTTTCTGCCACGGCGCTCGAGTTCTGCGTCAGGCCGCTCTAGGAAGCCGCCTGCTCAGACTACAAAGGCGCCGCCGCCTCCACCGCCAGCTTTTCAGCGCCGACAGCCCTCCGACCCTCGCCAGCGATCGCGCTCGTCGAGCCGTCGAAGACCACCTCCTCCGGGCGGTCCGAGACCGAGGACTGCGGTGAACCCTGAGCCTCCGAAGCCCTCCTAGCCACGGGAGGAAAAAGGCGACGGTTAAGTCTCGCTGCGGCCGGACCACCGTCGAAGAGCTCGCGCACCATTTCCCCAGTTCCCGCCACAAAGGTGACTGCTTATTTCGCAGCAAACGAGCCAGTTCTTCAACACGTTCGCCTGCACACAAACGCCGTTTTCACGGCGACCCAAATAAATCTGAAAAAGAGCAAAATGCATGTTTTTATTCCGGTTTATGCCGAATGTGTTATGAATGTAGGAACTGTGCCGACTATTCAGTGCTCACCCCTACCCATAAACACTGCCCGTTCAGTGTCCCACACACACTCAGGGCCCCCTTCCATGAATCATTTCCCCGCTTCGGCGGCGTGTGTAACATATGTAGAGCAGCCGCCCATAACTCTATGCGCGCCGCCTCACGTAAGCGCTGTAAACACAGTGTCACAAGCACAAACAGTTCAGGTCCACGGATCCCTTACACACAGCGATCCGAACCTAGACATCATTCTACCCCTATCAATGCGAGCAAATGCATGGGAAATCATCCCGGGTATATCAGAATGGGTGCTAAAAATAATAAAACGGGGCTACTCGCTGCAGTTCGCACGCAGACCACCGCGCTTCCGAGCCGTGGTCGAAACTACGGTGAAACCAGAAGTAGCACATCTGCTTCGCGCCGAAATAGCGAAACTGCTGAGGAAAAGGGCTATAGAAGCCGTCCCTCTCGCTCAGAGCTTGACGGGTTTTTACAGCCGTTATTTTCTCGTTCCGAAAAAAGACGGCGGTCTCCGCCCCATTCTAGATCTCAGACTTCTGAACAAAGCTCTCATGAGGCGATCGTTCAAAATGCTGACGACCAAACAGATCCTCGCGCAAATTCGCCCGGGGGACTGGTTTATGTCAGTGGATCTGAAGGAAGCATATTTTCAAATACAAATAGCACCCCATCACAGGCCATTCTTGAGATTCACCTTCGAGGGTCGAGCTTATCAGTACACTGTCCTGCCGTTCGGCCTGTCTTTAGCACCACGTACGTTCACGAAGTGCATGGACGCGGCGCTCGCACCCCTGAGACAACAGGGCGTGCGAGTTCTGAACTATTTAGACGACTGGCTAATTCTAGCTCAGTCGGAGGCAGAACTGATATCACACAAAGTTTTGTTACTCAGTCATTTGAACAGTCTGGGTCTCAGAATCAACTGGAACAAGAGCTCGTTATCGCCCAGTCAGAAAATCTCTTTTCTGGGGATAGAGATAGACTCTGTTTCAATGAAAGCGCGGCTTACGTCACAGCGCGCGCTCGCTATACAGCGCCTAGCAGCGTCAGTCAAAGCCGGCGATATCACTCCTCTCAAAAAATTTCAGAGGATTCTGGGTCGCATGGCCTCAGCTTCAGCGGTACTTCAGCTGGGGCTGTTATACATGCGCCCCCTTCAGCTATGGCTAAAGACACGAGTCCCGCCTCGCGCTTGGACAACGGGTCTATTTCGTCTCAAGGTCACTCAGCGCTGTGTCGAGGCACTGAAACCTTGGGTGGCAGCCGACTGGTACCAGTCAGGCGTCAACATAGGAACAGTCTCGAAGCTGAAAGTAGTCTCGACAGATGCATCCAACCTCGGTTGGGGGGCCCTGCACGAGGGCAGGCCGATCTCCGGTCTATGGACAGACCTAGAGAAACGCCTACACATAAACTGTCTAGAGATGAAAGCGGTCGAACTAGCCCTGGAGTTCTTTCTCCCACGTTTGAAGGGTCACCACATCTTAGTCCGCTCGGACAACATGTCGGTGGTATCCTATATAAACCGCCAGGGCGGCATCAGATCCCGGAGCCTTTTTACGATGGCCAAACGCCTTCTCGTATGGGCCCAGCACAATCTGCGCTCGCTGAGAGCGTCACACGTGCCAGGCATCCTGAACTTGGGTCCGGATATGTTATCCAGAGGCAACGTTCCCCCAGGGGAATGGTCTCTTCACCCCCAGGTAGTTCAGTTAATATGGAGCATCTTCGGCAGGGCGGAGATCGACCTCTTTGCCTCAGAAGACAACGCTCATTGCCCAGCATACTTCACAAAGAGCAGGGATGCGTTGGCCCACAACTGGCCCAACCGCCCGCTTTATGCTTTCCCACCGATCGCGCTGTTACCACAGGTCATCACGCGAATCAGGGAGAATGGGTGCGCAGTGCTCCTCGTCGCACCGTTCTGGAGGAACCGCACATGGTTCCCGGAGCTGTCGCAGCTAGGAGGGACAGCCCCTTGGCCGATCCCAGTGAGGAAGGATCTCCTCTCCCAGGCCAAAGGGACGCTCTGGCACCCCCACCCAGAATTGTGGGCCCTGCATGTATGGGCCCTCAACGGGTACCCGTTAACCTCCCGGAGGGAGTGTTAAATACCATCACAGAGGCTAGAGCGCCTTCCACTAGGCGTCTTTATGCTCTAAAGTCGTCAGTGTTCTCGAGCTGGTGTTCAGCACGAAACATGAACCCTAAAAACTGTGGAGTAGCGGAGTTACTCTCCTTCCTCCAAGAGCTGTTGGACGCGGGCAGGTCCCCCTCCACGCTCAAAGTGTACGTGTCGGCCATTGCGGCTTTTCTAACGCCAGCATCTGGTCAGTCACTGGGGAAAAACGACCTAGTCGTCCGTTTTCTTAAAGGAGCCAGGAGGTTGAACCCTCCTCGCCCCCCGTCGGTTCCCGTCTGGGACCTTTCCACGGTCCTAGAGGCCATGAAGGGTCATCCATTCGAACCTATGCAGTCGTCAGACTTAAAATATCTCTCGTTCAAAACCGCCTTCCTGTTGGCTCTTGCCTCAGTTAAGCGCGTGGGCGACCTGCACGCGCTCTCTGTGAGCGCTACCTGTCTGGAATTTGGGCCCAATGACTGTAAAGTTATTCTCAAACCGAGACACGGTTACGTTCCTAAAGTGCTTGCCACTCCATTCAGAACGCAAGTCATTTCACTATCAGCTCTCCCTGTATCTGATTGTGAGAGTGATGTGAATTTTCTCTGCCCTGTCAGGGCTTTGAGGATTTATGTGGAGCACTCCGCTTTATTCAGACAGACGGAGCAACTCTTCGTATCCTTTGGTGGCCGCACTAAGGGCTTGGCTACCACAAAACAGAGCCTTTCACGTTGGATAGTTGATGCTATTTCATTGGCTTATGCTTCCAAAGGTCTCTGCTGCCCTCTGGGTGTTAGAGCTCACTCTACGAGAGGCATGGCCTCGTCGTGGGCATGGTCCAGTGGGATCTCATTACAGGATATTTGTACGGCGGCAGGCTGGGCCTCCCCGTCTACTTTTATCAGGTTCTATAACCTAGAAGTTCCTGCACTACAGGCTAAACTATTAGCAGTTTAGCCGCGCTATAACAGTTTTACTGCCGATTACGATTGGCAAACTGTATACAATGTGTAAGCATTAGTCATGTAGCACTTAGGGTCCATGTATTTTGGCCCTTCCCACACATTCCCAGTTCAGCCCCCCCTGTGGCCTGAACTTAATTAATCGTCTATGAGCCCCGGGCACTGCCTTGGGACGGCGATTAGGGTTTTCCTTGTGAGCACACACGGCATTTTACACGGGGTTCCCGTAGCGTAAGCTAGCTTACGCAACACGAGAGTACTCTCGATAGGGAACGCCTCGGTTACTAACGTAACCTCGGTTCCCTGAGATGAGGGAACGAGTGTTGCGTAACCTTGCCGTGTTGTGCTTAGTATGTATCGCTATCAGTCGATGAATTCAAGGCACCTATGGGTGAGGCGGGTTTTTATAGTGTTTAGCCACGCCCATTTCGGCGGGCTCTGTCCCATAGGGGGTGCGTCGCTCTCCTATTGGCTCACAGACTAGCCTCATCTCCCCATAGGCTGCAGCATTTGCCGCAGAGCAACCAATAAGTGCGCTAGCTGTCCCGCTTAGGTCTGATTGCTGCAGCAAGTGCGTTTTATATTAAAGCAAATTATAGGATAATTTTTAGGCTTCAATCTTCTCGAGAAAGGGGCTTTCCCGTAGCGTAAGCTAGCTTACGCAACACTCGTTCCCTCATCTCAGGGAACCGAGGTTACGTTAGTAACCGAGGCGTTTTCTTCTCTTTCTCTATTGAGCGTTGATGGAATATTGTTCTTGTAAAAACTTTCTGGCATTTCAGAGTTACTGTCCGAATAGGACTTTTGAAACACAAATGAACCAAAAAAGAACCAATGAGGTTCATTCTCGAGTTACGCAGCACGTTTGAGCTTCAGCAAGAACCAATGAGGTATAGCCTACATTCTTGTGTGTGACGCCGAACGTTTGTGGAGGAAAAAATCGACACACTGGTCAACAAAAAAATCTTGCTTTTAAGTGCAGCAATTGATCACGTAGGGGATCTACTGTTTAATTTAAGAGCGTCATTGTGACATACATTCGCGTCGCTTTATCCTGCTCAGTCAGTGTGAAAGGCCCTTTAGTCTTAATGAACTTTTAGAACCGTCAAAGTGGTAGTTGCGTAGCTGACAATGGAGGGGACAGAAATCTCTCATTTGTGACAAGATTTACAACATGAGGGTGAGGTTTATTTTTGAGTATTTAATTTAGTCTGAGGTTTGTACAATTGAGAATACTGAATTTTAGAAAGGTATACATTAAAAGGAACACTTTCTTAATGATACTTTCAGTTGTTTTGTTGTGGTGTTTGTTCTTGCTAACATGGAGATTTGTCTGCACTTAGGAGAACATATTGATACTGTATTTTGCCCAATTGAAATTATACATTGATAGTATTGTGACGATAAGTGTCACGGTGTGGTTGTGGAAAGGAGCGCGAGGACTCAAATGCAGAGAATTAGTATTTAATGATGATAGAAAATAAATCCAGGTAACAAGAACAAAGCAGGCACGGAACAGAACACAACTCAGAACACGGGTGAACATCAATAACGAACAAGCACAGAACTACAAACACAGGGAGACTAAATAGGGAGGCAAACAAGGAGGGTAACGAGAAAAGCAGGTGGGACAATTAAACCAATAATCAGATAACAGGATGGGAGGGGCTAGACAATAGACAGGAACACAAAACACCACATGTGCTACATGACAGGACAGACATGTGACATTACCCCCTCCTTAAGGAGCGACTACCAGACGCTCCACTAGGGACAGACCAGGGAGGGACAGGAGACCTAGACAGTTCGCCAGACCAGGGTGGAAGAGTCAGTCCATCTGGCGGCCACGGCGATGAAGACATCTCAGGCGGCCACGGCGAAAGAAACCCTTCAGGCGGCCACGGCGGTGAAGACCTCTCGGGCGGCCACGGCGGTGAAGACCTCTCGGGCGGCCACGGCGGTGAGGACCTCTCGGGCGGCCACGGCGGTGAGGACCTCTCGGGCGGCCACGGCGGTGAGGACCTCTCGGGCGGCCACGGCGGTGAGGACCTCTCGGGCGGCCACGGCGGTGAGGACCTCTCGGGCGGCCACGGCGGTGAGGACCTCTCGGGCGGCCACGGCGGTGAGGACCCCTCGGGCGGCCACGGCGGTGAGGACCCCTCGGGCGGCCACGGCGGTGAGGACCCCTCGGGCGGCCACGGCGGTGAGGACCCCTCGGGCGGCCACGGCGGTGAGGACCCCTCGGGCGGCCACGGCGGTGAGGACCCCTCGGGCGGCCACGCGGTGAGGACCCCTCGGGCGGCCACGGCGGACACTGGAACTGGCTCCGGCTCGGGATCGGACACTGGAACTGGCTCCGGCTCGGGATCGGACACTGGAACTGGGCAGACGGGACTCGGGACCACCATACTCGGGACCACCGGGACAGTCACGGAGGAAGTCTTCCTTCTCCTCCGTTTCGGGACCACCGGAACTGGGACCACCGGACTCGAGACCTCCAGAACTGGGACCACCAGACTCGGGACCACCGGATTTGGGACCACCGGAGTCAGGTCCCCTTGGACCACCAGGCTTGAGACCAGCCAAGTTGGGTCCTCCTGGACCACCAAAGATGGGTTCTCCCGGCCCACTGAATCAGGAGTATTTATGTGACGTTCTAGGAGTCTTATGAATTCCTCAAACGTTGACCTCTTAAAACCTCTCATAATGCCAAAGGGTATGGGCTCATCAAGGGCATAATTAAATAGATCCTTCAGAGCCTCCTCACTAAGTCTCAATCCCTCTGCCGCTGTAGTGAATTTCTGGGCAAAGTCCCTCACCTTAGTCCCCAGTTGCCGAAGAGAGGCCAATTCACTGAATTTCACTATCCGTTCATATAACGGGCATGACAAAAGAGGGACCGGTGGTTCCTTTGACTTCTTCCTCCGCTGAGTCCTCATGATGGCTTGTTCGTTCTGTCACGGTGTGGTTGTGGAAAGGAGCGCGAGGACTCAAATGCAGAGAATTAGTATTTAATGATGATAGAAAATAAATCCAGGTAACAAGAACAAAGCAGGAACGGAACAGAACACAACTCAGAACACGGGTGAACATCAATAACGAACAAGCACAGAACTACAAACACAGGGAGACTAAATAGGGAGGCAAACAAGGAGGGTAACGAGAAAAGCAGGTGGGACAATTAAACCAATAATCAGGTAACAGGATGGGAGGGGCTAGACAATAGACAGGAACACAAAACACCACATGTGCTACATGACAGGACAGACATGTGACAGATAAGGCTCTGAAAATGACTAATTCTTGCTATTTGCAAAACAATATTAATTCTTGTTATTGGGTATGTAAAGCTTCCTGTGTCAGTGTTTAGTTTGTGGCTGTGACTAAAGAAAAAAACATACATTGTGGCCTGTATCATTATATTTGCTCATGTATTGTAATTCAAATAAACGGGGGTTTGATGTTGCACAACGAGATGTACTTTTGACTGTTTTGTAAAACTTACCACAGCTGTGAAGTTTGAAAAGGAAATGAAATCTGGTTTCATGTGTTCATGACCACGTAAGACCGTGAAAGAGAACAACAAAGGGCAATGTAAGAAAACAGAACTGATCTTTAATGAAAAAAAAATTAAGTGTACCATTTCTCTAAAACATGCTTATGGTAAATTGAGTTTTTACATACATACAAGGATGCAAACTTGTCCAAAAAAAAAAAAAAATCATTAGTGTGATTTGTGTAGATCTGATGGGATTATTCTTTTCTCAGTACAATAGCATTATTACTATAATAATATATTTCATTATTGGTTTGTTTATTTTTTTTTTTAATTTCATCAAATACAAATGTTTTATTATTATTTTTGAATAGGTTGCACAAAAAATGTGGAACACCCCCCTTGATGTTTTTGGATCCCTGCATATATGACAAACTAAGGAGCATTATAACTATTAAAATTAATTGCATTGAAATCGTATGTTATCATGCATATTCATTAATTAAATAATATAATTTATATTGTTATTGACCTTAGTCAGGTTAGACATCATATTGAATTGAACGCAGATACAAACTAGGCTGTGAGGGATAGTCTTACAGACATGGCATGCATTATGTAAAGGTCTTACATCATATAATTTTCACAACTTTAAAAACTGTTTTAAGTCGACTTGCATATGGCCGTCAGCCGGAAGCTAGTTATTTGAGTTATTTTATATTTTTCTTAAACGAACGTACCGCTTACCTTCAGAAGGCTTTTATTAACCCCCCAGAGCCGTGTGGAGCACTTTTATCACGGATGGATGCACTTTGATGGACTTCCAAAAAAATATACCCTTTGATTCCCATTATAAAGCTTGGAAGAGCCAGGATATTTTTTTATATAACTCCGATTGAATTCGTCTGAAAGAAGAATGTTATACTGTATACACCTAGGATGGCTTGAGGGTGAGTAAATCATGGGCTAATTAAATTTTTTGGGTGAACTATCCCTTTAAGTTTTTTTTCTCAGTTTTTCTAAATTATTACTCAAGTTTAATTTAATATATTGCTCATTTTCTTTAAGCCCCCCCAACACTGCACACTTTGCATGTCTTTGAGAACCACTGGTTATAGGAAATAATATGGTCCACTTCAATCCAAGATTGAAAAGAGCATGTTGTAATTTTGTGTACTGCTCAATCTACTGTCCCTCTCCTGTTACCATAGTAACCACCTTCTCAGCATCAGCACCCATATGATCAATAGCAGTATTGAGCGCCTGCAGCATTACGGTGAATGATCTGCTGACAGATCTGGCGTGTCTCGGCATGGCTAGCTCCACAAGTCTGGTGGTTGCAGTGCTGGTGTCTTTCTCGGCCTCGGCGAGCCGTCTTTTAACTTCACTCTTGCTGACCTCCACAGAGAGAGCGCAGGTCCGCAGAGCCTTCAGCCTGGCTGGGTCGAGACCTCGTTGCCTCGCCAGTCGCTGCAGAGACTCGTCGTCCAGGCAAAGTGAGATCTGAGCTTTCGTCAAAATCCGTACGCCCACCGTAGCATCCACCATGGAGGCCACCAGGGGTACGGGAATGGCAGAAACGCCACCGGATAATGAGGCAGCAGCCCACACCAGTGCCTTGAAGGCATCTTTCTTCTGAGTGACCAAGGATTTGGAAAATGTGGGAAGTGCCAGAAGAAGAGAATGCGCCCTGATCTCTGGAAGGTCTCCTCGCATGACCTCTAGAAACGTTAGAAAGTCCAGCTTCTCCAAAGCGGAAGGTTGTACCAGGAACACCTTGGGGAGAGGAACACCTTCTGCCTTGAGCACTTCTAAGCTTTTCACTTTCTTCACCTCCAGTGTTTTCTCGGTATCCTTCACCGACGCTAATAAGACAAAGTAAACTGTCTCTTTCTGCAGTGACCTTAGTTCCCTCCACACCGCCACACTGTTAACACTAGGACTCTCTGTGAATGTGATAATGATGGCGTTGTACCGCATAGCTTTGAAACGTTCTATATAATCCTCCGCCTGAAAAGTGGGATCACTAGAGACTGGTGGCAGATCGAAGAGGCGATAGTCAGGATGTTTGGGGTTCGGGAATACGGTTAGTTCCTCTGGGGCAGCAGATGATGGAGAGCGGGCTGAGCCTTCATCGTCTTGGCTTAGCCCTCGAAGTGAGTTGATAAAAGTGGCTTTTTCTGCTTTTCTCTCCCCAGCGATTGCAATGTTGATTCTGCTGATCAGCATGTCCTCCATGGCATCTCTTATATCCGATATGTTGTTCTTCTCAATGGACTCCTTTAGCGTTTCCAGCAGGTTCAGACTCCTCAACACATCAGCCATGTCTGCAAAATGACAACTAAACTACAAATACAGAAGACACTTCATTTATAGTGTTCAACTGCAGTGTTAGAGTTATGTGCTGGATGTAATCAAGATAAAGATAAAGTTCAGATAAAGATAAAGTTTTTTTTTAAACAAATTAAATAGTTCACCCAAAAATTTTAATTAGCCCATGATTTACTCACCCTGAAGCCATCCTAGGTGTATATGACATTTTTCTGTCAGACGAATACAATCGAAGTAATATAAAAAAAAAATTCCTCGACACAGATCTGCGAGGGTTAATAAAGGCCTTCTGAAGTGAAGCGATGCGTTCGTGTTAGAAAAATATCTATATTTAAAACTTTATCGACCAAAATAACAAGCTTCCGGCAGAATAAATCGATTTACTCCAAAAGAGTAAAACTTGAATTTGACGCACTAGGTAATGACGAACGCGGTTGCCCAGCCCTGTTTGTCTGAACCACAGACAAAATCGATGCGTACGGCTGTCTGCCCATGATTGTATTCGTCTGAAAGAAGAATGTCATATACACCTAGGATGGTTCAGGGTGAGTAAATCATGGGCTAATTTTCATTTTTGGGTGAAATATCCCTTTAATACTTTTATTCAGGGCGACATTAGATTAATCAAAAGTGACAGTCCATGACACTGAAGACTGGACTAATGATGCTGAAAATTCTGCTTTGCCACTACAGTCATGAATTATTTGAATATATTATAGAAAACTATTATTTTAAAATGCACAATATTACTTATTGTACTTTATTTATTGTACTTTGATCAAGTTATAATATTTTAAAAATGTGTTTATATATTAAAATATAAACTATAATTAACTTTTTTACATTTTACTATTTTAGTTTTTTTCAAAAAAAAATTTCCCCCGACAAACATGAACAGTACATTTATATAAAATAAATGTCATTTATTTACTGGCAAATACAGTATAAGATCTATTCCAATGTCCATATACAGGGTTATAATGATAGCGTTTAAACGTTGCAAAGTAAGAAGGCAAATGCAAGTCCAGAGCATGAAACGCCATTTTGGATTTCAAAACCTGCATGACAAACATACCAGAAGTAAGAGACCCTTAGAGAAAAAGTTACTTACTAACATGTTACTTTCCATAAAGGACAATGCACTGTAAGTAGTTAATGTAATTAGGAGCAATGCAATATTGAGAATAAAATAACCACTTTAAGTGGATTTCTGTTTCCATCCAAAAACGTACCTTATTTCAGATCATTCAGGATGACAGCGAGTGTGGTGGACCACAGAAAATATCAAACCACACCAAGATGAATGAGACACTGACACTCTTACAGGCTATTTAAGGATTCTCAGTAGTGTGTGGAACATTCTAATCCTGTTATATAAGGCCTAATCCTGCTCACACATACACACACACACACACACACACACACACACACACACACGTCATCACAGAGGAGCAACCAGCAGGTCAACTGATTTAAAATTCTCAGCAAATTTCATCTGATATTTGTATGATGCCTATGTTAGAAAAACAACGGTCATGATCCACTTGAGCATAGTTTGCATGCTGTATATTAAAAACTATTTATTTTTTATCAAACAAACAGGCCTTACAACATTGGGCAAATATAAGGAATTCGAATTGTAATTATTTTCCCTTGTTAGACCAACAATATTCCAGCAGATAGAGTAGCTAAATTCCCATTGAACATTGTTGTTAATCTTTTAAAGGTTTGTGAGTTCCCAGCATGCATTGCAGCATAAATAAATTATGCACTTTCAGTTTTAGGACCATTTTATTCTATTATTTTATTCTATTATTTTATTTATGCTGTTGCTGTTGACCTCACTGTTACTTTTGTACTGTTACTCTGTTGCATTTGCTGTTGTCACAGTCATTAAGGTTTGTGGGTTACTTCTTGAGGTCTACTATGGCCCCATTTACACTGCATGGTTCAAGTGACCCAAATCCGATTTTTTCCTCTCATGTGGCACAGATCGGATATGACCCATGAACGTGTAAGCAGGAAAAAACCGCATGGATTCCGATTTTCTCAGATCGGATTCAGGCCTCACTCATATGTGGTAATAAATCGGATATGAATCGGATACGTGCATTTGCGTGTGCCATGTAAGCAGACAAATCGGATATTCCCCAGTAAACGAGTCGTACGTCATTAAAAAAGTGACGTCAACTTACTCATGTGGATACATGGTGGACTTGATCACATTCTTATTATAGGCGCGATGGAGGACGAAGGATACACACAGTGGAGCAATGCGGAGGTTTCATGCGTTTTGAGTGTTTCGGGCGAAGAGACAGTGCAGGCAAAAATGCAGGGTTGGTACAGAAATAAGTCCATGTTTGAAGACATTTCACGAGATATGGGGAGGCACGGTTTTAAGCGCTCGTGGCTACAGAGCCAACGTAAGATAAAAAGCTTTAAAAACAAATACAAAGCGAAAGCAAAACACTGGATAATTTTATTCGCATCTGCATCCATTGCATTTCGTGCTGTTTTACTTCCTTTTCTGGGTCAGAACGTCTACATTTGGTAGTTTCAGCAGTGTATAGTGTCAATGCAAAAATCGGATACCGGTCACTTTTAAAAGATGATGTAAGCGGATATAGTCAGAAAATCGGATTTGGGCATCAAGACCTGCAGTGTAAATGCAGCCTATGTGTGTGTGGCAAGCCATGTTAACGGAGTGAGGCCAGTGGCCAGATTGCTAATGACGACAGTGAAGGATGAGAGAGGACCAGGCCTTGTATTTATGTTGTGTTTTATTATGTTTTTATGTGGCAGTCGTCCTTCTGTAGACAATCCTCCTTTTATCTATCCGGAGCTCCTCCATGGGACACGCAGGAGACGTTTATTAACACTCCATTTCCGCGGCTCTCGGCCCCCACCCTGCTTGCCACAGTGACTCTTCACAGTTTACTTCTCAGTTCTCAATTTGCAGATGACACTTAAGGTCAAGTGTGACTTAAAAGCCTTAGAACTAGCCTTGACTGCAAATCCAACGTTTCATTGAGAGACTAAGATTCAGCTTAACAAATTGACAAATAATAACTCCATATAACAGTAAATAATTAAAATATGCTAAATGAATTCTGATTTTGACACTTCCCTTTCTATTTTTCCTATTTTCCAGTTTATATACCAGTATAAACAATAAGGGAGAAGGCAACTATCAGAAACTTTTTTTTATTTGCTAAAACATAAATTTGAAGCAGTTTCAGGAGGCTCAGCCACTTCCTTAAATACATATTTAAAACGAAAAGATGAAGAAATTGAAATAAATGAAAAACATATTATGTATTTTTTTTTTTTGCAATTTTATATATATATATATATATATATATAAAAAAAGAAAACAGATGTTGGAGACTAATCTAATGAAACATTCTGTATTATGATGCAATCACCAACAATTTTTGATAGACACATAAGGGATAAAGCTCTAAAGTAACACATTATTTATTTTCTTTTTAGACTTTTAGCTCCTTAACTTGTAAGCACCTGAGAATTAGAATAAAGTTCCTCCTCTCCCTCCATCTGTTTCTGGTTGGGTGTTTCAATCTGGTCATCTCCATCCTGAAGGGCCTCCCTTTTCTTCCCATCTCCTCTCTTGTCCCTCTTGATCTCAGCGTAGTCTGTTTCTGTAGGTTCCCGCTCCCTCTCTTCAGGCGGTCTGTTCTTTAGAAGGGAGTAGTCGATGCTGGCGTAGTCCGCCTCTCCTGCTTGCATCTCGACTGCTTCATCGTCCTCTGCTTCATCTGTTGGTGCTGCTGTGTCTGTGGTCCCTCCATCAAGCTGTCCATGAAGAGGTGTCTGTTCATTGGTTCCACTCTGAGCTACATCTATCTGCACTGTCTGATACACAAAGAACATATCTTATTTTTATTTATTTATTTACATTAAAAGGTTAATTCACCCAAAAATGAAAAAAAAAAAAAAACATTAATTACTTACCTCAAAAAGTTCTAAAGAGATTGTAAAACTAATCCATATAAATTATGCAAATGTATTCTGTCCAAAATTATTATTATGTCCAAATTTTCTGTAGAGACACGATCGCTTTATATACAGATTAAATTTAGGCTTTTATTCATATCTATCTATCTATACATACATACATAGCCTACATACATATATACATATACATATACATATATCTGTGTGTGTGTGTGTGTGTGTGTGTGTGTACGTAAACATTACATGTAACATATATTAATACATTTTTTAAAATATTATAACTTCAATACATAACATATAACATTGATCAGCGAACATAAACGGTCGTTCGAACATGCTTGAGTCAGTCAGTCAGCTTTACAGTGATAACAGCATCACTGTATCATTAAGCTGTATCACAGCACACAACATCAAGTTGATGAATGTGTGAATAAATGGCTAAATTCAATGTTCATCATTTGAAGCGGTCGTGTCTCTTTAGAAATTTTTGACTAAACTGCGGATTAGTTTTGCGATCTCTTTATGAACTTTTTGAAGCGTCAAAGTGGTAGTTGCGTAGACTGTCAATGGAGGGACAGAAATCTCTCAGATTTCATTAAAATATCTTCACTTGGGTTTCAAAGATAAACAAAAGCTTATGGGGTTTGAACAACATGAGAGTGAGTCAATTATGACATAATTTTCATTCGGTGAACTAACCTTTAAGGATGGCTAGTGATTTGTTCTGTGCACCACTAAAATGTCAATCTGGTGATGTCACCTCAGAGGATTCTGTCAAAGCCTATGTAGTTTTTGGATATTATCATGTTTGAATGAGGCAAAACAAAAAAAACAAAATATATATATATATATTTTAAATGTTAATAATTACATTATTATACTTCTACACAGATGTTTTTGAGCCCCATCATTGTCTTGAGGTGGCAGATTTTGAAGATTGAGATTCAGTTTAAAAATTGTTTGCGCAAAGCAATAGCGTTAAGACTTGGACTATTTTTTTTTAAAAATGCATGCTTTTACATGAGTAGGAGAAATCATCAACATGAGTTTAATTAAATGATGACACAATTTTAATTTGATAAAAGTTGAGTAGGTAATGCAATCAACCAGAGTGACATTTGGACACTAAGGTTGTGAAAGTGATGTTTCCGTTTCAACAAAATATTTGGATCTGTCTTACCTCCAAATTGATGTCAGTGTCCGGATTTTCTGTCGGCACTTTGTGTCTTTTGCCACTGTTGAGAAAATATATTTAGGGAATAAGACTCGAGATTTGAAGCTGACAGTGCAAAATGTTCTAAACGCTATACATGACAAGGACAAGTGACGTTTGATGGAGTTTTAGGCAGCTAGGAGAAGAAGTAAATGGCAGGCCTACCTGTGGCAAGACACACAACAACACAAAATCATTGAGAAGATGAATGCTGAACATGCCATTCCTGCCACAAATGTGAGTATTGTTGAGATGTCCAATTTGTTTAGTAAAACTTCTAGACCTTAAATGTAAAAACACAGAATTGTTATTAATTTAAGAAAATGTCCAATGTTCTGAGGTGAGAGTAACATGTTCCTGAAATCCTAAACTTAACCTACACCCTAAACCTACTGTTAAAATTTGATGGATTGAGAGGAATATTGTTCAAGGACAAGAAAAGTTGTCAATCCAGGATCATTGGCTAATTGGCTAAATCATAATCGCCCTGAAATAATAATACAGTGTCTAAAGTGTGTAAACTGCACTTCACTTTATTTTCAAAAATAGAAAAGTATTACCTGTAGTTTTTTTGGTGGAATTAAGCAGATCGTCTTTGCCAAGCACGTTTTCACCTACAGGAGTGAAGGACTCGTTTATTTTCAATTAATTTGTGTCACCTAGCATGTGATACATGTTTGATGTTATAATTAGTAAAGACATTATTCAGACTTTAGGGCTGTCTCCTGCAAACATGCAATGAACTTTCCTAGATGTGTCACAATTCAGTATTGCAACAGTTGCTGACATGTTGTCAATTTTGTAATTTGTAATGTTGTAAGCCTGTGACATTGTTAGGTTACCAACATCTAATGTGGAATCTGGTTCTACTTACGAATGACATTGATAGTGATGGATGCATTCAAAGTCTCGTTCATATAAGTCATCTCACAGACGTATATCCCAGCATGCTCCTTTCTAACATTGGTAATCATGAGATTTTCTGCAGAGGTGTGGTTCCTGATTTTATCTGCAGCTCCATTGAAACTCCACACAGGATCAGAGGACGGTGGATGACTCTCAACAGTGCAGTTCAGGCGGAGAGTGTCACCTTCCATTACTCTGTCATCACCCAGAACTCGAAGAGTCTGTACATCTGAAAAAGAGAAACTGCATTGGTTTGACACCATATTTACTCAGTATGCAAGAAATAAATAATTTTAGTTCTACTCATTGATCAATGGTAGAAGATGGAAGAAAGAAGTTATCATCAGTGAAGTTCTCTACGCTCTTCTGAACTGCATTTCAGAATTTTTGTTTTTAGCAATTGTCAAAGACACATGCCTTTTCAATAAGTTTGATTATGTATAGTGCTTGTACTCACACATGACTTCTAGAGTCCTACTGGTACTGATGGTTTTGTCTCCATAGCTCACGTCACACCCTACAGTGGCATTGTGCATTTTGGAGGTTGGAGTCAAGGGCAAAGTTGAGAGGAAAAGGCTTCTGGATGTGATCAGAGTGATGTTGTCTTCCTTGAGATTGGTAATATTTTCTCCTCTTGTATTGATCCACCATGTTATTTCAGGTGGAGTCTCCGGGCAAGGAAAAGGAGCTGAACATGTCAGACTGGCTTCCAATCCTTCACTGAGAGGAGGAATATCCATTATAGGCTCGTCTGCAAAGAGAGGTACAACATAATGTAGACATTGCAGATTTCCACACTGTAAATAATTGAGTCAGTCTTTGAGGACAGATTCAGATCATACAAATGAAATGCATATTTAACTAAGATGAAAAGAAAAAGCAGCGTGATTAGCAAGAAATTATGTCCAACATAGTTCCTCTGCTGAGATTATGAAATCATGAAATCATCAGAAAGTGTGCAGTGAGCTGAACATCCCTCTGAAACAACTGAGAACTGAAAGAGAACATCAGACTAGAGAAAAGAGCAGGACCTTTTAAACTTTGCCAAACACAAGCAATCATTACCTTGAATGATGATTTTAACAGAACTATATGTCATTTTATATGTTGTCTGCCCCTCCACTCTGAATGCATATTCATTTTCATCTTCTGCTTTTATGTTTTCCATGATGATGCTGCAGTTGTTTTTGGTCAGATCAGGTTCCAGCATCCTAATCCGTTCTGTTCCGGTTTTCTTCTCTACCAGATTGATTGTATTTTGTGTACTCACTTTCCCTTTGAAAATTCTTGCATCTTTTTTACAGGTACCATTTTTACACTCCATCCACTGAACGTTATCAATAGGTTTTGCTTCTTCTGGATAGGTGAAGGTACATGAAATCAGAGCACATAATCCTGGAACTGCAGTAATTTCTGGCGGATTGAAGGTGATTATCCAGCCCTCTTTTCCATTGCTTGGAATAACAGAAGAACGTGATGAAATGCCTGGACACAGGAAATAACATATCTTAATAACAGTTGTCTGTTCATGCTTAATATATGTGCATGTATGAAGCTACACAAACTTCACATGTAGTGTATATGATGTACAAGTATTTCACTCATAGAAGTGCAGTGATGGTTGAGGAGTGTGAGGTATAGGTTTATTAAAATATTTTTATTTAAAATTTAATACACATATTTAAACATAAATGTTACTGTAAAACATGTAATACGTACCTGTATACAAAATATTTAATACTAACACAGAGAGGATTGTACAGCTTGAAATGATCTGCATTTTAAACATGCATTCCACAGATCTGCACATAAAAATAAAAAAAACACATTGCGTTAGCATTAAAATAAATGCTATATGCATGCAAAATGTCCAATACATTATTCTAAATTTGTTTGCAAATACTTTTGCAGTGCATTTATAAAATATGTGCTAATAAAAAAACTACATTTCAAATGTTTTTTTTTGTCAAATGTCAAATTTTACAGCATTAAAATTGACCTTACCGCTTCAAGTCAAACCGTTCACAGTGTTCTCAGAAGCTTTAGTTGTAAAACTGCAGAAGCAGCACACGAGTGTACAAACTGCATCCTTCCTCTAGTAAGCACTTCCTCATTAAACTGACTTGCACAAATGAGGGATTGTTGTGCATGAAAAGCATAACTATGGAAAGAAATAGCATAATTCAGTAAAACAAATAAATGAAACATAGTTTGATTCAAGGGTTTCATTAGCCAAAGATGCAGAATGAGTTTTTAGATTTGGAAGAGAGGCAATTCGGTTTTGGTCTAATGGAAATGGAACCAGTTAAATGTACCTATGAAAAATAAGTAATTTGCTTTGCAAAAATGTGGCCTGTCACATAGGCTTAGTTTTGTTGATTTCTGTTTAAGGACTTTTATTTAGATTTTTTGCCATAGAAGAACCATTTTTGGTTCCCATAGAATAACAATTTTTCTTTTAGTATGAAGATTATTTTGATTAATCTGAAGATATTTTTTTACTATAGTGAACCATTTGTGCAATTAAATGAATTAGGTAAAAAAATAAAATAATAATAACCTATAAGGTTTCCAGGAAAGCAAATTTATTGAAAATAATCCAAGATATTATAAAATGAACAAAGACATTTGCTTTACTTTTTCAAATCCCCTCTTTCTTCCCAAAGACCATTTGGAATTCCTAAACAAAGAGGTGCCGATAACGCTTAAGGCCTGTAGGCCAAGATATGTGAACATCGGGTGTCTTCTAATTGTCACACCTTTAGTACGATGGAGGAAGATGTAATTATCTGATTGGTCCGTTTGAACGTCTCACTTTTGGGTTTCTGTCAAATGGTAAGGAAAAGGATAAAAGAATAGTGTAACTGTTGCTCTCTCTCTTCTTTTATTCTCTGACTCTGCTTTGCTTTTTCTCTCTTCTCTTTTATAAAGCCTCTCTCTCTCTCTTTCTCTATCTTTCAGGTATTTTACATATTATGCTGGGTACAATTAATAGTATATGTTTTTATCATCTCGTCCTGAAACGGATGACTGGCAGGAAAAAAATCGAACTGACCCCTCTCTTAAACCCTCCTTCTGTGAGTCAGACTGAGACCAGAACTCACAGGAGGGAACCGAAGGGAGATGAGTACCATACAATGAGGTGTTATACATTTCCCCCAGGAATTCACCATTTATTTCCTCAGAACAAAATGACTCCTCAAAGATTAGATGAGTATATATTTCATTTCCTCATTTAAATACAGCCAAATATCAACCAGACAAGTAAACACGGTCTGGATGAAAAAGCTGAATAGTATTAATACAGACATCTAACTCATCAAAGATAAGATGAGTATTTATTTAATTTTCTCAAAAATTAAATGCAGCCAAAAATCAACCAGCCAAGTAAAAACGGTTTAGTTGAAAGGCTGAATAGTGTATTAATATAGACTTCAAATAAGAAGAATATTTAACATTTAATATAATCAAAATTAAATGCAGCTAGAACAAGCAGACACGAATATATGGTCTGAATGACAGGCTTAATATTCATATTATAATCTCAAACAATAAAGAATACATAATTAGCTTGCACACAATCATAAGAGAGAGAGAGAGATAATTCTGCTCAATTCCCTGTGCATATTATACATTGCGGACCTATTATCTACACGTTGCCTCGTCAAACGCGAGATGAGCCACTAGATTATTATTGCAGATATGCAGACCCATATTCTACGCGCTGCCTTGGGAAACGCGGGATCTGAGCCATTAGATTCTTATTGTAGAGATGCAGACCCATGATCTACACGCTGCCTCGGCAAACGCGAGATATGAGCCACTAGATTCTTATTGCAGACCCCGTAATCCACACGCTGCCTCAGCAAATGCGAGATCCGAGCCAAAGCCATCTTTATTGACTTTCTTCCCTCGAGAAGAAAGCCAACAGGAGCAGAGCTAAAACTCTCGATTATGCATATGTTACACGTCGGAAATTTATGAATGAACATCATCAGCCCCCTTTTACTATCTTGGCCAGGACACTCCTGTAAAAGAGATTTTAATCTCAGTGAGGTTCTCTCTAAATAAAGGTAAATAAATACTAGAGCTGACCGTGCATGCTCTACTCCCAAACAAACAACACATGAATCGCGTTGTGTCCCCACTAGTAATGAAGCGAGGGCAGGGACGAACACACGATCCAAAGCTGATTTCTCACCTATGACGTCACTTGACGTTCCGTCACGCCATTGGAGTGATTTCATAGGTGCTTCATGACGCAGTCACGCAAGGGCGTTCCCACAGCGTCTCAGGGCAACTCGAGTTCCCTTGAAAGGGAACTACATTTCAAATGAAAATTGACAGCATTAAAATGTACCTTACCACTTCAGGTCAAACCGTTCACAGTGTTCTCAGAAGCTTTAGTTGTAAAACTGCAGAAGCAGCACACTTGTATAAGCTGCATCCTTCCTCTAGTGGATCACTTCCTCATTAAACTGACTTGCACAAATGAGGGATTGTTGTCCATGACAAGCATAAATATGGAAAGAAATAGCACAATTTAGTAAAACACATTCAAATGTTTTGTAGCAAATTAGCTCTAAGAAATAATAATAATCAATAATAACTTGTTATAATTTATCATGAATATTTAGATCAGTTAATAGAATTAGCTTAATGTTGTAAATTAATATTACAATCAATTTACCTGTTTGTGCCGTGAACACTACGTGTTAATTGTTTATTCATTCTAAGAAATGTACATTTCCGGGGCATGGGATATTTCTTTCTTACTTTACAGTACTAAGAGAAAGTAGTCAAAATCACTATGTCACTATGTGCCATCGCACACGTGCCATCGCACGACTCTGTTGCTCTTAAAAGAAAATTTGTGTTCGTCATCAACAAAGAAAGAACGAACAAATGTCTGCAAACTGAAACGAAGCAGAGACCAGGAGCTACTCACTATCCGCGCTGAAGCTGAGATTGTTCGCCAGCTTTGTGGAACGGTACGCGCGTGCACATGTTTTCGACGCATACGTTACACGTCTCATCCTGACGTCACGCGGCTTTCCGGGACATTAACGGGATGTGTGTGAACGTACTCACAGATCCCGGCAAATCACTGGCAGTGTGAATGAACCAAAATCAAACAATCCCGGGTCCCGTTATCCGTGTATTTTCTGGAATCTCTGTGTGAAAGGGGCTTAGCATACACATACATACATGCATACAGTTTAGGGAAAGAGGGCTGAAGCAGAATACAGGAAAGCAAGAAGCATTGTCTGAAATTCAGCAGATCAACAGCCTTGAGCAAACCATCAGTTTAGTTGTAACACGCCCTTCTTAAAAGGGGTATGGATACTTAATGTATCAAATAATGAGACTGAAGCTGTGTCCGAAATCTCCACTCAAACCACTACTCCCTACCTCCTATGTAGGGGGTAGGGAGTGGAGCACTATATAGTGAACTCACCAGCACAATAGAAACACCACTTTCGGACACTACTCGATCGTCTCTCGGCGCCGTTGATTACGTCATTGCTGTCGCCCGTCCGTCTTTTTTACAATCAGCGCGATGCATGATGGTATTGTAACGCTCTCAGCCACAGACGAGACGTATTCAAATAACAAAAGGTGTTTATTAGAGGCTGTTGTCGGCCACAGCCCACGCCGTACACACCCGTCTTCTAAGAGAACCGCACTTGAACCAGCGAGGCGCTCTTCTCCCCCCTCTCTCCCAGGTTCCCCCCCTAACACCCCACGGGGTGGAGCCTTATTCCATATTGAACTTGAACATCGAATCACATCGACTCATATAAAATGCATAAAGTACAACAATAACATTAAATGCATTCTTACTTGTGCAGAACAGCATTTTGAACACATTACACTACCCCCCCCTCTAACTGAAGTCCTCGACCCCGAGGACAAAGTCTCTAAATCTGACTGGGGTTCTCCTCTCCCTTTTAGGACGCCCCCTGAGGAGAATGTGATTTTGGATTTCAGGTGCCGCTTTCTCTGAGCCCTGCGAATGATCACCCTGAGGGATGTCGGGCAGCGGTGTACCCTGCTGGCCACTACTGGCCATATCAGCTGGTCCAATTACCCCCTCTGTCCCCCTTTGAGTCTCACTGTTGTGTGAAGGAAGTACTGTGACACCCTCTGGTGTCGCGGCACCCCAGTAAGGGGCCAGCCTATCACGATGTAGTACCACTTTGCGCCCCCGTGGAGGCAACTGCACTCGATACACCACCTCCCCCAGCTTGTCCAATATTGGGCATGGTCCCACCCAGTGGCTGTCCAGCTTAGGGCACCTTCCTCTCTTCCTAACTGGGCTGTAAACCCAACCCCAAAGTTGCAACCCGAGCATGCAAGTCATATGCTCTTTTTTGCCGCACCCCTGAGGTCACCAGGTGCCTCCTGGCATATGCATGGGCGGAGTCCAAGAGGTCCTGGAGCTGTCTAGCATATTCAGGTCCAGCAGGAACATGAGGGGCATCAGGGGCCCGCCCGAAGGCCAGCTCTGCAGGGGTTCTAATCTCTCTACCCAACATGAGCAGGGCCGGTGTGCATGAGGTAGAGTCCTGAATAGCAGAGCGACATGCCATTAAGACCAGTGGGAGATGGGTGTCCCAATCGTGCTGATGAGTTGATGTTAAAATGGACAACTGTTCAGCTAGTGTCCTGTTGAATCGCTCCACAAGCCCATCGCTTTGAGGGTGGAGTGGGGTGGTGCGGGTCTTGTTGATTCCCAAACGCTCACACATTAAAGAGAATACCTTGGACTCGAAGTTTCTGCCTTGATCACTATGGATACACTGGGGCACCCCAAACCTACTAAACATGCCCTCCACCAGAACATTGGCAACAATCTCAGCCTCCTGGTTAGGCAGTGCAAAGGCCTCAGGCCATTTCGTAAAGTAATCCATAGCGGTCAAAACAAAGCGATTTCCCTGCGTGGTGCGAGGAAACGGCCCCATGACGTCCACCCCCACCCGCTGCATCGGCTCCCCCACCAGAAACTGCTGCAGCTGGGCCCTAGACTTCCCCTGCGGCCCTTTGCGTGCTGTACAAAGATCACAACGCCTACAGAAGTCCTCTACATCACGCCTCAACCGTCCCCAGTAGAAGGTCTGACGGACACGCCGAAGTGTCTTCGTCACCCCAAAATGGCCAGACCCGGCAAAGCCATGCATGGCCTTCAACACTGCCTCTTGCATATCCTTAGGCACCACAATTTGCCATCTCTTTTCTCATGTCGCTGGTACCATCCATGCTCGCTGGAGGACCCCGTCTGTCAGCCGTAAACACTTGAACTTGGCCCACAATCCCTTGGTGCATGTGGAGAGGGCTGCTACCTCCTCCCATGGTGGTCGTTGCTGTGCCTCCACCCACAGGATCACAGGCTGTAGGTCTGGTCACCCCTCTGATTTTCTGCCCATTGAGTGACATCCACCTCCTGTAGCTCCCGACAGACCAGCTCGGGGCCCATCGCTATCATCCACTTTCCGGCTAAGCTCTAACTCCCTGGCTTCTCTGCGCTCACAATACCTGCATTCCTGCATACTACATGGACGTCTCGGCAGTGCGTCTGCATTACCATGCCGTTCCCCTGCACAATGCGTAACGGTGAACTCATAACTTTGCAACTCCTCAAGCCAACGAGCCACCTGGCCCTCTGGTTCCTTGAAAGTCATCAACCACTGCAAGGAGGCATGGTCAGAGCGTATAATAAAGTGCCGACCGCACAAGTAGTACTTGAAGTGCCTGATGGCAGAGATTGCGGCCAACAACTCTCGTCGTGTGACACAATACCTCTTTTCAGACTTGTTTAGCCCCTTGCTGAAATGTGCTACTACTTTCTCTCCGTCTGGGCACACTTGGGAAAGAACAGCCCCTATTCCATCCCCACTTGCATCTGTGTCAAGAACGAAAGGCAGTTGGGGATCGGGAGGTGCCAGAACGGGCGCACACACCAGGGCTTGCTTCAGAGTATCAAAAGCCTTTTGACAGCACTCCGACCAGACAAAGCACTGATTCTTCTGCAGGAGCTTGTATAAGGGAGCAGCAATACAAGAAAAACCCCGTACAAACTTCCTGTAATAGGATGCCAGACCCAAGAAGCTTTTTAACTCCTTCTGACTCACCGGGATAGGCCACTCCTTTACGGTTCTGACCTTGTCTTCCACTGTGCCAATCCCCTCACTGTCAATGCGATGCCCCAAGAAGGTCACCTCTCTGCTTAACAGCCGGCATTTATTGGGATTTAACTTCAGACCCGCTGCTCTGATTTTCTCCAGCACTACCCTCAGGGCTGTGATAGCTGAATGGAATGAACTCCCATGTGCCAGTATATCGTCCAAAAACACCAGACACTGCTGCTGCGGAATGCCTTCCAGTACCCTCTCCATTAGGCGCTCAAATGTGGCAGGGGCATTGCAAAGACCAAAACATAGGACTTTAAATTGCCACAGACCCCTTCCCTTGCAAAAAGCCATCTTGGGTCGAGCTTCTGGCTTCAGAGGCACTTGCCAGTACCCACTCCTCAAGTCCAATGATGAAAACCAGCAAGAGCCAGCCACCAGATCCAAACATTCGTCCACACGTGGGAGAGGGTATGAGTCTTTCCGTGTCACTGCATTGAGCCTCCAGTAATCGACACAATAACGCCATTCCTCCCCTTTCTTTGGGACCATGACCACCGGGGATGCCCAGGGGCTCTCAGAAGGCTCTATAATACCAGCACGCTGCATCTTTACCAACGCCTGCTCTGCCGCTTCCTGCCGACCTAGGGGCATACGTCTTGGCCGCTGACGTATGGGCGTTGCATCCCCGGTGTTGATGTCATGTTGCACCAGGGAAGTCTGACCCAGGTCCTCTTCATCACAGGAAAAACAGTCCTGGAATTCCACTAACAGCTGCCACAACTGTCCTTGTTGCTGCGTGTCCAGGTCGTTGGAGTTCCTTTGTGTTATCTCCCGCAAAGCCCTCATTATTTCTCCCTCTTCCCTGGAAGCAGACTCAGGCCAAGTGTCCAGTAACATGTGCTCTTGATGGGATGCACTGGGTGGCACTGTGCCGTGTGCCCCATCCTCATCATTTAGGTCACATGCCCAGGAACCTATAGTCAGCCCATCTGTGTGACGAGCTCCTGGTGGCCTCATCCTCACCACCTGACCATTGCTGAAACTCAAAGTGGCATTGGACAGGTCTAACTGACAGCCATGGTCCCTCAAAAAGTCCAAACCCAAGATACAGCTGTCTTGTACATTAGCTATCCACACCAGATGCTGTATATTCAAACCCCCCACGGTGAGTGTCAACAGCCCCCTCCCTATCATTGGTGCCAGCTCACCGGTCACTGTGCGGAGTTGAACTGCTGTGTCTTCTAGCCGTGTTCCCTCCGGCACCACCTCTGGACGAACTACAGTAACTGACTGTGTAGACTGTGTCTACTAGGGCTGTGCATTCTACTCCCTCAATGCAAATGGGAATATGGCAAAAATCTGATATGGCTGTTCTTCCCACCACCACCACCCCATGTTCTTTAGTCCCGTTGTTCATGCTGGGCCTGTCTGCGTGTTCCCATGAAGAGCGGGACATGGGCTTGGGGGTCTGCAGCGTCCCGCCTACTGCGCCCCCCTTCTGTTTCCCGAATTCCTAGCCAGCTTAGGGCATTCCTTAACCAGATGTCCTGGCTGACCACACCCCCAGCAAAGGCGGCCCTGTGTCTGCTGTGTCTGTCTCCTGGGTGGAGGCAACGCCAATCCCCGAATCATCTCCGTAATCTCCTCCAGCCACTCAGGTTTTGGTGAAGCCATGTCAGCCCCTCCAGCTGCCCTGATGGTGGGGGAGGGGTCCATTGCTGAGCCCCGCATTGCTGCCTCAACCGCCATTTCCCTCTCCAGTGCCCACTCCAAGGCCTCGGCCAAATTACGTGGGCGTGTATGTATGCGCAGCTCTGCTGGGGAAAGAGCTCTGATGAACTGATCACGGGCCAGCTCGCTCTGCACTGATGGGGGAATATGTGCATAAGCTCGCCTTGCTAGGGATTCAATATCGTTGGCCAGAACCCGCAGTGGTTCTCCCGGAATTATTTGACGGCTGTGTAATTCAGACCGGAGAAGCTCAGATCGGAAACATTGTCCAAAGCGGCGTCTCAATGCACCGACCAATGCGCCATAATCAGCCCTCTCACTAGTATCAAGTAGCAACAGACATGAAAGTGCATCATCTGTCAAGCAAAGAGCGAGTTGAAGGGCTTTCTGTTCCTCTGACCAATCATATGTATGAGCTAATAGTTCAAATTGGGCATGAAAAGCCTCCCAATCCGATTTGCCGGCGTATTTTGGTGTTTTTATTCCAGCCGGCATATTCAATTCATGGGCGCCGGCATTATTGTTTACCTTTTGTCCTCTCACATCTTGTGACGCGCGACGCGGCCGCGGCTTCACACAGCTCTTTTTTCACTGAATCGGCCTTGAAATGACTGGAGACTGGAGCGTTGTGCACACCAAACATATTCGCCGACCCAGCTCCAGCATAGCCGTCATCTTCCTCCATCTTAATACGAACTGCATTATCCATTCTCACCAGCGGAAGATAGCAGCTGCTTGGCCAATGCACGCTCAATCAGGCTCAAATCAGCGGTTGTACCTCCAGCTGTTTTCTTTTTTTACTTCTGACACCAGTTGTAACGCTCTCAGCCACAGACGAGACGTATTCAAATAACAAAAGGTGTTTATTAGAGGCTGTTGTCGGCCACAGCCCACGCCGTACACACCCGTCTTCTAAGAGAACCGCACTTGAACCAGCGAGGCGCTCTTCTCCCCCCTCTCTCCCAGGTTCCCCCCCTAACACCCCACGGGGTGGAGCCTTATTCCATATTGAACTTGAACATCGAATCACATCGACTCATATAAAATGCATAAAGTACAACAATAACATTAAATGCATTCTTACTTGTGCAGAACAGCATTTTGAACACGTTACAGTATGTAGGGCTTGGGTTAGTGACCATCGGTTGTACACTACTTTTCAAAATGCATTCTGGGATACATTGAGTGGACTATATAGGGTATAATAATAATCACTATACATTCGGACAGCACTACAAAATGGCGAGCTCACTATATAGTCCACTATATAGTGAGTAGTGGGAGATTCCGGACACAGCATAAGTTTGATACATGTGTTGCAGGATGCAGCTGTTTGGCTCGTGCCTCCCTAAGTGGTACTTAATTTGCTGCGCTGTGAGCCAATCGTGATGGCCAAGCCCTGTTATAAACTGGGACTTTTCTTTTGACGAGTGACGCCACCGGCTCGCGACTTGCCTTGGCTACCTGTCCATCGACTTGATGTCTGCCGGATACATTTTTCCGTAGTGCCGCAGGTATGATTGGCTCCGTTTCTCATCCACTCGTTCGACCGTATAACATGGGCTGATAGTAATTTTCATGCTGTAGAATCCCCGGTGATGCAGCAGCTCTGTCATCGGCTGAGTGTGTGCCCGGCTGTCAGCAATCAGAGCCTGGGGCCATGACTGAAGGCTGATAAACATAGGTATGTCGCTATACTGTTTAATAGTTGAATGGTTAATATGGGATACGGTCGTAAATAGACATCATGTGTATTTCAGGGAGTGCTATTTAACCGGGAGTACAGCCGCGAGTCGGCTGCATCGGCGCTGAACATCTGCTGCTTTGCTAAAACCTATTTCCTGTTATGTGTTACCTACGGGCTTTCTTCGTCGGTTTCGGCTGCCTTGTCCCACGAGATCGATGAGTGTGGGACTCGTGGCTAGTCCAAGTTAGCGAGTGGCTGACCTGCTCCACTGTGGCTCACCTGACTTAGTTGGATTTCTCCTCTTTCCCTTTGTTGTGAATGTTTGAGTAATGTTGTAAAACCTGTTTGATGTATTGGCATCACTTCTTATTTTGTTTTGTTTTTTTTTCATAGGGTAACGTTGTGTATTTATTTATTTTATTTACGCTGTTGTCTGGAGGCCTTTCCCCCTCTGCTGATGTCCAAGGGTATTGGCCCATTTGTTATGATTGTTTTTTTTTTTTTTTTATTCTGTTCTTTTGTCTTCTTGAGTTGTCCACACTGACGGGAGACCGTGAAAGTTGCTGATCCTGTGTGGCATTTGTCCATTTATTTTATTAGTTGGTATGGTTTATTATTGTATGTTTGTTTATGTGAGGGTTAGTATTTATTCCTATTGTAGGCTTGTGTAATCCCTCTGGGTGGTCTACTGGACCCATTCATTGTGATCTGTGTAACTCTCATGTGTCTTCCTTTTTGTCTAGGTGCTGAGGGCGGCCAGTGGGAACAGTGCCCATGTGGTGGTGGGTCCCTTGATGTATGCAGTGGTTGTGTGTTCACCAGTGTGGTTAAATTCCTTGAGGTGGGTGTGAACACGGCACGTGTGATTGGGGTGTTCCCATGGATGCTCATTGCTGGAGTTACTAGTCTCCACTGGCGAGCTTCAGCACGACTCTTTGTGTGTGTGTGTATAGGAGTGAGGTTGGTGCGTGTCTTATTGTTTAATTTAGTGTGCAGTGCTTTTCTTTTTGTTTGCTGTGAAACCTTCCCTTGAGTGTGTGGGGAAATCTAAGTGTTCTTTTTTTATTGTGGAGCGAACTACTGTGTGTTCATTGATGTAAAAATAAATTCTATTTTTGTACTGGTCCACTGTCTCTGGCTGATCCATCAACGAACTTGAGTGCCTGCTAGAACAAAATCGTTAATTATTTGGGTGTAAGTCCCATCGTGGCGTAGTCTGCTAACTGTCTGTTATCTATATATCCATTCTGCCACACATGCATGTCTCGCCCATTTGAATTCAACTGTCCTGATGCAATTTGTGAGGCTCCAGGTGATCTTTGCTGATGTGGTCTTGATGAGAGAGAACCAGATTGAGTCAGAGGATCTTTGGTGAATGGAAAGACAAGGCCGCAGCCTGGCACAAGCTGGGGGGTCCTAAGAAAACTTCTAGTTCAGCATCATCTTCATTAGGATTTCAGAAAGGGACTAAAGACTAAGAGGGGCGTGATCTTGTGATCAGTGATTTTTAAAGCGTGAAGACGTCACACCCTCTGGAGAGTTGTGAGCCAATAAGAAGTTGTTCCCTTGGAGGGAATTTCTGGTTAAACTTTATTTTAAGGTGTCCTTGTTACAGTGTAATTATATATTTAAGTACAGAGTAATATTAAGTAACTACATGTACTTACTATAGGGATAGGGTAGGATTAGGGTTTGGTTGAGGGTTAGTTGCATGTAATTACGCATAATTACTACAGTAAGTACATGTAACATATGTAACAAGGACACCGTAAAATAAAGTGTTACCGAATTTCTTTTACAACCTTTTGTTCAAGCAGGCCTTTGATGTCATTTGATTATGTGTTTAACAAAATAATATTCAAGATTCTAATAATACTAATGCGTCAACATTTTGAAAAATGTAAATTAACAAAAGGGGGATAAAGATTGGAGTTTAAAGAGACTAAACATGCTACACATATGATTTAGGTTAACTATGCAACTCTGAAACATTAATCCAAAAGAGTTTTTAGGAGCCAAACCACATAAAAGGAAAATCATGAGATGGGAAATTAGACACGTTTATACATTTCTCATGTGGTTATATATATAGAATATATAGGATTAAAAGAGTTTATTTCTCCTTCTCAGCAAGAATTAAGTGAGCGTCACAGCCCTATGAAAATTACTTTTGGGGTCATAAAAAGTCTTATCACTTATGCACAGCAAAATCCCCAGTGTTAAATTAACACTCTGAGTGTGGACTCATATAAACACTGAAGCAGTGTTAAAGTAACACTGAAGCAGTGTTAAAGTTAATGAGATAATTAAGTGATTAATTGAGTGATGATTGAGCATTAATGAAGACACCTGATGTTAACAAACAGAATCACGGAAGGAGAAAATAAAAAAAAATTATGTCACCATTATGAAGATCAGTGTTTGCTTTAGTTGGGCTCTTGACCCTACCCTTGACTTTACATTCAGTTAAAACAGCCAATTAAACAAACAGAAAGTGTGATCTGTTGGTATTTGTTATGTTTTAACAATCATTTTATGATCCGTATCTCTGAGTTAGATTTACTTTACTGACATTAACTGCACCGATCTTATAAAGCATTAATCTTTTTTAGCACGATCTTATAAAGCATAAATTTTTTTTAGCAATTTTAACGTATTCAAATGGATCTCTTAACGATGTTCTAAAATTAAAATACTTTTTTCAATATTTTAGCCACATAGAAATCAAGATTCAACCTATGAATCTCAACTATGGTGACAAATATAAAGCATGTTGCAGTGCATTCTGGGTACCACCAATCAAAACTCATGGCTCCCATCATGCATTGCTGCATGAATAAATAATGTGTCACCATTGTTGAGATTCATACGCTAATTCTTGTTGTCTGTGTGTGCCAACTCAAAATAATTTTTAAAGTTTTATTTTTATTAATTTTATCATTTGGTTTCATTGAAAAGACTAATACTATGAGGCTGTACAAGGACAGTGCTGCTATAATTAATAAAGTAAACTTAACTCAGAAATTGGGCTCTACACGAGTTCAGTGATTCAGGTCAAATGAGTGTGAAATAATGTTTATCTAAAAACATAACCAACACCATCAGATCACCTTTTCTATTTGTTCAGCTGGCAGTAGTAATTTTATTACAACAGCCAAACTAAATATAAAGTTAAAAATGTAAGGGACAAGAGCCCAACTAAAGCAGACACTAATCATCATAATGGTGACGCAAAATTTGTGCTTTTTCTCCTTCAGTGAATCTGTTTGTTAACATCAGGTGTCTTCAATAATGATCAATCATCACTCAATTAATCACTTAATTATCTCATTAACTTTAACACTGCTTCAGTGTTACTTTAACACTGCTTCAGTGTTAATATGAGTCCACACTCAGAGTGTTAATTTAACACTGGGGATTTTGCTGTGTGTTCTGCCAGTGTGTTAGCTTCATTTGGGCTGTTTTGGGGGAAGTTTTGTAAACCTTTGTAGGGAGAGTGAGTTTGCTGGATTATTCATTAAATATAATGAATAATTTGTGTGTCGGATTTGTCTATATGCAATTAGATGCATTATCCAAATAATTTTGGATTTTTCGAATTTTCGTTTTTAGATTAAGAGATGAAGGCAATTCAGTTTTGGCCTAATGGAAATGGAAGAAAAAATATAAAAATTATATTGTACTATAAGGCTTCCAGTAAACCCAAGAGACTATATTTATTAAATTAATTCACAATATTCACGCGTTCATTCTTTATCTTATACATAATAGGCCTAATATTTTACTCACATTTTTCAACACACACACTGTCAGGGTTGCTGCAGGATACTGAACACGAGGACACGGGCACTTCAGTATAGTTGCTTTAATTACAAACTAAACTTCTATAAACAAACAAGAACACAAACTCCAGGAACTCAGATCACACAACCATACATTGACGACGATCAACAAACACTGAGGGAAAACACAGGGCTTAAATGAACAGGGACTGATAGGATAATTAACAGAACACAGGTGTAGAAACTGAACACAAACGAGGAGCGGGAAAACTAACAGGACTAAACCAAAAATGACAATGACAGGGGAAACCAGAATCATAACATAGAACAGAAACGTGACAGTACTCCCCCCTTCAAAAAGGCGCGACCTCGCGCCGTAGGACTATCAACAAGGGTGGGGGGGGTGGGCGTCCTGAAGGCCGACTAGGCCGAGGCCCAACCGGGGCAGGAAGCCTTCAGGGCGGATCAGGATGTGCCGGCAGCCAGGGAGGATCAGGACGTGCAGGGAGCCAGGGAGGATCAGGACGTGCAGGCAGCCAGGGCGGAGCAGGACGTGCAGGGAGCCAGGGAGGATCAGGACGTGCGCAAGGCCAGGGTGGAGCAACCCCTTCGGGTGGCCAGGGTGGTGTGGACCCTTCGGGCGGCCATGGCGGTGTTTTTTCAGGCCTCCGTGGGTCTTTGGCCGGCCATGGCGAAGGCGTATAGCCCCCCCCCCCCCCCCCCCCCCAAATTTTCTTGGGGAGAAGGACAGGCTCAGGAACGGGAACAGACTTGACGTCAGCGGGCTCTGGCGCAAGGTCAGCGGGCTCTGGCGCAGGATCAGCGGGCTCTGGCGCAGGATCAGCGGGCTCTGGCGCAGGATCAGCGGGCTCTGGCGCAGGATCAGCGGGCTCTGGCGCAGGATCAGCGGGCTCTGGCGCAGGATCAGCGGGCTCTGGCGCAGGATCAGCGGGCTCTGGCGCAGGATCAGCGGGCTCTGGCGCAGGATCAGCGGGCTCTGGCGCAGGATCAGCGGGCTCTGGCGCAGGATCAGCGGGCTCTGGCGCAGGATCAGCGGGCTCTGGCGCAGGATCAGCGGGCTCTGGATGGGACCAGCGGTGAGGGCGAAGGCTCAGGATCTGTGCTGGACGGAACCAGCGGTGAAGGCTCAGGATCTGTGCTGGACGGGACCAGCGGTGAAGGCTCAGGATCTGTGCTGGACGGAACCAGCGGCGAAGGAAACTCTGGGCTGGACGGGACCAGCGGCGAAGGAAACTCTGGGCTGGACGGGACCAGCGGCGAAGGAAACTCTGGGCTGGACGGGACCAGCGGCGAAGGAAACTCTGGGCTGGACGGGACCAGCGGCGAAGGAAACTCTGGGCTGGACGGGACCAGCGGATCATCGGACTCGGAACTTGATGGAACCAGCATTTCAGGGAACTCATGGGGCTGAGCTGATGTGCATGCAGCCCACACACAGAATCGCTGCAGACATCACAATCAGCGCTGTGTCTTCTTGTGTGGACTCACGTGTGGCATGAACAGTCTCTGGCGGGCAGGCGATGGGCTCTGGCGGGCAGGCGACGGGCTCAGGCTCTGGCGGGCAGGCGACGGGCTCAGGCTCTGGCGGGCAGGCGACGGGCTCAGGCTCTGGCGGGCAGGCGACGGGCTCAGGCTCTGGCGGGCAGGCGACGGGCTCAGGCTCTGGCGCTGGATGTGGAACTGGCTGAAGTGGGAGATCTTCCACGAGGTATGTGGATCCACACGCCCACAGTGTGTGATCCACAAACTCCAAAAAGGACATATTGAGGTCCTTTACCAAAATGATCTGGGCTAGCGGGTCCTTCAGACCACCCCAGAAACTCCGTTTCAGTTCCTCTTCATCCTGAGTCACATCATCATACAGGTCTAGGTATCGCCCCGCATACTCCTCAAGAGAGAGCTCAGTCTGGAAGAGGATTGGGATTTCAAAGGGGCTCACCACCTTGCTTTTCCTCCTTCGGCCCATTTTCAGTTCTTGTTTTTCTTTTTTAAGGTTGATCGTTCTGTCAGGGTTGCTGCAGGATACTGAACACGAGGACACGGGCACTTCAGTATAGTTGCTTTAATTACAAACTAAACTTCTATAAACAAACAAGAACACAAACTCCAGGAACTCAGATCACACAACCATACATTGACGACGATCAACAAACACTGAGGGAAAACACAGGGCTTAAATGAACAGGGACTGATAGGATAATTAACAGAACACAGGTGTAGAAACTGAACACAAACGAGGAGCGGGAAAACTAACAGGACTAAACCAAAAATGACAATGACAGGGGAAACCAGAATCATAACATAGAACAGAAACGTGACACACACACACAAAAAAACTCCACTAAAATTTCCTTGTTCTACACAGTTTATCATGGACAATTTACACCTGTGGGGTATACAATTTGCTTTAGTTCTACAAACATCCTTTAACACAGAAAGGGGGAAATGATTAATTTGAACACTTTGAAGTAATTCAGTTTAATAAAAAAAATAAATAAATACAATATACAATATACAAAAAAATAAGCTCAGACAGGATTAAGTTTCTATGGTGTATTTGTAAAAAGTATATAGCCTATATTAAACATGGACTAAATTATACAAACACAGCAAATTAAATAACAGTAACCTCCAGATATATTAAAATTTTAGAATAAGTACAATCCAACATAATGGGAATTTAAGGACGTCCTATGAGCTTTTTTAATAATTAACTTCACTTTTTCTGATGTCCTTGCTCATAAAACACCTCCAGTATAACTTCAGTGTCTGTGTTTGTGGCCACCACTTCATATATCTTGTCTCTGCTGGAAAAGATATTCATGGAATAAGACCGAATAAAAGCAAATTAAGTAATATATACTGATTATCATGAATGTGGACAACAGTGTTCACATGCTTTCACATCAGCTAGAATCCCATCTCAATAATTCAATCAGAACACATTGATGTTAAAAGTATAAGATATGCACAAGGCGCAACAAAATGTAGACATTTTAAGCATTTCCTTACCTTTGCCAAGACTCGTGACAGCACAAAACCACAGAGAAGATGACTGCTGAAACTGATATTCCAGTCAAAAATCCAATTATCATTCTAATGTCCACTTGCATTTGAAAAGCTTCTTTACCTTGAATTTAAGAACACAAATTGTTATAGTCTTGAATTTCTTACATTTGTCTATATATAAGTGAATTATATCTGTAAGTCTGTGGCATGGTTTTCAACATTTCATATGGAATCTGGTTCTACTTACGAATGACACTGATAGGGATCTATATAATATACTTTTCTGGTCCTTGAACAAAATTCCTCTCAATCAATCAGATTTTAGCAGTACTGCCCTACAAAGGCAAAATACCTTAACTCGCTAGAGTGTCGAACTGAAAAAAAATACTTCAAAGATTTTTTAGTTGTCCCGCCAAATTAATTAGGTAGGACTCTGGAAATCTGGCAATTGGATGTTTTAGTAATGAAAATTATCTACATAAAAAAATCTAACTTGACTTTTGACCACTGTTTTAAAGTTACTGTACTCTGCCTTTGTATTGTCAGCAAAAAGTGAGAAGTCATGCCAAGGCAAAAGGCAGTAACTTCCACATTATCAATATTTGGTTGCTGACCACCATTAACAAAATCATTATAGTAACACCTGTATAAAATCTAGTGATCATGGCATTTATTTTGTATGATTTACAATTACTTATAACCATCTACTTATTGCTATCCTGTGCTTTGGTTGCATTCTGGTGGCATTATTAATACATTAGACATGACAAAATACCTCCATAGCGGTAATGATTATCTTCAATTGGTACCGCGTGGCATAAGACTTACTAAGCGTGCATTCAAAAGGAACACAATAAAACAGACCCTCGCGCACATTGGACCCGGGGACTGGTTTATAGAGGTGGATCTGAAAGATACATACTTTCACATTCAGATTAGCCCCTCATCACAAGCGCTTCCCGAGATTTGTGTCCGAAGGTGTCGCGCTCCTCGTACGTTCACGAACGCAGTGCTTTCCCATTTGAGACTCAGTGGGGAGCACGTTCTGGACTACCTAGACGACTAATGCATTAATAGCACAACCATCTGTGTTTGCGTCTTTTCAGTAGCGCTGGTTTCAGCTGTCTGCCCTATTATTGTGCTTGTGCCCTTCGCTCGTCTCGCGGATTTATTCCGGACGCTGTGATTGTCCAACGCATTCTCATTCTTTGGCGTCATATAGGTGACGCCATATGACATTTCGTCGAAATCTTACACACATGGCATCCTTTAGCATCAATATAACACGCACTGTTATGGGTAGGTTTAGGTCTGGGGTAGGGTTAGGGTTATGACGCCTTGGGATCTGCGTCTCATATTGACGCTAAAGGATGCTATGTGCGTCGGATTTAGACGAGCGTCACCTGTATGACGCCTTGGGTTCTGCATCTCATATTGACGCTAAAGGATGCCATGTGCGTAAGATTTCGGCGAAATGTCACAAGCGTCACATGTATGACGCCTTGGGATGAGAACGGGCTCGATTGTCTGTACAACCCGCTTGTAACACCAATATACCCTTGTTGCTTCATTGATTATTATCACTCCCTGTGACATATTAGTCCAGCGTTGGCTCGACTGTGTTCTGGGCGGTGCTTAAAGCGCCGGCGCAGTTTTGGCACTCTGCAAGCTCAACCAGGTACCCGAACTGGGTGAGGCAGGGCTTTAGTTCTTTGTTTTATTCATCTGTAACATTTTCTGTCAACTCTGCACATATCCTAATCCTTTGCGATCGATATTGCACGTTTGTCGATGGAGCGGGTTTTGACCATAAATGTTCTGAACGCGTTTGTGCAGGACAAAGCTATGAGGACATCAGAAGTTACAGGGACTGATGGCAGCTGTACAAAGTACACAGGGTACACCGTAATTTCAATTTTAATGGACAGTAAAACAAAGGCAGAACACTGTACAATCTGATAGGTAGCATTATTTGATAGAACACCGGCACAGTAACTTCATATTTACGGGCGGCTAATCAAAGGCAGAGTAGCCTACCGTAACTCAAAATGAGCGTTCCAAAACAAAGCCAAAGAGCGGTAACTGGTGTTACAGTGTTCTGCCTTGGTTTCTCATGAGCTTTTGGAAGTTACGGTAACACTTTATTTTACGACCCGCAAACAACTGCGTAAGTAAACCGAAATTACGGTGTACGTTTCTGTAATTATAGTGTACTTCCGTGTAGGTATAAGGGAACAATATGTTAAGTTTTGGGTAACAAAGGGGTAACAAGCAGATATACAACCTGCAAATAACTGCGTAAGTAAACCGAAATTACGATGTACGTTTCTGTACTTATAGTGTACTTCCGTGTTGGTAAGGGAAAAATATGTTATGTTTTGGGTAATAAAGGGGTAACAAGCAGAAATACAAGCAAATTATTTAATTATTTTAAAACTAACAGGTACCTATTCTGTTAATATATTCCAGGCAAAAATTGTACGTCTGTTGTATATAAAAGTTATCATCACATTTCTGGCAAAATATGTAGTGTGATTTCAAGATTATTTCTGTTCTGTTTACAGTTTGTGTTGATGTAATTTCAACATTGTGATTGTTTATTGTTAAACTTGTTTTAATAAATGGTTTTGGTTTAATTGTGCTACTGTACTTTTACAAGTACTAATTTAGAAATTTGTTGATAATGCTAATGGTGAAGCTAGGTTTGTCTGTTTCAGCATACTGGTTTAATGTTGTACTTACCCTGTAACTACACAGAACAAGGAGGTAACAAGCGCCACTTTAATTTACAGCCCGCAGGAGTCACACTTACCCTGTAAAATACACAGTTGAAATGGGTAACAAACACTACTTTCAATACGAAACAACACTAGTATTCGCACAGTAATTACAGAGAAAGGTCTTATTAAGAAAAAAAAAAACGTTTTAATTACACAGTATATTTGCCCTGACATTTAAGTGTCATTGCAATACAATGTGATAAGGTAAGTAAGTACTACATGGTACGGTCTAAATTAAAATCATAGCAGAAACAAATTCAATTTGTATCATACTGTCCTTACATACATTGCAGCCATATATATATATATATATATATATATGTTTAATTTTCAACCCACAGATGTCACAATTACCCTGTAACATTGCACAAGTCAAGAACATATTTTGCCAGAAATGTAATGATAACTTTTATATACAACAGACGTACAATTTTTGCCTGGAATATAACAGAATAGGTACCTGTTAGTTTTAAAATAATTACATTATAAATAATTTGCTTGTATATCTGCTTGTTACCCCTTTATTACCCAAAACTTAACATATTTTCCCCTTATACCTACACGGAAGTACACTATAATTACAGAAACGTACACCGTAATTTCGGATTACTTACGCAGTTGTTTGCGGGTCGTAAAATAAAGTGTTACCGAAGTTACTGTTAAGACAACCCATTATTTTCTCAACAAAAAAAAAAAAAAAAAGAATTGACTTTAAGATACTTATACACATTATAAAGGAGGTCTTGAATGTGTCAAAAATATAAATAACTCATTTTCGACAAAAAACGAAGTTACAGTCTTTTCCATTTGCACGGCAGAGTAGTTTTAGGGTGTGGGTTAAGTTTAGGATTTCAGGAACATGTTACTCTCACCTTAAAACAATAGACATTTTCAAGTTGTCAATCCAGGAACAGTGGCTAACTGGCTAAATCATAATCGCCCTGAAATAAACATACAGGGCCCTATTTTAACGATCTGAAATGCAAGTATAAAATGCGAAACGCAAGTAACTTTGTGGGTGGATCTCGGAAATCTAAAATTGGTTGGTCTGAAGTAACTACATTACTCATAGGTGTGTGTAACCCACAGTTGAATAGAGCCTATATGAGTGCATAAACTTGTGGATGCTAGAATTCACAGTATTGTAACAGGAAAATGAGTATTGGAAATGACGTTTGATTGTGTATAGTTAAGTTAAAGAAGTTGAACATTTAACTAAGAGTTAATTAATAATAAACTCCTGTAGGGAGTTATGATGACGCTTCCCCTTTAAGATAGTCACATGGAGTGCGCGCATCAGCCGCGCGCACCATTTTGTATAGCTACAGAGGAAGAGAGAAGCGGAGAGATCGAGAGCAGATTCATTTTGAGTTTAACTTGAGTAAAGTTGATTTTAAGACTCAAAAAGATAGAAATACTGATACTTGCCTAGTCAGCAACCTAAAGGGAATGCATTTGGGTGAATGACGACGAATGTTTGGTCAGGTTTTATGTTCCAGTTAAAAAGTCGGACAAAGACTCTTCCAAGAAGTGTGTGTGTGTGCGTGCGTGGAAAAGACGTGCATGACAAGAGAACTAAGATGGCGGGCCAACCCGGATTGTAAACCTCATCTCCTTTCGGTAGCCAGAGGACCTGTTGCATCACCTGGTAACACACTGACAGAGCGTTAGGAGTGATTGCTGTATTTGGATTGGATCACAATCCTTTTCCTTTCATTTTTTTTTCCGTTTTTCCCTGAACTGGATTGGATCTGACGTTTTTTTTACATTGAACAAGAACTGAACTTTACTGCACACAAACTGAACTTTATTACACACAAACTGAACTTTATTAAATTTTTTTTGCATGAACTGAAAAGGTGTATTATACACATTGAAGTGAACTCAAACTGAGTTGCGGTACAAAATGATTCATTTTAGTTAATGTTTTATTGTTCTTTGTTGTGATGTGATTGTGTTTGCTTTAAGTACGACTAAGTTGCTCTTTTCTTTTACCTGTGGGAAAAAAAGGGAAATTGGTTTACTCCTAATTATTAACTAATTGGGCTAATCACCCAGACGGGCAGATTTGCTAAATTAGCCTAAATAATTTCCGGATACAGAAAAAAGAGAAGGATTTCATTCCACTTACCTTTGTTATTTTTATTTTTTTTATTTTTTTTCCACTGATCCAGACTACTGTTTCTATGTTGCTGTGTTAACAGTAAAAATTCTTCAACCTATTCAATGTCTGGTCTCCATCATGAGTTTTATGTTTTCCACCCCACTCCTTTAGAACCTAGAATTGATCCAGCAGCTTAAGTGTTGTATTTTAGGACTCAGGTCTGTTACAAATTGGCGAGCCAGCCAGGAGTGGTCAAGGAAGACATAGAACTAATAATCAGAGACCAGATCACATTTCATGATGGAAGTAGTTCAAGCAAGCAGTGTAAAAATTCCTAACTCAGTTATAGTTAGTGGGGTAGATGGCACAGAAACTGATGAGGAACTATATGACTTCCTTAAACAGTATGGGTCTATTCATAGGATAATTGAGGTGGACTCCCCTGAGTCAGAGACAGGCAAACAGGTTATAGTAGAGTATGTAAGTGGCACAGCCGTGCTGTCCCTTTCGCCCATGTTGCCATACAAACTTCACGGATTACACGCTAATACCCAAACTGATATTACTTACCACATTCGATCCTTAGCCAGTGCCTACACGCCCGTAGCCAGCAAATTAGTTACGCAGACCTACCTCTCTGAGTTGAAAGAGATAGCAAAGTTGACTGGCAGAGATTTAGCGGCTGTCCTCAAAGAAGAACTATCTGTCATCAGTGAAGCTGTTGACTTGGAAACCACAGAAACCCAAAATGGTGGAATTGAACCAAACTCGCTGGACACCCCAGAGCAACACGTTCCAGAAACTGTTGCCCAAATTAGCCCCCTACTCAGCACAGTTCGTGAGCCATATGTTCTGCAGGGATGTAGCTGGTCTCTACCAAAGGCACCCTCTGAAGGAAAAGCACAGCCTGCTCTGAAACTACCTGACATCAGTCCACCCGAAGTACAGAGAGTAATAGTTGAACACATAGTAAGAAACGAAGAATCTGCTATGCAAATACACACACCCCTAAGACTCCGGCCATTCTCTGGGCGTTGCCCCCACCCCAACAATGAGGTAGACTATGAGACATGGCGTTCTAATGTAGAGCTGCTCCTTAAAGACACAAAACAGCCAGACCTATACAAGTCACGGAAAGTCCTTGAAAGCCTTTTATCACCTGCTATTGACATAGTTAAGCACTTGACACCTGAATCTCCCCCAAGCATGTATTTGAATATCCTAGACTCTGCTTTCAGCACAGTCGAAGACGGAGATGACTGCTTTGCAAGGTACCTTAATACTATGCAAGACAATGGTGAGAAGCCCTCTGTTTACCTTCAGAGGCTGCAAGTGATGCTGAACGCCGCTTTCAGGAGGGGAGGTGTACCCGCAAGCGACCTTGACCGGCAGCTTTTAAGACAATTCGTCAGGGGTTGTTGGGACAATATCTTAATATCAGAGTTGCAGTTAGAACAGAGGAAGCAGAACCCACCTACCTTTGCAGAACTTCTCTTGTTAATCCGCACAGCAGAGGACAAGAGGACCTCCAAAGCATCCCGCATGAAGCAGTATTTCAATGCGTCAAAGCAGAAAGCGTCATCCCATTATCAAGGTGCTTATTTCCAGTATGAGGAGGAGTGTACACCATCACCACCTACCTCTAATTCCAAAATTGAAATTCAAGACCTGAAGAGACAGATAGCTGATTTACAATCACAGCTCACCCGAATTACACAGAAGGACAGTCGAAAAACACCAACTAAACCAGCTGCCAAACCAGTAACTCCCAAACCAGTTGGTACAAAGTCTGCAGCCGACACTACCGGCCCTCAAAAGCCACAGTTTCACAGCCGAGATGCAAATAACAACAAAAACAATAGGCCGAAACCCTGGTACTGCTTCAGGTGTGGAGAGGACGGGCACATCAAACCCCAGTGTGACAGTGAGCCGAATCCCTCATTAGTAGCCACAAAACAGAGGCAGCTAAAAGAGAGACAACTAGCGTGGGATGTTGAGAATAGCACCTCAAAACCTGATCATTTAAACTAGTTCCAGTTCCGGTTGGGGGACAGACGGGGACTGAAACACAAGCAAAGTGTCCCAAGAAGAAGCATTGCTCCTCTTACGCACATTCCCACACCAGGAAACAGTCAATCACCCTGCCAAAAGGACTAATTGGGGCCAAGTGCACTGCACAAGTGACTGTGGGAGAGAGACATTGTAGCTGTTTGTTAGATACAGGCTCTCAAGTGACAACAATTCCCAATTCTTTCTATCAAGAGAACCTGTCTTATCTACCAATCCACTCATTGAACAACTTGCTTGAAGTAGAAGGGGCTAATGGCCAAGAAGTACCTTACATTGGGTATGTTGAAACGACATTTAAGTTCCCTAAGAGTTCATTTGGAAAAGACATTGAGGTGCCCTCACTAGCCCTGATTGTGCCTGACATGCGCTCCACCCTGTCATCAGTTTTGGTAGGCACCAACACCTTAGATGCATTTTATGAACAGTATGCAGACACTGTGCTTCAGAATTATGATTCATTGCCTTATGGCTGTAAAGTTGTCTTGAAGACCCTTGAAGACAGGAAAAGATGGTCTGTTGATCCCAATCTGGGAGAGGTGAGACTACACAGCAGTGGTTCTGAGACTATTGCAGCCGGTCAGACCCAAGTCCTCAAAGGAACAGTGAATCACAGAACACCTAATGCAGAAGGATGGGTGGTGGTAGAATCACCAAAATCAGCCCCCTTGCCAGGTGGCATGATAGTAACAGACGGCCTAACAAGTTTACCATCTAAACCTCCACATTGCATATCAGTTATCATTAAGAATGAGTCAGACCATGATATTACCCTGTCTCCAAAAGCTGTGATAGCAGAAATACACGCCATTAAGAGTGTTCAGTCCATTGAGCCTCTCAACTCAGACTCTCAAACAAAGCCTGACCACAAACCAAAACTCAGTTTTAACTTTGGAAACTCCTCCGTACCCAGTGAATGGAAAGAGAGGATAACTAAAAGATTGAACTCCATGCCAGAAGTGTTCGCACAGCATGAGCTTGACTTTGGTCGCACTGACAAAATGAGACATTGTATAAAACTTAGCGATGAGACGCCGTTTAAGCATAGGGCGAGGCCTATACACCCTCAAGACATAGAAGCCGTGCGTAACCATCTCCAACAACTTCTGGATGCGGAAGTCATCCGCGAGTCAGAATCCCCTTTCTCTTCACCGATTGTAGTCGTCAGGAAAAAGAATGGTGACATTAGACTCTGCATTGACTACAGGAAACTCAACCTCCAAACAATAAAAGATTCATATGCCTTACCCAATTTGGAAGAATCCTTCTCAGCCCTGACTGGGTCCAAATGGTTCTCTGTGCTAGATCTCAAATCCGGTTTCTACCAGATTGAAATGGAGGAAGCAGATAAGCACAAAACTGCATTTGTCTGCCCACTAGGATTCTTTGAGTTCAACAGGATGCCTCAAGGGATAACGAATGCCCCTAGCACATTCCAGAGGCTCATGGAACGCTGCATAGGAGAGCTGAACTTAAAGCAAGCCCTAGTTTTCCTGGATGACCTTATCGTTTTCTCCCCGACGCTGGAAGAACATGAGGAGAGGCTGGTGCGAGTACTCAACCGACTAAGAGAGTATGGCCTGAAGCTCTCACCGGAAAAATGCAAGTTCTTTCAGACATCTGTAAAGTACTTAGGCCACATCGTATCTGAGAAAGGCATCGAAACGGATCCAGAGAAGACAACAGCTTTAAAAACCTGGCCAAAACCCAACACTTTGAAAGAGTTGAGAACCTTTCTGGGATTCTGTGGCTACTACCGCAGATTCGTCAAAGATTACTCAAAGATCGTTAAGCCACTCAACGAGCTCACTGCTGGATACCCACCATTGAGAAAACGTCTCAATACTTCAGTGAGAGTTGAAAAGTTCCACAATCCAAAAGATCTCTTTGGGGATCGATGGACCCCTGGTTGCCAGACAGCTTTCGACACTCTTATTGGGAAACTAACAGCTGCCCCCATCCTCGGGTTCGCCGATCCCAAGTTGTCTTACATACTACACACAGATGCCAGTATCTCAGGTCTCGGTGCTGCCCTGTATCAGGAACAACAAGGACAGAAACGGGTCATCGCTTACGCGAGCCGTGGGCTATCAAAGTGTGAAAGCAGGTACCCTGCCCACAAATTGGAGTTTCTCGCTCTTAAATGGGCTGTGACGGAAAAATTCCAGGATTACTTGTATGGGAGCCCATTTATTGTTGTCACCGACAGTAACCCATTAACATATATCCTCACCTCTGCTAAGCTCGATGCCACAAGCTACAGATGGTTGGCCGCTTTGTCAACATTTGACTTCCAGCTACAGTACAGAGCTGGAAGACAAAATCAGGATGCTGATGGACTGTCCAGGCGGCCACACAGCAGATTACCTGACGATACATTATCGCAGAAGGAGGTTGAGAGAATAGAACAGTTCACAAAGAGGCATTTGGAACCAGAGCATGTGTCTCTGGATGAGAACAGCATTAAAGCCCTCTGTGACAAACACTTAGTTCATCTGGTGATCGACAATCCTCCTGTGGAGACATCACCCAATACCACTTATGTTATGTCCCTTGCCCACCATCCAAGGGCTCTTCCAGGAAGTTTTGAAGAGGATGATCAATTCGGCGGCTTACCGGTCATAACTTCATTTGCACCAGATGAGCTAAGAAGCAAACAAAGATCAGACACCTGTATCTGTGAGGTACTCAGACAAATGGAGGCAGGAGGAACCATGCCACCATCCCTCCGAAAAGAACTCCCTGAGTTAGGCCTCTTGTTAAGAGAATTGAACAAACTTGAAATCCTGAATGGTATCCTGTATCGGAAGCGGCAAGAAGGTACGCAAGTTTACCATCAACTTGTGCTGCCTGAAACTATGAGACACCTGGTTCTGAAAAGCCTGCACGACGACATGGGCCACATGGGTGTCGAACGGACCCTAGATCTTGTTCGGAGACGGTTTTATTGGCCTAAGATGTCATCCGATGTGGAAAGAAAAATCAAGACCTGCAACCGTTGTGTACGGCGCAAGTCCTTACCTGAAAAGGCTGCACCACTTGTTAATATAATAGCTACAAGGCCACTTGAACTCGTATGCATGGATTTCCTCTCAGTGGAGCCAGGTTCCAACAGTGTCAAAGACATTCTGGTCATTACTGACCACTTCACTAAGTACGCAGTTGCTGTCCCCACCCCGAACCAAAAGGCTCGAACAGTAGCTAAATGCTTGTGGGACCACTTCTTCGTCCACTACGGCATCCCTGAGAAGCTTCATAGCGATCAAGGACCTGACTTTGAATCCCGGATCATAAGAGAGTTGTGCGAGCTCGTTGGTACCAAGAAAGTGAGAACAACACCATATCATCCTAGAGGGAACCCCGTTGAGCGTTTCAATAGGACCCTGCTTAACATGCTTGGAACCCTTGAGGATCAGAAGAAGAGTCAATGGAGAGATTATGTCAAACCGTTAGTACATGCCTATAATTGTACTAAAAACGAAGTGACTGGGTTTACTCCATACGAGTTGATGTTCGGGCGACAACCAAGACTGCCTGTCGACCTAGCTTTTGGTTTACCTGTCAATCATCAGCCAGGATCACACTCACAGTATGTCCGTAACCTAAGGTCTCAACTTCAAGACAGTTATAGAGCAGCTGCAGAGACTGCAAAGAAGACAGCGGATCGCAATAAAGCAAGATTTGATAAGCACATTGTGAATTCCACCTTGGAGGAAGGCGATAGAGTCTTGGTCAGGAACGTCCGCCTCCGAGGCAAACACAAATTAGCTGACCGGTGGGAGTCAGGAGTATATGTCGTCTTGAAACGGTCTGAAGGTGTTCCTGTGTATACTGTGAAACCCGAAATTGGAGAAGGCCCACAAAGAACCCTTCATCGTGACCTCCTGCTGCCATGCGGTTTCCTCCCCATGACTCAAGTGGAAGATGAAGCTGATATGACAAAGGTAGCTAGGCGGCCAAAAACTCGACAAAATGCCAAGAGTGACAATTTTGATGAAGCTGATGAGAAAGATTCCCAATCTGATCTTGAGGAATATTGTTATGACAGTTCAAGAAGCCTTAGAGTGGAAACCCTAGGCTCAGACCGTCCCTCTGCAACTGTGGAATACTCACCAGGAAGAATTGCACCAGAGCCTTCTAAGTTGTTGACCACCATTGGGCAAGATCTTCCAGATGTAACTTTACCTGAAAATGATAACCTACCTGATCCCGAAGATAACTTCTCAGATCTTGAAGAGAGAAACTTACCAGATCCTGAGGAGAGAAACTTACCAGATCTTGAAGAGAGAAACTTACCAGATCCTGAGGAGACAAACTTACCAGATTCTGAGGAGAGAAACTTACCAGATCCCGAGGAAGGAAACTTACCTAGTCCTACGAAGGATAACTTAACCAATGGACAGAGATCCGGAGAAATACCTGAAAGAGAATTGAACAGATCCGAAGAAATACCTGAAAGGGAATTGAACAGTGTTCATTGTCCTATGCAAACTACTCCAGAAAGGAATGGAAGCAGAGTTGTCATAGACGAAACTGAACCTGAAATTGAAAATAGATGTTTGAGAAGATCTACCAGAGACAAAAAAGCAACTAGACAGCTAACTTACCCTGAGTTAGGGAACCCGTTAGTTACAGTAGTCCAGTCCCTGTTCCAGAGTCTCAGTGAAGCAGTTTCAGACTCCCTAACACGGTTCAGCTACCCAGAACCTTGTAGTGTCAAGATAGTATAGATCCCTAAAGCAATGCACAGGGACGTGCATTAGATAAGGAGGGGAGGATGTAACCCACAGTTGAATAGAGCCTATATGAGTGCATAAACTTGTGGATGCTAGAATTCACAGTATTGTAACAGGAAAATGAGTATTGGAAATGACGTTTGATTGTGTATAGTTAAGTTAAAGAAGTTGAACATTTAACTAAGAGTTAATTAATAATAAACTCCTGTAGGGAGTTATGATGACGCTTCCCCTTTAAGATAGTCACATGGAGTGCGCGCATCAGCCGCGCGCACCATTTTGTATAGCTACAGAGGAAGAGAGAAGCGGAGAGATCGAGAGCAGATTCATTTTGAGTTTAACTTGAGTAAAGTTGATTTTAAGACTCAAAAAGATAGAAATACTGATACTTGCCTAGTCAGCAACCTAAAGGGAATGCATTTGGGTGAATGACGACGAATGTTTGGTCAGGTTTTATGTTCCAGTTAAAAAGTCGGACAAAGACTCTTCCAAGAAGTGTGTGTGTGTGCGTGCGTGGAAAAGACGTGCATGACAAGAGAACTAAGATGGCGGGCCAACCCGGATTGTAAACCTCATCTCCTTTCGGTAGCCAGAGGACCTGTTGCATCACCTGGTAACACACTGACAGAGCGTTAGGAGTGATTGCTGTATTTGGATTGGATCACAATCCTTTTCCTTTCATTTTTTTTTCCGTTTTTCCCTGAACTGGATTGGATCTGACGTTTTTTTTACATTGAACAAGAACTGAACTTTACTGCACACAAACTGAACTTTATTACACACAAACTGAACTTTATTAAATTTTTTTTGCATGAACTGAAAAGGTGTATTATACACATTGAAGTGAACTCAAACTGAGTTGCGGTACAAAATGATTCATTTTAGTTAATGTTTTATTGTTCTTTGTTGTGATGTGATTGTGTTTGCTTTAAGTACGACTAAGTTGCTCTTTTCTTTTACCTGTGGGAAAAAAAGGGAAATTGGTTTACTCCTAATTATTAACTAATTGGGCTAATCACCCAGACGGGCAGATTTGCTAAATTAGCCTAAATAATTTCCGGATACAGAAAAAAGAGAAGGATTTCATTCCACTTACCTTTGTTATTTTTATTTTTTTTATTTTTTTTCCACTGATCCAGACTACTGTTTCTATGTTGCTGTGTTAACAGTAAAAATTCTTCAACCTATTCAATGTCTGGTCTCCATCATGAGTTTTATGTTTTCCACCCCACTCCTTTAGAACCTAGAATTGATCCAGCAGCTTAAGTGTTGTATTTTAGGACTCAGGTCTGTTACATGTGGTTTGGGCACAACGTGAATCAGAGCGACATCTCACATTCCCTTTAAGAGCAGGTGCTCTTGTTCCATGGCGGATTGTTATTATAATGGCGGATTTGCCAGGAGCGGTTGACAGCCGAGGAGACCGACGTTCTTGTCAGGGCCATAAAAGACAGAGAAGTGCCATTGTATGGGGATGGGAGAAACCCAACCAAATTAGCTTCGGTTAAACAGGCGTATGATAATTTGGGTAAATATGTAAGCTATATTATGCCTATTTTTTCACATCTTCATGGACACCACAATGATTTCCCTCGTGTGGAATATTTTTCCTTGTAATTATGTGTGGTTTGCAAAAATGACAACTGCTGCATCTGTGTAGATGAGAGAAGCAAAGTGTATGCGTGTTGTGCACCCGCTACATTATGACCACGCATGTTCCCTTAAAATATCATCTGAATATCGGGCCACTGACTTTAAACTAGGTTTTTTCTTGGTCAGTAGCGGAATTGTTTTCTGGAACTGCTAAATAGCACCAGGGAACGTTTGCGGCGGGACACGCCTCCTCTTTTCGCTGAACCACCCCGGGAGCGAAAGTTCATTCCCTAATTTACAGACGTGCGACTGTGGAGAGAAAAGTCTGCTGTGCGTCGGGTGCAAAATAGGAATGATACATGCATCGGTGTACAAAGTAAATTGTGCTGGGTGCAAGATAGGGCACAAAGTACAGTGCGTAAACTGGTCAGTACTACCTTTTTTGGTGGAATTAAACAGATCGTCTTTGCCAAGCACGTTTTCACCTACAGGAGTGAAGGACTCGTTTATTTTCAATTAATTTGTGTCACCTAACATGTGATAAATGTTTGATGTCATAATTAGTAAAGACATTATTCACACTTTTGGGCTGTCCCCTGCAAACATGCAATGAACTTTCCTAGATGTGTCACAATTCAGTATTTCAACAGTTGCTGACATGTTGTCAATTTCATAATTTGTAATGTTGTAAGTCTGTGACATTGTTAGGTTACCAACATCTCATGTGGAATCTGGTTCTACTTACGAATGACATTGATAGTGATGGATGCATTCAAAGTCTCGTTCATATAAGTCATCTCACAGACGTATATCCCAGCATGCTCCATTCTCACATTGGTAATCATGAGATTTTCTGCAGACGTGTGGTTCCTGATTTTATCTGCAGCTCCATTGAAACTCCACACAGGATCAGAGGACGGTGGATGACTCTCAACAGTGCAGTTCAGGCGGAGAGTGTCACCTTCCATTACTCTGTCATCACCCAGAACTCGAAGAGTCTGTACATCTGAAAAAGAGAAACTGCATTGGTTTTGACACCATATTTACACAGTATGCAAGAAATAAATAATTTTAGTTCTACTCATTGATCAATGGTAGAAGATGGAAGAAGGAAGTTCTCAACAGTGAAGTTCTCTACGCTCTTCTGAACTGCATTTCAGAATTTTTGTTTTTAGCAATTGTCAAAGAAACATGCCTTTTCAATAAGTTTGTTGAATATGTATAGTACTTGTACTCACACATGACTTCTAGAGTCCCACTGGTACTGATGGTTTTGTTTCCATAGCTCACGTCACACCCTAAAGTGGCATTGTGCATTTTGGAGGTTGGAGTCAAGGGCAAAGTTGAGAGGTAAAGGCTTCTGGATGTGATCAGAGTGATGTTGTCTTCCTTGAGACTGCTGATATTTTCTCCTCTTGTCTTGATCCACCATGTTATTTCAGGTGGAGTTTCCGGGCAAGGAAAAGGAGCTGAACATGTCAGACTGGCTTCCACTCCTTCACTGAGAGGAGGAATATCCATTATAGGCTCGTCTGCAAAGAGAGGTACACAACATAATGTAGACATTGCAGATTTCCACACTGTAAATAATTGAGTCAGTCTTTGAGGACAGATTCAGATCATACAAATGAAATGCATATTTAACTAAGATGAAAAGAAAAGCAGCGTGATTAGCATAGCACAACCATGTGTTTAAGATTTTTTTTAAAGAAATGATGTCCAACATAGTTCCTCTGCTGAGATTATGAAATCATTAAATCATCAGAAAGTGTGCAGTGAGCTGAACATCCCTCTGAAACAACTGAGAACTGAAAGAGAACATCAGACTAGAGAAAAGAGCAGGACCTTTTAAACTTTGCCAAACACAAGCAATCATTACCTTGAATGATGATTTTAACAGTGGATCTATTTGTCTTTTTATGTGGATTCTGCCCCTCCACTCTGAATGTATATTCATTTTCATCTTCTGCTTTTATGTCTTTCATGATGATGCTGCAGTTGTTTTTGGTCAGATCAGGTTCCAGCATCTTAATCCGTTCTGTTTCGGTTTTCTTCTCTTCCAGATTGGTTTGTGTACTCACTTTCCCCTTGAAATTTTTTGCATCTTTTTTACAGTTATAATTTTTATTACACACTATCCACTGAATGTTATCAATAGATTTAGCTTTTTCTGGATAGGTGAAGGTACATGAAATCAGAGCACATAATCCTGGAACTGCAGTAATTTCTGGCGGATTGAAGGTGATTCTCCAGTCCTCTTTGTGATGAAATGATTGGACACAGGAAATAACATATCTTAATAACAGTTGTCTGTTCATGCTTAATATATGTGTATGAAGCTACACAAACTTCACATGTAGTGTATATGATGTACAAGTATTTCACTCATAGAAGTGCAGTGATGGTTGAGGTATAGTTTTATTAAAATATTTTAATTTCAAATTTAATACACATATTTAAACTTAAATGTTACTGTAAAACACATACAAAATTGCAAAAATGTAATACGTACCTGTACAGAAAATATTTAATACTAACACAGAGAGGATTGAAAAGCTTGAAATGATCTGCATTTTAAACATGCATTCCACAGATCTGCACATAAAAAAAAAAAAAAGTCTGTTAGCATTAAAATAAATGCTATATGCATGCACAATTTCCAATACATTATTCTATTTGTTTGCAAATACTTTGGCAGTGCATTTATAAAATATGTGCTAATAAAGAAAACTACATTTCAAATGTTTTTTTGTCAAATGTAAAATTTTACAGCATTAAAATTGACCTTACCGCTTCAAGTTAAACCGTTCACAGTGTTCTCAGAAGCTTTAGTTGTAAAACTGCAGAAGCAGCACACGAGTGTACAAACTACATCCTTCCTCTAATGAGCACTTCCTCATTAAACTGACTTGAATAAATGAGGGATTGTTGTGCATGATGAGCATAACTACGGAAAGAAATAGCATAATTCAGTAAAACAAATAAATGAACCATAGTTTGATTCAAGGGTTTCATTAGCCAAAGATGCAGAATGAGTTATTAGATTTGGAGAGGCAATTCGGTTTTGGTCTAATGGAAATGTAACCAGTTAAATGTACGTATGAAAAATAAGTAATTTGCTTAGCAAAAATGTGGCCTGTCACATAGGTGTCACGGTGTGGGTTCATGTCTTGTTCTTGTCTGTCTTGTGTTCCCCCTGTTATTGTGTATTTGGTGCAGTCCTGCAGTTTTGTTGATTTCTATTTAAGGACTTTTATTTAGATTTTTTGCCATAGAAGAACCATTTTTGGTTCCCCAAAGAACCCTTCAGTGAAGATTTTTTAAAGATAGGCTGCGTTCGAAATCGCGTACTATGTGAGTAGGTACTACATTTAAATAAGAACGTACTTCGCGACCGTTAAAAAAGTACGTTCTATACAGTATGAATACGGGTAGTATGAATGAGTCCGGACGTACTACATGCGCTATGTTGTTGTCGCGTGACATGCGCTGTCATAACAGTGCGAAAACGTAAAGAGCCCATTCCACTGACTGCACCAACTTCGCGCTGTTTTTAGTTCTGCTTTCTGTTTTCATCTGCGTTTTTACGTCGTCCGAGCCGACGTAGTTTTCAAGCATTTTTCGATTTCATTTTCAATTTTCCGAGCATTTTCAAATATAACGATGACAACTCCTCTCCCGTGGCATCATGGGATAGTAAAGTGTCCATCGTATGCGCACTTCAGAATCTCGCCGGAAGTAGTAGGTCATCCGGGTACTTTTCGCCTACTGTTTTTCGAATTTATTGATTTCGGACATACTACTCTGCTCGCGTACTGTTTTTCGCATACTATATGGGAAGTATTCGATTTCGGACGCAGCCCTATTTTTCTTTTAGTATATAGATTATTTGGAATAATCTGAAGATATTTTTTACTATAGTGAACCATTTGTGCAATTAAATGAATTAGGTAAACAAACAAAAAAAAAAATAATAAACTATACGGCTTCCAGTAAAGCAAATTGATTGAAAATAATCCAAGATATTTTAAAATGAACAAAGACATTTGCTTTACTGTTTCAGATCCACTCTTTCTTACCCCAAGGGCCATTTGGAATTCCTAGACAAAGAGGTGCTGATAACGCTTAAGGCCTGTAGGCCAAGATATGTGAATATCGGGTGTCTTCTAAGGCCCCGTTTACACGGAGGGAAAACGCAGATATTTCCCTGCGGTTTGGCCTCTCGTTTACACAAAAACCCCGTTTTTATCACAGAAAACGATTAATTTTAAAAACTCCGGCCAAAGTGGAGATTTCTGAAAACGCCGGTTATGTGTTGCCGTGTCAGCTGGGAGAAACAGGGTTTTAGGTTCTCTTGTGTCGATTCTGAGGATTCTGATTGGCTTTAGTACAATGGGGGAAGTTGTAATTATCTGATTGGTCCGTTTGAACGTCTCACTTTTGGGTTTCTGTCACATGGTCAGGAAAAGGATAAAAGAAGATTGTAACTGTTGCTCTCTCTTTTTTATTCTCTGGCTCTGCTTTGCTCTTTCTCTCTTCTCTTTTCTAAAGCCTCTCTCTATCTCTTTCTCTATCTTTCAGGTATTTTACATAGTATATGCTGGGTACAATTAATAGTATACGGTTTTATCATCACATACATCTATTTTGTAACTATTTTAGGTGTAACCATAACCATTTTAATTACAAATAATGTGCTAACTAGTTTTGATTTGTATTAGCTTTTAAGTGCTACCCATTGCAATACAATATTGTCACACTAGCAACGCTCTCCCACATATTTTGCTATTGTAACTTATTTCTGTCGTTGGGATAAGTAGCAGTGGGTGGTAATAGACAAGAAATGTACATGAATGAAGACAAAGTCTTCTTGCTCAGCGTTTCTTTAGTTATTCGGCAGTCCTGCAGCCTGAACCCCTGGAGGAAATCCACCCTTACACAAGTGACCACATTTATTAAATTCATTGACAATATTCTCATGTTCATTCTTAATCTTATACCTTATAGGACTAAAATGTTACTCACATTTTCCACAAAAAATAAATAAATAAAAAATGCCATGTTCTACAACATGGAAAAACAAAACTATTCAATTCATAATTTTTATATTTTATAATATACATTTATACATATAAGGATGTTTAATCCTACAGACAAAATAAGCTCAGATGAAGTTTCTTGTAAAAAAGTATGTAGCCTATATTAAATATAGATTAAATTATATAAATATAAATGAAATAGCAGTAACCTCCAGATATTTAATAAGCAAAATCCAACATAATCGGATTTTGAGGATCTGCCTTAACTTGAAGTTTTTTAAATGATTAATTCCTCTCTTTCTGAAGTCTCTTTCAAAAAACCCTCCAACTCCAAAAAATAACTTCAGTGTCTGTGTTTGTGGCCACCACTTCGTGTATCTTGTCTCTGCTGGAAAAGATATTCAGAGAATAAGACTGTGGACATGACTTCGGACAACAGTGTTCACCTGCTTTCACATCAACCAGAATCCACCATTATTTTAGTTCTACTCATTGATCAATGGTAGAAAATGGAAGAAGGAAGTTCTCATCCGTAAAGTCTGTGCTCTTCTGAACTGCATTTTTGTTTTATTTCAGAATTTTTGGTTTTAGTAATTGTCAAAGAAACATGCCTTTTCAATAAGTTTGGTTAAATATGTATATTTGCACTCACACATGACTTCTAGAGTCCTACTGGTACTGATGGGTTTGTCTCCATAGCTCACGTCACACCCTACAGTGGCATTGTGCATTTTGGAGGTTGGAGTCAAGGGCAAAGTTGAGAGGTAAAGGCTTCTGGATGTGATCAGAGTGATGTTGTCTTCCTTGAGACTGCTGATATTTTCTCCTCTTGTCTTGATCCACCATGTTATTTTAGGTGGAGTTTCCGGGCAAGGAAAAGGAGCTGAACATGTCAGACTGGCTTCCACTCCTTCACTGAGAGGAGGAATATCCATTATAGGCTCGTCTGCAAAGAGAGGTACAACATAATGTAGACATTGCAGATTTCCACACTGTAAATAATTGAGTCAGTCTTTGAGGACAGATTCAGATCATACAAATGAAATGCATATTTTACTAAGATGAAAAGAAAAAGCAGCGTGATTAGCATAGCACCACCATGTGTTTAAGATTTTTTTTTTAAAGAAAGGTGCCCTAGAATGTGAAATTGAATTTATTTTGGCGTAGTTAAATAACAAGAGTTCAGTACATGCAAATGACATACAGTGAGTCTCAAACACCATTGTTTTCTCCTTCTTACTTAAATCTCGTTTTTGAAAAACACCCCTGAAAAACAGGCGAATCTCCACATAATACCGACTGTGACGCAACAGTCGGGATCATTAATATGTACGACTCCAAAAATGTGCATATGCCAGCCCATGTTCAATGACAGGCGGAACTGCGCAGCCGAAGCATGGCAGTTGATCAGTGTTTGGATGTACAAATGAACACAAAGGTATTTAGTTCCTTCATCCGAGCCTCTGAAGAAACAATGGGTTAATTTTATTTTCTCTTGAAATTTCCAAACATTTCACCGACGAGACTGTTTCCTCGACTTGGGCCAATACAGAGCTGGCCTCGATCGATCGAGCTACCAAGCAACACTTTCTGAATGTGTAATTGTTCAAGTTCAGACAGGTAATCTTTCTCTCAAAATCGTTCAATACTATATTTACATCATTGTGTTTGCATTGGTGAAAGCATTAGAGAGAGTGCAGAAACTGCGTTGCAATGATAAGATCTTCATCCTCGCGATCAACACACTGTCATCTGTTTGCTCAATGCTCATCACGGCAACATTTTATGTGATGGGAATAGATCTAAATACTTTAAAAACATTTCACGATTTGTTAATCTCGATAGCTGTAATAGTAAAAACTTATAATATCTGTAGTAAAAGTATTCGAGAGAGTTTCACATGTAATACGTAGCTATTTCATATGCAATCATGTCAGCCAATCACAGCAGAGGCCGGTTACACACAGCAGACACACCCCTTCAAACAGAGTGTTTGGGCTCAGGGCTAAAATCAGGCTAGGAAAAATGCCTTTTATTTCGAAATTATGACTATTTTTGATCTAAAAAACATACTAACATTATAAGGGCAACCCAGAAAACATTATACAATAAAAATAAAAACCATTCTAGGGCACCTTTAAAGAAATTATGTCCAACATATAGTTTCTCTGCTCAAATTATGAAATCATAACGTCAGAAAGTGTGCAGTGAGCTGAACATCCCTCTGAAACAACTGAGAACTGAAAAAGAACATCAGACTAGAGAAAAGAGCAGGACCTTGTAAACTTTGCCAAACACAAGCAATCATTACCTTGAATGATGATTTATATGGGTTTGTATGTGCTTTTATGGCAAAGTGATTCTCCAGCGCCGCTCTTTTCCATGGCCTTGAATAACAGAAGAATATGATGAAATGCACAGGAAATCTCATATCTTAAAGGGCAAGTTCGGTATTTTACACTTAAAGCCCTGTTTTAAGATCGTTTCTGATGAAATAGAACGGTTAATACTGAAATTTGGACAAATGCTGCTGGCCCGAGAATTTTCGGTTTCGGTTAACAATGGTTGCATAGGTGCCTTGGAACAATCCTTCATAAAACGCATTAAACTTTAGTTTACAAAGACTTGAATCTCACCGAGTGGTCTGGGGTGTTCACTGATATGCTCACACAAAAATCACTGCAAAAGATGCTTTCCAACAGGTTTTATCGTAGTTTTTTGTCCAACTCCATTGACTTGAATGGGATGTTCTGTGAGGTACGGTATTACTCCGCCGCCGGAAACGGAAATGGGGTTGTTTGTATTCTTTCTGGTTATGCAGTCGCGGTATCGATGGTATTTTGCTACCACAAAAACCAACAAAAAGCAGCATTTGTCCAAATTTCAATCTTAACCGTTCTATTTCATCAGAAACGATCTTAAAACAGGACAGTGTAAAATACCGAACTTGTCCTTTAAAATAATAGTTCGCTGTTTATGCTCAATGTATGTGCATGTATGAAGCTATATAAACTTCACATGTACATAGAGTGTATGATGTGCCAGTAAAGAAAACTGCATTTGAAATTAAAATTGACAGCATTAAAAGTGACCTTACCGCTTCAGGTCAAACCGTTCACTGTGATCTTAGAAGCTTTAGTTGTAAAACTGAAGCAGCACACAAGTGTATAAACTGCATCCTTCCTGTGACGCAACTGATTCTGGTAGGTCACGTGACAATAGCAACATGGCGGATATAGTACATCCGAAATGCATTCATACCCTTTCATACTATATAAAACATACTTTTTTAATGGAGTTCAAATTAAAATGTATACTAACTCAGTATAAGTTTTCACACGCACCATTATTTTGACTTTCATTTCATTCCATGGTTCCTTTTCTTTTAGTTCCTGCTTCCTTGGTTGTCATGATCTAAGTATGTTCTAATTTGTTTACTTGGTTACTGATTATGTTCCTCACCAGTGTCTAGTTTAGTTTATCATTACACTATGCATTTATACTCCTAAGAGTGTTCTGTTCACAGTCTGTTACTGTCCACGTTGCGTTTCTGATTTCTGGCACCTTTAGAATTATCTTATTTGTTAAATTAAAATTGCTGCATAAGGATCCTCAACTCTACTCTTCTCTGCTAAAACATAACATTCAGAGTGCATTAATTCTTAAGATGAAGGACAAAAATAGATCCACTGCTTTGTAATGGTTAAGTGCAACGGATAGTAGTAGTGTGTGCAGAGGATAAAAGGAAGATTAAGCTTTGGGAGATGTGTGGAGAAAAAATACAACAATCAACAAAGCTCCACAACATTTGTCATCAGTTTTTTAATGCTTTTGTTCCAGGCATGTTGATCATAAAAGAGGACAGGATTTGCTTCGTTTTTAGTAATGAAGAATTCATTGAACTTAAACATTAACTCATCATTTAAAAAAAACATCTAAAAAAAATATTTAAAAGAAGGAAAAAAAATTGTTAGCCAATCACAAATCATTTAGGCTAAAATGCTTTATCATAAACAATGTAAATTAATCCTTGTACATCAATTTAAAAAATTACTCTGAGGTCCTTAGAGGACACAAATGTCCATGTCAAAGAACTGTTATAAAGATTTGACTTAAAGGGATAGTTCACCCAAAAATGAAAATTAGCCCATAATTTACTCACCCTCAAGTCATCCTAGTTGTATATGACATTCTCCTTTCAGACGAATAAAATATTAGTTATATTAAAGTTATATTAATATAACATTTTAATATAACGGAGTTATATAAAAAAATGTCCTGACTCTCCAAGCTTTATAATGGTAGTCAAAGGGCATATTTTTCTTACACAAACGCATCGCTTCACTTCAGAAGGCCTTTATTAACCCCCCGGAGCCGCGTGGAGCACTTTTATCACAGATGGATGCACTTTATTGACTTCAAAACAGAAACGGCCATTCACTGCCATTATAAAGCTTGGAAGAGCCAGGACAATTTTTGGGGATTTGTGATTTGCAGTAGAGTTTTTCTGTCTCAAATATTACACACACACACACACACACACACACACACAATTTTCTTTATTACATGCATACAAAACATACTCTGACATCCATACCAACACACCCACACATATATAGCTGCATATTTTATCCAGTTTGGAATATAATACGCAGAGGAATACAGTTAATATTTGTTTTATATGCCGAACCTGATAAATGGCACCATCTGGTAAACAATAGTAAAAAAAAAAATTTTGTTTTAATGGGTTTCAATGGGGATTTATTTGTCCTTAAAGTCCTTTAAGTGTAACCATTTTGTGTACCTATGTAAAGGAAATGGGGGTGAAATTGTGAAATTCCAATAAAAATACACATTTGTGCCAAAATGTATGAAGGCATTAGAACAGGCAAAATTATCAAAAAACAAAACTGAAAAAGACAAAAATGTCCACAAGGACGCACTAGGGTTAAACGGCTCTCTGGAATACTTGATTCTGATTGGTCAATTGTAGTACTCTCACATATTTTCCGTATTGACTTCTACACTGCATAATTTACTTTTAACCCTGGCAACAAATTTCCTACATTGCCGTGATAGTTGTTTCATGTTTTGTGTCACTCAATGGTCTCTTCTTTCTCACATAATAATAAAAAAAATAATAAAAAAAAACCTGATATGAAATATATTGTGTATCTTAATTGCCAAATATTTTCATTTTGATCATTCTGTCTGGGTTTGTTTTGTGATAAGTTCTGTCCTTTTTTCAGTCCCTAACACTTCCGTGTTATATGGCTTTCCCCATTATGAGAAGGCTCATGAAGAAAACCATAATGAAAAACAGCCACATGAAGAATCGATCCAGAACCTTGGCAACTTTTTTCCACTCCCCCGTTCTTCTTGCCGTAGCTCTCTGATCGCGATAACAGTTTGCGACATACTCGATATTCCTCATGAGATGCTGCTGCTCACACCTGCACTGGAGTTTGAGCCCACCATCATGATCTCTGTATATATCCCCTCTTTCCCCCCCTCTTCCTGTGGCGTTCCCCGCCTCTGCCTCCCCATCGCCGCAATCCATGCTCATGAACATTCCCTCCTTCCACATGCCGTAGCGACAGGTGGGGTGTTTTCCCAGTGAGCATGCCGGGCTCATGATCTGAGACATGTCTTCGGTGTCCTCTGTGAGTTTTGGAAATGTGGCATCTTGACCTTGCTCAAATTTGAACACAAAGTCGTCTTTCCCAGCTTGCCCATTCATGTTGCAGTTGGAGTCAGGCGGTTTCTGCAGTTGAGGCTCTGGTTTCTCTGGTTGTGGCGTCATGCAGTTCTCACCGACTTCGTAGACGAAGCAAATCCTGGCCAGATATTGCAGGATGAATTTCTTGGCCCAGTCTGGGACTGGTTTGGCCTCGGGGCCACAGTGATGTATGTTCATTATAAAGATAGTGAGGGCGGTGGATGCAGTGATCATGGTCATCGTTGCTATGTAATACTTTCCTGTAGAATGTAAGAGAAGGTACAGAGAACTTTTAGCGTCATTTTTTTAATCAATACATAATTAAATTAGATTGACAAGTTAAGAATGACATTTTACAAATTCTGTTGAATTACATGTAGGCTCTGTTATATGTAAGAGTTTAATGAGTTTGGTTCCTTAAAGGGTAACTAAACCCTAAAACAACTTTTTTTTAGTTAATGATCTGTAAGACTAGGGCTTTATTAATGCTGTTCAAGTAATTTTTTTAACATTTGGGTATTTATATTTTTTTTCTAGAATATATGGTGTAAAAACTTCTGAGTGCTGCCCTCTTCATGTTGAACGGTGGCTACTGCAGTTGAATTTTCCTATTGGAAGTTGTGGTGCCCTGTGACGTAAGAGGGTACCAGCTAACCACGCCCTTGCCTACAGAGAGACACGTCTCAGGTGCACACCAGCGTTGCTGAGTGGAGATGAGACAAATCCCATCACCTGCAGAGCCCCATGGCCCTACCTGCTACCACACATGCCTTGCCATAAACTGCTAACTTTTGGCAGTTAGGACACCACATACTGTGGTACAGGGTGAGAAGCAAATAACATTTGTGTACACTGCTCTCAGCCGTTTGAAACCCTTGCTTTGCACAAGCAAACACAGAGCCTGAGCTGAGAGATGCAGATGAGTCTAATCTCTCAAGAAAAGAATCCAGCGAGAGCTGAGCTCTCTCGTGGCTAAAAGCTGAAAAAAAAAAAAACTGTTTTCAGCCAACGACCCGAGGTCAGTAAGGACAGGCCTGAGGAACATCAAGTACAAGTCACCATCCCCACGATCGGTGAAGAATCAGCAAATGGCTGAGGATTTGAATGTTTTAGTGCAGGTTTGAAAAGCCCAAACTCACACCCCACCCCGCTCTGATCTTTACTTCACATATTCACCAACACCTCCTGCCACCCAACCTGTGGAGGACATGAGCTAGGTCTTCAAAAAAACTGAATACTAGGAAAGCTTCAGGCCCAGACCATGTTTCAACTGCCTGTTTAAAAGTCTACGCTGACCAACTTGCCCAAATCTTCACACAGATCTTCAACAGATCACTGGAGAAATGTGAAGTTCACTGCTACTTCAAATGCTTCACTATCATTCCAGTCCCCCCCAAAAAAACAAATGACTGGACTTAATGACTACATACCTGTCGCTCTCATGTCTCTGGTCATAAAGTCATTTGAGAGACTGGTGCTGGCCTACCTGAAGAACATCCCTAGACCCCTGCTGGATCCTCCTCAGACCCTTCAGTCAAGCTCCTGAAGTTTGCAGATGACGCAACAGTCATCGACCTTATACAAAAAGGTGATGAGTTTGCTTACAGACTGGAGGTTGAACAGCTGGCTGTCTGGTGCAGTCATAACAACCTTGACATGAAGACACTTAAAACAGTGGAGATGATAGTGGACTTCAGGAGAAACACCCCAGCACTCCCCCACTCATCATCATGAACAGTGGAAGCAGTGGAGTCATTTAGGTTCCTGGGCACCACCATCTCTCAGGACCTGAAGTGGGACATTCATATAGACTCCATAGTGAAAAAGGCCCAGCAGAGGTTGTACTTCCTTTGTCAGATGAGGAAGTTCAACCTCCCACAGGAGCTGCTGAAACAACTCCGCAGTCATCGAGTCTGTCCTCTGCTCATGTATAACTGTCTGTATCTACCAAATATAGACATCAAGAGACTACAATGTACAATCAGGACGGCTGAGAGGATTATTGGTTCCCCTTGCACACCCTCCAAGATCTTTACACCTCCAGAGTGAGGAAAAGGGCTAAGAAAATCACTTTAGACCCCCCACACCCAAACCCACTCTCTCTTTGAACTGTTGATTATTCCTAATTTCTCATTCAAATTTTGTATTTACAAAACTCTAACCATATCTATAACTTGTCAAGCAGGTGCGATTCACCTATAAGAGGTACATTCTCCGAGGGAGGCATGATCTCAGCCACCAGCAGCTGAAACACAGTGAGCGCCAGCATCACAGTGACCCCCAGTGACACTTTCTCCCCCGAGTCTGCAGGCAGATAGAAGCCCAGCGGAGCCAAGAATGAGATCATCACGCAGGGAATGAGCAGGTTGAAGACGTAAAACGAGGCTCTTCTCTTCAGTTTCAGAGTGTATGTCACGTCCGGATAAGGATCTGCACAGCACCCATACTGAATGACGTTTCTCTTGGCCGGCATTCCCAGCACCTCCCATTCCACATTGTCGACCAAGTCGGCGAGATCCGCACTCTCCATGGCGTTCAAAATGTCAAGCTGGTTGCCATTGTAAGTCCAAGACCCGTAGGTCAGTCGGCACTGCTGGGCATCAAAGGGGAAGAACGAGACATCCACTTTACATGAGCTTTTGGTGATGGCTGGAGCATCCCACATGATCTGGCCATCATGGCGTATCACCACATTGGTGTCCATAGTGCCGGTGAAGTGGTCATCAGCGCTACAAGAAATAGAATATGCTATTACAGTAAACAGTCGAGTTACTGGGGTCATTATAAAAAAAGGTCTTTTCACACTTGAAATATTAACCCTGCCTGGGTCAAACTAAACCCTGAGTAATCCTGGGTTATCTTGCTTCACGTTCACATTGCTCATAATTTAGCCAGGGTTAACAATTAATCCTGGGTTTTAATAAACTGACGTTTCACACTGCACTTTCCTAAACCATGGGTTAATGTTCTTATTTGCATATGTGCAGCGTCAGTGTCCCTGGATGAATGCAGTTAACCTGTTTACATCTAACATTTCCATCCACATATTCTACATCGCCGACTTTACTATCAAGTTAATCCTGAATGAAGGTAAGAATGAAACGGTCTCTTCTTAACTCTTCGCTTTTTCTGTCAGCATTTAACATTTTCCAACTCAACCAACTGAAACAACTGTATGCATTTTACACATAGGCCTTCAGTGGTGTCCTACATGAATTAATAACTTTTAATAGTGTAGCAGCGCTCAGACTCTATAATTGTTGTGAAATTGCTGTTTTTATTTAATAGAGCGGGTAGAAAGAAACGAGCGAGTGAATTCAGCTTGTTTTAGTAGTGTATATAGTGGTTATTGCGTTCCAATTATAAGTTCAGAAACGGAGCTGCCCTTGACTTGTCATTTAAGGGTTAGTATGAATGTTTAAAAAATGAAGTTTCGATCATTCATTTAAAAGGAAAATTAAGAAGACAATCATATTCACCACGGAATAAACGGGGGGGGGAAAGCATTATACTCACCAAAACTACTGGTTATTTTTTACACAAAATCCATTATTTCTCTCCTCAAGAAGAGTTCAACTACTCTGTTGTTCATGTTATTTGTGCGTTTTAGTTCCAACAATAAGTCTTTTCTATCGAGGCTAATGCTGAAGGTCGAGTCCTGTCACATTTCTGGCATAAGTTTTAATTCGCTTTTGGGCTGAGAATATCCGCTCGACAGAAGCAGTGGACACAGGGACCGTCACCGCAAAACATGGTCGAGGAGGGTAAGAAACATTAATTTGTGGGTTGAAAAACTATTAAATCTACAGGAATATATTTTAGTTTACACAGTTCGCTACAGATACGGTTAGCTTGCTCTGACTACCGGTAATATAGTACGCGCTCTGAACATTCAATCAAAGGATGTGAAAATGCCGACGTTATTGTACGTCTGCTAGATGGCCCCGGCGCAGTCAAATCGAAATCTGATTGGCTGATTCAATCTGACAGATTATCAAGCAACAAATTCATTGCCATTCATTTCAAGCAACAGGCGCCCACACTATCGATTCTGAAGGCCTCAAGGCAGATTTCTTTGACCCTGGCAACACATGACGGCTGAAATATGATTGGATAAAAGCTCTAACATAAACACACTACTAGAAGCAGCCCAACCAAGAGAAAAGCTATGAAATAAAGAGAATGGACTAGACTATTGGGAATAATTTAATACTCCTTCATGGAAAAATATATTACAGTGCAAGTCAGTGATTCTGAGAAGGCCTTGCTGGCCCTGACGGCCCACCACTGATATATATATATATATATATATATATATATATATATATATATATATATATATATATATATATATATATATACTTAGCCTGGTTGCACAAGTGCACTTATACTTGGTTGAAACATATTTTGCTTTTAATACATTATTTTTTAATAGTATATCAACAACTTCCAATCTTAATTTGTCAATTTCCAAGTCTTACTTGCAAAAGAGCTCTGTGGTCATAATGTAGGGGGCTCTTCTACTGATGTACATCCCTCTTTTGAGTAAATTCCTCAAGGTCTTTTTTATTATTAGTTTTTGGATTGGATTTAATTAAGACTGGGCTCTGACTGGGCCATTTTAAAACCTTCTCCTTTGTTGACTTAGATTTGCATTTGAGGTTCTTATCATGAAGAATAGTTTTTATTAAAATAAAAATTAACATCCTACTCATCTTCAGATTTTAATGGTAATTTCCAAAGAACATCTATGAATTTACTTTTTGAATTTATCTATGAATTTTTACATCAAAAAAGCTGGCGTCTTGACAGGGGTGTGTGGAGTTTTTATAGCCACTGTAGAGTCAGTAGGTTTCGTTAAAATGGCAAATCAAAGTGGTCAAGAAAGAATCTGAAGGCACAAGATTAGAGTAATTGTTTCTGTGTTTTATGTTTTTTTTTTTTTCTTTAACCTATATAACCTATATTTTTCTTTAACACCTTAAAGAAACTTTCTGTCAATATGTATTCACCCTCATGTTGTTCCAGACGGGTTTGACTTTCTCTCTTCCATGAAAAACTAAATAAACTCAAAGCTTTACAAAGAATGCAAAAGTGTTCATATAACTCACGCACTATAGGCTAAGTCATCGAAGAATTTCGTGAAAATTCATATGGAAATAAAAAAAAGTTTCAGTCTTTATGAACAAATCCGTCTTTCGAGTTGCATATCAATGAATCCAATAGTCAATGAATCAGTTGATTCTGTACACCAAACTGATTTGATTAATGAATGAATCATTCAGACCAGTTTGGTGAACAGAATTAATTGATTAATTAAAAATGGTCAACTGTTAATTCATTTTTGGGCAAACAATTTTTTAATGGGTTTGTTTCAGTTTTTTCAGGGGTGAACATCTTTGAAATAGATGCCACAAAAAAGAACAACCATTTGAAAAAAATGGTGTGGTAGTCTATAGGCTAAGATTATTGACAATAATCAATATTGACTAATACATTCCAGTTAGAGGTGCTCCAAATTCACGTTTGCTCCATTTTATGTTTGTTTTTTAAAAAATTGGGAAGATTTGCCTATCAATATACCTTAGAGACATAAAAAACAGAAACAGACGATTTCCTAAACACTTAGCCATAAATGCATTTATTAAGTGTTCAGCTTGTGCCTCCATGTGGAGAAAGAAGAAAGAGTAAATAAAATAAAAAAACTCAAACCCGATACCAATCCGACCTACTTGTTATATAGGACTATATCAGGTCTCCATACATAACTACCAGGTATACGGATGGTATCAAGTCCGTCATAGTTATCCTTATTCCAGGTGAGATACTTGTCAACCCACACCTGCCGTATCCACAAATACGCCGTCAGAATCTGGTTACGCTCATCCTGGAACAGAAGCGTATCAGTCATGCAGCAATTTTAGTCCAGTGAAACATTATAAATCATTCAATATGCTATTTCTTGCCTTAGAGATATTAAAACATCATAAACAGTCCTCATTTTCTGTCAGGCTGTGGTTTTATGGGGCAGATTACCATGTCAATGATTTGAGAGAGGGTGATCTGAAGCGTGACATTAAGGATGTCTTCTGTGTCCTCCACTGGCCTCAGCGCACTTGTGTAGTTGCTAAATAAATCATTGAGCAGTTTCTGGGCGTATATCCCATTGGCACTCCAGCAAACTGGAATGAAAGAAAGACATTCGTTTTACAGATTCAGTGATAACATACTACCAGTCAAAAGTTAGGAATCTTTCAGATTTTTTAAATGTTTTTTGAAAGAAATCTTTCATGCTCAGGAAGGCTGCATTTATTTGATAATGATATTTTATTATTATTATTTAAAAGAACTGTCTACCATTCAAATGTATTTTAAAGGTTGTATCAGTGATTTCAGGCCCAAAAATAAATGATCACAATCATCTAATCTTTCCTAACGATCCGCTAGCTGCCCGCCCCATAAGCATGCTGTCAAAAAAACGCGTCTCTGTAGGCAGCCTAGGCTCTGAAATCTGCACACAAAAACAAATGGGTACAACCACCACTCAAAACCAAAACAAACAGTGTTCCAACCAATCACCGACAGGGGCGGGTGTTGTGAGGTTTTGCGCTCGTGCACGGGTGGACGCGAAGTCGGAGCTCCATTTGTTTTTGTGTGCAGATCTCAGAGCCTGGGCTGCCTACAGAGATGCGTTTTTTCGACAGCCTGCTTATGGGGCGGGCAGCTAGCGGATCGTTAGGAAAGATTAGACATTTATTTTTGGGCCTGGAATCACTGATACAACCTTTAACATGTAATTTATTCCTGTGATGGCAAAGCTGAATACATTTGTTCAACAAGGATGCATTAAATTGATCAAACGTAACATTAAAGACATTCATAATGTGTTATATTTTTCAATTAAATGCTGTTCTTTTGAACTCTTAAATTAATCAAAAAAGTATGAAAAAAAAATCATGAATATTAAGCAGTACAACTGCTTTCAACATTGATGATAATAAATGTTTCTTGAGCAGCAAATCATCATATTAGAATGATTTCTGAAGGATCATGTGACACTGAAGACTGGAGTAATGATGATGAAAATTCAGCTTTGATCACAGGAATACATTACATTTTAATGTAATATTTACATGTAATATTTACAATATTTCTTATGTTTACTGTATTTTATGGTAAAAGAAATGCAGCCAGAAAATTATTTTTAAAAGTAATGCATTACAATATTGCATTACTCTCTAAAAAAGTAACTTTTGCATTATTTTTTTCTCATCTGAGCTGGACTTGCTTTGTTTTTAATTAACAAAATCGTTCTATTTCACGCCTGCACAGTAGAGGTCGCAGCCCAAACAAACCTTTCAGCTGTGCTGCAATTCTGCATTGAAGAAGAAGAATATTTAGGAGAAAGACATTCAACTCTCTTTAGATTATACATAAAGTATATTTTAATTATTGCAGGTAGGTGTTTGCATTTGACTGTTTTTATTGATTTTGAGGAATACTGAATGCTTTTGTGCAAGTGAGTAAATGCATTTAGTCTAGAATATATATATATATACAATAATCATCATTTTCACACACAACGCCTCTTCACTCACTCGTGATTTCTCTCAGCATGGGAAAAAGAAGTAGGCCTTGCTTTATTTAGGCTATTTGAAAAAGTAACTCAGATATTTTGTTGTAAATTTAAAAGTAATTTGTCACTTTACTAGTTACTTGGAAAAAGTAATCTGATTATGTCACTCATGTTACTTGTAATGTAACTGAAAATGCATAATTCTATAAATCGAGTCTAAATGTCATGTAGCAAGTTTATTTACAGTGCATGTATTCCTTTAACAGATACTTACAAAGGAGAAGACAAAACGGTTAATTGTAAGGTGAACCAAATCATAATCACTTTTTTTTCCAGTTTTATCACATATTTGACATGATTTTGTACTGTTGACAGGAATAAATCAGAGCCGCAGGACAGCAGTTGTGTGACGGATAACACATGTCCACGTGACAGATGGCTTAATCAGGAGGAGTGGAGCGAAGAGATTTCCCGCTAGATTACCCATCTGAAACTATACAACATCAGAAGAGATTAAGTAAATCTGCCATTAAGCAGTTGGTGGATACACTGCTATTGAATATATACACCGTTATTTGCCAAAAAAAAAAAAGGTATATTCATGACCCTGTGTGACAACATGCCCCAGAAGCATTTCATGGTCTCTCACTATATGGGGTTACATAGTGCAGTGTTAAACTCCTGCGCGAGAGGAAAATTATTATTGAGTTAGTGAAACCTTGAGAACATTAGACACAGATATGGACTTTGCCAGATGTTTGCAACTGCTTTGTCATTTCAATAAAGCTCTAAAAGAGATTTACAAAAAGAATTATCATGTTGGACTGACAATGAGTTGACAACACACAGGATAGCCTATATAAAAATCATTGAGTGTTGGGAATCAATACATATGTAAATGGTAAATGATGCATCAGCCTTTTGAGCAAACATCAGACATATAAGCCTATTTGATATAAAACATGAATTTGCTTATAATTTTAAAAAGATTTAAGACCTAATGGCTAAAAACGCCACAATGTGAACAGAAACCGACAACATGCAGCACAATGACAGATCGGTGTGTGAGAATGTATTACCTGGTGTGATCAAGCAGAAGACAAAAAAAGCAAAACATTGAATGTTCTTGTCAGTCATCTTCATTGGCAATCGGACATAAAAATGAATAGATATTTGATTAATTGAAGATCTAGTCCTGGCAACTTCAGAGGACAGCTGCTGTATGAAAGTCAATAAAACACTGACAGTAAACCATTTAATCCTCCAAACAGAGCACATGTGTAATCCAGGCTCTGCATCACTGTATCTGATACCGTATTATATAGGCTACAGTATAAAGTATATGCCCACTTTTTGCTGAAATTGAGTTTATATATATATATATATATATATACTTCAGAAGACAATAGTGTCATTATTCAGCTAAAATAATCATTGCTTCACTGCCCTAACTATAATTAAATAAAATATTTCAAACTTTTTTAATGCATGAAAATGATGGCCGTCAGATGGCCTCACAACAGCTCACTAATTTCACGGTTTATTTGTGCAGATTTGTGGGGGCCAGGCTTGAATAAAACCAGCTGTAAACTAGCCTATAAAGCAGTTCAAGCAGGTTTACATGAGGTGTTTTTCCAAATATACCCACGGGGTGGCAGTATTTGCTCATATTTAAACTGGAGAACCTTGTATAACCACAACAAACTGAAGCTTTTTTTTATTGTCGTGTCGTCCTTATGTTAGAAGGAAGGAATCATATGTATTTTACATGATCAGATATATTTCGAATTGATTAAATTCTAAATCGAATTTGTATTAATGAACAAAACAAAACATATTGAAAGTCACAGCACAAGGTCCAAACAAAGACAGGCGTGTTTTTTGTGTTCTCCGGAGGCCATAACACTGATTTCACTGTCAAATTCATGGCTTGTGGTCAGGATTTAAGTGAATGAAGAGCAGTGTTTGCTTGAGAGTAAAACTGTTGCAGTCTCGTAGCCTACGAGTCTAGTTCATTTTACTTTCAAATCACACGGAGGCAAATGCAATACCATGTAGGCTAACTCTGGGAGATGGAGGATCAAAGCAGCTCTAATGTCTTTCACAGTTATATATATATATATATATATATATATATATATATATATATATATATATATATATATATATATATATATATATATATAGCCTATATATATATATATATATATATAGGCTATATATAGCCTATATATATACACACATACATATTTGTTTGTTTGTTTTCTAGAGCTTGACAGTTTTTGTTGTTTCTGATCTGCAAACATTTTATTTCATTTTGTTTTATTATTTTATTTATCTTTTTTTCTTTCGTTTTCTTTTCTTTTTTTCCAGAAAGATTCTGATCTGACCTAAGATTTTTTTTTATTTTATTTATTTTTTTATTACAGCTAGAAAGTTTCAAGTCTGCAACCCTGAGATTTCATTTAATTCTTTTTTCATTATTTTCGCTGTTTCGTTCTCCTGTCAATTTGTCTATCCAGACATTTACAACAAAATCGAAACTGCCGCAAACTGTGCCTGAAATAGCTAGGATGGAAGTGAACATTTCTCGTTTCTTCTGCTCTCACTAACAAGAGAATCGAAAATCAGCACAAAAGAAAGTAAATGGAAAGAATGAAAAATCGCTTCATAAGCAGCCACGATCTCATCTCCCAAACGTGCAAAAAGAAAAGAGAAAAAAGAACCTGAAACTAATGAGTTTCATGTTTTGTAATCGTGAGGTAAGTGTATAAAGCACAGGTTTGCATAAACGGTTCCTCATTTTATTAATGTGTGCAGAAAAGTACTACAGTCAGCATTAGCCTATTAGAAAACCTTTAATGTAGTGGTAGTGTAGCCTATGTGAAATAGAATGTCTTTCTTGTGTTTAACTTCAACAGCTATAGCCTATATGATTTAAACACTAAATTCTGCAGTGAGGTCGGAACTGCAAGCAAGTCTCAAGATTAAATATGCATATGAACATCATATTAAAAGCAGGCTTTGCATTGCATGCAAAGTCGGACTGAACAGTCTAAGATCTTTATATTTGTCATGCTGTGCTTTCTTGATCCAGAATATTTGGATTGTTTATCATGATTTGACTGATTCACAAACTGATTATAGTTTGAATCATTGGCAACTTACATTTGTTGGTTATATTTACCTTTGAGTAACAAAGAAAAAACAATTAAAGTCCCCTGTAGTCAATCTTTTTAACGTTTAAAACTCATCTCCAAAATGACACATTTAAACTTTTTTTCCTTAAAAAAATTATTCGTGCCTTAAAATAGCTTGAATGTAACTCTACACCCTTGCCTCGTTTAGTATAGGTGGTTCTAATAATATGCAAATTAGCCCCGCCTCCACTCACTCACTCCAGCTCAGAGATCCACACGTTGACCTGATTGGTTACAAGCTAGTTTGTGATGTCAGAAACACCAGCGATTTCAAACATGTTTTTGAGACTGTGTTGGTTCACAGCAGTTTTAGGGTGAAAATACTCAGCAATGGTGTTGACTTATGAATTTGCACATGGTTAGTCTTAAAGCATATTAAAAACACCTAATAGGCCTATACACAACATTAAAAACTTGATTTTCACCAGGGGGACTTTAAATAAGTAAGTTAGAAGAAGTGGGGTACATTTAAAAACACAGAAAATTATTTGAAATGTAAAGCATATAAAAATGGTCAACATGACCCATTTTACATTGAATACTAAATCAAATATTTACATTTATTGTAACAAATCTTTTAAAAATAATGTTTCTTTTTTTAATGCATGTCCATGCTATATTATGCACCATATACAAAATCTACAATGCTTTTTTTCTTTTATAACAGTGAACCCTTAAAACATAAGTCTCTCTTAAAAAATGTAAGTTCATTATATAGGCCTAAAAAATATCAAACTAACATCTGCTAAATAAAATTAAAAAAATAATGAAAATAAAAACAATAATTAAGTAAAAAAGCTTGCACTTGTTCCAATAGGTTTTACACCCAGAATGTGTCCAAATACTGTACATATTAATCTCATTATTTTGCATAGTATTTTTTATTGTTTTTTTATTTATTATTATTCAATATTAATTTGTGTATTAATATTCTTGTTTTGTACTGTATTTGACTTGATTTGATGTAATGTAAAGGCATTTATAACTTTTTAAAGTGTGATTATCATTTACAGTACATGTGATAAAGCAAATTCCCCATGTAACAATATACATATGTCCCATCAGATTTATAGCAGCACGCATGATTTCTTGGAGGCCTGTGGCTTGGGGTGGAGGAAGGCGCGAACAGCTTCTGTAAACACCTCCTTCACCCCGTCCTGGTTGAGCGCTGAGCACTCCATGTATTTACAGGCCTGGATTTGTCTGGCCAGCGCCACCCCCTGCTGCTGGGACACCGCGGACAGGTTCTTCTCTTTCAGCTTCTTCAGCACCTCTGCATCATCTCTCAGATCTGTTTTAGTCCCCACCAGCAGGATGGGCACATGAGGACAGTGTTCTGACACCTCGGGGTACCACTTTAGCTTGACGTTCTCGTAGGACGAGGGGCTGGTGACGCAGAAGCAGATGACGAAGACGTTGGTCTGGGGGTAAGAGAGGGTCCGGAGACGGTCGTATTCCTCCTGTCCCGCGGTGTCCCACAGGTTCAGACTGATGACTTTAGAGTCTACCGCCAGCTGTGCGCTGTAGTTGTCAAATACAGTGGGAATGTATTCTTTGGGAAAGGCGTTGGTGGTGAAGGAAATCAGGAGGCAGGTCTTCCCAACGGCACCGTCTCCCACCACGACACACTTGATGTTCTGCATTGTTGTTCTGCCTTCAGATTCCAATAACTGAAATGTACACAAGGACCATTTACTGCATTGTTCTTTGAGGATTTCAAACATTCCCTGATTTGGAAGCTCCCACATAAATCATGCTTTGATAAATCTTAACTATGACATAAGTAATCATCATGACATAGGCTAAGTCATAATTGCGTAATCATAATAACGAAAAAAAAAATCATACTAAACAGCATAAAAAAATCTAAATTATAAGAGATAAAGGTGAAATTATGACATACTAATAATTATGAGATAAAAAGGCGAAATTATGACAGTCCAAATCAAAACATATTAAGTTTAAATGATTACTTATAAAAGTCATAATTACGACATTTAAAAGTAAAAGGAAGTCATGACATGAATAATTATGAGATTAAAAGTCTAAATAATGACATAAGTCATTATGTAAAAAAGGTGAATTATGATTTAAAGGTGCAGTAAACAATTTTTGAAAAAGGCTTATTAAAGTGGATCAGACTGAGTACCACAACAAAGTATTAGCCAATCAGCAGCAGGGGGTGTGTCCACACATGATGCCAGATATTGAGCAAGATGTTGATAGAAAGAGAGATGTCTGAGAGATCGATTTATCTAACACTCTTGCATTGCGTGTTCATGCATTTTGTTGACTGAGCAATGGAGGAGTGTGTTCGTTTGTTTATTTGGGTTGATTTCAAATGTCAACACTGTTTCAACAACGATTTTGAAAAATTGCACACTGCACCTTTAATGTCACAATCTCAATGTCATAAAGACGTTTATGTCACAATAATGATATTTTAAGTCAGAATGTCTCTTTTTTTAAGTCATAATTTTGACTCATTTTATCTTTTTATGTCATAACTATGATTTTTCAGTCACACTATCTACTTTTCATCTCATAATAATGATTTAAAATTTCATAATTTCATAATTATGATTTACAAAAGCATGATTTTTGTTCTTATGTGGTAGAAATGACCTTCCATACAATGACTTGCATACAACACATAAGGCGATATTTAGCTCATGTTGTGTTTCCGGCGAGATTTGAGACAACATACAAAACAGTGAATATATCAAACTTGAGTCGTCTGTATTTAAAAAAAAAAAAAAAAACAGTCATTCCATCATTCGATTGAAATAAACAAACATACTCATGTAGAAGACCATCGTGGTTGTGTAAATTATGCTTGAGTCAGATTATCACGTGCATTTGAGGTCCTCCCTTGAGACCCACAAAACATTGCATTGTTGTCAATGACCTTTATTTATATCTTTCTGAGAAGAACAGTTACGCAGAGCTAGTGGGGAAGTAATCTCACAAGGGTGCCTGTTAGCCTCTTCAGAAACAGTACAGTAAGGTAATAATCTTGCAATATTCATCATAACACAGATGTGCATTCTCATTAGCTTGAAATATCTACACTTTATAAAAATAAGGGGGGGGGGGGGGGGGGGGGGGGTTGTATAATGCCACAGAGGAACCATTTTTGTTTCCCTGAAAGTGGAGTTTGATGAGTAATTAAACTCGAGGTTCTGGATTGATTCCATTAGAGCTTCCGAACAAATGGGTTTTTGGGGTGCGGACTGATGGGGCAGTGAAATCTTTTTACTCTTTTAATTCATTTTATAACTGTATCATATATGAAATGAAATGTGCTATATAAATAAACTTGCCTTGCCAAATAACTTTTCATTGCATAGTTCTTTTTTTTCCTAGTATGAAGAACATTTTAATGTTATGTTTTATGGGTATCAAGGGAGGTCTTGGAGTGTCAGTTTATGGCTGACCAATTAACAGGGTTTTACTGTCGCATTGTTACAGTAAAAATTACCCCCAAAAAAATTTGTTGAGTAGACCATCAGGTTTAGGGTCTAAAATAGCTTTGCTGCCAAGAACACAGTTCCTTTTTTTTTTAAAGAAACTAGACGAACTTAAAAGTGTACTGGTCACTGTTGTAGGGGTCACGGCCCGCCCACAGTCCATTCACCTATCCTTTGGTTCAGACTGCACAACTGTAAAGTTTAGTGAGAAAATCTTAGATCAAATCAAATAGACTGTAATGCAAATTCCGGGAGTCAGAGTCATAGTTAGTAAAAGTACATATTCCAGGTACATATTACATTTTAGAAGATATTCGCTCCAGGCCCAATTTTGAAGATATTCACTCCACATGTGGAGTGAATATCTTCAAAAATGGGCCTGGAGCAGCCATAATTGATATTCACAAAGATATTCGCTGAATGGCACATAGAAATAAATTTCTATATATACATTTTCTCTTTACAGACTGTCTAAGAATAAACTGCATATTGTTTCAAAGTGCCACAGTCATCAAAATAAGTTTGTGTGCATCTCATCCTTTTTTCAGCTGATGCTTTTCTCCCTCACACTCTCTGATCTTATTGAATTTATTAATAATAAATAAAATATTGTTTATCCAAATTCTACTGTACCTACACTGTCGGCTCCACATACTGTAACCTGCACTACAATTTTAAGGAGCACAAGTAATGTGTGTGATTTAATTAAGGTTTTCTTTTATTATTAATTGCATTTTAAACATATAAAATGTAAAATACCATTACATAAATATTATTCGGTCAGAAAGCTCTGTTTTAAAACCGCACAGAGCTCCATTTGAATATAGCAGAACAAAAAAAAAAAAGATGTCACTGTCTCCTAATGACATCATTGCATTCTTATCACTTTTCAAATGTTCGAATTGAATCTGGTCCCTTAAGAATGAAGGTTGACAGTGAGTTTGGGACAGATCATCAAGGGCAAATACGAAGAAAAAAAACTCACCGTGCATCATCCAAAAGAGCGTCCAGGAAACTGTCTATAGTAGTCTGAATGAAACTGTCCCTAAAAACAGTGGCACAGGGACTATAGGAGGAAGTGAGCACAGCCTAGTGCACTGAGAGGAAGTCAGTGACACAAAAAGGCAAAGAGCCAGTGGAGAAGTTCAAAGATGATGTACGCCATATAGGGTGTGTGTAGAATTAAATATATCTGCATGTACAACAAAATACTGCTGCAATTACAATTATTTATAACATTTCAAATTCAATGTATATAGACATACATAGAATTATATGCAGAATTAAATATATCTGTATGCATAACAATATATATATATATATATATATATAGAGAGAGAGAGAGAGAGAGAGAGAGAGAGAGAGTTTCAATCTGAAACTGTAAAATGTGAACTTCCATTAGAAGAACATTTTTGCAGTGTCATTAAAAGGCCACTTGGGGACAGTGTACTCTTTTTTTACAGACACAAACACACTGCAGTCCCTTTACACAAAGAGGTGAGTAAAGAAAAGTGTCAGGAAAGCACAATCACAGCAGATGTCAATGATCTACCAAAACAGTCAGTGGCCTTATTTCTTTGGCAGCAGTCAAAGGACCACTTCCAAATGTCCTTCTATGCTACTGAAAAATGTATTCAAGCTGTACAATTATTGACTATTTATTGTTGATGATTAGGCAGAATGATAGTGATCAGGCAGATTTTTATTATGCCGATTATTAAAGGCCCACTGAAGTGCCTTGAAACACATTATTCAATGTGTTGAGGTCATTTCCACTGAAACAGGAAGACAGGACGGGACATATATTAGCTCTTTTTTTTAAATAGCCAAGCATTTAGTTTATCACAGCTCTGCCAGAGCCGTTGAGCTCGGTAAAGCCGCAGTTTCCTCCTAATCTTTAACCATTTCTCCTCCTGATCTCCTCCATATTGCTTTAAAATACAGCATTCATGTGCAGAATTCAAATGGGTTTTGATTCGTTTTGATCCACTGTAAGCTATCGTGTCTCTGGACCGGAGCAGACTGTGTCACTAACGTGAAACCTGAGTTCATTCGCCCCAATCGTCCCTTGTATGTGGATTCGTCCGAATCGTCCCCTTTCCCCTATATAGTGCACTATATGTGCCATTCACCATGTAGATAAAATATGACTTATTTAGCCGCAGCTTCAGCATCTATGGGGTGCGGGACACTGTAGATTCTAGATTTTGATTGGACAGAAAATCTGATGAGAAGCTGAAGTGCATGATGTCATCATTTGCTTATATCTTCGAAATGTCATTGTTTTGAAGCACACTAGCTTAGGCTAACATATTCAAACTAAAAGCCAAAAAATCTTTCATTTTGATTTCATGGGGGCATTATTGTTAATCAAACAGGAAAAGACCAAGAGAAAACTAAACTAGAGATTGCTCTTTAGTATTTATTAGGATAGGCCTATACGGTCACTGATCACTGCAGTAGCCTATTAACCGATACTGTCACCAATATCGATCTCCGAATGCTATTCTTATGTTTTTTAGGTATACATAATTAAGAGATGAGAAAGTATTGACTCTATTTATTGGTAAGCAACATGTGCCACATATTCCATTCCCTGTCTAACAGGTAGGAACAATTTAGAGATCATAAATTGTTTTGGAATAAATTCTACAAATAAAAAACAGACCTTCATCAACAGAAAGAAAATCAATGTAAAACAACACTATTTCACTGAGCAATAAGTGATTTTCTCTTTTTTTTTTCTTTTCTTGTTTGATTAACATTAAAGTCCCCATGAAATCAAAATGGATTTTATTTGGCTAATATGTGACTGTAGACATGTTTTTTTGTGTGTGTTTTTTTACATTTTCTGTAGTTTGTGGAAAATCTGCAGATTATACCATTATTGAAAATAACTGAATCAACTCTAAACTGACTTCAGCTGAATGTTTTAATTTTTAGAGCTGCTTTGCAGTAAATAAAGGCGAATTCACTTGTCTTTATGCAGAAATCTGTGTAAAAAAATGCTCTACAAGCCCCCAGAAAAGAAGAAGGTTAGATAATGAAGTTAGTAAATTATTTTATATGATTTAGTTAGCACAAACAGCAGAGCATGGCACTAAACACAAACACCAAGGTCATGGGTTTGAATCTCAGGGAATGCAGCAACTGATAAAATGCATACCTTGTAAGTTGCTTTGGATGAAAATGTCTCTTAATGCATTGACGATAATTCTTAGTAGAACAGTAAATAAAAAGTGGGTTACACTTAATTTCGATAGTCACTTTAGATGTTCTACTAATTATAAGTAACTTTTCAACTACATGTCAACTAACTCTCATTAGAGTATTAGTATATTATAGTAGACTGTCAGTAGACTGTTAGGTTATGGTTCGGGTTAGGAGAATAAGTTGACTTGTCACCAAGTTACTTATAGTCAGTAGAATATCTGTTGGGGGAGCAACAAAATAAAGTGTTAGCAGATATTCAGCTGACAGTCTACTAATACTCTAATGACAGTTAGTTGACATGTAGTTGAAAAGTTACTTATAGTTAGTAGAATGTCTAAAGTGGACTATCAAAATAAAGTGTTACCAAAAAGTGAGCACATGCAGTTTTTAAAGAAAAATAATTGATATTAATAAAACAAATATGCCTAATATTGATAAATGTAGCCTATAATGAGCATTTTTTTTTAAATAAAAATAAGTTATATAGTCTCACATTAAAAGTGTTATTGACTAAATTAGACCTTTATATCATCAACATGCATCAAGACATTTTCTAAATGTCATAATCATTACTTCAATGAGCTATATCTGAATATCATAATACTAATAATGTATAATACATGAGCAAATATTTGATAAAAATGTTATACAGACTAGTCTCATATTAGTAATTTAGACCATTGTATAATTAACATTACAAAAAAAAAAAAAATGATTGGCCTATGCCTATACAGTATAGCCTATACTGTATATTTATTATTATATAATGGTCTAATTTAGTAATAATATTAATGGTCTATATATATAAAACATATTTTTAACAACCTACACAGTACAATGTGGTAAATGGGTAAATAAACATACTAAATAATGAAAAACTACAATAAACTTTAATAAACAACAGAGTTTAGCCTATTTACGGCCAGGAGATACAAAATATAATGAACTAGGCTAGGCCTACATTGTAATATAACTAGCTACATATAATATAATACATAATATAAAAACAATAGAAGTCATTGTGAAGTCGACACCATTAAATAAGCGTGTGCGTGTGTGTGTGATTATGATAGTGACAGGCAGAGTGTGATAAGCAGGGAGTGAGTGAGTGACTGCGCATGCGCCGCGCCGCAGACCGTGAGCCCGGCTTGAAACGAGGAGGAAGCGCAGCTCTTTCGGCCTCTCTCTGCTTCTGTCACTGACAGAGTACGAGCAAACCACCGTCCACCTGCCGTATTCTCTCACCGGCTGGACGGGCAACCGTGCATAACCGTGTGGTCGTGTGTTTTTGGAGTGTTTCAATACAAAGCCTCCATGGAGTCTGATGGGAGGAGAGAGCAGCTGAAGACGAACCTCAAACACTAGGACGGTCTAACACGAGGACCCGAGGTAACAGCTAATTTTAAACGCTTTAACATTTGTATTTACTGTGTTTTACATTACATATCTTTTCAGCGATGGATGTGGGTGTTTATAAAGGGGGAAATGTGGGTGTCAGTGGCCTCGCGCCGCTACGAAGCCAGCTGCGCAATTCAGCCGCATGAAAATAAACATAATACAGTGCCGTTGGTTATGAATCAGCTATTTATGACTGATTTTGTTAAGCAAACGTGGGTAACTTAATGCACTCAGACTAGTTCAGCTATGCTCTTGAGTCATTTAAACTCATACCTGAACATAATTGCCTACAGGCTAATGTGTTAATTATTCAGATTATTATTATTATTATGTGTTCGGTTTATGCTAACCTTAATATTGTGCATACTAAGCTATACATTCAGATCTTTTAGATGGACAGTTTAGTCAAGGATGGGTTGGTCTACATAGTTTCAACTTATTAGTGTTAAATAGTTGACCGGTGAGTTGAGGAGTAACGTTAGCCTAACTTGATAACATTTTTTGCACGTCATTGGGAAAAAAACGTTGCATGACTTCTCTTTGTGGAGTCCCGAGATAAAAATTAACATGAATACAATAATAATTGTAAAAAAAATTGCTTTGTGTTTATACTCTAAAATTGTCTATTTTGATTTGTGTTTTTGTTTTACTGTGGGTCAAATTAACCCAAAACTCAAACAGCAATACTATTTATTTAAATCAGAAACCTTTGAACAGTGCATGTAGCCTAGCCTGTACTTCGACATCAGTAGGTCAGAAGAACGTGATCATTTAAAGGCAAACAAGATCACTTTTTAAGTTACAGGAGTGAACTAATTGCCTCAACTGACTTGAGTCATTGTTTTAAACTTTCAACACTTTCTTACGCGTTTTCACCTTTGTTCTAATTCTGTTACCCGTCAAATGTTTTTAAAGCAAAAGTTTAGGTGGGGCCTACATTATTAATATATTAGCCTACAATATATTAATATACTTTTATTATACAGTATAGATATAAAAGGAATAAATACATTTATAGTAATAGGCACCATAATGTAATACTGAGCAATAAAAAATAAGGACTTTTATCAGTATCTAACTTTTTTTTTGGCAGGCAGAGAAAAAAACTCCACTGAGCATGTGCAGATGCAGAATAAGTGTCATAACTAGTGATTGAATAAGGTGCATGCATCCCAATTTGCATACTTAGCACTTTTCTATGCTGCTTAGAAGGGGCTCTTTGTCTCTAACTTTGAAAATAACCTTACAAATGAAAATTCATACTCTCTACACTGAGTGCATAGTGTACAGGGCTTATTCAGAGCAGCTGTAGGACAGGTATGAAAGAGAGGCTGTGAGGGATAGACTTGCTGTGTTTTAAATGGCATCTGCTGTATAAAGCTCTGAGATCGCTTATAATTTCCCACAGCTCATGCTCTGAGTTTTTATTTTTTTTTTGTCTACTGAAATTTCGTCAGCAGAACAATCCAGAAACACAGTAAAAAGCAGTACAGCCCAATGAAGAGATGTCTATCCAGGGCTCCAGACTGCGACCAAAATCTGAGAATGTGCGACCAGTAAATTTGTCCCGGTTTATCAATGAATCCGGAATGTGTGGCAGGCCAATGAGTGTGAGAATAATAGGGAATGGCCACTGTAGGTGTCTAATGTGTGGAGGGGGAGGGTCCTAGAGATAATCGAGCGCGCGTTTAAACGTCTGTGGGAAGAAATATCACAACCTGATGTGTGCGTCTGAGCAATGAGCAAGCAAACTATTGACTCGTTCTTCCGAACTGCGGCTAGTGTGCCAGTTAAATTCACTTGCTGGTTTCCAAAATAATACATTACAACAGAGATAATAATAAAAAAAAAAAACGTGAACAAAACGATTACTCTTTGTAAACACTGTTCAATGTGAGTGCCAAATGCTCGAACATGACCTGTCATTTACGCCGTCATCACCCGGGAGTTGATAGCGCACGAGCGCAGGCGAGACCTGAACTGTAGACGTTACCATCGGTGTTTAAAATAAACTCATTTAAACTTTGCCAATGTAAACATTCAAGACGCGAAAGAGAACTCGCATCTAGAAGATTTGTGCGGGCGTCCGCGTGTGTGTGTGTGTGTGCGCGCGCGCGCCGGCCGCGTGTGTCTGTGTGTGTGTGTAGGCTAGACAGCGCGCAAATATTGAGTTCTTTCAAGTCTTGCACTTGAATGGACAAATTCACACAAAAAGTGTCAACATGTCCGTCTTGAGTATCATAGCAGATAGGCTGTTATAAGTGAACTTATATGGTCAAGAAAGACACTCACAGTATCCGTGTAGGCCTACTGAATCAGCTCTGAATTGACTAGCTTTTGTAACTTTAAGATTAATCTTTAATTTATACAGTCAAATATGCAATGTTATTTTACACTTGATTATTTTATTCAATTTCTGTACCTGAAAACTAATGTTAGACCTCCCTGAAAAGCATAGTTTATTTTATTAGTATCTTTGCTCTATTGTATTTATTTAAGCTTTTGCTTGTGGTTAAATTGTTTCTTTATTTTATTTGACAGCAGTCTTTTTTTCCCTGAATAGACTATAGCACATACCGAATCATACCGAAACCGTGAACCTAAAACCATGATACAAACTGAACCGTGAGCTATTTGAAATGTTGCAGAACTAGTACAGTGTCACAGTCGGATGATGATTCAGAGTGAGAGGTTTGTATCAGGCCGAACCCCGAGAGTTCAGCTGGTTGGGGTAGTACTGTAGACGAACTCCATGAACTGCGATTGTTGCAGTCGCTACCCCATAACTGCGGGGAACACGAAGTTTGCCAACAGTGCAGGCACTTCAGTTTAAACAATATGCTAGTTAAACACAATCTTAGCCTCAAGCATAGAGTATGCGGTGACATGTTAATAAATCAAAAAGCAACGCCACTGCCCGTTTTCGAAGACAAGAGGTTGTAATGTTAAATCAGAGCGCAAAGGCATTTTAATTTCTGCATCTATTATCAAAGTATTTATTAGTAATACACTTGAAATTAGTAGAAATGTGAATATTTGGTTAGTATGTTGATTTACAGTGTGTGCTCCTAAATTTTCTGGTTGTGCCCCTAAAAATTTCAGTTGGGGGCCACTGTGCTCCTAGTGAAAAAAGTTAGTCTGGAGCCCTGCTATCCCTCACAGCCTTGCTTTCATTCCCTTTAAGAATCAAAGATGGCACTGCTGTGAATAAGGTCTAAATTGCGTCATTTGGAACAACACTGTGTAAAGTGAGTTCCAGTTGTCAGCATTCTCCTATCATCACAGGGTTAGGTTAATACTTGACTTGACATGCAGGGTTGGATTGTTGATTTTGTGTTGTAGGTGACGATTTCAATTTCTCTCTCTCGTATCTAAAACCAGCTCTCCCACTATGGAGCTCAGCAGACTGGTGACGTACTGGACTGTATGTATATGCTTCTTGTTGGAATGTCGAGCGGACAAACCCAATCAAATAATCCCAGACCCCTTACCAGCGGACAACGGTGTCTCCGGTGAGTATATCTTGGAATTACTCTTATATTGGGGAAAAGTAGCTGTGTCATCATAGATGAGCTGACGGCCATTTCTAAGATACACTTCGAAACGTTCTGTGCTTTGCAGCCCCCTGTGCCGTATAGACTTATTTAGAAATTGTATGGGGATCTAAATGTGGCCCGGCTGAGAATAGGAAGGGAATGCATTCTCTGTTAAGCGCTGTGTTCACTTGAGCTGTGTCAAATAAAGGTGCCTAGAGCATCATAGCGTGTACAATTTCTTCCGCAATGGGTTTTAGGCCCTAAAAAGGTAGTCTTTACTGAGAGTTCATTCATGTTTAACTTGAGAGAAGATTGGGATCTGTTGCTTCTTGCCTAGACGCCTGATCTATGAAACAAACCAGTGAAGAACTAACACAATTTCTCATAGCTTTCCTGTTATAATTTAACTGTGTTCTTATTTTGGCGTGAAGTTTAAGTCATGGATAACCAGGAAACCACAGTCTTATTTTAATTGTTTTGTTAAGGCCTTCACAATCATGCAATCATTTAAATATTTACGTGCAGCTTATAAAAAGATATAGATAGATGGATACAGATGTGTATGCGTGTGTATAAATACTAGGGGTGTAACGATACGCGTAGTCGTATCGAACCGTTCGGTACGAGGCTTTCGGTTCGGTTTTCGGTACGCATTTTCAAACCGAACCGTTGGACCATTTTTCCTGCCGACCAAAATTTCGTTATTTTAAATGTAGGCGCGCGCCGCTCGTTGTGCGTGGCAAGCGCACTCGAGATGCTGGTGCGACCACAACATTGCCCAACATCAAATGGCAAATGTAATGTAAGCGGAACGAAACTGAGCTACTCGTTATTATGTGGTTGACGGACTGTTTATGAGTTTGGACCAATGCAGCGCGAGCCGATCTCTGTTACTACACAGCGCTGAGACATCCAGTAAAGAAAGCATTTGAATTCGCTATTGAACTTGAAGTAATAACATCGCTGCGAGATCTAGTGAGAAACATTCACATTTCTCCGTTATTAACTGATCAAACCGCGCTGACGTGGAAACCAGGAAGAAACATTGTGCCATGAATGAACTATTCAGTGTCCACAGATCAGCAACATCACCATGGATTTACTGTAGTAACACTGACTGTAACCATGGAGGTTTAGCAGGAATAGTAGGCTATAATGCTTTCAAGTAACATTACGTCGGTTTTATTTTGACATTATGAATACAATTGCTGCCCTCAAATGTTAATCTGAACTAAAATAAACCTTTGTTTATAATTACTACAATATAACATTTAATTTTATCCAAGGAGCTGTTTTGTTTTATATGCTCCTAAGAAAAGTCAAGTATATCTCCATCATTGCTCAAAGTTAAAAAAAAATATATATCATACTTTCTGATGTTAGTTTTAATAAAAATATAATAAAAAAATAATCAAGGAAATTTCTCTGGCATTTCTTTCTTTTTGCTGCATTGAAAACGTACCGAACCGAACCGTGGCACAAGTGTATCGTATCGAACCGAACCGTGAATTTTGTGAACCGTTACACCCCTAATAAATACAGTGAAGAAAATAAGTATTTGAACACCCTGCTATTTTGCAAGTTCTCCCACTTAGAAATCATGGAGGGGTCTGAAATTGTCATCGTAGGTGCATGTCCACTGTGAGACATAATCTAAAAAAAAAAAATCCAGAAATCACAATGTATGATGTTTTAACTATTTATTTGCAGGGCCTGAATTTCGTTTTGGAAAATGGGGGGGAAAATCCCCCCTTAGGTGATTCTTATGGGGGGGAATTTTTAATTTGAGGGGGGAGTTTAAACTTTTTATTTTTTTTGTATAACATTTATCTCCTAAATGTATTTTTGCATTTTTTTTGCATTTAAACTCATTGCATTTTTACAATGGGGTAATTTCATTCTTAAGAATTTACGCATCACAAGGAAGCTTGATTTCAATCTTTGAATTAAATTGAAAAAAGTAGCACAAATAAATATAATAGAATAAAGATACCTATAAAGAGAAATAAAAAGAGAAAAGTTTTTGCTTAGGTCTTACACTAGTATTCAGAAATAGTACAGAGATCACTGAATAAAGTAATGAAATGTAAAAAAAAACACTGGGTAGTATTTTAGTCCTGACTAAATTAAATACATAGGCTATTAATCCTGATTCCTTAAAATGAAAGCTATGTTTTGTTGTTTTGACAACCAAATTAATGACAGACTTTAAGGCTGCTGTCACTGTAAGAGCTTGTGCACAGATCCTGTAGCACCAACATTATACGGTCACGTGCGATGTATAACACAAAACCGACTGTGTTTAGAGGATACTCACCAAGACCCAAATTAACATGATTTTCGCATGTTTTTGACTGTTAAAGCGATATAATCCACGAAAAAATAACGTTTGTTACCCGCGAGCTGTTTGTGAGGTGGCTTGTATGTGTGACGAAAAAACACATCTCTCAGACAGCGCGCGCCTACCGAATAGTTCAAGATCGCGTGAATGTTTAAACTGGTAAGACTAAAAAAGACGTGCAAATGGTAAACTTTAGTTACTCATGATGATGCAATGCTGGCCCGATTATGCAAGTGACAATTCCGTCTATCCCGACTCCCGAAACGCGAGTGTATTATCGCCGGAGCGCTGAACGACTGCCTTGAGCAGCCCATGTTGAGAGACGAGAGAGAGACTCAGCACCACTGAATCACTCGCGCTGTTTGTGAAATTGCGTCTCGCGGAAAGTTTTAAAATGACTCATTTTATTTTATAATCTGTGTGGATTAATTTACTAATACAACCTACATGCTACAGTGAATCAATGTTTGCGGGAATTTCCCGCATTTTAAGTGGGAGACCTGCGAGTGGTTAAAAATATGCGCAATACCCGCAATCCCGCGCTGAAATTCGAGCCCTGATTTATTTGTAAGATACAACTGCAAATAAGTATTTGAACACCTGTCTATCAGCTAGAATTCTGACCCTCAAAGACCTGTAGTCTGCCTTTAAAATGTCCACCTCCACTCCATTTATTATCCTAAATTAGATGCACCTGTTTGAGGTCGTTAGCTGCATAAAGACCCCTGTCCACCCCATACAATCAGTAAGAATCCAACTACTAACATGGCCAAGACCAATGAGCTGTCCAAAGACACTAGAGACAAAATTGTACACCTCCACAAGGCTGGGAAGGGCTACGGGGAAATTGCCAAGCAGCTTGGTGAAAAAAGGTCCACTGTTGGAGCAATCATTAGAAAATGGAAGAAGCTAAACATGACTGTCAATCTCCCTCGGACTGGGGCTCCATGCAAGATCTCACCTTGTGGGGTCTCAATGATCCTAAGAAAGGTGAGAAATCAGCCCAGAACTACACGGGAGGAGCTGGTCAATGACCTGAAAAGAGCTGGGACCACCGTTTCCAAGGTTACTGTTGGTAATACACTAAGACGTCATGGTTTGAAATCATGCATGGCACGGAAGTTTTCCCTGCTTAAACCAGGACATGTCAAGGCCCGTCTTAAGTTTGCAATGACCATTTGGATGATCCAGAGGAGTCATAGGAGAAAGTCAGATGAGACCAAAATAGAACTTTTTGGTCATAATTCCACTAACCGTGTTTGGAGGAAGAAGAATGATGAGTACCATCCCAAGAACACCATCCCTACTGTGAAGCATGGGGGTGGTAGCATCATGCTTTGGGGGCGTTTTTCTGCACATGGGACAGGGCGACTGCACTGTATTAAGGAGAGGATGACCTCAGTTAGAGCATTGAAGATGGGTCGAGGCTGGGTCTTCCAACATGACAATGACCCGAAGCACACAGCCAGGATAACCAAGGAGTGGCTCTGTAAGAAGCATATCAAGGTTCTGGCGTGGCCTAGCCAGTCTCCAGACCTAAACCCAATAGAGAATCTTTGGAGGGAGCTCAAACTCCGTATTTCTCAGCGACAGCCCAGAAACCTGACTGATCTAGAGAAGATCTGTGTGGAGGAGTGGGCCAAAATCCCTCCTGCAGTGTGTGCAAACCTGGTGATAAACTACAGGAAACGTTTGACCTCTGTAATTGCAAACAAAGGCTACTGTACCAAATATTAACATTGATTTTCTCAGGTGTTCAAATACTTATTTGCAGCTGTATCTTACAAATAAATAGTTAAAAAAGCATACATTGTGATTTCTGGATATTTTTTTTTTAGATTGTCTCTCACAGTGGTTATGCACCTACGATGACAATTTCAGACCCCTCCATGATTTCTAAGTGGGAGAACTTGCAAAATAGCAGGGTGTTCAAATACTTATTTTCTTCACTGTGTATATATATATTAGGCTATAGGCCATTTATAAACAAAAAAAATCCCTTGTGATAAATATCACACATATGCAGATATAAATGTCAACGCTGATAGAACACGGATGACAAATTGCTTCAGAATAAATGTTTACAACACAAAAATACTATTTTTATTCCAGACAAAAAAACAAAACAATACACTTGTCTCTTATTTGACATATCAATCCACTTACTAAAGAAATGGCTGAAAATTGCAGAAATGTGTTGATTTCTGAAGGGTCCCGAAACCAAAGTTTTTGGGTGTGTTTCAATGTGTGAGGTCCCATGAGACAGCATGCACATGTGTGAGGCTAACTTAACATTGCCAAATATGATTGGTATGCATTAAAAAATGTCAGGGAAGTAGCAAATCACTGGATTGGTTAAAATAATGAGAAGCATAAAATATGATTTGAGTATGATTTACATGGGCTTAATGAGTACACTTATAACAAGTAGCGCTGTCCCACTTTTGGTGCGTTTATGGTTTCTCATACGTAACAGAAATGGCAGCTTATATGTCATCAAATTATCATCACACTCAGTTTACTGTGCTGTCACCATGTGTTGACATTGTGAAACTGCATGATTTGTAGCTAAATTATGGGTGGCATGACACACATAATATATATTAATGCCCAACTTTATGCACCCCTGTTTTATAGTCACGACTGTATCGCAATCTATTTGAGGAGAACAACCAAATGTTAAGTGGACAATTTTCTTAATGCAGTTACTGTTTACATAGCTAGTATCATTACATGTGAACCTGCTGATGTTAGCATTGGGTTTGTGTATAATCAGTCATGTTCTGGCAGACTGGCTCTTGTGTAATTCAACTTGAAGATGTAAAAGTTGTCCTTTTACAATGAATAGCTATGGCCTTCTGGTGGTCTTGCTTTTTCAGTGTTATATTGACGAATCAAACCATCTGATCTTGATGGCAGAATAATGACTTAAGAGCCCTTTGGGAAAACTGCCTAAAGTCCACAGTGTGTTGCAAATCTTTTCTTGAGCTGTAATAGATCCCAGATATCATGAGGTGATACTACACCATTTGGCTACTGGCTGAACCAGTTGTGCTGTATGTGCTCACTCTTTTTCACACTACATTTCGTACTGAATTGACCTGTAGAGAGTTGCATGTAACTTTGCAAATCGGACCCAGGTCTACTATGCTTAGTATTCGTAGTGGTATCTAGGGCTGTCCCTACTAATTATTTTGGTAGTTGAGTAATCGGGCGATTATTTTGGCAATTAATCGAGTAATCAGTTTTTTTTTTTTTGTGGTACTAAATACAGACCTAAGCAAACAATAACCTTTAAAATGACTTAAAATACATAAATAAACAACGAGGCAATAATTAGTGTTGCAAATAAAGTATCAAAATCAAGTAATCATATGTATTTTAACAGTGTTTTCTATAAAACTATAAGAAGTTGATTGTCTATATCATGTTCTCTAGGCTATGTATTATAGCAAATGCCTGCAGAAGGAAGCCAACATTCTGGTGTTACACGTTACAGTAGATCAAATCATGGTTTAATATTGGCCAAACGATATTTACTTCAAATATTAACTTAATCTTTAATATTTGGCAACTTCTTTAAAATAGAAATGCTACAGACACTGTAATTTTTTTAAATACTAAAATGTGGACATAAAAACATGCAATCTCAGAGCGAGGGTTTAGACTTTTATTTTGAAATCGCGATGAACTGTTTGCGTATTTAGAAACGTATAATTATCTATTCTCCTGTGTTGGCGTAGGTTTATAAGTGATTCACCTTACAAATCTGGTGAAATGGCGTACATTGCGTTCCCAGATGAATGTTATAAGCAATTCAAATTCACAGCATATGCAGAGATGGAGATTTAGACGCGCTCCACACACTTAAATGATGTGAACGGAGCCGCTCTGAGACGCATGTAACCTACACGCATGTAAATAAAGCACTCAATAGCATTATCTATGCTGTAGTATGTTTTTAAAAAATGGTCTTCATACATATGGAGCCTTAGAAAATGGTCTAATAATGCAGTTCATGGATTCTCGTTCATTCATGAAATGCGTACCTTCCGGTATTATTATTATGTACCGACCACGGGTAAATTGCAATCGAGGATTTTTAAAAAATCGAGTATTCTAATTTGATCAAGGAATCGTGACAGCCCTAGTAGTATCACATTAATTCCATGTGGTGTCTTGAAATTGTTGTTTTGTATCTTCTAATACATTTTTGTTATCATACGTTATTGATAAAGATATTTAAAATCGCAGTTGGCATTTCTTCCACTTCAATCATCACACTGGGAATGGAAGTTCAAGTCGAGTGCACTGCATTGTGGGATAGAGTAACTCACACTGTTCTATACTGCACGATCTGGTAGTAGATAATCTGGGTATCCTGTGCATACTTTGCATGTAGTTAGTAGCAAGTTTGCATGTTTTTTTCGAATTCGAACATGGCCCTGTTCTGTGTCCAATCGGGGTAAGTTATTTCACATGAAACTGGTTAATGTAAAGATTTCATAAGGGGAAGAAGTTTGCAAAGCAAATTATCATGTACGCAGTGCGTCTCCTTTCTGCTTGTTTATTAGCCTATATTTTGTGGTTATGGCATATTAAAGTAGCCTGGTTAACGTCAGACCTAGTTTCATTGAGACGTGGGTCTGGGAACCACATGTTCATTTTCTCGTATTTGAGGCGTGGTTTACAAATGCCCAGAGCTGTTTATTGGGTGCTATGAATGTCTATCAAATGCGCCTGTACGTAGCTCATAGCCAATCGTTTCAATTATACCAGATGACGTATGTAGAGCGACAGAAAAGTTGCTCTTCTAAAATAAACTTGCGTTCTAAACTATTTAGAACAATATCTAAGGCTGCGTCGAAAGGTTACTTCGCGTCTGCTGCCATGTTGGATCCATAGATTTAAACAAACTGCTTCAGTGTGTCGCATAGACGTTGTCATCGTCTTGCTGCTTCCTCCCCGTTCTGTGATTGGTTCCCCATCTGAGGCGCAAATCTTGTCTCATGGAATCCAGGCTGTCCAGCAGCGAGAATAAAATCGCTGCGCTCAAAGCAGCATGGGGAAACCCAAGCTAATATTAAAGGTGAACTATGCTTAATTTTAGTTACTCTGAGTAAATGTGTGTGTTTGTTAGATCTGTTTGATTCTGAAAAAATTGTCTCACGTTTTTTTTGTTTAAAATAATTCACAATTCTTAATAGACAATGAAACAAAATGACATGTAACATGTTCTGACTAAATGCTTATTGCTGCAGTCTATTTAAAAATATTTTAATTGATTTGAAATAAAAAAGTGTTTGAATGCATGATTCTGTAACTCACTCAGTAATTACTTGAGTCAGCATTTTTGAATGAATCCTTTGAATGATTGAATCAAATACATTTAAATCACTTGTTGCCACCTACTGGTGTAACTATGTAATTGACAATCTTTTGAAGCAAATATACCAGTAGTTATTTATTGCAAAAGGTGATTTACTCTATTTTGATCTACCGTAGAGATCAGTGTTTATATCTAAGCTATGCACTTTTATCCCAGTACTTCTGTGATATGAATTATTGTAAGACAGAAATAACAATACTGAAATAATTAAAACTGTATGTGAATCTGTATAGAGCACACATATACACAGTAGTAATTGTTAATCAAATGAATGCTGAAATATTATTTGGGGTGATTTTCAATAATGGCTACATAAAAACTGACCTCAGAATCATGTATGGGTGTTTTACAATGCTTTAATAGCTGTGTATTCATTAAGATTAAGAAGTTACTGTAGTAAATGTATTTCTTCTCTTCTTTATTGAGCAAACTATCTTTATTGATTCTTTATTGAGCAAACCAGCTTGTTCGTTGCTGTAGTCTTCAAGCTAGTCACGAGTCTAACTAAGGGAGCAATTCCCTCACAATTATAACAATCTTAAAAGGGGAGGAACTTACAAAGCATGTGAATGATGTAAACGGGTTTAGGGAACCAGTTATAGATTGAAACTGTCGCCCATCTCGGTCCAAATCAAATGCCTATTCAAACACTGAGAGTTAAGAAAACAGGACCAAGGGTCTTATAATAGAGGGAAACAGGAATGTCAGGATGAAGCAATTAAGAGTTTCAGTAATCTGACAAATACAGAAAAACAGGATTTGCCAGATTCTCGTGCTGGAAACTTTCAAAGCTGATATTCTAACTTGAAATGCACATTCTCAGTTATAAATTGGTATTGGAATCTAAATTAAACATTTAATAAATTTGTAACACTTCATTACTGTTGGTCTTATTTTTTGCATCAGGAAAATCAGGAGTATTTAAAAAAAATTGAGCACGCTGAATTTGACAGCGTTAAAATATCAGGCCGAGTTGCATGATCATTTAGAAAGATTCTTAAGTGGCTATTATGCTAGACAGGATGAAGACATAAGTATTAAGAAGTAACTGAAATTAGCTTTAGATAAGGGTGGTGTTCTATCTTTCCCAGCACTTTATTGCCTGTTGCACATGGGAAATGTGGCAACTTTGGCCTTTATCAATTTGGTCACAAGCTTTTAAGGAAGTTTGGGGTTGCAAAATTTCCTGTTCTTTTTTTCCTCTCACAATAATGTGGCTTCAAACTCATGACACAATTAACATCAATTCATGATCAACCATTTTATATTGAATCTACTGACACCAATTATATCTGGAGGAAGCCATACATTGTGTTGTCTATGGGCAAAATGTTTTATTTACTCCCTGTTCAAAAGTATGGAGATTTTGTTTAAATATAAATAAATGAATTCTGCAAGTGATCAAAAGTTGATATAAATATTTTGTAGCATTATATATGCATTTACAATTTAAAATAAATGTAGCTGAAATGTATCAGTTTCCACAAAAATATTAAGAAATTCTTGAGTAGCAAATCAGCACATTAGAATGATTTCTGAAGGATCATGTGACACTGAAGACTGGAGTAATGATGCTGAAAATTCAGCTTTGCCATCACAGGAATAGATTACATTTTAAAATAAATTCAAATAGAAAACAGTTACAATGAATTGTAATAATATTTCACAATATTACTGATTTTACCTTATTTTTGCTCAAATAGATGCAGCCTTATTAGCCTCAAACTTTCGTACAGTTGTGTATTTCCTAAAACTGCCCTTATCAAACATGTCTTGACCACATCATCCTCCCTATGACCAGAACCCCTCTCTAGGTTCAGCGGAGAGCACATGTTCCCGCCACGCGTCCACAGGCCCTGTCTGTGTCAGGTCTGATAGAGCTCAGTGTCTCCACAGAGCACACACTGATGCCACTGGCCTGCTTTTGTATGCAGCCCTGCTGGAGAAGACATGTACCATGAGCTACATTTGGTGCACTAGTTGTCAGACTCCCCAAAAAGGTCTGTTATATAACAGCAGATTGACAAAATAACTTGTGGTTTGTTGTCCTCTCTTTCTTTCTTTTAGAGATGCATACTTTTAGGTAATCTTTTATATGAAGTTTGTGATGCAGGTTTATAATGACATCTGTTGACTATCCGTTCTGTAATAATTGTAATGAAGGGGACTGAAGCATTACATAACACTATCAAATCAGGGTTCAGTGAATACAGAGTGAGTCATGTTTCATACAAAGGCGCTGTCTATGGCTTTGACCAATGCTTTTGATCTTAACCTTGTTCTGGTGATATAAAACACACTTTTTATATAGCATCAGTTTGTAACCGAAAGATGCTCTACACGACAGTAGCTCTGTCCCATTGCTTATTAACTGGACGCGCACTGTTGACAAACTTTAAAGGTGCACTAAGTGATTTCTGATAATGTATTTAATATCTTCAAAGGCTCTAGTAGTTAATTATACTTGATAAGTGGTACATTTCATAAACCAGATATGATTCCCGTCATGTCCCCATCTACCAAGCCTTCAAGGTGACTTTGATAGACTTGGTCTTCTCTCTGTTTTTTTGGAGCGCTTTAAGAGAAGTCTTCTCTTAGGTTTCAAAATGGCATGCTTGTGTTATGAAAAGACAGACACCAAGGTTTATTTTTGGAGCTCATGGGTCTCTTGGACAGGTGCCTTTTGAGTTATAATACTCTGATATACACAAACACAACCGGATATATCACAGCCTTCATCAGAGACTCTAGTACCACACACTTTAATCTGATGAAGTTCCCACTTGTGAATGTTAACACAAACTACTTCAGGTTCTCTCACCGCTTTGTGCAGCACAAACCATAGCGTTCTTAGCCCTCGGAACCTCCAGTGTGGTAACACAACAGCTGTACAGATTTGCAGCCTAAAAATAGTTGCTTGCTAGTTTTAGTTAATACCACAGCCAGGTCTATTTTTAGCCAGGTCTATTTTTACCTCATAGTTTGAGTTAGAAACCTCCACGGACACAGTGGGATTTTAGGACAGCTGTTTGGAAGCACCTCTAAATTCTAAAATTGGATCCGGTGCTATCATTTTAAACTCAGACATTCTTCATTAGCACACAATGTTCTCATTAAAGAGTGCTTTGTGACCCCTGGACAGTTAAATTAACTATCACTACAGCAACAGTTCATATTGGGTCTTTATCTCACCTTTATTTCCAAAGATTCCTTTCTCTGTTTGATGTGGTCCTCGATTTGAATGCGCTAGTCCTCAATTTAACGCCAATAAAGCCTTTAGGAGTGTAAGATGGCCGACTGATTGTTGGTTTGACCACTAAAAACAATGACTAAATAGCTAGTTGTTATCATTATCCAATAGCCTGTGTGGCCTTAGTGACATAGGAAAGGACGTTGTTTCAGAGAAAGAGTAAATTATTATAGTTTGATTTAAAGATCACAAAGATCAGGAACATGCATTATAAGAATAAATGAGGTGTTTATGGCCTGGGTTGCTTTAGTAACTTGCTAACTGTGACGCTTTCTTTTCTTCAGAGCTTTGCCGCATCGACGAGCTGCTATGCCAGGACGAGATCGCCATCCTCAGTTTTGAGGCCATCCGCAGCATTCACAAGCAAATGGACGACGATGCCAATGGGAATGTGGATGTTTCTGAGACTGATGGGGTCAGTGAATTACTTTTAAAGCTGATTCTTAAGTGGCTAACACAACTAGGCAGTTGATATACCTTTGTTCTCTTTTAAAGTCAAGTGTTTTTTCAATTTTTCTCAAAGCATTAACATTCAACTCAGCATGACAGTAAATGAGTAATCTGTAGGAGGTTAATAGATCTCTAATACTTGTTGCCGCTTTTGACTTGTGTGTCATTTTACATGTTGTCTGGTCATTTACCCTATGGGCTACAAGAGTGACTGCCTTGGTTTTGGAAGTATTTGTAAAATATATCCTCTCCATAGGCATTAAAAAGTCATGAACCTAGACCACTATCTCTGAGATTAATCACAAAATTACAAACTGTTTTAAAGCATACAAATATATAATATAGCTGTATAAAATATAAAACCATATATATGATCAAACTTACTTTTTTTTTAATTGGGGAATTAAAAACCCCATGATTTATTATGTAATGTAAAGGAGAGTACAATAATACTATCGTCTTGAATTGTTTATTTTTACTCTTATAATGACGATAATAGATTTATCTAAGCTCTCGGCCCGCCCTGCTTCATACCACAGTAACGTTAATAAAACTTTAATACATTAGCTAAACTAAACAGTTAATAATAATAGTTGGTGGTTAATAAGGTTTGTTATATTAGTTGTTGTGGTTACTGCAGCTTCTTCGGGATTATGGGTATTTTAGTTATTCACCAGGAATTTGGCATTTTAACAAATAAAATAAACATGTTGTTGGTTTAAAAATTATTTTATGTGGACAGAATGTATATGCACTATGTATTTTTAGAGCGAACAGTCATAGCCTCAACTCACAGTTTCACTAAACACCAACAATCTCGATGGCACGACACTATTTCCCAATCAAACTATGACGAAACAAGAAAAGCAATCAATCAGGATGAAAGTGAAGCACAAAGTCAACGATGCACGACGGCAGTGGATGAGTGTTTGGGGTGGTCCTTATATCAGGGTCAGGTGCTTTTGGCAGGACCAATCACAGTCTTCAGCAGATTAGCAGAGGTGACGCCCCTCCGGAACACAACACCGAGAGATCGTAAACGCGCAAGGATAGTTATATAAACACGAAGTATCTCACGGTCTTAACACAAGAGTATCGTGCTCAAGTCAACTTCCTTCCTCCTCTAAGGATGTCTGTAAATAATAAGATTTGGCTAATTCATCCTGTCTAATACTCTTTCCAATGGTCTGGGCTTGTTAAAGCATTAGTACACGATGGCTTTTATCAGCCTGTGTGACACAGTTCAGCAATGTGTGTCATGGTTGGTGTTATCTTGCTATTTTGGCTGCAAGAAGCAGGAAACCAGAAACTATCTCACTCTGCTATTCTGAATCAAGTGATCTGCAGAGGCCATAACCGCTAGTGTAGACCACTAAATTTATCATAATCGTACTCACACAGGTTTCTAGTTTTACTGTTTACTTCTACTTGTAATTCCTCTAGTTGTTTACCTAACGAATCAGATGCCTCGCACATCCTCAGCAAATAGCTTACAATTCCATGTTGAAAAAACCCTGTCAGTATATTTGTTTTATTTAATTTTCTTTTGAAGCGACATTGTCACAGCCATACATTTTTTAGTTGTTAAATTGCATTGCATCTAGTGATGTTTTTGAGCATCCTGCCATTAGCACTTTAAAGCCTACTGTATCATATTTGAGCCATGAAATTAAGGCCTCTAAATTATGAACATGATCAACTCTGTAAAATATCAGTAAAATTTCACAATTATCGATAGGTTTTTTCAGCAATAATTAAGTGGCACAATAATCGTTTTACCTCAATTGTCTAGTTTTCATAATCGTTGGAAACCAATATTGAAATCGAAAATCAATTACGATTAATCGCACAGCCCTAATTGTTAGTTATATTTATAAGATTAACATTGACTGGACTGAAGCATTTTAGGTTTACTTGATTTAAGTAATGTAAAATATGATACAACAAGCTTTTGAGAAGCATTTATTTGTACACCTCATAATCATTATTGTATTGCATTTGCATTATATGTTTAATCTTACTTTTTGGCCATATAAATAACAAAATCTGCTCCAAATTGAATATTTTTAATTTTAAAATCCCATCATACTATATGAGCTGTAAAAGCCTGATGTATCAAATATGATACAAACATAAAATGCGAATGTACTTTAAAAAAATATATACACTACCGGTCAAAAGTTTTAGATCAGTAAGATTTTTTATGTTTTTAAATGAAGTCTCTTCTGCTCACCAAGGCTGCAATTATTTGATAAAAAATACAAAAAAAACCAGTAATATTGTGAAATATTATTACAATTTAAAACAGCGGTTTTCTATGTGAATGTATAGTGAAGTGTAATTTATTCCTGTGATCAAAGCTGAATTTACAGCATCATTACTTTTTTTTTTTACTTTTTTTTTATATCAAATAATTGCAGCCTTGGTGAGCAGAAGAGACTTCTTTTAAAAACATAAAAAATCTTACAGATCTAAAACTTTTGACCGGTAGTGTATGTATAAATAAATATTTTGTCTAAAGGTTAAATAAACTGTACCATCTCAAATTAGATTATTTCATATGTTAGACTTTACAGGGTTAAGTTTATCAGGTACACTTTTTTTTTTTTTTTTTTTGTATAATTTTTTTCAATTCTGTTTCACACACATTGAGTTAGCTTAGCCACTACAAATTTGAATTACCCACCAATTAATGTTGAGCAACATTAGTCAGCTCAAAACCGCAAAGAAATTCCCAACAGACCAACCAGGCCTGTTTATTCTCTCAGCAGTATGTTTTGAGCTCACACATTTGCCTTTTGTACCATCTCTCTTTTATGAATTATGTCCAACATCTTTGATGCTCCGTGTGAACCGGTGGCCGTTTGCCCAAGGAAAGCCAGTCACCGTGTTCGTTGGGTGTCGTTTTGGAAGCATACTCAGCGGAGCAGAGCCTGCCCCTTCCTGGCATCCTTTCAGTCGAGCGATATGTTGTGTAGGCGTTCTGTCCTGCTGCATCCAACCTTCTCTAAGCAGCATCAAGGCAAATCTGATGGAATGGCAACCACAGATTTGTAAAGATCCTGGAATTCTTGTGAGAGTCCAAAATATCTAAACGACAATTTGATGGCATTGCATAACGATGCAGTTGCAATCACAGAACTAAACCGTTAGATTGGGTTCTTTGAGTGGGTATGTCGAAGAATATCTTGGCCTGTGTCTGAAAACCGTGACTCATTTTCATTTATAAAGGCTTGGGAAAGTGACAGCGTTTCCAGTGAAATGATTATTGCTGCTGTGACATGTTGTGGGGGGGAAACCAATCGTCTGTACATGTCTTGATGCGTCAGTCACAACAATGCTGTTAACACATTTGATGTCTAGAAAGCAGGTGTGATTGGTCTCCATCTAAATATTTACACATTTATGACAAATCTCTCACAATGGTTACAGTTTAACCACAGTTTGAAGCTCTTTAACATCTTAAATATCCCTTGAACTGCTCTCTAACCTTCTGTTGCATTATGTTGTGTAATCATTTTTGCCATCTGCTGTGTCTGAGCAAACTGAGCTTTTGCTCCACTCGATGTTCACAGCACTCAACGGCATCAATTCACCTAGAATATCTTAAAACATTAGCCTATGTCTACCTATAAGATAGACTTTGGTTTGGCTCTTAAATGTACCCTAGGGTAAACAGTTTATTGTCATTTGCTCATAATGGGCAAACAAACTGTCATTTTCAGTCCAGTGAGTTTTGGTCAGGGCTTTCCACCATAGAAACCAAGTGACCGACAAAGTGTAGTATTGCTTGTTATAGCCGGTTACGATCTTGGTTCATACCTAATGTCTGTTAAGGCTGTTATATACACTCACCGGCCACTTTATTAGGTACACCTGTCCAACTGCTCGTTAACACTTAATTTCTAAGCAGCCAATCACATGGCGGCAACTCAGTGCATTTAGGCATGTAGACATGGTCAAGACAATCTCCTGCAGTTCAAACCGAGCATCAGTATGGGGAAGAAAGGTGATTTGAGTGACTTTGAACGTGGCATGATTGTTGGTGCCAGAAGGGCTGGTCTGAGTATTTCAGAAACTGCTAATCTACTGGGATTTTCACGCACAACCATCTCTAGGGTTTACAGAGAATGGTCCGAAAAAGAAAAAACATCCAGTGAGCGGCAGTTCTGTGGGCGGAAATGCCTTGTTGATGCCAGAGGTCAGAGGAGAATGGCCAGACTGGTTCGAGCTGATAGAAGGGCAACAGTGACTCAAATAACCACCCGTTACAACCAAGGTGGGCAGAAGAGCATCTCTGAACGCACAGTACGTCGAACTTTGAGGCAGATGGGCTACAGCAGCAGAAGACCACACCGGGTGCCACTCCTTTCAGCTAAGAACAGGAAACTGAGGCTACAATTTGCACAAGCTCATCGAAATTGGACAATAGAAGATTGGAAAAACGTTGCCTGGTCTGATGAGTCTCGATTTCTGCTGCGACATTCGGATGGTAGGGTCAGAATTTGGCGTCTACAACATGAAAGCATGGATCCATCCTGCCTTGTATCAACGGTTCAGGCTGGTGGTGGTGGTGTCATGGTGTGGGGAATATTTTCTTGGCACTCTTTGGGCCCCTTGGTACCAATTGAGCATCGTTGCAACGCCACAGCCTACCTGAGTATTGTTGCTGACCATGTCCATCCCTTTATGACCACAATGTACCCAACTTCTGATGGCTACTTTCAGCAGGATAATGCGCCATGTCATAAAGCTGGAATCATCTCAGACTGGTTTCTTGAACATGACAATGAGTTCGCTGTACTCAGATGGCCTCCACAGTCACCAGATCTCAATCCAATAGAGCATCTTTGGGATGTGGTGGAACGGGAGATTCGCATCATGGATGTGCAGCCGACAAATCTGCGGCAACTGTGTGATGCCATCATGTCAATATGGACCAAACTCCCTGAGGAATGCTTCCAGCACCTTGTTGAATCTATGCCACGAAGAATTGAGGCAGTTCTGAAGGCAAAAGGGGGTCCAACCCGTTACTAGCATGGGGTACCTAATAAAGTGGCCGGTGAGTGTGTGTGTGTGTATATATACATATATATATATATATATATATATATGTATATATGTGTATATATATGTATATATGTGTGTGTGTGTGTGTTTTATAAGCAGTGCAATGGGAAACAAATAAAACCACAAACAGATGCTTTACAGATTGTAAAGATTCCAAGGGACTTTGCAGTACAATAAAACAAATCCATAAGAAAATAAAAATAGAGAAAAGTAGATAAAAAAAAAAAAAAATTATTCAGTGTGTGTGTGTATATATACATACATGCATAACGTAGAACACAGACTAATTTAAAATACATACATAACTCGAATGCAAGAGAGTAAAAATAGGTTTTTAAGCTGGATTAAAAAAAGCAACCAGAGATGGAGAGGTCCTGATGTTTAAAGGTAAATTGTTTCAGAGCTTTGGGGCTCGATCACCTTTTGATTCACACCAAGAGTGAGGGAGAGATAAAAGTGACTGATCACAAGATGTTAGTGGCCTAGAGGCTGTGTATGGGCTAATAAGATCACAAATATAATCTGGGGCCGAACTATGTAGAGCCTTGTATGCAAAAAGAAGGATCTTACTCTAAATTTTATTGGTAGCCAATGCAATGAGGCAAGAACAGGGGAGATATGATCCCTTTTCTTAGTTCCTGTTAACAATCTGGCTGCTGAATTTTGAGCAATCCTTAACTGAGACCATGTAGTTTGAGGTAGGCCAACGTACAGAGAATTACAGTAGTCCAGTGGCAGTCGACAGGAAATTAGTGCATGAATCACAATTTCAAGGTCTTTACTAGAAAGAAAATTTTTCACTTTTGCTATAGATCGGAGTTGGAAAAAGCTACTCTTTACAACTGCATTTACATACTTGTCAAATTGGAGAAGAGGATGACAATAGATTGTAATTTGTAACCTTCAGCAGTGCTGACTCAGTGCTATGCAGCGCTCTAAAACCAGATTGAAATGGGTCTAGAATATTAAAAGTATCCAGGTATGAGGTCAACTGTAACAGTGCAGCTTTTTCCAAAATCTTTGAAATGAATGGGAGTTTAGAGATAGGCTGGTAGTTATGCACGGTGTGGTCAAGATGATGTCCTTTCAATAGGGGCTGTACAATAGCATGTTTAAAACCTTCTGAAAAAAAAAAACATTTATTAAAGAGCTATTTATTATAGCTAAGAGGATGGGGTGTCTAAAACCTCTCTAAACAGAGGTCCAGGAAATGCATGTTAAATGTCTGCTTTATCAGCTAGTGGAGAATATAGCGATTGCATTGAAAATCTTCCATTTTTCTCCTGAATTCTCTGGGATCCTTGAGCTGCTAATCGGAATAGATTTCCTTTTGTTCCCTGTTATTTGACAGTTTTTAAGAGAGGACCTCAACTACCATGACCCCAAAGCCAAGCACAACAGTTTCCACGGTGACGACCAGCTCATCAGCGTGGAGGACCTGTGGAACGCCTGGAAGAGTTCGGAAGGTGAGCGCGACTGTTTCATAATGAGCCATTCGCGCAAAAAGCCGTGAGTCATGGTTTTCTCACATGCACAGTGGAATATGTTGTACCTTTTTAATGAAAAACTGCTCATCAGTTGACCTTTGCTAATGCTCACATTCTTACAAGGATTTTGCTGACTTTAAAGGTTGTATCAGTGATTTCAGGCCCAAAAATAAATGTCATTTACAGAGACGCGTTTTTTTGACAGCATGCTTATGGCTGCTAGCTGATCGTTAGGAAAGATTAGACATTTATTTTTGGGCCTGAAATCACTGATACAACCTTTAACATCAGGGACAGATTTTTTTTTTGTCTAGTTTTTTGGTTGACTACACAATGCTTCTCAAACTATTCAGCTGGGTGAAATACAGCATTAAAAAAAATGGGTTAAATATTTCAAATATATCCCAAATTCACGATGATACCACACAGTTTTACCAGGGCATTTTTGGACATCATAGTAAGAATACATTTTTATTTTAAGTTACCTCAGTACCATGATAATACGAAGGTAAATTAATATAGAAGATTAATATATTTTACAGTTTTGAAACAAAATGATCATAATATTATTTTTTTTAAATACTTTTTTTCCAAAAGTTATTTTCCAGTTAATAATAATAATAATAATGAATCAGTCAGTCAATCAATCAGTTAAAGTAACATGGTATAATCATAATAGGCCTACATTGTACTTTTTGTAGGGCATTTTGTGTTAAGTGGTATCTTAAAGGGGACTCTTAACAGCGGGAGTGTGAACACTTAGGGAAACGATTTCACGGTTTTCAACACCTCCTCTAAATCCAGATAAAGTCCAGATCCGCTCCAGAACACTCATCCTTCTGCGTCCTACTCATGAATGTACAGCTGTGAATGAGATCTCGGTAAAACGAATACCATGTTCAGAAGGGAATATAAGTGTACTGCTTACTACAATGTATATACTGCTACACGGTGTATAATGCTGTGATTCTGGTGGATTGGGGGCCAAAATGTTTCCGGTTTGTTTCTGAACAAACAATGTTGTATGCAATCAATAAGTAACCATATATTAGTGTAAAGTTTGGACCGCACAATAAATGAGTTCAAGTTCAGTTTTATTTATATAGCACATTTACAATAGCCACTAGGCTGACCAATGTGCATTACAGAACAACACGATTAAAAGAAAAACATGCATAAAAAAATTAAAAAAGCAACATGGCTTGGGTAACCATAAAACAGGAGTAGCAAAACAGTATTAGACTCAAATATAAAAAAGGACAAAATGCTTGCCAAATCTTTTGTTAATAAGGTCAGCAGCTGATACCAACCGTTTGTATCAACCCTAATCCTCAAATCATGAACACAAGTATGCAAGGTAAAAGAAAATATACTAGTTATTCAACAACTAGCCAGTTTATCGATTTCATCTGTCAACACTGGAAGAGAGTGGCATATTGTGATTGTTTCCTCCCATTTTAATCAATGATGCAATGATATTTTATTTGAATTAAATGCTGTTCTTTTGAACTTTCTATTCATCAAAGAGTCCTAAAAATATATCCAAATATCCCAAACTTTTTAACAGCAATGCAGGTTATAGCTATTTAGCCTTTTTATGTTAGAGCTTTTAGTTGTACTATTTAATTATAAAACATATTTTAAAAATGGGTTGCATGAACAACTAGTTATCACAAATGAATGAGAAGTTAAAGTCAGATTTATTACTTGCACTTCATTCATTCTTCTGAAAATGAAAGGTCAGGTCAAGCACATAGCATCATGCATATGCTCTGGGTGTGCACTACACATTTTGGCAGATATTGTATTCTTGGACCATAATGGTCAGACGACCTAACAATGTCTGTCTTGGGTTTCCTCCTCATTTTCTCTCCTTTTATTTTGCTCTTTGGTCTGTTTTATTCTGCATTGCAGCTCTTCCCTTAAAGCACAACTGAAGAGCCAAGGTTATGAAAGCTGATCTGTCCCAGCCAAGCCCCCCCCCCCCCCCCCCCACCCCACACACACACACGCACACGCTGAACACAGTTTTGTGCCAGGGTCAGGCGAGAGATCTACCCTTACAGTGTTTTCTTTGAGAGCTGGCAGCATCTGTTTTTTTCAAAGGTGGTGTGACAGTGAATATCTGTTATTTATGCCAGTGTAATATTTATACTCTAGTTAAATCTGATGTCTATATGGGATTGTTATTATGCCAGCTGTCACTCTGCTTAATATGCTTTGATATTTGAATGAACCCCCACCCCAGCAAAAATAATGGCGAATGTATTTGGTGCCATGTTTTTAATGTCTGAGATAAACTGAAGTAATCGTTTTAGGTTTCTTTCTTCATGGGCAGTTTTGATCGCTTGGTGTGTCATTTTCAATGATCACTGATTAATTGCAATGATCCAGTATCTGACACAATTCTTGTTTGTGCAGTACTCCTCAAATGTGTTACAACTGACACCTAGTCAATGCTTGCAATTAAGACTTTATTTTTTTTTTATATTTACTTGAATTATTTTAGGTTAATATTTCAATATTTTAACGCACTTGCTTGTTCACAGTTCTCTGATATCGGTTTATAGTCATGTGCCTTGCAGGTAAACAAACAAATTTTTTATTTTTTTTATTTTTTTTGAGTACTTTTAGTAAGAGTTTTATTTTGCCAAACCCCTCCATTTGCCTCATGAAAACCAGTCTGAGAAACCTTGTTCTAAGTAGGGATGTGCCAATCAAGTTTTTTTTGTGCCTCCCATCAGAGTTATTGAATATTGATCCAATACTTGAAGTATGCACTAGGAAACTACAAGTACATTAAAGTTATTCAAATCAATCCAATGCACACATGGATATGCAGTTTCTCAGGGGCTCAAAAAAGGGGTGTGTATCACTACAGAGTAATTTCAATATAACAATTACTACTGTAATAATATTTATAGGGCTGTGTGTATACAGTTGTAATCGGAATTATTCAACCCCCATTGCAAATCAGATTTATTGGCAAAAATTACAGACTTTCAGCTGTTTGCAATGAACAAATCAAACTAATGTAATTGAAAAAGCTCAACACAACACATGTTTTATTTGGTTTCCCCAAATTCAACTGAAAATGCAACTTTTAATGACTTTTGCAGAGACTTCTGACTAGAATCCCTCACAACAGCACAACTCTGTGCATAACGGGTGTGTCAAGCACACCTGATGCAACTAATCAAGGGCTTCATTAGTTGCACCAGGTGTGCTTGAGCTAGAACAAATGAAATATCTGAACTGGCTAGGTTTGTTGAGTGTCACGTTTGACTGCATGTTAGAAATATGGTTAAGTCTGAAAAAGGGTCCAAAAAGTTAAGAGAATATCTCATCACCTTTCTCAAACAAGGAACATGATACAAAATGATAGCGAAGGCTCTAAATGTTCCTAGAGACACAGTTGGAAGCATAGTTCACAAGTTCAAATTTAATGGAACAGTGGTTACACCACCTGGACGTGGCCGAAAAAGGAAGCCATCAACGGCTGCAACCAGATTTCTGAGAAGGCAGGTTCAGAAAACCCTTGAGTGACTGCAAAAGACCTGCAGCAAGACTTGGTGGCAACAGGCACTGAGGTTTCAGCTGCACAGTAAGACGCATACTAAACACATACAGTTTTCATGCTAGAACTCCAAGACGTACACCACTACTTACCCAAAAGAAAAGTCTGCTCTAATTTGCTAAAAATCAAATAAGCCACAGATGTTTTGGGATTCTGTTCTGTTGAGCGATGAAACAAAACTGGAACTTTTCGGCCCTATGGATCAGCGGTATGTCTGGAGGAAGAAGAATGAAGCATATGCTGAAAAGATTGCTCTGTCTACAGTAAAGCATAGTGGTGCTCAGTGATCCTCTGCAGCTGATGGCACTGGAAACCTGCAGTGTGTGGAAGGCAAGATGGATTCAAGTATCAGGAAATCCCAGGAGAAAACATCAGTGAGGAAGCTGAAGCTTTGGGCGTCATTGGACCTTCCGACTTGATCCCAAGCATTCCTCAAATTCCAAGAATATTACTGAACTGAAAGGCCATTGCTCATGAGGAATGGGTTAAGATTGTTGCTGCCAGAAGCTAAGAAATGCTGCCAGAAGCTGCTGCCTGGATATACATCTTTGTGTGTGTGTGTACTGATATAAACATGTTTTATATTTACAATGAGCAGAATAATTGCAACAAAAATAGTGTCGTCATGCCAGTCTGCATGGGCTGAAGCAAGGGCCGAAGCAAGACACTACTCCCCATCTCAGATAGACTGACGGCAGATAAAAATAAACAGTAATTTAATTACTTTTGAGTTATTTGTTACAAACGTGCGCATCAAATCTACTAAACATGGAGGCTCGAATGTACGTGGGACACATGCACAGTTGAGCTGCTTTTCTGGCATTCTTTAAATGACAGTTGGCAAATCCACTTAAAGCTGCATACCGTCAAAAAAAAAAAAATCACAGTGTGCTTTAGATAATTTATCAGAGATCAAGGCCGATGCATTCAGCATGAAAGAGAGGTGTCTTCAGAATCAAATACTGAAGCTTTTAGTCACACTGCTCTATTCCCAGCAGCAGACCTCTGATGATGTAACAATTTGTTTTTTAAAAACCGTCACGATTCTTACTAAATTAAAAACTCCATTAGTATACGCATTTTAAGTCAAACCAACGCACTATTGGTCACTCATTGTTTTATACAGTGTTTATTAGCTTGTTTTGAAACATGTATTCTGATTACTGATCATGTTTATGAGGTTGTCCTTTGTGTTTCTGTTCCCCAGTGTACAACTGGACAGTGGATCAGGTTGTGGACTGGATTATCAGCTACGTCGAGTTGCCACAGTACGTGGAAGCCTTCCGGAAGATGAATTTCAATGGTACCGCCATGCCCCGGTGAGTAAGTTAAAACACACACACACACACACACACACACACACACACACACACACACACACACGGTAAGAATTTTGTTGTATGTCTTTTATGCATATAAAGGCTGCAGTTTGATCAAAAAATTTTGTTGTATGTCTTTTATGCATATAAAGGCTGCAGTTTGATCAAAAAATTTTGTTGTATGTCTTTTATGCATATAAAGGCTGCAGTTTGATCAAAACTATTGTAAAAAAAAAGTAATAATGTGATAAATAATTTTAATTTAAGATAACCGTTTTCTGTTTTAAAATGCAATTTATTCCTGTGGTCAACTGAATTTTCAGCATCATTCCTCTTCAGTGTCACATGATCTGATCCTCAAGAATCATTTCTAATTATCAATGTTGAAAACTTATGTCTTCTGCTTAATATGTTATATTTAAAACAGCATTTATTTGAAATTGAAATGTTTTGTAACTTTGTATATATCACTGTGACATTGGATGTGACATCTGTCACTTTTAAATGTAATTTCTTTAAAAAACACTTACAGACATGCTCACAAATGGTACATACTTGTACCATTTTCTAGCTTATGTTAAAGGGATAGTTCACTTTGAAATTCATTTTTGGTATGTTTTAGCTTACCTCAAGGGCATCCAAGATGTAGGTGTCTTTGTTTCCGCAGTAGTTTAAATTTTTATATTTTTAGGTCAAACCGGTCTCGTCTGTCAGTCATATAATGCAGGGTTATGGTCACCACCTCAAGGAGCATGCACAGAGAAGTCCAAATTAAACATGATTTAATGACTTGTAAATGTAAGTACACATTGATGGCCTAAGACACGAAACGAGTGGTTTGTGTGAGAAAACGAACAGTATTTATATCGCTTTTACCTCTTGTAACCACAGCCACGTCATCAGATCACTTGGACGTGGCTGTGGTTACAAGAGGTAAAAACGATATAAATACTGTTCGTTTTCTCATGTCTGAGTCAAGAAATCATGTTTAATTTGGACTTCTCTGTGCATGCTCTTTGAGGTGGTGACCATAGACCTGCATTATATGACTGACAGACAAGAACAGTTTGACCTAAAAATATCAATTTAAACTACTGCGGAAACAAAGGCACCTACATCTTGGATGCCCTTGAAGTAAGCTAAAACATACCAAAAATTAATTTCAAAGTGAACTATCCCTTTAAGTACATGTTAGACTGTGTGCTCTTAGCTTCTTACATCCAGGTTAAATTAGTTTGGTCCTAGTGTGATAGGAAACACTTGACATTTGTCCTAACCAAGCATTTTTTCCACTTTTGGTGAGAAGAATCACTTGACTCTCAAAACTTGACCACTGTGAGCAGTGGCGACTCCAGACAATTTTGATTGGGGGGCAATGGGGGGTCCTGCTCATTTCAAGGGCTGTCTCATGAAAACCAACAAAAAAATACAGTGGACATGGCTAATAACTCTACATATTACTGCTACTCAGGGGCGTTTCTAGGCTTTTCATTTTAGGGGGCTAATCCCCCAATGATTATGATTAAAAAATAAAAAATAAATAAAAAGGTAACACTTTAGTTTAGGGTCTAATGCTCACTATTAACTAGTTTTAGTACCATGCAATGTCAGGGTTTTATAATCACTGTGGTCCCGAATGTGAAGCAGGTTAGTTAGGGTAGTTCTGGGTTTCCCAGAGACATTTTTTATTTCTCTGATCTACATATGTGCATTTTAAGATGTTTTGAAGGCCATAAAATTGGATAACAACACTGATCTTATGCCTAATACAGGGCAGTAGACAGGGCTTTATAATCAAAGAGGTCCTAAATTTGAGGTGCGTAAGGGCTTAATTTTTTATTTCTCTGATATGTGTATTTCAAGACATTTGAAGGATAAGGATAAAAAATAGCTTTAAAATCCATGTTAGCGGGCAGTAGACTTTCAATACCTGCTCTCACTTCATCTCAGTCTATCATCCTTTCTTTTTTCTCAGTATCCTCATCGTGCCCTTTCTTTTCCCGTCCTAAAGCTGAGCTTTTTTAATTTACTAAAGGCTACAATTTGTATATTCTCAATATTTACGCAATACACATTCATTATTAATCATGTGCCTAACATGATGAAAACGGCTTTGTTAATGTTTCTTCTCCCCTCACAATGATGGTAAACTAATTATTAGCCTACATTACATGAGTCACTATAGGCCTATTTTCAGTTCAAAATGGCGAAATTAGACAAAACTATATTAGTTTGCCTGATCATTTTTGGTATTCGTTTAACATTTATGACCTAAAAAAAACCTGTCCAATATGAAATGTTTAGTTTAGCTATTTGCATCTTATCTCGCACTTGACCGTACACTGTCGAGTCGCTCTGCAAAAATTCGCGCTCAGCAGCGTCTGTGAACATAAAGCCCGCCTACTTTGATTTGATTGGTCATCTCAAATATTCGGACATTGACAGACCAATGGCACACACACACACACACACACACACCCCCTCCTGTCCTCTGTGTCTGATTCTGACGTGCGCTTTGCTCGGCGCCGCTGCTTAAGAGAAATATTTTTAAATCTTTATTCCGGATATATTTTTTAATCAGGAAGTGGGTGGGGGGTCAAATGGGGGGTTAAAGCGTTTTTTAGGAGGGTCTTGAGACCCCCCAACACCCCCCCTGGCGCCGCCACTGACTGTGAGCATCATCCATGGATTGAAAACATGTTTATGATGATCAAAGTTTAGCTCTGAAACTAATTTTTCCAGTTGACTAGGCTGATGAAAACCTGGCCTCTTATTGAGTGCCCATCTGCTGCACTTTTGCTTTTATTTATTTATTTTTCCTTCTAGACTGGCAATGAAGAATGTCACTCTGACACAAACCGTCCTGAAGATTCTGGACCGGAGTCACGTTCAGAAACTACAGCTTAAAGCCCTGGATACGGTTCTGTTCGGAGCCCCAATGAGTGAGTGTGATTTCCCTCTGACCATCATGCCTATGACAAATGTCATAAATCTAAAACATTGTACTTAAATTTGTCTAATTTGGATGTTTAAATATTTTCTAGATATGTTTTTAGAGCTCTGTACCACCTTGTGCCTGCTTAGGTGGAGATATGTTTCGCAGATGTAATCTATCTTCCTTTAAACACATTCGTAGTGTGGTGTCGATTACATCAAATGATTTATAGTTCAACAATCCATATAAGCTCAGAATAACCTGCTTAACCGTTTGGTCTTCAGATGTCTTGTAGTGAACTATGAGCAGTTGTTGCTTCATATGTGAGAGAAGCAGTAAAAAAAAACATGGCCTTGGATTTAGGTTTGCCACCTGAGAAACAGCCAGCTGTTAGTTTTGGACTTTTCTGGAAAGTCCCTTATGCTCACTAAGGCTGAATTCATTTGATAAGAAGTAGATTAAAACAGTAATATTGTGAACTTTATTAGTACAATTGTACAGTATTATACAATTCAAATAACTATTTTTCTATTCGACTATATTTTAAAATGTAATTTGTTCCTGTGATCAAAGCTGATGACACTATTTTCTGTGCGGTGAATCCACTTTGTATGTACTTCAAATGAATGAGAACTCACTCAAACTGATACGTTAAAACCGACTCCCATCGTCACTGTTCGTATCCAATCCAATCCAACTTTAAGCACTTTAAAAAAATGAATATAACATGAAAAATAATCACATGAGGCACAAAATTACATATAAAATACAACAATAAAACAAAATGAAACGACATAAACATACACATAAACATGGCCACGCAATAAAGGCTATCAAAATAAGAAATACAAACGAGTAAATAAAATCGACATCTTTCTAGGTTTCAAAGGCCACAGAGAAAAGATGGGTTTTAAGTCCGGTTTTAAAAAAAGACAAAGAAGAGGCCTGCTTAAAGTGCAGAGGCAGATCACTCCATAGATTAGGAGCAGACACCGCAAAGGCACGGTCCCCTCTGAGCTTCCACTTAGTTTTAGGCACACTCAGGAGGAGCAGCTGATCATCTGACCTGAGAGAGCGGACGGGTTTATAAGAGTGTAGAAGCTCAGAGAGGTATGGCAAGACCATTCAGGGATTTAAAAACACATAACAGAATTTTAAAATGGATCCTAAATTGAATAGGCAGCCAGTGGAGTGAAGCTAAAATAGGGGAAATGTGCTCATGTTTACGTGTGCCAGTTAAAAGACGTGCAGCTGCATTTTGTACCATCTGGAGACGGGTGATGGAGGACCCACTAACCCCCTCATACAGTGCATTACAGTAATCCAGCCGAGTAGTAACAAAGGCGTGGATTATAGTCTCAAAATGCTGTCTTGACAGAATTAGCTTTATTTTGGCCAGCTGCCTCAACTGGAACAGCCTTGATCTGACTGTCAAATTTAAGCTGAGGGTCCACTTTAACCTCTAGGTTTGTGATGCTAGGTTTAATATACTGGGCCAAGGAACCCAGATCTACTGGGGGGGTCCCAGTGGTGCCACCAAAAACCATCACTTCCGTATCACTGTGTAACAAGCGCTGAGGAAGCCTTCGGAGCTGAAATTCAGATATGGTAATGGACATTTATTTTCCAATGCACATTGTAAGCAGTAGACCAATCACAACAGACTGGACCGTCTGACCAATCAGAGTAGACTCGGAAAGGAGTCTACTCCTTCTTTTCAGAATCTTTGAGAATTTAGGTGATGTGCAATGTATATTATGAGAAAATTAAAGTGTTTTTTTACCTTGGATGCATGTAAACCTGTTGTAAGAGACCTTTCAGGTTCCCCTATTATGCTATTACACATTTGAATTGTAGGATAGGTATGACTGGTAGACCTCAAGACATTGCCAATTTTCTGCAATATTGATAAATACAATTTCTTCCATTTTATTCTTTTTACCGTGGTCCGTCGTCTCTCTTTTTTTTTTTTTAAATGGTCTTTGAAACCAATTAGCCAATATCCAGAGGTCTTGAGGCTCGTAGTCATCTGCTGTAGGCCGATGGGAAAGCTCCAGGGGTTGGACAGGGAGGGTGTAGACGGTTACTCTGTATTCTAAGCACACGTCTTTGGCGCACTGAAACAGATGCAGCCAGTGTCTAACTCTCCAATATGCTGGTGAACCGGTTCAGCAGGTTTAGAGATATTTGTAAAATGCGCAGGCTTTTTTCACTTTTCTTCCTTTTGTTTCATCAATGCCTTTACACTAATACATTTTCCCAGGGACACATTCTCAGACAATCTGTTGCAGTCCTGGCCGCATTATCTGAAGTATCTGCCTTGACCTGGAAACGGGTTCAGTCTGTGATCCATCAATCTGTCTTGCATGCCTCGGCTCGTACAGTAACGCTGTGATTTGATTTACGCCACATCCCAGAATACACCGGGGCTGACATAACCGTGTGCTTCACATGCCTTTTGTTATGAGAGAGAACGGTCCAAGAAGTTGTTTTTGCACTAGAATGAGTGTGTTTGACATTATGGACGTGACATAGCACAGCACTAAATGCCTCTTTCAGAATGCTGTTCCAAATCTGTCCAAAGAGCTTGTTTTTATTAGCTTTTTTAGTTTATATGTCTTTCCTTCTTTTATTGGCATTGTTATGAATTGGACGAAAAAAGCTGTGTCGACCTGTCAGATGTTGTGAACAGTGTGCGGTGTTCTGTTATGTATATTTCTTTCTTTTTATAGAAAAAAAGCTTGCCCTTTTGAATTTTAGTTTGTTGTAGACTATGCAGACAACTCTTAACTCTCGCAATGTGAACCAAAGAAGTTTAAAATGTGTTGCATCCCTAGCAAAAATGTCTCAGGAATTCTCATGGAGTTTATAATAAATGTGCAGTTTGCTCATTTTTAGTGCTCGTGTTTTTTTTTTTTTTCATTCATTGTTTTTTTACAATTATTATTCAGCAAGAATGCATTCAATTTATCATCATAAGTGACAGTACAGGATCATGTGACTGAAGACTTGAGTAATGATGCTGAAAATTCAGCTTTGTCATCACAGGAATAAATTACATTTTAAAATATATTAAACAGAAAACTGTTTAGTTATTTTAAATAGAAAAAATTTAAGTTGTCAAATAAATGCAGCCTTGGTGACCATAAGGTATTTCTTTAAGAAACACGACTTTTGAATTGTAGTGCGTTTTCATTGGATGAGTCTTTTTTCTTTTTTTTTTTCACACCAAGGTTTTTTTATTTTATTTTATCAATTTAATTAGTGTTTTTAAGACGTCTGTCTCTATTTGTCCGAGGATGGAAAACGTTCAAGTTTTCGGTTTAAGAGCCTGCACTAAAAAAACTAAAATGCTACAAAACGTAATGTTTGTTGGCATTTGCATTTGACGTTCCCTACTCTGGATCCTATTAGAGAATGTTCTGCTGTCAGCCATTATTGAGATCATCTTCTCAGAGGTCCTAATGGGAAGTCAGAGACAGACTCGATTCTGAAGAGTGTCTGTATGTGGCAGGTCTCATTGTTTGAGTTGACTCTGAAGAGGTTTGGCTCCGGGAAACCAGGGAGAGGGTGCATGCTGCATGTGACAGCCCAACACCACCCTACCGATCTACTGACACCGATTCCAGCTGCCCTGGTACCTCGGGACAATAGCTCCATCAGAAACACGACTCCGTTTTTGTTAAATCTCTGACACCGTTGACAGGTTATAAAAGCCTACGCTTCAGTGGTTAACAACAACATTTGAATAATATGTCTCCTGAGTGTTCCATCAAGCCTTCTGCTTTTGAGATTTGTTTTTTAATGTTAAAGCCATGGTGCAGCTGTTAGTGCATGTTCTAGGCATTTAGCTTGTGGTTCGCATTTTGGAGTTGCTGGTTTAACCAAGATTTAACTTTGCAAAAAGTGATTTAGTATGTGGCTTTTTGTTCTCAAAGCTTTTGTGCTGATGCAGACCAACTTTGTGTCGTGCTCCCTAGAGGGTGAGGAGTTAAGTGTTATTTTCCTCAACGAAGGCTATGTAATTCTATTTAATCATGGATCTGTACAGATGGAGTAAGAAGTTGAGTGAGCCAGGGTCAGGACTGCGTTGTGTCCCCGGGGCAGTTGTTAGGTTAACCGTCTCACCCAATGGCACAGCAGTGGTAAGTATTGCAGGACTGTGACTGCAGAAGCCAATGCAACCCTTCAGTTAGGGTTGTGAGTGAAACGACTGATTTCTGCAGTACCATCAGTACAGAGTACTGGGTATATTTGGTAGCCGCTGATCAAAACGCTCTCGTTCATGTTTGTTTGAGCGTCAAAGCTTCTATTTACAGCATTTTAAAAACATTGAGCATTGTAGATAATCACAATCATATCTACTGAAATTTTGGTACTGTGACAACTGTGCATGATTTTTGTGACTGAAATGAGCTGTTCTCATTATGGGCTTTTGCACCGGGTAGTTCTAGGAACTTAGTTCTATGAACTAGCCATCAGAGTGGTTCCCAGAGAACTAATGGTTCCCCTAGGAAAGTTTTTCTAGGTGCGTTCACACCGTTCTTGTGACTTTTATTTTGACCGCTGAGAAGGCCAGCCAGAGCCTGAGCCACACAATGCTTGCATTCTGCGTGTTTTTAGTTTACGATCTGTCTAACTGTCCTGTCTAATACGTTATTAGATAGAACTGTTATACATAGAAAGTAGACAGTATATGAAAAGGTATTAACGTATGCCGTGTGGTTGATGTCCAGTGTTGCTAGCTAAGCAGAAATACATAGTCATCTTTGTCTCAAAGTTGCATTGGATTTTCTCATCATCGTAAAGGTTGAGAGGTCCATCTATCACTGTTTTCCATGTTTGAGTTAGTTTCTGGAGTAAATATATAGGATATAATCTGTTTACACATCTTTTTTTTGTAAATGGTGTTTTGCGTGCGTTCGGCCAGCCAATCAGCGTACACTAACGTCACTGGTAGTTCCTATAGTGCTGATTTAGACCGTAGTCTGAAGTAGGAGCTAAATTAGTTCCTCCAAAAGGAATTCCTAGAACTAAAATCGTTCCTAGTTCCTGCGGTGCAAACACGCCAAAAAACGGATACCATCACCAATAGTTCTAGGAACTGTGAAAAGGTTCCTCCGGTGCGAAAGCCCCTATTGTGCAGAATGCAGATTAACATCTAGTACTACAACCCACAGCTCAAATTCACACTCTTAAACAGTGCATGGGCTTTGTTCTGAAAGCTGTTGAACTGGCTATGTAGGTAGCATTTTAAAGCATCATAGACACACTCTTGATGTGATGGCTTTTGCTGAATGTATCCTTTGTAAATATCATTCAATCCTGAGAAGTATCCATTCCAATTATTTGTGTGCTGTATTTACATGCTTTTTAAGAGTTGTGTATCACTAACAGCTGACTCTTTGTATGTACATATGCTTACTAGGTTTTGGAATAGAAGTATTGTGCACTGATTCTCTCTGCCTGTTCTAGTTTAAATCTTTGTGTAAAGAAATGTCCATAGTCATTTTAGTGACATGCCCTGACATGCAGGCATATTTACTGAAAGTGTCTTATTAGAAATGTTGCAAATACAGTGTTCATAGTGTCCTTGAGGAAAAACACTTAACCCTGGGTTATTCACTGGGTTTGCTAAATGAGTACTGAAGTATGTACTGGTTTCTGTCTCTCACAGTGAACAGACATAACCATCTGAAAGACTTCATGCTGGTGGTGTCTATTGTCATCGGAATGGGAGGTTGCTGGTTCGCTTTCATCCAGAACCGTCACTCTAAAGACCACATGAAGAAGATGATGATGGACCTTGAGAGCCTCCATCGGGCAGAGCAGAGCCTTCACGACCTACAGCAGAAGTGAGAACCTGTTCTGCATTTTCTTTATTTTTAGATTCTTGAGCAAGTGTGAGACACTGTGGTGGCTTTAAAACACTTGGCTCCGGTGTAAGGCATTGTTTGGTCAGTCGACTTGGTTGATGCAATGTGTCTAATGCCATAACCACCACAGTTTTAAGTTGCATGATGTTAAACAATTTTTTTTCGGATATGAAGTAACCTAGACCTCCAGCTGAGCCTTGTACTCCTGTTTATGGAGGACAAAAATACTGAAATATATATTATGCACAGGAGCTCATAAAGTGAGGATGGCATTGCGTGTGATTTGCAGTCACTGTCTAAACTTGAGTGCCTATGAGCTTTGATGTCTAGATTTGAGCTTAGATTTGTTACCGTTTTTACAGTGTTTAGTGCACCAGGCCTTCCCTTCTGAGGGAACAGGATATGGAGCCGCATGGGAATAATCTGCAGGAGTGAACATCTGTTTGAGAAAGAGAGCGAGGAATGGCTAGAAAAGAAGGAACTTTATAAGTTTGTTACATTTAAGATGCCAAACTAAGCCAGTTTCTTGAAGCCTCTGATATAATTGTATACTTCTACCAAATGGATTTTGTTCCTGTCCATCCTTAAAAAAAAAAAATACAAAAATTTTTGTCTGGCCCTCACCCATTTTGTTTCTTGGGCCCTGTTTCCACCTGGTATTAATGTGCGTTTTGATCAATCGGATCACAAGTAGATGAGGGAGACTCATACCCGTGTGCACCTGGTGTTTTAATCGGCCTCTTTTGTCCACTTTGTACCACTTCTGTCATGATTTCTTCAAGGCGAGGCTCACGGCATTTACATATGAACGCAAAGGAGACGTCGGAAAAACATGCGCAAAACTTTTGTTTACTCTGATAGCCGCCAGACCATGAGTGCAGCCTGCGTGCCTCCCATAATGTTTACGCATTAGGTCAGTAGGCCGAGAGGTCTTTTGGGGCTGTTTGAACGCATTCGACCACTTGAGCGTTTCCACTACGAAAGCAATCCAGCCAAATTAGTTTGAGAACTACCTCTGGAAGTGGTCAAAAGTGGACAAGCTCAACCTTTTAGACACCATTTACATGTGGTTAAACGTCTTTCTCTTATTGGCGGAAATGCTTCTTTACACCAGGTTATACACAGGGCAACGTTTCTTGCTATATTAGCAAATTAACTTTGTTAAAATAAAATTGCTTATTTATTTTAATTGATTATATTCTGAAAGACTTGACGTTGTTACCAAGCTCTGATTTTTAGTTTTGTGTGGTAAACTGACAAATGAAAAGTGCATATTTATTGAAATTATATTTTGCACATTAGTAAACATTATAGTACCTGTGGTATTTGTAATTTCAAATTAAACTAAACATAATCATATACCCCAACATATATTCAAATATTTATTTTGATATGCATTATGCAATTTTATTATCACTTGTTGTTTGAAAGAGGTCTTCCATTCTATAGAATTACCCTTTGCTGTCTGTGAATATTTACCAGCAAGTATTGAGTACGTCAGATGGCTGTGTTTGCTAACCGTTACTCATATGCTGAGAATCTTTAGGAATGTGGGAACACGGATAATGCTCTGATCCCTCAAGTCTTCCGCTAGCTTCCTGTTGAAGTCCTCATGCAGACTCATGCAGAGTGTGTCACCTTTAAGAGAATGACACAGGAGCCTGTGTGTCCGGAGGGGTCTGTGTATCCCTTAAACATGTGAATGAAGTGTGAGCGCGTTTGTTGAGGGGACAGGGCAGTGGAAACTATGCAGAGTGTTTGTTATAGTGGAGGACGTCCAGCATGTTGTGCTTTGACAAAACCTGTCGAGTCACGGGTCACGTCTCTGGTGATTGGTGGGTGAGAGGTCTACAGTGCTCCGGTCGCCCCTGAGGGAGGTGATTAACCCCCGGATACTTCAAATCATCTCAGCTTAAACTCAAGGATAAAAATAAAATAAATGTCAGTTATGTCACACATGAACGCAGGTCCTTGTGGGCTGTCATTTCATAAAAGGTCGTTTTATTTGATGTAGGCTTGTTTTGGGAACATTTTGAGATTACATGCCAGTTCAACTTTTAAGGAAGTTACATTGGCCATTTGTATAGGCATTCATTTTTCTTTCTCCATTTGAGATGTATTGGAAATGCTAATTAAGGCTGTGGCAGTTGAGTCAGGCTTTCCAACAGTTTAATGTGTAGGTGTGCTGATGCATTTCGCCAACAGACGAACCTCTAATCGAACGCTGCCAAATTATCACATCACATGCGCAATACTTGCCCATTCACTCTGAGTCATAAATGAGGCAATTTGATTAGAATCATATGTTATAAAGTAGAAGTTTACAATTGCTGAAGAAAACGTTTATTACTTGGTTTTAGGGCTTTTTTTAAAAATAGTTTTGAGAATGTAATTTCAATTCCTTTGTGTTTGAGACTTGCACACATGACTTTCATTCTTAGAGACCATCTCTTGTTCTCTGGCACATCTCTCACATGCTTGTTTTACCCTCGTAAAATCAGACGTGAGAGAAAATGTTGCTCTCATGCACCCGACAGTTACAGTAACCGTGCTTATCTGAGGCTGCAGGTGCACGTTTGTAGGAGAGGAAGAAAAGTTTAATTAATCATTGCACGCATAGTCTCTAGTCTATTGTTAGTATAGTCTTTTGTTTTCATAGTCATACTTTCACCAGCACAAAGGAATGTGTTTGAATGTGTGAGTAAAACAAACAAATGTTGTACATGTTCTTTGCAAAGATGGTGAGTCACGCGGAATGTTTTGTTTGTATATGTAAAAGCTGGTGAATAAAAGATTGAAAAACAATTCAAACTTTAGATCTCTGACTATACAATCATAAAGAGCCTTGCTAGATATTTGTTGTTGGCTTGTAGGGCTGAGGTTCCATTACTTATTTTGGAGGATGGTGAATGGCAGAGGTCAGGTTTGGGGGTATTAGATTTCCCATCTTAGCTGTAACTTCAGATCACCTTACACTAGTACTTCACTCAATGAAACACTTCTCACCCAATCCACCTGTTTCTCTTTCCATCAAGCCTCCGAATCCTTCTATCTGCCATCTTCTGGATGCCAACAAAACTGCAGGAGCCATTCAACAAGCGTATCTATTCTTTTCTAGTCAGTGGGGTTCAAGAAGTAACATTTCCATTCATTTTCTCCATAGACAAATTGATTTTTAACAATAACATAAGATTTTTAAAACAGAGCTGCCATGAGTTCAAACAGTAGGCGTCATGTGTGCTTCTGTAAGTCATCTGAGTCAAGTATGCTTTTGTAAGTCAATTTAATTTAAACTTGGTACCCATAATCCTGGAGGGGTACATATAACGTCTTCTGAGTCAGTCCAGTGTCCCCTAGCCATTGTCATTTGATATGATTCAAGCGAAGCCCCTCATCCTTTAAGTGAAGATTGATCTGGGGGTTTATATAGACATGACTGATTGAATCGGGGGCCGTGGCTCCGTGTTTCCTCTCTCTTTTGCCAGGAAAAATCGTTAATCCTGTCGTAGCTCAGGAAAGCCTAGAGTAGACTTTGGTTGCAGTTATTTTTCCACTCCCCCTTCCTGCTTGTTACATCATCATTATCTTGATGATGACGCCTCTGTTTTGCAGTCAGACTTTCCTGTGAATGTAGTTTCTGGCTGAAGGTGCTGAAAATGTGTACACACCAGGTGAACAAAGGATTATGTTTCTTAATCTTTAGTTCTTTTATCCTGCTAATGGGCTGTTTATAATGGATTGTTATGATGACCTGGTGTGACTCTTGTTTTTGAGTGTAATTACCAAAATAGGTAATTGCAGTTAGTTGATAGACCAAGTGTTAGGTCAATAGTTGAGCTTTTTAAGATGATAAATTAATTTGCACTGGCTCCAGATTTATGCACAGGGTTCCCACGGGTCATGGAATTTCTGGAATGTCATGGAATTTTAAAAGGTCTATTCCAGACATTGAAAGTCAGGGAATTTTATATATTTTTTGTCCAAGTCATGGAATATCAGGGAATTTAGTTTGTTGCTTTAAATTTTAGTTTCCATTTATCAAAATGTAATTTTTCTATACCGCTTTTTTTTTTTTGCGCTGTTTCACACATCTTTCTGTATTGTTGTGCTTAGGCTATTTTGAGCGCCATATTTATTCCCTTCCCGCTCACTTAGTAAACACATAGCTGCCAACTCTCACGCATTGGCCGTGAGACACCCGCATTTGAATGGTTTCACACGCTCACACCCCCGATTTCTCACGCTGAAGTGTCAACCCGGTCGGTCAAATGCCTGAAAGATGAGTTTATCTATAGATCTACGTGTTGAGCCACTCGTGATCGACTAGTTATACCGCAAATTAGTTCAAATCTCCTGGAATCTAGAGCGAGCGTGCATGCGAGACAGACTGTGCTTATGGCCGTAGCCAGCTGAGGTCACCGAGGTCCAGACCTCTGTCATTTTTTTTTACCTTCAAAAATAAAATTTCATGCTCTCTGAATGATTAATTAGAAGTTTAAACCACCTCATATGAGGGTTGGCAATTCATTTTGCTGCGCCGTGAACGGGGCTTTGAGGGCGCGATTGCCAGATCCACTAATGGAAAGGTGTTAATTTTCACACTGAATATGGCTTAGAGCTTTTTATTTTGAACTCTCAGAGTGCACCAAATTGATGAATTTAACATTAAAAAGCACAACATTTTCTTACCGGGGAGCATGCCCCCCAACCCCCCTAGAGGGACAGAGGTCCACTCACTCACTACAGCTTTACCAAAAAATTCTGTGACAAACTCTGGTATTGCTTTTCACAAACATCTACATGTCTGTCTATTTTAAAGTTTAGGCTATATGGAGTGTATATTGCATTTGTGGTTGTTATTATAGCACAATTCTTTACACCTCACCCCGGACCTCACTAATTTTCAAACCCTGGTTGCGGCCTTGACTGTGCTTCAAACCGCGTAGCGCGCTCGCACGGCAGAGAGACCTTGCGTAATACAGAGTAGGATTCCTGTCCATCATCGCACAAGCTGCGCCTGTTTTGCCGTTCATTATAGGTCATGGAAATTCATCTTTTTAGTCAGTGAAAGTCAGGGAATTTGACATTTGGTTTAGAGTGGGAACCCTGTATGCAGATTTTATTTTCATATACATCTTTTTTATTTATTTATTTTTTTTATGTATCTTTTAGTGTTTGTTTTCCCAGTTCGTTTCAGAATTATGCACATTCTGTTCCAGATGTTGTATTATTATTATTATTAAAGTTATTCTGAATTGAGTACATGTGGATTATTATTATCATCATCATCATCATCCCTTTTCAAAATCACTAACTTTAACTATTTTAAAACAAAACAAAAACAGTTTCTGGACCCCATTGAATATGTAGCCTGTTCTATAGATATCGGACATTAATAACCATTATTGGTATGATACGGTTCAGTCCTTAATCAAATAAAGCTCTGTCCAGTTGACAGACTGCATCATTGTTTTTTTTTTCTTTCATTTTTTCTTTTTTTTTAATAAATATACTTGTAAAGCAGTCATTTGTCTTTATTGTGCTTAAACTGCTTTTGAGTTTTGAACCTCTTTGAACCTTCAGTCATGACCCTGAAGCTAAAAAGAGCACAGCTGGGTTTAAAGCTCTGTCGTGATTTAGATTTATGACAGGAATTTTATCAAGCATGTCTTAGTTTCCCGTCATCAGTTATGTTTTATTTTAGCATCTTAATCCTTGCATTACAGTTCAGCAAACAGATAGTCGAGTAACAGTGGAGACAATTTAATTGGCACGAAAGGAGTGAGACGTGATTTGCTAAGAGCTTAAATCTGCTCCAATTACTGATGCTGAAATGCTGAAAAATTTTGGTTTTTAGTCACGTAGTTTAAAACTGAACTTTCTGTGTATGTGTGCTCTGATGTTTGTGTATACATTATATGTATGTATGTATATAGTGTGTGTATGTGAGAGAGAAAAGGGGAATTTCGAGGCCCAAATTCAAACTTGTATTGCCTGCATAAACACTGTATAAGAGCATATACAGTAAACACAAGGCCACAGCTCTTATGTTAGCAGTGTTTCACTGGTTTGTAGCAGTTTTGTATTGTTTAGTTACAACAGTGTATTTACTAAAGTTCCAGAAGGGATCTGTAAAATCAAGGTCGTAAGAACATCCAAAACACCGCTTTAAATAGTAACGGATATACTGAAATAGATTTTTTTTTTTTTTTTTTTTTTTTTTAAGGTTCAGAAATCACTCTAGAAGTCACGTTAGCTGTTTGGTCATAAGTTTAATGATTAAGCCTTTGTTGTGACTATTACATTTTACTTTTGGCAGACGCTTTTATCCAAAGCAACTTAGTGCATTCAAGCTACACATTTTGTTAGTTAATGCATTCCCTGGGAATTCGAACCCATTACCCTGGTGTACCTGACATCATGCTCTACTGTGACTGTTCTGTGACTCATCTCATTGTTTTTTTTCTTTACTTGGTCTCCTCACAGGCTACAGATTGCTCAGGAGGAGCACCGTTCAGTGGAGGTGGAGAAGGTAAATCTGGAGCAGAAGATGAGGGACGAGATCAGCGCTGCCAAACAGGAGGCGCAGAGACTGAAGGAGCTCCGGGAGGGAACTGTGAACGAGCTGAGCCGACAGAAATACGCAGAGGAGGAGCTGGATCAGGTCAAATTCAATTGTCATTTATTTGTATAACACTTTTCACAATGCATATCGTTTCAAATCAGCTTTACAGAAAATGCGTCTACTACATTACAATTTAGAGTGATCTGTTATCAGAGGTGATTGTGTCCAAGCAATGGATTTCAGAAATGTACATAAACAAATCATGCAGTTAGCTAACAATGTAGTAATTTAAACCATGTATTAATTTAAGGCAGAAACAATGAGCTCATTGAAGTAATGACTACATGTTAACAAAATGACTAGTGTATATAGAACATTTTGCATAAGTGTGAATTTAGTGTAGGTGAAAATTCCCTTAATAAATATGCAAGATGTTGAAGTTTGGTTAGATGGCACTGGTGTTAGTTGTCTATATCTCTCAGAATGCTGTCATATGTCGATTCCAATTAAGTGGGCATTCTTCACGAAATAACAGAAAGGAAGTGGGTGGAAATGGTTGTAAGATGATCTCAAACTTTGAAGTGATGTGAAGGCCAAATATGGTAACCCATACTCAGAATTTGTCCTCTGCATTTAACCCATCTGAGTTGGTGCACACACATTAGGAGCAGTGAGTAGAGAACACACACACACACAATAACACACACCAACACACACTGCGGCTCCCGGGGAACAATTGGGGGTTAGGTGTCTTGCTCAAGGGCACATCAGATGTTTCCTAACAGTATTGAGAATCAAATTGTTTCTTCAGGTTACAATTTGGGTTACAAGTCTGACTCTCTAACCGTTAGGCCACGACTGCCCCCTCGTACTTCTACTGATAAAACTGTATCAAACTTCATCAGTACAAGAAAATCATGTTGTTGATACCTTTCGGTATATTCCCAGCGCAGTGTCCAGAGCTGTGTACCGCAGTGCTGTTGCATAAGGGACAGTTTAACACTTCAGATTCGAAAGGAGAAAAATCTTTGCAGAACCTGATCAGAGAATTGTAACAAGCTCCAATGTGTCAACGACAGCAAACTGGGTTCCTTTTGTGACCATATTTTTTTTTTTCAGTTTGTTTTATATAATGTGTACGGAATCCACAAGTGGCATCTCTGGAGAAAAATGGACCTGAATTGGACTAATTGTTTTTTTTGCATAGGCCTATGTTGGCCTATTAAAACCCAGGCACTAAGTGGGTATTCTGGGTCAGAGGGCGGCACAAATCTCTGTGGGTTTGTAGCTCATTAGCGCTGTCCCATAAGAAAAGGGGTCTTTCGGCTCTCCGACCCATCAGCCCACTCCCCAAGACCCTTGCTGGATGACATCTGTTTATTTACCACTAATGGAGGTGTTGATTAATTGTGTTTATCTTGGTTAGGTTAGGTTGTTAAGCTTATTTGTGGCTAAATAATTAGCATCTTGTTGCAACAAAATGTTTCAGGCAGTGTAATTTATGGCTGTTTATTCTCATTAGCTTGCCAAATGAGTCATTCATGAGTCATGTAAATTAGCTAATTGTCATAATTACACATGCAAATTAGGGGATAAATAAAGAGGTTGAAAGGTTAAATGATACCTTGCAATTTCAGTCCCCAAGCATTTGGGTTGTTGTTATTTTCTAGTGTTTACAGATGTCAGGGTTATATATGAAATAAAATAAAATATAAATAATTTTATTTCAGCTAGATGAACATTTCTCAGTACTAAAGTAACTACAATTAAAACTGAAATAAATTAATAAAAACTATTTAGACATAAAAACTTATACAAATGATAAAAAATGCACAACAAAATTACAAAAAAATTAAGTGAAATTATAATGAAAACACAAAATTTTACCAATAAAAACATTCACAATATTAATAACTATACTAGTATATCAATGATCATAAAATAACACTGCTATGTGGACAAAATTATATGGCAAGTTCCTGTTTTGTAATTTTATCAACAAAGCACTTTCTTTAATTGTCTGATTAAAAAGTGCTTCCATCCTTACGAGATTTTCTTTGCATCTGCTTGTTTGCTCTCTGAACTGTCTGTGGTGCCCCCTGCAGGTGCGTATGGCCCTGAAGAAAGCTGAGAAGGAGCTGGAGTCTCGCAGCAGCTGGTCTCCTCCTGGAGCCCTGCAGAAATGGCTGCAGCTCACTCATGAGGTGGAGGTGCAGTACTACAACATCAAGAAACAGAACGCAGAGAGACAGCTGCAGGTGGCCAAAGACGGGGTGAGCAGCATTTGTTGCAGTCGAGTAAAAACATGACAGTACAACCTCAGAATGTGGTAACCAAGACTGTTTTAGAAAGTTTAAATGATTTTAAAGGATAATGAAATGCTACTAAATAGACATGTTTATATTTTAATGTCAGAAAATAGATTTTTGTTATATATATATATATATATATATATATATATATATATATATATTAGTAAGGTTTGAAAAAAAATCTTATGATTTGGTGAGACAAATCCTTTGTTAGATTTGTGATATTTCAGTTGGTGGATTTAAAATGTAACAAATTATATTATATATTACATTATTATTATTATAAAGTGTACAATGATAGTAGTATAATATAGTTTTCTTTAAAAATGTGACATGGTTTCTTAGGCAGAAAAGATTAAGAAGAAGAGAAATACTTTATTTGGGACGTTCCATGTTGCACACAGTTCTTCACTGGATGATGTCGATCACAAAATACTTGCAGCCAAGTAAGACACAAACATTTCTCCTGGCGAATGCCTAAATATAAATAAATAATTGGAATAGTAACCCTAACACTTATGTCTTTTAATTTTGTATCTCTTTCTCTCCAGGCAAGCTCTGGGTGAGGTGACCGCAGCTCTGAGAGAGAGACTCCATCGCTGGCAGCAGATTGAGATTTTAACAGGCTTCACGCTGGTAAATAACCCAGGCCTTCCCTCTCTGGCCTCCGCCCTCAACTTGGACCCCAGCTTCATGGGCGGCCGCAGCACACCCCAGCACTTCTTGTCTGACGACATGGATGACATGGACGAGGACATAGTGGCACCAGGAACACTGCAATGTAAGGGCTTGCCGGACAGCGATAGGGATAAGCCACGGTCAGCCAAAGGCCAGCAAAGACCTTGCGACCTTTTGAGCAAATACAAAAATCCCTCGTTTTGAGCTATTTAGTTTGTCTATAAGCACTGTCTGTCAGAAACGGTTGTATGCACTGAGTGTGTTTGCGTAATTCTTATTTACTCTTTTAGTTGGAGTGTTTTCCCCCCCTCATCTACTGGTCTGTATTACACAGAGGGGAGTAAAGACCTTCACTACACATTGGTGTCATATGTTTTTGAAATAGCAGTTATGCACTCTTTGTACAGATCTTTTTTTTCTTCTTCAGTTTATTGTATTCAATTTGATGGAGGGTTAAGGAGTTGGCCAGAAGAAATGTGTGAGTTAATATCGGTCCAGTGGAAGTCTGAGGTTGTAATTGTAATGCTCCATCTGAATTTATGAAATAATGTTAAGGAAGCTCAAAGAAGCCCCAAAATGGCTGTCTTCCCCGGTGCAAAGCATGAAATAAAATTGGTGTTTATTGGGTAAAGTGTATTCAATTTGATATTTGCATTGCTGATCACTCTTTCCACAATATGTCTAAATTGTTGTTGTAAAGTTATTTTCGATCAAGGATTTACATCCTTCTATATCCTCAGTGTTTAATTTCATTGAGCAAAAAAAAAAAAATTGTGGACGTCTGTTCTGTAGCACTATGTTGGTAGTAAAATGATTAACAGTCGCACCCTACCCTTGCCCCTTACCCCTTCCAGATGCAGCGTGGCAATTGGGCCGTCGAGCAAGTGATCTCTGGTCTTTGAATTTGGATTGCCAATCGTTTTGGAAGTACTCTGGTGGGCTAAACTACCATGCCCTTTACCCCAACCACTCCTCTTACTTTCTCTTGTTTTCCTGAACCACTCTCTTAAAGCGGTATTCTGCCCATTACCCCAGGGCATAGGGAAACTGGACAGAAAGAAACATTCCCCGTCTACACCTCTCAATCTTGTTCGTCCAAAGTTGTGAAATGGCTTACTTTTGAAATAGTTTAGAAAACAAAACAGGCAAAAAAAAATCAGCAAAAATTTTTTTGAAATAAAGTCAATATGAAATAAAAAAAGACAATTTTTTTACTTCCTTAATTAATTCTAATATATTTTGAAATTTAAAGATAATCTTTGTAATGTTTCATCAAAATGTTGTATCTGCCTCTGATATGACTTCAAGTAATTTTCAAGTCATCACGAGTCATTTTTCACAATCCAATCAAATCCCGATGAATAAAACAATCTTCGATGATACATTTTCTCACGGAATATTCTGTTTTGCTCTGAAATGTGTTATGGAAGTAAAAGGGTCATAAACAGCATTTCATATTGACTTTAATTTTCAAAAAACATACATTGTTAATTGGACAGTTTTTTTTTGCAAAGTTTAATAAATGCCCTGCGTCACTTTAAGCAATTTCAACAGGAAATGCAACAAAGAAATGAATGAATGGTTGGTTAGTGTCCAAGCTTGTCCACAACTTACCTTTGTGTCTATTTCTGAGAAAAGCCATTGAACCTGAACACACCTGTATGTTTTTCCTTCTTAGCACAAAGTTTCTTGCTTCACCTTCTCCAGCCTGCCACCCATCACGCGTTATTTCAATGTCTGCATGCTCTGAATCGTTTCTCTGAATGACCTTATTGTTATGTGCCCCTACAGCTCCCAGTATGATGTCACTCCGGCAACGCCACATTGACCCGCAGCTGGCTCTGGGTTCGCAGAGGTTGGTAGAGAGTTGTCTTGCACTTTGTGGGCAGGAAGGGGAGGGTAGCTCATACTTGTCCAGACCTAGGACAGCGCTACGCCAGGCGCACAGCCAACCTTTCGGGCAGTTTGATTCTCTGGGACTACCTCCGCTTTCCTCAGCCATGTCTCATCCCTCTATCTACTCTGTCGCCTCATCCCACGGTCCCCACTCCTCTTCCGTTGCCAATGCCCCTCATGCATCCCACTATCACTCTTCATATTTCCAGCCCATGGACACCATCCCAGATCTCCCATATGATGCCAGCCCAGAGCGCCCACACCGTTGCGCCAGCTATGGGTATTGCTTCATTCTGTTGTGCTTGTTTTGTGCTTTTCACCTGGCATGAGCCTGGGACTTCTTCCAAATCACTTAACTGAAGTCTTTTACCTCACACTTTACATTTTGTGGTGAATCACTACTCATGGGGTTTGTTGCTGTAATAGACCATACTCACTACAGTTCATGACACTGCAGCTTACAACTTGGCTGTGTTACTTCCTGTGACATTCTACCTGGTTGCTTAATCTGTTCTTACACTATTTGCACCTTATTTCGAACCATTCTCACACATGCATGCCCTGGTCTCTTTAACTCCAGTCTTGGAAGGCCGGTGTCCTGCGGACTTTAGTTCCAACCTTAGTTATACACAATTGTCTGTAAATTGCGAGTAAATCTGTACACTGACTGCAATAATCTTGTGTTGGGTTAGGTGTTGGAACTTAAGTCTGCAAGACACCGGTCCTCTAGGACTGGAGTTGGTTTAGCTCCAACGTGCCACAACACAGCTGCCTGGATGTTTCTACTAATCCTAAAAACCTTGATTAGCTGGTTCAGGTGTGCTGATTTGGAGTTGGTGCTAAACTCTTCAGTACCCTGGTCCTCCTGGAGCAGAATTGGACACTCTTGATGTTGGGTCTCAATACCAGTGGTGTCCAATCTTGTTCCTGGAGGACCACCTTCCTGCAGAGTTTAGCTCCAGCCTGCACCAACATCTTGCTGGACGTTTCTAGTTCTCTGGAAGACCATAATTGGCTGGTTAACGTGTGTCTGCTTGGAGTTGCAGCTAAACTCTGGACACCCCTGCTCTGTGTGTAGCTTGCACTTCTTTAGCTCTGGGTAGTTAAGTCTTGGCATGTTGTGCTTCAGTTTGGACAACTTTTGAACTTGCAAATGTTGACTTGTTTGCCTGCTTAACTCGCTGAGGGTTTTACAACTCACAGATTTTGGACTGGTCTGATATCTCACTTTTCCCAATGCTAATTTCATCGTTTCCTTCACAGGGACTTGAATCGCTCCGACTCCGATTCCTCTTTGTGTATATCCCAGACCGGCGAACAGCTACGCTTGTCCTACAGTTCCAAAAACTTCCCAGTGAAGCCCACTTCACTCCTCTATGGCCCCCACTCACGCTCTGAAGAGGGAGCCCACTCTCACACCCACAATGGAGGCAACAGAGTTCACGATGGGGGCGTATCTCTCGACGGAGGATCTGATAGTCCCATATTAATGAAGAAGGTGTATGGCATTGAGAAATCTGCCAGTATGAGTGAGATCCTTAGCTCTCAGGCAGTGATGTCTATGTCAGAATCCTCACGCTCCTTAAGCCCAAACTCCACTGAACCCGACACGCCGTCCCCCACTGGACTGACGGAGGTGAAGGCTGGAACCCGCATACCCCAGATCTCCTTGAAAAAGAGCCCCCCAGAAGAGGACAGCGGCTCTACAGGTGAAGACACTGACTCTGCTGCCAGTCGCAAGAAACACACCTTCAAGATCTTCAAAAAACAGAAGAAATAAGACAACTGGACAACCGTTTCATTTTTCCATTACATTTCTTTTTGTCATATTGTTGATTATAAATGTTTTGATTTATTTACCCCCCCCCCGGTCAGAAGTTACGGCACAACCAAACACCTTTCCAAGGTCTTTATTGTAATGTTTGCTTTTTCAGAGGTACACTTAGGAACAAGCATGATTTTGGGGGTGGGTGTGAAACACCAGTGGAAACGGGGTGGACTATTTTTTTGGGAATGTAACTATTTATTCAGCAGGAGAAAGTGCCAGACTTTCAAAGGAATCTTCCCTCTAATGGAATTCTTTCCTTGTATAATCCATATCAGTTTGCATGTCTTCGCCTTTGTTTGATTGAACTTTGAATGCTCCTTGATGTTTGCTTGGTTCTTGTTCTCCTTTGCTTAAAAACGCAAAATAGCCTGATTATTTCGTTTCAATAAGCACACTCCTTTGTCTTTCAAGTTAAAATGAATTGTCAGCTGAATGTTTAACGGTACTTCTTTGGTCAGTTTTTGTCGATGGTCAGAGAAACTGTAAAAGGGCTGAACTATCAGTGTGAAACTCCCCTCAAATATTTTGCACTATTTCTAAATGTTGATTTGTCGGTTTTGTAAAGATAATTAAGGATATGCTGGAAAACACTCAAAACGTTTACACAAATCAAGACACTGAACGTATCTCCAAGGCTTCAGGGATTTCTGGGATGTAGAATAATTAAGCGATTAGATTATTTGATCTTTGTGGATCATTCCAAATCATTTGGCAAATAAAAGGTGGCTTATGAATATGCACAATAATGCTTTTCTGAGCTTTTACAATTAGCCATGCCCTTCTCTGCTGACTGTTTCTGGTGGCAAGATCCAAGCTCCCAAGAAATCACAAGGTGAATGCACACCTCACTTTGTTCATATTACATCAAGTCAAGAGATCTTGTCGTCTTGTATTCAAAGTGCCAAACTAAAGCCACCGTCCAGGAAATGTATACACTTCCCGAAGGTCAGATTTCAGTTTTGCAAAAACTGTTTTTGGACAGTCTTGCAATAAGGTGCATATTATCCAAATTGTGGTGGGATGGTGGGAGTTACTACTTCTGACATGTTTGAGGAGAGTTTTGTTCCTTTTATTAGGTCATAAAACTCCCCTGAATCTTTGATTTCGGGTGCTCTTTTAAAACATTTTGAAGCAGGCTGGACCACACACAGTTGCTGTTATAATGGAGTGACTTGCCTTTAAACAGAGATGTTAAGGCAGACTGATTTTACCACTGTGCATTTTCAGAGGAAGTGGAGACCACTCTCTGTTCTTATTGTGGTTTACATGTTCACTTTAAGATAAACGTAGTTTTTATCCCTGAGCACTGAATATTACAAGCACACTTTCTGAAAAGAGAGGGGGTTAAGAAAATAAAAAGACTTGGTGAGGGATGTCACTATGCATTTTATTAGGTTTTACCCACAGGCTTCGAAGGTCCAATGTATTTACTAACCTGGAGGCAAACCAAAGCAGTGCTGCACGAAACTTCTTCAGCATTTATTTAGTTAAAGATGGTACAAGACCACATTCTAATGTATATCAACCAGTCAGTCTTTAACAGGTATAAAAATCATGCAGATGTATCTTTCATCTGTGCATCTTTTGCACGAAGAAGCTCTTTTGTCAGTGTGTATGTCAGTGCGCGCGTGTCCGTCAACTATCCAGTAAACTGCACTTCACTGTGTTGATGCATGTTCTCAACATCAGTTCTCAAACACGGAGAGGGGGGAGACAGGAGCTGTTTTAGACTTTGTTAGATATCCGTTCAATTCTCCGTTTGAGCTATTTATCCATAAACTGTACAGAGAGGTGAAACATAGTACAAAGGATAATTTTGCATCTTCTGTAATGTAAAAACAAAAAAAGTCTTCACATTTTATGGCACTCCTGCATGTAAGCAATAAAAAGTTTTTAAAATTAGTGAGATCTCCATTATTCATTTTATTGTATTCTATCTGTCTGTCTGTCTTTTGAAACTTTGAATAATTTTCTTAAAGCTACACTGTGTAACTTTTTTAGTTTATTCTTAGCTAAAAACTAGGGCTGGGAAAGTTAACGCGTTAATCTCTGCGATTAATTTGACGTGTTTAACGCATTAAAATAAATTAACGCAAATGACGCAAGCCAATCGGGTCCATTTGAATAACTTCTGTTGCGACAGATGAGTGTGCTAACTGAGCCAAATCACACTGCATGATGGAGAGCGACAGAACGGCCAGCCTGAGCGCACAATTACGACCCCAACTCATCTAAAAAGTAGTGTCTGGAAATATTTTGGGTTATACACCGTAGATACCACTTCTCTCAACATTGACGCGCAAAAATACCTGTGTGTGCCAGGCACGTCTGTGCACTCCGAGCGCGTGTTCTCCACCGCGGGAACATCTCAATAAAAATAGTCGCACTTGATCCAGATCAAGTTGATAGATTGGTGTTTCTAGCAAACAATATTAAGAAATGAATTAGGCTAGGCTATAGGCCTTACTCCTGCTGCTGTGTAAGTTGTCACGTTATTGTTTGTGCCGTGCTGTTCCGATTCTGTTTTTTTCCATGTAACGTCAGCCTAATTTTGTGATTGTCTATGCATAGTGGCACTTAATATAGATTAAGTTGATAGTCTGCGGTTTCAAACATTAAGTCAAACATTTGCTTTTCAGACAGGCTATGGCCTGAGTCCTTATTATGACAGTCAGACTGTTAATGCATTTGTGATTGAATCTCCGTTACGTTTTTTTTTCGTAGATATTCGAATACATTGGTTGATATTTGATATCCGTTCGAATTAGATTTTTCTCAAAAGTGACAGCCCTAGTGTGTTTCATACCCCTCTAATTGTCTCTGTATGTGCCACTGTACAATTAATAACAATTTACTGACATAATAACATCTTGTGCTTTCCTCTGTAGAAATGTGACCGAATTCCTATAGGGGGCGAGCAGTACATTTCTTGTTCAGGGGTGTTACCTTGTTTTATAATGTTGCACTTTATGGGAATTACCCATACTAGTTCCCAGGAGGGACTGTCTATAGATCATTGTAATAAAATGTTCTGTTGAAAATATACTTCATTGTGTAAATGTATCATTTTTTTAACGTATAAGTATTGATAACAAGCTTGGGGAAAAAATGCGATTAATTGCGATTAATCACAGCAAGTTGTGCGATTAATTAGTTAATTTTTTCTAATAAATTCCCAGCCCTACTAAAAACACTTAGTTCTTTCAAAAATATATGTGCTCATTAATGTATATTTACTTCGTTCCAGTAATAAAGTATTCTCGTGAGTGTATAATATGCCATTGAAAATACATATGGGTGAGGGGTTCTAATGTCGGCCGCCATGTTGCCCCTCCATCTTGAAAGTACATTAGCCAAAGAGGGACATCAAACTTCGCCTTTCGCGTTTTAACACTCAATGGCACCGTGTCGAGGAGGTCGAACTGGAAGCCATGTTAATCTTGGACTACATTGGCCACCGTAGGAGTTAAAACGAAATCGGAATTGAGAGGAACAGAAACTAATATTCACTGGATGTGGTCATATACCTTTTCAGCGCTAGATGGGGGTAAAAATCACACAGTGTAGCTTTAAAGGGAAAAAATGAAAATTGTCTTCATTCACTCACCCTTATGTTGTTCTAAACCTGTATGAGTTTCTTTGTCCTGTTGAACACAAAGGATAGTTTAAAAAAAAAAAGAAGAGTTGGTAACCAGACAGTTGACGGTAGCCATTGACTTCCATAGTATTTTTCTTTTCTTACTATGAAAGTCAATGGGTGCTATCAATGGTCTGGTTAAATCCATTATAAATCCTTTAATCCAGCCTTATCTGAAAATGTACATGTGCAATTATCTGTTGTCACATGAAAATAATACTTTATTTAGACACTTGTATAAACAGACGGACGAGGGTGGGAAAACACTTAATTTTCCAGAATGCAATTATCTTCTGAATTTCTCGTTAATATCTCAACAGATGTTCACAACAAAAGAAAATAAATCAATTAAAAAAGATCCCTCACCAGTCCTTTTTTATACACATGGTAAACTATATTATGAAAATGCATTGTTCACATTCAGATTTCAGGTGGATTTTTAGTCTTTGACGTTGCTGGAAGTAGAAATAATAGCCAAACAATATTTAAAATCTTTACTACAAAAAAAGAATAAATAGGGGCTTTGTAGACAAAAAATAGAAAAGTAATTTATTAGAAAATAGGCTACTTTTTAAAAAATGTGTCATGAATGCTGAATAAAACATCTGTAGCCTACAACGAAAAATAAGAGATGTGCACATACAAACAGATTTTTCTCCAAAAAGTAGCTGGCCACAATCCCAAAAAAGAAAGTTGGGAGATGGAGTCATATCTAGGCCTATCACCCTGAACTGTAATTCAGTAAATTGCACTTTCTTCTTTTTCTTTTACAACTTCCGGCAGGGCGTGGTCAATTTAATTAAAATGTCATATCTTTAATTAAACGGAGCTAATACTGAAATTTGCAACATTCAACATTCATCATTAAGATTGCATTGTGAGTTTATTATCGGTTTACACTACACATAGGCTATACATTCTAATTCGAATTACAAGCAGGCCAGAATCATAGCGCTGAATCACGATAATTATTCATGCGTAGCCTACGCTAGATTTGCATTAGAGGGTGGAACTGTCCCTTCTGTTTGTTTAAACTCTTCCACCTGAAGCTCAAACAGGATGTTATCCCGGGATCGGGTACCTGCTTTGGCATTTGATCACGTGAAATCCTGCACTGCAACGGTTATAGACGCGGATATGACAACCAGCCAAATAGCGCAATAATATGCGCGTCTCACGTGTTAGTTTTAATTAAGTTTCGTTTAATCCAAATCTTCTGATACCTGCTGTTTTTTGGAGACGAATGATGGGAGATTTGAGTTTTTATTGGTTGTGTTTACATGTCATTGTTTCTGTAAGTAGCCTAAATTTCAAATGCAAATTAGAGGTAGACCAATAGTTTACATCAATAATTAAAATGTATTTTATTTGTTTATAACCAGATGCCTTTAACTGTCTGTCTGAGCCGATCCAGCACAGGTATTGTGGCTTTCCTCGACGCACCTGACGCGCCAGTCTCCAGTTGTCCTTTACGCGTTCAGTACACCTGTTATGAGTCGTCCGAAGTACACGTTCAGGTTCTGGTTTTGTTCGATTCTGGATCTACATCAGTTGTTTTTCACAAATACTGGACCTGCGAGCCCGGTCGTGGCAGAACCCGAACGGTGGTCGTGAGTTTTCCTGACTGGCTTGTGTACCGGCCCGATTGGATAACGCGCAGTTCTGACTGGGTTCTCAGCTGTTTATTGCGAGGTTGGATCGGTCCTGATGAATCCACCGGACCGGGCAGGCTTTTTAGAGCCAGCGTCACGGTTCCCCTTGATGTTCACTCACCACTGAGTCGACCCTTCAAACAACACCTTCTTTGTGCCAACTGGGACACAGAATTGCTCTGGAGAGTCAGGGGAGATGGCATGCCACAGTGTGCGGAACAAAATGGTATTATTATGGTACTATAGTACTACCATTGGACATGTACCTGGAAATTGTAGTAATAGCATTGCTGTGGTACTATTTTAAGTACATTGGGGTTTAATGTAAATTATATATTAAACATTCTGTATCATTGTGCACAGTTGACCCAAATAGTATTTGTGCAACAATGCATCAATGGCACAATAATATCCTTTGTGTGTGTGTGTGTGTGTGTGTGTGTGTGTTTGTTTTTTATTTGCAAGCTTAATCATTAAACGTTTTGTGTTAATGTATATTATGTTTTAACACTCTTTTCTTTTACTTTAAGAGGTGACATCTCTTCTTTCCACATTATATGCTTCTACTGGTGAGCGTTATGGCATCACCAAAACCCTCCAGCCATTCAGAAATGAAGGTTTGGAAGGCCTGAGAATCAAATCTATCTATTACCCCTGGTGAGAGCTTAAGCCTGGCTGGCAAATAAGTAGAAATGCACAAGTTTAGTAATTTAATAGACAGAATAACTGAGTTATTGTTGATTCTGACTCTTTAGGTGTGCCATATCTCTCTGGGTTTTGTTGACAAATCCTTGCAGTAACCGTTTATGTGGACTTCTGCACCACATTGACGTGAAAAATAATTATGCCACCCCTACCTTGTTCCTCACTGAAACTGGTAAGTCTGTGACAGTCTCGGACCACTCTCATTCATTTCTGGTTTTGATCAATTACAGAATTTACCTTTATCCGATTCGTTCAGGTAAGATTCACGTCCAGGTGCATGGAGATGCGGGGCGCTCATCAGCGTTCCTTTCATCGTTTAAGGTTCCTCTCCATCAGTGGTGTCGTATCAACCTGGAGATTCTGGGAAGAATGGTGAGCTTGTGATTTGGATGCGTGTGATGAGCACACAGTACTGAATGATCTTAGTTGGTGGCACAAAAGGGGCCAGTTATATAATGGTCAATTACAATAACATTTGTACACCTCTTCACTGTTTGGCTCACTGTTCTAGAGCAAAATGCTCCTGTTCTTTCATATTTGAGATGCATTATGTTTCTTCTCCTGTAGGCAAAAGTTTCTATTGCATGTACTAACGGACAGCTAAAAGCTGATGAGCACATGTGAGATTCATCATTTAAAGCAGTAATATTTTACTAAAAGTTTCACAGTCATTGATATAAGAAAGAGATCTTTTTTTTTTTTTGTTGCAGATATGGCATGAACATCATGTTGGATGACACGCATGGCTATTTTGTGATTGGTGGAGGTAAATTCATACATGGGATTGAAGGATATTACGGACCGACTACATTCTATCGCATACAGGGACTCCCAGCTGACCAGGTAGAATATGATCGTTTTTATATTATATAAAGATTTTTTTATCCAAAGTGACTTGCATTGCATTCACAGTATACAATTTTAACAGTTGATGCATTCCCAATGTTCCCTGTATTTTATTCCCCTGGCCTAAGCATAATATTTACTTCTTCACAGGCTGAGATTCACATTCCTCATGTCATATCAAAGGTTAATATCACTGGATGGTTCCAGTCTTGTCAAAATTTCAAATCAGAGCTTTTCCTCTCTGTGCCAAGTCACTCGCTCACTTTAAAGAGACTGTCAGGTAAGTACCACAGATGTCCACTAGCCAGTGCTAGAGATCAAAATATGTATTTTTGTCATTGTCTGTAATTATGTATGTATGTTCACATTCCAGACAGCTGTTTGGACACATACACAGAACTGCTGCTTAATCACAGTACAGTAAACTCAACAGAGCAATGCATGTTCTTTGAATCTCAGACAAATCCTTACAGACGCCAAGTTGCACAGTTGACCAAACTGCTGTCACAGAAGTATGGTAAGATTATATTTAAACAGTTTATTGATGGATGATCAAGTATTCATATTATGTACACTACCATTCAAAAGTTTGGGATCATATTATATACACTACCATTCAAACGTTTGGAGTCTGTAAGAGTTTTTTCTTCTTGAAATAAAATTTTTTATTTAGCATGAATGCATTAAATCGATCAAAACCGAAGATTTATAATGCTACAAAATATTTATATTTCAAATAAATGTTATTTTGAACTTTCTATTCATCAAAGAATCCTGAAAAAAAAGCCTGTTTCCTCAGAAATATTCAGCAGCATGTTTTCAATATTGATAATAATAATAAGAAATGTTTCTTTCTTATTCGCATATTAGTTATTTCTGAAGGATCATATGACTGAAGAAGACTGGAGTAATGATCCTGAAAATTCAGCTTTGCCATCACATGGATAAATTACATTTTAAAATATATATTACGATAGAAAACAGTTGTTTTAAAGTGTAATATTACTGTTTTTTACTGTATTTTTGATCAAAGAAAATCATGAGCATAAAATAATTTTTTGTTTTTTTTTGTTTTTACAAAAACATGAAGACATTTTACTGACCTCAAATAGTTTAAAGGTAGCCCACTTATCATTAGTGTCAATATCTAAAAATTATAATATCATACCTGGTAAAAAAAAGAAGGTCTAAGATGGTTTTAAATGGATTTAGGTTTTTTTTTTTTTTTTTTTTTTTTCTAGCCCAAATCTCCTCTAAAACCAGTCTACAGACCAGCTGGAACTGGGGGACCAGCAAACCACCTTAGATTTATCTAAGATGTTTTGTTTTTTTTGGCAGGCACAGACTCAGATCCCCTTAGAAATTGCATAGCACTGATACATACATCTTAGCAATCTTATAGCAATATTCTGGCAACCACCAGAGCATCGACTGCACTTATTGGAGTGTTTTGAAGATGGAGCCACTGATTTCAGATTAGCTTACTGATACTGTGAAATCAGTTTCTGTGAGGACATTTCTGTGTATAACAATGATAAACCATGGTTCACTGCAAAAATCAAACTGCTTCACCAATTCAAAGAAGAGGCCTATAGAAGTGAGTCTGAGGGCAGAGTCTTGTAAACGGGCCAAAAACACTGACAAAGGACATAAAAGTAGCCAGGAGAAGCTAATCTGAGAAGTTTTCCTGCAGCTCAAACAGTAGAGCGTTGGCGCTTCCAACGCCAAGGTCATGGGTTTAATTCCCAGGGAAAGCAAGAACTGAGAAGAATGTAAAATACCTTGAAATGCGATAAATGGGTAAATGTTATGTAAGTAAAGTTGAAAACGGGTTCCAGCAGCAAACGATCCTGCATCAGTGTGGAAAGGACTGAAAGACGTCACAAGACATCACCTAAATCAACAACTGGCTGATGACCTGAATAAGTTCTCCACACCCCACAACCACTCTGACCTTTTCTCTGCACAACCATCAACACCTCCTGCTAACCCCCATCTCTACGCTCCTACTACTCAACCTGCACTCATAATCTGTGTAGAGAAAGTATGTTGGCTCTTCCGGAAGATGAGGGGAACACCAGGCCCAGACGATGTCTCACCCACCTGTCTAAAAGTATTTGCAGACCAGCTGTCATCCATCTTCACCCAGATTTCTGGAGCGATGCAAAGTTCCTTCATGCTTCAAATGCTCCACTGAAAAAAGGAACGGGACTCCATCCCAAAGAAACCCAAGATCACAGGAATTAATGACTACAGACTTTAATGCTTTAATGTCTGTGGTCATTTGAGAGACTGGTGTTGGACCACCTGAAGGACATCACTAGACCCTTGCTAGACCCCCCTTCAGTTTGTTTATCAGGCAAACAGGTCCTCGGATGACACCGTCAGCATGGGAATGCACTACATCCTGCAAGATCTAAACAAACCATGGACTTTGGACAGGAGGAGGTTTGGGATGATAGTGCTGAAGGACAAGCTGACCAGATCCTTGCATGATTAACTCTGCTCTCTGTACCTCCATCTGTCAGCGGATCACCAACTTCTTGACAGACAGGCAGCATCCGAATGGGGAAAATTCACATCCAACATCCGCACACTCCGCAAGTGTGTTTTCTCTGCCCATTGCTCTTCTCACTCTACACAAATGACTGCAATGCCAAATACCCCTCTGTTAACCTCCTAAAGTTTACATATGACGCAGCAGTCATCGGCCTCATCCAAGATTGTGATGAGTCTGTATAGAAGAGCGGATGTACAGCTTGGCTGTGTGGTGTGGCCACAACAACCTGGAGCTGAACACGCTCAAAACTGGCCCAAATGGAACCCTATGCCCTCACAATCTTCCTCCTAGTCCACACTTTCGTGACGTATTTCCACTTTGACTGTTGGGTAGAAGTCTGCTGCGGAGCTCGCGGACATAAAAGTGCGCATCAAGGGCGCATATTGGCCGGAAAGGGGGCATGCGTGAGCACCCCTCTGAAATCTAAAATGACAATTGGGACAACCTTACGGTATTGTGGACTTAACAGACATTCGCAACCAGCGGCGATTGTAAGTCCACATCAGAGCCGATCCGCCCTATACGCTCACTACGCAAGCTGCGTAGGGCCCCGCAAATTACTCAAGGCCCCGCCTTCCCCTCGTGTCATAGCGTGTCAATTAATGTTTACAACATCCATGACAAAATGAAGCGAAACTATCCTTCTCGTCACGAAACGAGAAAAAACCCAAAAAAACATGAGAGTGAATTGGTAAACTTGTGTTCTCTCCTCTACAAGTTTTAGCAAAGTAAAGTTAAGTTTATGTGCATTTCTATTATGTTTTTTCGGTATTGCTATAAGCTGGGCAGGCAGTGCATCTCTTGCATCACTTTGTGCCTGACAACAGTGTTTGTTTACTGCAGCTCGGAAAAGATAACCGCATCGCGCGAGTGTATCATGCGTTCATATGCGCGTGCACGAAATGAAACGCGCATTTTTCAAGCAGAAATATTTGTGGAGACCAGACATACTGTACAATATATGGGCCTGAATGATGGCACTCCTCATCAAAGTACACATTACATACTTTTAAAACAAGACACTTATTATCTAGTCAGTGTGTAGTTAAAAACTCTAAACAACTGCACTAATTATGCAAGATGGAAAGCAACGTATTGACAATTTGACATTGATTGACTATTGATTTATAAGCTATATTGAATTTAAAATGTTGATTAGCTGGACATACTGGTCAATATGGATGCACATCCCTCAGTAAATAATGACCATAAATCAAAAATTGCTTCAACACACATAATAAAAATGTATTTTATTTATTTTTACTAGTAGGGCCCCTTAGTTACATTTTTATCTACCAATGTCTATTTTTGATATCAGGAATTACATGTTCACTTGTACAAAAGTTAGATGTCATCACTCACAGGGATTATTGATATCTGCATCACTAGTTCACTAGTTAAATATTACAAGAGCCAAGCCATAGTATAATTTATATTTGAAAATGTATAAAAGGTTAGTTTGTGATATTCTTCTCAATTTCTAGACAGTCCAAATAGACTGGTGTTGCCCATACTGATGCCGAAAATGCCCAGGCTGTAGAGAGAACCAAAGTTAATCCCAAAAGTCAAAGCTCAGGGTTATAACTAATTATTTTCTTCTTATTTATGTTTACGTTAATATTCACTTACTTAATAATATTCATTTCTTATCTTAATATTCTATAGAAAATACTATCAATAAATATTGTTTGTTTAAACCTCATTCTGTTCTATATTGTTGTACTTATTCTTTGACTGTTTTGTGTAGAGGAGGGAGGATTGTATTGGGAGCACTGAAGTGTCAGGTGTGACTTTGTGGCAATGGCAAATGGGTTACATAGCTCACGGTGTCACGGGCCAGGTAGAGGGCCCCTTAGCAGAATTTTGCTTAGGGCCCCAGGGAGGTCAGGATCGGCACTGGTCCACATACTGCAAGTGCACATGAAGTCTGCCATTTGGGACAGGGACAGTGATGATATAGAGGACTTCAGGAGGATGACCCCAGCACTCCTCCCCTTTGCATCATGGACACTCCTGGGCTCTACCATCTCTCAGCACTTAAAGTGGGACACTCATATAGACTCCATTGTGAAAAAGGCCCAGCAGAGGTTGTAATTCTTTCAGTAACTGAGGAACCTCCCACTAAAGCTGCTGACACATTTCTACTCGGCTACAACTGACAAGACTACAACTGACAGTCTGGACTGCTGAGGGAATAATCGGTACTCCCCTTTCCACTCTACAACAACTGCACTCATCCAGAGTGAGGAAAAGGGATCAAATCACTCTGAACCCTTCACACTAAGGCTACTTCCTCTTTTGAACTGTTGCCATCTGGTCGGCGCTACAGAGCACTAGAACAGCCAGACACAGGAAAAGTTTCTTTACCCAGGGCACTTTTTTTGTTTTTTTTGTTACTTATTTTATTTTTATTTTGTGTCTCGTCATTCTGTCATTCTCTCTGTGCACTGGCGCTTCTGTCACCAAGACAAATTTCTTGTGTTTAAAGGATTAGTTCACTTTTAAAAAAAACTTTTGCTGATAATTTACTCACCCCCATGTCATCCAAGATGTCCACGTCTTTCTTTCTTCAGTCGAAAAGAAATTAAGGTTTTTGATGAAAACATTCCAGGATTTTTCTCCATATAATGGACTTCAATGGACCCCCAAACGGTTCAAGGTCCAAATGACAGTTTCAGTGCAGCTTCAAAGGGCTTTAAACGATACCAGACGATGAATAAGGGTCTTATCTAGCGAAACGATCAGTCAACTGATCAAAATGACTGATCGTTTCGCTAGATAAGACCCTTATCCTGGAACGTTTTCATCAAAAACCTTAATTTCTTTTCGACTGAAGAAAGAAAGACATGGACATCTTGTATGACATGGGGGTGAGTAAATTATCAGCAAAAGTTTTTTTTTTTAAAGTGAACTAATCCTTTAAGCATACTTGGCAATAAATCTCAGCCTGGTTCTGATCTCCGAAAGGTGCCTGTCTGTGCAAAAGCCGCTACCGTAATATGTACTTTTGTACTTTTATTGTTTCCTCTGTTATAGGCAGGGTGAATGCTACTGCAGTGGGAAGGATGCTGTATGCTCTAGTCCTCCATAAAATCAGTACAGCTCACAGTGTGGCGGTTATAACCAGGATGATGCCTTTCCTGCTGCAGTCTGGCTGCTTGGGAGACTATAGAGCACTGCATCTGTCCTCTGTGCTCTACAGCAGTGGAATTGGAGTCAAGAGACAGCCATACAAGGTGTGTGTTTTTGGGGTAATGTGGTGATCAGGTCACTCCAGCATTAATCTTGCGTTTGTAATTGTAATATGATCTATGTGAACAATATCAGACAGCAACATGGTGTCGCCCAGATCCGGCCCACATCTGGTACGAGTGGAATCCGCATGTACCAGATGTGGCCCGTATCTGGGCCGACACTATGTTGCTGTCGTATAATACAACAAAAAGTGAATGAGAATTTGCCGGTTAAGATGTACCCTTATCTGTGGTACTGCAGGCTTGGCTGTTGTCCCTGTTGGCAGCTCAGAAGGATTGGAGATTGGCACTTCTACGTTTAGGGCACATGCACCATGTTGGTGACCTGGAGACAACCCCTGACTGTGACCTTTCCTATGCTTATTACATTAATATTGCGAGACAAACCAGCATTGATCAGAAGAAACCCACCCCACAGCAAGTAAGAGGCTTTTTTTTCTTTCTTTTTTTTTTCTGGGCTTTACAAAGCAAAAATTACAACCATTTGAGGCCCTGTTTACACGAGAACCCTCGCAGGTGAAAACGTAAAAATATTTTATCAGATGTGCCTTTCGTTTACACGGCGATGGCGTTTTTTGGGCTTAAAAACGCAAAAAAGTGAAACCACCCTCCAGAGTGGAAATCTTAAAAACGCTCCTCCCGTCTAAACGGTAAAAACGCAAATCTGCTCACGGTTGCTCTCGTCGCGGACGCGTTTGCGTCACAAGCATGCGCCAGCACAGGAAAATAACAACCAACATGTCGGATTATCTCCATATGTCAGACCTTCAAGTTGCCCTAGCAGCTCTGATAAACATACTAGAGTCTTTTACGCAGTTGTACAAAATATTCTCAGATATTGGTGTTGTTGTGTGGCAGTGCTCCACATTGCCACCTAGCCGCCTGGAGTGCAAACTACAGTGAAGAAAATAAGTATTTGAACACCCTGCTATTTTGCAAGTTCTCCCACTTAGAAATCATGGAGGGGTCTGAAATTGTCATCATAGGTGCATGTCCACTGTGAGAGACATAATCTAAAAAAAAAAATTCTGAAATCACAATGTGTGATTTTTTTAAACAATTTATTTGTAAGATACAGCTGCAAATAAGTATTTGAACACCTGAGAAAATTAATGTTAATATTTGGTACAGTAGCCTTTGTTTGCAATTACAGAGGTCAAACGTTTCCTGTAGTTTTTCACCAGGTTTGCACACACTGCAGGAGGGATTTTGGCCCACTCCTCCACACAGATCTTCTCTAGATCAGTCAGGTTTCTGGGCTGTCGCTGAGAAACACGGAGTTTGAGCTCCCTCCAAAGATTCTCTATTGGGTTTAGGTCTGGAGACTGGCTAGGCCACGCCAGAACCTTGATATGCTTCTTACAGAGCCAATCCTTGGTTATCCTGGCTGTGTGCTTCGGGTCATTGTCATGTTGGAAGACCCAGCCTCGACCCATCTTCAATGCTCTAACTGAGGGAAGGAGGTTGTTCCCCAAAATCTCGCAATACATGGCCCCGGTAATCCTCTCCTTAATACAGTGCAGTCGCCCTGTCCCATGTGCAGAAAAACACCCCCAAAGCATGATGCTACCACCCCCATGCTTCACAGTAGGGCTGTCAACGAATATTCTAAATTCGAATATATATTCGAATAGTTTTAAAAAACAGAAATTCGAAGGTGAAAATTAATATTCGAATCATGTGGAAAAACATGCCCGCGGTAGCAGAGGCGCGGCTGTCTGCTTTGCTAGTGGCAAAATTCTGAAGCTTTAAATGTAAAACGCATTTTCCAGCTGCACAGATAGCACAGTGAGTGTCTGGCTCACTCATTGGCTGTGCTGCGGCAACTGCACATCCAATGGCGCGGGCGCCTCCAACGTGTGCGCCAATGAGCTAGCATTACATCATACAGAGCCCGCCAAGGGGGCGTGGCCAGACGTCCCCGAAATAGCCATAGTAGCAGCAGTTTACCACAGCACGAGCTGCTCGGAGAGTTCAATGTCGGTTCTATATACTTTAAAACTTCAATTAATGTTAATAATATTTGTTTCAATCACTGAATGAAGCCTGCTATATTTAGGACAAGAGTCGCGACCTTAAATTGCTTGCACAAAACTCAGCACTCAACATTTGTGTATTGTTGTTCATTTAAACCGTTAAGCGCAGAGAGCGTGAGGGCGAGCGAGAGAGAGCGCGAGAGGGCGAGAGAAAGCGTGCCTGCGAGCGAGAGTAAGGTCTGCGGTCTTGGCCATTAGTTGATTTACTTGTTTTTGTGTAAGTTAATACGTTGTCAAATATGTTTAAACTTAAATAAACTACCTATACAAGTAGTTGTGTCTCTTTGTATTAATTTGTCCTGTTATTGACGTAATGCGCGTCATTGACAAAATGCGCAACCAGATATTCGAATAGGTCGAATATATGTGTTTTTTTTAGAGGGAATATTCGAACGTCATTTTTGAGCAATTTTGACAGCCCTACTTCACAGTAGGGATGGTGTTCTTGGGATGGTACTCATCATTCTTCTTCCTCCAAACACAGTTAGTGGAATTATGACCAAAAAGTTCTATTTTGGTGTCATCTGACCTCATGACTTTCTCCCATGACTCCTCTGGATCATCCAAATGGTCATTGGCAAACTTAAGACGGGCCTTGACATGTGCTGGTTTAAGCAGGGGAACCTTCCGTGCCATGCATGATTTCAAACCATGACGTCTTACTGTATTACCAACAGTAACCTTGGAAACGGTGGTCCCAGCTCTTTTCAGGTCATTGACCAGCTCCTCCCGTGTAGTTCTGGGCTGATTTCTCACCTTTCTTAGGATCATTGAGACCCCACGAGGTGAGATCTTGCATGGAGCCCCAGTCCGAGGGAGATTGACAGACATGTTTAGCTTCTTCCATTTTCTAATGATTGCTCCAACAGTGGACCTTTTTTCACCAAGCTGCTTGGCAATTTCCCTGTAGCCCTTTCCAGCCTTGTGGAGGTGTACAATTTTGTCTCTAGTGTCTTTGGACAGCTCTTTGGTCTTGGCCATGTTAGTAGTTGGATTCTTACTGATTGTATGGGGTGGACAGGGGTCTTTATGCAGCTAACGACCTCAAACAGGTGCATCTAATTTAGGATAATAAATGGAGTGGAGGTGGACATTTTAAAGGCAGACTACAGGTCTTTGAGGGTCATAATTCTAGCTGATAGACAGGTGTTCAAATACTTATTTGCAGCTGCATCTTACAAATAAATAGTTAAAAAATCATACATTGTGATTTCTGGATTTTTTTTTTTTAGATTATGTCTCTCACAGTGGACATGCACCTACGATGACAATTTCAGACCCCTCCATGATTTCTAAGTGGGAGAACTTGCAAAATAGCAGGGTGTTCAAATACTTATTTTCTTCACTGTACATCAAATTCCACAGACTTTTGTGTCACCATATGCACGCAGATTTCCCCCTCATAGCGCTCGTCTAAACGCAGAATAAAAAGTGATAACGCAACGCCACTTTTGCATTTTCTCTTCAGATCGTTTCCGTGTTAACATAGCCTTAATCAATAGTCCCAAATTTCTATGGAGGGACTTGATGGTAAAAAAAAAAAAAAAAAAAAATGCGATTGAAGTATATTTGAATGCGTTTGCATTCTTTTGCAAAACATTTGCATTCCCTGAGAGATTCTGTTGTACTTGAGAGAACAGCAAGTTTCTCGGGGGAATGCAATTGTTTTGCTGAAATGAAATACTTTTTCCAGAGAATGCAATGTTTCTTGGTGGAACGGAAATTGTTTTGTGAGAAAACGCAAATGATTTGCGAGAGAACGCAATGTCTCTCAGTGGAACGCAATACTTTTGCGAGAGAATGCAGTGTTTCTTGTGGAATGGAAATTGTTTTGCGAGAGAATGCAATGTCTCTCAGTGGAACGCAAATGTTCTTCAAGAGAACCCAATGTTTCTTGGTGGAACTGTTTTGTGAGAGAACAAAATACTTTTGCGAAAGAACACAATAGTTGTTGTCCCAAATTACGCACTATACACTATGCACTTTATACAATCTGTACTTCTTATTTTGTCATTCAACATCGAAGTTTGATAGGCCTTTCCCTTCTGCTACGTAATTAAAACCGTCAGTTGAGTTCATGCATGTCCAATATTCCACATGTTTGTTTTTTAGGCTAATTATGTGTATCATCTGGGTATTTATAGTAGCCTTTTTTCTTTTTGGAGCTTTCAGTGTGAAAGTACTCGCACTATTCGTACTACAAAACGGCATAGAATAATGAATAAGTACGCAAATTGGGAACCATCTAATGTTTTTCAGTGGAATGCAATACTTTTCCGAGAGAACGCAATGTTTCTTGGAGAAGTGCAATACCTTTGTGAGAACCATAATATAGTTTTCTTTTTTTTCAAACACCATGTTCCTTTAAGGGCTCCATACATTTCATCCAGTATTATGGGTGGATACATTAAGTTGTCTCCTGTATTAAAATTGAATTTAACAGATAAAAATAAGGCTGTGAGGCACAACAAAACATTGCAAATGTCTTATCCAGTTGAAATTTGTATAAAGACATTAGACTGAACGGATGTGCTTCATTTAATTGATGCATTTTTTGCCATTACATTTTAAAATAACATATTCTGCAATACTTTTGTAAAGGGTTAGTTCACCCAAATATAAAAATTCTGTCATTAATTAATTAATAAAATTGAGGTTAATCCACTGGAGTCACATGGATTACTTTTATTATGTCTTTACTACCTAAATATCTTAAATATCTTCATTTGTGTCCCGAAGATGAACTAAGTTCTTACAGGTTTGGAACGAAATGATTGTAAGTAATTAATGACATAATTTAGATTTTTGGGTGAACTAACCCTTTAAGGTCATTATGAAATTAGATTAATATAAAAATCAAATTACACTTTAAAGTGTATCCTTACCAAAAATCCTTACGTGTTTACAATAAGGCCAGAATTAGTCAGTACGCTCCTTTACACTTGATGTGTTGTGCAAGGCAGTTTCAATGCCTTTCTAAATAACATTTCGTCTTCTCTGTAGACTTTTGTTGAGTTGATCCGTTTAAATGATGAAGAGACCCTGAAGGCCCAAACCAATGAAAACGACGATCTATTTCACTGGCTAAAGCTGCAGGCACGAAGTGGAGTGGCTGAGGCTGAGGTACTGCAACTCACATCCAACAACAAATCAAATCCACAGAATCTTCGAAGATGGTATTCCACTGTAATGTGTGTCAGTTTAATACGTCCTTAAATGGTGTGTTTGTTTTCTTCTTCAGCAAGCAATGGGTCGTATGTTATTCTGGGGTCAGCAAGGTGTGTCTCCAGACATTCAGACAGCAGTGAAGCACTATGAAAGAGGAGCCATCAAACTCAATGACCCCGTGTCCATGTACGACTACGCCATTGTGCTCCTTACGGTCAGTGACCTTTATATCTTTGTTATTTCTGATCTTATGTGCAATCTTGAATCAAATATGTTTCAGAATGTGATGGTTCATAAAGAATATCTGATTTGGCCAGCAGAGGGCAGTCTTGCAAAACATTTAAGGTGAATACTGCTGAAGAGAAAGCTAAACCAGGCGTACTAAATATCATATTTGCTTGTATTAACAGGGTCAAGGAGTTCCAAAAGATGTTCAGAAAGGCGTTACATTCCTGAAGAAAGCAATAGAACAGGTATGTCTTGCCGGTGTCGTACATCTAAATTTGTTTAGACTAGGGTTTGGTCCACAAACTTAGTTAAGAACGACCCTAGTAATAGAGAAAAAAAAACGATGCTAAAATGTATTTAAATACATTTCTTTCTTACTAAGTATACTACAAACCATTACCATATTTACTGACATATCACTTGACACTTTCTGATATATAATTAAACTGTATTGCACAATGCACATTTCTTAATATAAAGCCTAAATGTTTAATCTATTAGTAAGGAGTCAGTATGATCTCTGTATAATATCAGTGTTTAAAAGCAAGATATTTAAAGTGTACAGAAAGCTTACTTGTAATAGTTCCACTTTAGCACAATTAAATATACTTTAATAGATTGTATATCTTTAAGTGTGCAGAAATGGAGAAGAGGTCCAACTAAAGTGCATTAAGTACAAAATTAGTTGTTTCAATTTAGCAGATTTTAAGTATATCAGTTTGATATTCCAAAAGTACATTTGCATGGTATTTATATTAAGTACATACATATGTAAATGTTTTTGTAGTGTACTTAGCATAAAATAAATGTATTTCAAATGCATTTTGGTGTATTTATTTTTCACTGGGGTAGTTTGACCAACTAGCAGTTATTCTTTTCCAATTCAAATTAGACCAATTTACCTTTTAATTATCATATCTTGAATTATTTGGCAGTTGATTAGTTTATGCACACTCTTTATTTATGTTACTGAATGTAATAGACGCTGTATTTCTTTGTTTTTTTACCAACATATTGACTGCATGTCACTCAATAGACACCCTTCAAGTGATTTTCCATCCCGCAGGGGTCTGTTCCCGCTCTCACGGCTCTGGGCTGGTACTTTGAGCAGTACGAGAAGGATTACGAAAAGGCGGTACATCTGTGGGAACAGGCTGATGCCAAAGGTCACCCCGATGCTGCCATGAATCTGGGAGTTTTCTACTCTCAGGGCCTTTATCCCGGAGAACCTGCCGACCAGGTAAACACTCGCACGCCGACGTGCTTTTAAACCTATTATATCAATCAAATAAAGACTTGTGATATTGTTTGTCTTTAACTATGATTTTGCCTTTTCATCAGTTTAAGGCATATAAGTACTACTTGAAGTCAGCCCAGAGAGGACTCTTAAGCGGTGGCATTGAATTGGCTGATATTTGGACTCATGGGATCCCCGGCCAAGTTGTTCGACGCCCAGCAGACGCTGTTCTGTATGAAACTCAAAATAATATTATATAACATTTTTATTGTAGATGTAGACCCAAGCTTTATCAACCCTTCATGCAACTTAACGTAATTGGCTGAGTGTGCACGTGTGAATGGTCATGGTGCCTCGGCTACCCATAATCCCCTAGTGGCATTCTTTAGTATTACTAGTTGACATTTTGTCTTTGCGTTTTAATTGAACTCTGTTTGCATCATTGAATCATAATTTTTTTTCTTTTGATCACTGTAAAGCTGCTTTGAAACAATCTGTATTGGATAAAGAACTATAAGGATTTGCATGATTTCTTTTTTTTCTCTCTCTCTTTGGACTTTAGTTGGGTTAAATGGGCATCTGAACAGAATGGATATCTGGGAACAGTCTTGAGGAACGGGCTGAATGCCTATTTCAAAGGAGACTGGTAAATCTTTTTGTTTGAGTGCAGATATTAATGTGTAGTTATCATAATATTAAATTACAATAAGAAAATCCTTTTAGATTTAATTTACATTAGAAAAGGATGTTGCAAAGGCCACTTTCTATTGTTTATCTCTCTCTCTCTCTCTCTCTCTCTCTCTCTCTCTCTCTCTCTCTCTCTCTCTCTCTCTCTCTCTCTCTCTCTCTCTCTCGTATTGTTGCAGGATCATGTCTTTGATTTATTACCTCAGTGCGGCAGAGAGTGGATTTGAAGCTGCTCAGTTTAATGTGGCGTACCTTTGTGAACTCAACTCAGTGAGTCCGTTCTAAACACTTGCTGTTAGATTCAGATGAACACATTCACTCGATTGGCTTTGATAGATGTTTTATATCTTTTATAGGGCTCTTTGGATCCAGCACTGGTGACTCACTGCATGTTAAGATATTACAACATGTCGATACAGACTCAAGTTCCCTCTCCTTATGGTAATTTAAACAAATTTATGATTAATATACTAATACATTTATTTTATTTTATGAGAAGGTGTGTGTGTGTGTATGTGTGTGTGTATGTGTATATATATATATATATATATATATATATATATATATAATTAAAGAATTAAAAAAGTGATTTAAGGAATAAAAAAAGTAATAAAGTTAGAGTTCTAGCTCTAATTGTAGCCTAGCTGTAAAGTAATCCATTTAAACTTTTTAAATATGCCCACAAAATATGCGCACATTCACTCATATTTGTATGTCAACACAAAACGAATGAATGACATGGATCATGTAAATGATAGCATATTTTCAACGCAAAATGGCAAAATTCTATAAAAGTTGAGCAGTTTGCACTGTATATGACTGTTGGTCGTTGAACATATCTATCGTAAAACATTGGAATTCACACTCGCCGTCAGTGAACAATGAGCCCCGCCTTCTTTAATCTGATTGGCCGTCTCAATAATTTTGACATTGACGAGCACTGTAAGACTGCTGAGGTTGACCAGCCTTAAATGTACATTTTTAAACAAACAGAGTGGTGTGTAATGGAGTGCGGCAGAGCGGCATCAAGAATATCAAATATTGGGAGGGGCAATTTAGCCATTTTTAATTATTATTAATATAATCTAAAAAGACGATTCAGGGCGGCAGTCTGTGTGTCTTCACCGTGAACTGAAGGGCAGCTGAGGTTCGTGTGCTCCTCCTCATGCTCCCTGTAGCTTAAGCTTCAGTCACTGCGTGTGGTGACGAGTGTCTGTTTTCCTCTCAGCTTTGATCCGAATGGGAGATCTGTTCTATGGTGAACAGGCTTTGGGCAGAAAAGAGGTTTCTGAAGCCGCAGAGATGTACAAGCAAGCAGCTCTCAAAAATGAACCACAGGTACCAGGATCAGCGAATGCTTTAACCTTGAATGATCAGGACATGTAGTTATTCAATAACCGAAAAATCTGAAGCCATTATTTGGGGAAAAGATAAGCTCACTCACACACTGTTTGTTTATGTTTGTTTGTTTGTTCTAACACATTTATATATTTTTTATATATTATATATTTTTTTCCAAACTGCATTTATTTGTTTATTTATTCTTTATTTATATAATATATATATATATTCTTACAAGCTTTATTTATCCTAACAGAAGTATTTATTTTGTATATAAATACCCCCACCCCACCCCCATTTTAATGAATCCATTTCATATTTGATATATTCATATTTTAATATTCACATTTCTGTCTCCTCAGGGTTGGTTTAATCTTGGTCTGCTTGTTCAAAACGGAGAGTCTCTGCCGTTCAGTGTTCTTTCTCAGCTTAATTTGCTCCACCTTTACTTAACAGACAGACAGAAGCTTCTCAGCACCCTGTACCAAAGGTAACACAACATCTCGACCACCATAAAACATTCAGACTACCATTATACTCTTCAGATGACTCCATTTAAACTGTTCTCTCAAGCTATAGAGCGGTGCATGTATGACGTCAGAGCCCGGAAGTCTAATTCGCCGCTGGTTCCTTCGAGATTTTACAATGGTCTTTTATAATGGGGTTTTCGATTTATGGGCAAAATAAATGAGTATCATCATCACGTCATGTTTACCACAGGCTTTAATCTACTCATAAATCGAAAAAAAACCATAGGAAAATCTCAAAGGAACCAGCGGCAAATCAGTCTTCCTGGTTCTGACGTCATAACTGCTCATACCACTCTATTACAGTATGTCTTATTCTCCATGTTTTTCCCGTAGATGTAGAGAGACCAATAGCACTGATGCATACCTGCCATGCACACTGGCACTGATCAGCACACACCTGCGATCTTTCCAAGTACATCAAGATACTGCTGTAAAGGTCTGTGTATTTTTGGATCGTTAAAGGGGATAGTTCACCCAAAAATGAAGGTCGTCTTTCTTACTCACCCTCATGTTGTTGCAAACCTGTATGAGTTTCTTTGTCCCGTTGAACACAAAAGAAGATATTTTGAAGAATGTTGGTAACCAGACAGCAAGTCTGTTACACAAGTAATGACAAAATTATGGGGTGAACTATCCCTTTAAAGTACAAATGTTGACTGAATGTGTGATTTAGTCCAAAAGCATACTGTATCATGGATATTTTAGTGCAATTATAACACGAGTCAACAACAAAAAATGAAAAGAAAGAAATTGCCTGGATGAGCTCCTTGTTGTTTAATTTGTTTAATAGTGTGTAATTGCATGATCGCCTCATGGGGACGTTACAGTGTTAACATCATAATGATTCATCTCTGCATGTCTAATGATGAGGGACTGGTTTTCACAAGTAGGTGTTTACACTAGCGTCTCTGTTCCTCTAGTTCATTGCCACAGTTTCAGCAGCTGCAATAGGAACCCTGTCTTTCGCTTTCGGACTCTTTAAATGGAGGACAACACCACTCCACCAAACATCTGCTTCCAGACAATCCCAGGGGGAGGAAGAGGAGGAATCCTGACGGAAACTACTAGAGAACTTTTATTATTATTCTATTATACTCTATTAAGCTTATAACCTTTGCTTTTTAATAGGAAGAATTGGTAGCACTTTACATTAAGCCTATATATATATATATATATATATATATATATATATATATATATATATATATACACTGTAAAAAAAAAAAAAGTTGGATTAACTTAAAGTAAGTTACCTGGTTGCCTTAATTTTGAGTTCATTGAAATTAAATATTTGAGTTAATACAACAAAGGATTTTTTACACCTTTAGAAAGTACAATGCATTAAAACACATGAAAACCAATTTTAGATGTAACAAGGAATCTGTAAATAAAATGCATTTTAACTTGTAAAAAAATTATAATTCCGAAAACCTTTTATAATGCCTCATAAAGGACGTTAATGTTAATTTTTTTTTAAATCCTCGTTTTTGTCATTAATTTTATCTCTCAATCACATCTAACATAAGTTTATATATATATATATACACATGCATGTAAACACATATATATTTACGAACTTTGATGTTAGATGTGATTAATCAATTTGACAGCACAAAAAAAAAACAGGATAATTGGACATTTCTTTATAAAAGAAGCACATTTAACTGTGTAATGCTGTTTAAAATGCAGCCATCTCTATTCAACGTAAAACTTTTTAGAGCAAACAACATAGTCTTATTTATAAACTAGTGGATATAACGTGAATACGTTTTATTGGACAAGTATTTTTTTTTGAAAAAAATAAACATTTTCTGCCTCATTTTTGTCACTTAAATCTTCAGTGTAAGTAAAATAATATTTCTCAATAAAGTAATATTTTTAAGTTTAATTCCCATTGAACTTGTTGGCTTCTTGTTTCCGACACGTAATTTCATCTGACTGTACCACTCTGGCGTCTCAAACTCTCAAGGCAAACTCTTGGAGGTACGGTGTCCCAGCGGGGGCCACTCTGCCTGAGAGCGAGGACTCCCCAGGCTTCTGATGCAAACAGCAGGTGTGTAGCAAGCTGCGATGTGATGTGAAACACCGAAGCTCACGCTTAATTAAAAACAACACCAAACGCTGGCTGATCCCCAGTGACGTGCTGAATCGTCAGGGGACCGGAATCTCACTGCGTTCACTTGAAAATAACCTCATGCTTTCTGCGCGAGCCCCTCATTCTGCAAACATGGGTCTCGTCATAATTTATGCATTTCATGGGCTGATTCACAGTATACATAATGTGAAGATATTTTATTAAATGGGCTTTTATAAACTGCTCAGGCAATATGTTTGACTCTGCACACGATTCAATCAATGTAATAGCTAAAGAAACAAGTTTTAAAGCCCTCAATCATTGTGAAAAATTGCCTCTGCGCTCTTTGTCCCCTGCTGGCTTTTATATATAATTGCTGAACTTTTAGATGATGTTTTTGACTTTAAAAGGCACTAAAGGAGCAAGTAATATTTGGCACTTTCCACAAATGGAGTACAAAATGGTGCTTGCAACTCTTAAATGTAAGTGAAAGGAGGTGCTTAGTCTTTCAAAAATGTTTTTCATCCGTCTCAGGAATTCAGACAAAATATTAGATTTTTTTTGGTGACACTTTGTACAATAAGTTAACAACTTTAATAAAAGCTGTAGAAGGATTCTTAGTTCAAGTTAACTAATCTTAGTTAATGGTAATTTCACCATTTACTAATACGTTATTCAAATCAAAAGTTGTATTTGTTAACATTTAGTTAATGCATTGTGAACAAACAATGCACCGCTGTAATTTTTAACTAACATTAACAAATAGGCTACAGTAACAAACGTATTGCTCATGGTTAGTTAATACATTCACTAATGTTAACTAATGTTTTACCAACGGTTGCTTTTCACACGGTTGTTAAAAAAAAATGTTAACACTTTACACTAAGGTTTCGTTAGTTAACTACACTAGTATACCTGAACTAAGGACCAACATTTTTACAGCATTTCTTAATCTTAGTAAATATTAATTTCAACATTTAAAATCAAAAGTTGTATCCGGTAACATATAATTAATGCACCATTACATCATAACTTGATCTAGGTAATGTAATGAAGAATTGTATTTTTTTCTCTTTTTTTTTTTCTTTTAACTATAACAAAGGTTTATAAATGCTGCAAGAATATTGCTCCCTGTTAGTTAATGCATTAATATGTATGGATGGGACCTTATTATAAAAATGAAAATTCAGCTTTACCATCACAGGAATAAATTACATTGTACATACATATTTAACAATATTACTGTTTTTATATATTTTTGATCAAATAAATTACCAACGGTAATTTAGCCTTGGTGAGTAGAAGTGACTCCTTTCAAAAATATGAATTAAATATGAATTTGTATCTTTTTTTTGTGGAAAGTGCTTATTATTTTCATGTTGATAGATGACTTCATGTGTTATATTATCATTATCAATGAAAAAAAAAAGTGCTTTTATTTTGTGAAAATAAGTTGACTTTTCATTTGAGGTTTTTATATTCTCACATTCCTTGTGGAAATGTCCATAAGAAAACAGAGCACTCAGCAAATATATTTATCTATCATATATTTTTGGCATCATCTAAACCTCGTTAATCTTATTAAAAAAGATGAATCCGTCTAGGTGTTCTAATTCAAACATCAGTTACGATACAAATGACATATTAATCCTGACTACAGTATGTCAAAATTGATCTGTAATTCAAAGTGTTTTTGAATGTATCTTGAAACTTCTTACTAGATATTTTGTCAGGGAACGTCAGTGCACTGCGACACCCCAGTGTTTGTTACTCATACATCAGGAGTGCCAGCAGTCTGTTCTCCTGGGACGGGCTCCACGGGGCCCTCGGACTCGGGCTCCTCCCTCTCCTCTGAGACGATCTCTCCTTTCTTCTCCTCCTCGTCCTCTTCCTCTGTGAGCTGCGTGCTGATGTGCAGACTTGTATTTTCACACCCCATGGCCTCATTCTTATCAAAGTCACGGAAATTGTTTCTTGCCCCCATGATGTATTTGCCCAGAATGTTGGCCTGGTCTGGCTGGCTTTTGCGCCGCCACTGCAGCTTCTGGTGGAAGTCCTTCATCTCGGTGTGCAGCCGGCCCACAACTTTATTCAGCTCGGTGATTCTGTTCCCCACATCTGAGCATCACAACAACAGGAATTAGCAGCAAAGACAATGGCAAGGATCATCATAGCATTCCACTTGCTGCATGAATAATGCGCATTTTATATGCATGAAATTCCTGGATGATAAACTACAAAGTGTTTTTCCTCTACTCGGTCTTGCCTCATTTTATCAGACTGGAAAAAACACTTATTTCTGAGACACTCTAGCCTTTTTTTTTTTTTTTTTACAAATCTCCCCATGGCTGCATTTACTTGACCAAAAATACAGTAAAATAGTAATGTTGTAACATATTTGTACAAATTAGAATGACTTGTTTCTGCCACAAAAATAAAAAAGGAACCATCGCACAATTCACAAACCACCTTTCAATTGCAAAAACAAAAAAATGTATCCTGCCATTCAGACTTATATTTTCTGAATTGTAAAATATAAACTGAGGGAATTGTGAGAGAAAAAAGTCAGAATGTTGCAATAACTGTTTTTTTTTTATTTATTTTTTTATTCCATAGTGGAAACAAGCTTCCATAATTTTAATGTTTATACTTATAATGGAAAAGCAACCTTTTTTTTCAGGATTCTTTGAATAAGATGATTTTCAAAAGACTAGAGTTTATTTGAAATATAAATCTTTTAAAAATATCTAAATCATTACAAGTGTCTTTACGGTCACTTATTGTGTTAACTTATGTGAATAAAAGCCTATATTCAGTCTTTTCATCATAAAGCGACCGCGTCTCTTCAGAAAATTTTCGACAAAACCGCTCAATTCATGTGGATTAGTTTTAAGATCTCTTTATGAACTTTTTGAAGCAGCAAAGTGGTAGTTGCGTATACTGTCAATGGAGGGACAGAAATCTCTCAGATTTCATCAAAAAGATCTTCATTTGTGTTCTGAAGATGAACAAAAGTCTTTCGGGTTTGGACCAACATGAGGGTGAGTAACTAATGACAGAATTTAAATTTTTTGGGTGAACTATCCCTTTAACTCTTAATCATGCAGCTCAAACTCTTGTGCCTTTTAGACCCTCCATTAAATCATTCATTCAGATCAATTTGTTCAGAAACGTTGATTCATTCAAGAACTAAACATGTTGCTCACAGACGTGAAACATTTCTGATGTGGCTTTGTTTGGAACTATTTTCTTTGAAGGAGCAAAAACAGATAGGTTTGACAAAAACGCATTTTTGTATGTTTTTACTGTACATTACTTAATATTAACTTCTTGTTTGATATGTTCCATTAAAATCAATTTCACATTTGCAATATGCTGTTCGGGGGGAAAACTGCACTATAAAAAAGTTGCTGCCTTGTGTTTTGGAGGCATAAATAATTCAATTATAATTAAATTCCTTACCGAAGGTTTACTGATTTAAAATGTATTATTTTTCTTGATAAAACAAATGCGTTTATACACCTGTGAAAACAGCACCCCTACTTCCTGCGCCCTGACTAGTATGCACTACAGAGTGTTTACTGAATTATGATACTGTATGCATTCCAAGTGTTGATCCCAGATGATCAGAAGTGGCCTAACTGTCTTAAAACAAGTAAGTATTAAATAATTAGACACTTTTATCCGTTTTGTATTCTAGTACACTTATTTCATTCTTTAATTATAGAGAATTTAGTCCTCTGGAGAAACTTTCTGTGAAGTGTTTCTGAACCCACAACCTTGTGGTTACTAGAACATATCTTTGACCACTAGGCCACAGCACCTTGAACAGGGACTTGTTAGGTAGTTTAATGCTGTATGTGTCACTCTTGTGGCTTTTCTTCTTTCTTGAAATACTGCATGCTTTTGGATTATTACCCAGAGATGCCGAAAATATGACCTACCGTTACGCTTGCTCTCTTCAAACTCTCTGCGTGCGGCTTCAATGTAGCGGTGCACTAGAGCCTTGGTGACCTGCAGGCGGTATGGCACTCTGCCCTCACCTTGACCTCCGCTGTTATTCAGGGTGTTGCTAGACTGCAAAAAAGTATCAAAAACACCTCATGAGCCAAATTTAACCAAGAATTATAGAGGATCTAGTTATAAACCCCCCATCAGATACTCACCACAGATGTGATGGGAGGATATTCTGGGGCTTTCTTCTTACAGCAACAGCAAATCTTTTGGAAGATGCTTCTACACAAAACAGCGAGGAACGTGAAGGTTACATCTGGTGCTAAAGGTGAAGAACCTCATGGAAGTTCACATACTCATGCAGTATCTATACAAGGTTTGACATCGCTTAAGTGTTCCTACCTTAAGACATAAAAGAGAGCCTTTGGAGATGGGATGATATTAAAGGGAACTGGCATAGTTAGGCCCTCCCTGAAGTAACTGAGGTAGAGTTTAGAGCGAGCAAACTTCCACTCGACATCTGCATCATCCTGTGAGGAAGAGACGTTTTGAACAAAAGATGCGCAAATATTCTTAACAAATCCTTCCCTCGTGGGTCAAAATGACCCGAAGCTCTAAAAATATACTTAATTATTTTTTGTCCAGGAAGCTTATTTGATTTAATTTTGATTTTCTTTTTAATGCAATTTTTTGTTATTTTTTATTTTATTTACCTTTTAAATTAGTAGATTTAATCAATAAATAGTAGTTCAAGCACATTCTTCACATTCTTTCAACTAACTCACAATTTCATGCCTAAACCTTTTAATTTAGCAAAAAATATCTTACATTGGCTGTCTTTGCTGACCTATTGTGGGAAAAAATAATGTAACATGATATTTCATGACTATAGCCCTTATAGCTATATTTGGAGCAAATGAGCTGTTACTCTGGGTCCTGAAGTCATTTCTCAGTATGCATTTAGATCCATATGTAGACATTATAAAATAATTTTTTTGCTAAAGTTTTAGTCTTTTTTAGTTTAAACTTTGAGCAGTTTTAGGTTTATCTGTGTGTACTGAAGCATTCCAATTATTCCCCTTTTTTAAATTCGAATCCATTATTTTAGTTTTTTTGTGTGTATTCCTGGTTCAAGTGCAACAAAAGTCATGGGGCCTTGGACCCCTCCGATGAACACTCAATAAAAAAAATAAAAAAAGGGGAGGATGGTTAAAATGGTCGTCTTTTGTTTGCAGGTTTGAAATGAAATGAACTGTAAATAAATGCGATGTTCATATTTGAATGCTAAAACTACAGTGTTTCCTACCAAATCATTTAAAATCATTCTTCATACTACACGTGCTCACCTCAATCCTTTGAAATGAGTTTGAGATCATGGCAATAAGCATGTTCAGGAGCACTATTACGATGAGCAGTGTGAATATCCCGTAGAAGATCCTTCCTACAAACTCAGCCAGGACGTAATCGTGCATGTCTACATATTCTTGGTTTGCCATTCCAAACATGGTCCAGAAGAGGAAGTTAAATGTCTCATTAAATCTTAAAAGGAATACAAGAGACATACACATTTATAATTCATCTCCAACCAAACACGTGAAGTTACATGCAAACCAGTTATTAATCACCTGCCAAGATGTCCAGAAACAACATATGGGACGTATATGTTGTTTATTCCGCACAAAAATGCTGTTCCTATAATCATGAGGATGAACATGAATCTGTAGAGGAAGAAAAACATTTTGATGAAAGCCACTCTCCTCTTGGAAGCATATTGGACGTGCGATCGCGAAGATCAAACCCAGAGATCTGACCTCATCATGTCATCGATCATTCTTCCCATGGATATCTGCAAGGTTCCCAGGGATTCATGGGCCGGCAGAATGTAGGCGAGACGTGTGAAACTCAACATGCTGGTCACGGCAAAGAGAGTCTCTGCAATCAGCTGAGGATCCTCCTGTTTCCAGTCCTCTCGTACTGTTCAGAAACATGACCAAAATATGCTCTAATAATAGTAGTAGGTTTAAATGAACTTTACATTTTCATTATATATGAATTCCGTAGCAGTAAGGATATATGGATTGTTTAAGACAATGTTTTTTTTGTGAGATGTCACCTGTGTTGGTGAAATAGTCACACAGCTCTTGTGTGCTGGAGTCCTGACAGAGGAAATGTCCCTTTAGCATGATGAGAATGCGCAGTGTGAAGGACGCCAGATACATGCTCAGCACCATCATATCCAGAATGTTCCATAAATCCAAGAAGTAACTCTTCAAACCCTCGAGCCAAACTTCCTTACACTCAAACCAGAAGAAACCTACCAATATAGAAAATGAAAATGTCCTTCTTTGATAATAATCATTCTCTCTTTCTCTCTCTCTCGCATCCATCATCCATCCATCTATCCACACACACACACGCTGTTTATTAATACTAGGTCTGACACACGTGTTAATGCCTTATTCTGCATGACCATCTCGAAGACATATTGATTAAACTCAGAAAAATTATTTAAAAGTCACTTAAATCTCTATGGATTTTTTATTTGGCAACATGACCTACCTGCAACCCATATCATGTGAAGAGAGTTATGGAGAATGTTCTGCTTCCGGGAGGCGAAGTCGCTACGGTAGATCTCCATGAAAATAGACTCCGTCAAAAGAGTGATGAGGAACCACATGTATGATGCAGAGTGTAACAGGAACTTAATCACGGGAACCTTCAGCAATTTGCCCAGCTGAAAAAAACAAAAATAAATAATTGAAACCTGTATGAATGCTGTTTACATCAGCCGTGGCATTTGATTTCTTGATGTTTTTGAACTATTATCACCACGGACTCAAATTTACCTTGGACTTTGGGGCGATCCAGTAGATAAGGCACAGAACCGGCATGGTAATGAAAATGCCCAAAGACACCAGCAGTTTCCAAGCAGTTCGACTTCCCCTCCAACCTGACAGGCTCCCGCACCAAATGGAGGAGAGCACTTGCTGGCAGATGGGATGAGTCACAAACTAAACGAGGAAAACAAACAGTCAGGCCTCCCAGCCAACTGTCAATCAATCAGGCATCCCATACGGCATCAACGCAGGGGTCAAATGACTGTGAGCTCTTGAAAGATGAGGTTCACATGCCCTGTGTTTCTCCTCAAATGCATCAGACTGTGTGGGCAGTGTGTTACCTGAACCAGGGTTATTATAGTTTACTAAAATTAAAACCATTGAAAAATTATTATAATAATTGCGACATCTCTTCTCTTCTGTGATTACTCACAACCTGTTACTCACATGAGATCGACCAATAGCAAACCACAAACATCCAACCATCCAATCAATTGCCCTTGGACAAACTCAAGTCCCGCCCTATGTTTTTTCTTTTTCAAAAAGACTCTGATATACGTCACAATAGTGAAGAAAAGACTATCTGCCATTTTATGCCAACTTTAACTTGATGTGCTAAAACTAAAATGCAAATAATTGTTGTTTAAATTTTTAAACATATTTAAATGTGTAAAACATTGTTTTTGTTTCTCAGAACCAAGAAATGCTGTTGTTGTTATGTTAGCTAGTAACATATAGTCTGTTACTATTGTCTGGATGCTATACTGCTGGCGTTTAACAACCAACCCTTGCTTGAATACTCTTCTGTAGCTACGTTATTTAACGTAGGCCAACCAGAGTTTGACGAGTAAACCTCACTCCCCTGGCCTAAAGAGGCACTTTAGCGACTGATGATAGAGACTGCAGTCTTTAGTGTCCTTGTTAGCACGCCCACTTCCCATGCCAGAGACGCCTGTTAGAATCCCGCTCGGAGTGGGTCGAGTAGGAACAGTTACGTGTATGTTTATTTTTTGTTCTCCCTTGTGGTTATTTTTTGCGCTGCATTATTTTGCTCTGCTTCGGCTATGATAAGCAGACATCCACTCTTGCACTGCGTGTTCATGCATTTTGTGGGTGGAGTAATGCAGTGAGGGGTCTGTTTCTTTGGGTTGAATTTAGATATCAACAGTGTTTCTCAGAAATTGTTTTCTGCACCTTTAATGTAGGTTTTTAGATTTTTTTTCCTTTAAATGGTTGTTTATATGACTTTTTTCAGTTATCTGCTGCAACTAAACCAAGATGAGTTACCTGTTTTTGATTGTAGTTGACCGCCTGGCGAAGACGAGTGAGGTTGGGGATGCCTTCCTCAAATGTCTGTTCATCTAGGCCTAGTTCTTCATCCTCGCTGTCCCCATCAGCACTGTTGAGGATGGTGGAGACCTCGCTCTGGTTCCGGCACATTCCCAGAAGCTCCACTGCAAACTCCTGACACAGCTCTTCCAAAGCCAGGTACTGAGGCTAAACATCAATAAAGAGTTTTGAGAAAGAAATGCTAAAAGTCAATTAAAGTGTGCAAGAGATTTGAAATGGAGTTTTCTCTGGCATGATTTTAAAGCACAAACAGACATGCTCACAGAGTTTTATCTGGCGGTAATGGCAAAAATCTGATTTTTTTGCTTAAAATGTTTTTACCTGATGAAATAACACCATTAAATCATTTACATCGCTTTACAGTATGTTAACAAGTTATGAAGCATAATCTGCGAAAGGACATGCATGTAAAAACAAGAGGTCAGTTACTGGTACCAGATTGGTTCATGAAAAACAGCTCCCAGACAGCAACATAGTGTCGGCCCAGATCCGGCCCACATCCGGCCATGTGGAATCCTTGTGGGCCGGATCTGGGCCGACACTATGTTGCTGTCTTGGAAGCACTTTGACTCTGACGATTTGTCTTTTGAATTTGTTATTTGCGATGTTTTCAGAAAATTAATGACCATTTTTTCTGACCTCACCTTAAATTCTGGTTCTTTCTTAGACAGTTTGCGCAGTTCTCTGCTGTGGTGGAAAGCGCTGAGCATGGCGTCTTCCGAGGTGATCGACAAATATGCGCGGCTGGCAATGCCTCTGTACGTATTTATACGGGACAGCGAGAACTTGAGCAAGTCGTATTGTCGTCCGTTACGGCACTCCAAGCACGCGCACGAGATAGAGTGAGGCATGGGAATATCATGGCCTCTCTGGGTCAGCATAGTTACGATCTCATACAGGTCCTTCTGGCAGGCCAGCGTTAGTGGCGTCACTCCCGGTGCGAACTGAGAATCGTCGATGGAGTGGTCGAAGATGGCCATGCTAAAGGAACGAACATCCATTTTATTGCCTTTTTCCAGATCCAGGCGGTCCAGGAGGTGTTTGACGAATCGTGGCTGGTTGGTGTCGACAGCCACCAGTAGAGCTTCATGGATCTGACGGAAGTCAAACTTGATGCCCAAAAGAAGGGAAGTCATGATTTCTTCGCCGCCCAGTCGGATGGAGAGGTTCAACGCTTCCCTCCATAACCGATCCTCAGACTCTTCCAGTTGACGGATGATCCCATCACCGAGGGAGAGGAGACTGTCCACCCAGGCCATGTTACCCTCTTGGATAGCAGGGATCAGCTCCGGTGGAAAGTGAAGCTTTTTGTTCACAATCTCCCGCCAATTGTCTGACTGCTCAAAGAGACGGGACACAGAAGATGTTAAAAACACCCACCAAATCATCATTAGAGGGTGAAACCTCAAGAAGCAAACCAAAAAAAAAAACTTAATATCTGATATTTAGATGTATTGCTCTCATGTTAATGATACTGGTGAATTGTTTTGTGTGTATTTTCATCATTATAACTTACAATGCTGTTAAAAAGTTTGGGGTCAGATTCCCCCCACCCAGATCTGCTAATTAATTCTGAAAAATGTCTCAGAACTTTCATTTTTGCTTAATGTTGTGGAGGCTGTCATCATTTACTCACCCTCAAGTTCTTCTAAATCTGTATGAGTTTATTTTTTCTGCTGAACACAAAAGAAGACATTTTGAAGAATGTTGGTAACCAAACAGTTTCTAGTCCAGATTGACTTGTATAGTATTTATTTTATACTATAAGTCAATGGGGCCCATCAACTGTTTGCTTAACCATATTCTTCAAAATATCTGCATTTGTGTTCAACAGAAGGTTTGGAACAACTTGAGGGTGAGTAAATGATGAAAATGATTTTTGTGTAAACTATCCCTTTAATGTGTCATGTTTCTATGCGGCTTGGAAACCATAAATGGCCTACAGTTCTACATGTTTTCTAATAAACTGCTTAGCAGAGTTCTTTATAAACTACTTTCAGAATGATTTCAAATTCAAAATGTAACTGTTATTAAACATTGCTATATTTTACCATATTACCACAGTTAAAACCAATAAGCCACTCAAATCCATCACAGTTACAGTGATTTTACGACTTTTAGGCCCTCCACTTTGTGATGTGCCTACAAACACCCTTTATTTGTGATAAAAATTGCACTTTTGGAGCTTATTGCATTTAATTTAATTGCATTTAATAATCGATTCATTCAAATCTAACCATCTGAAACTCACCGTAAGTTTTTCCATATTCTTTATGGGAGCACCTCAGATCAGTCAACTTCTCTTGAGAAAGACGTCAGAAGTAAATAGCGAGCAGCTCTCTCATGTCAGCTTGAAAGGTGAATCCAGAAAGGAACAATGTGGTTGTGTAAGACCAGTTTAGTGATTTTGTGCCTCTGTACCAGCCTTGTTTTTGTCTACTGATGTATCATCTTGTTCTGGGAATTAGCCTGTACCACCCACTCAGCACCAATAACAGAAATGCTCCCCAAGGAGAACACTCATTAGCACGTAGTACTGTTGCATTTCATTTGGTTAATTACAGTTCAAGTTCTGCCTTTATAATGTGACTTTTGTGGCTTGATACATTATTGAGCCCTAATAATGTTTAATGATTCAAGCTATACCTTTAAAAACTGGGGGGAAATGGGGAACGTTACTTTTAAAAGTGATGTTACAATTAGTGCTGTCAAATTGATTAATCGAGATTAATTGCATCTAACATAAAATATTGTGTGTGTGTGTGTGTATATACAGTATATATGAAGAGGTCAGATGCAAAAGCCTCTAAGTGCCATTTGAAATTTTCTTCTAGAATGGTAATTTTTATCAAGCTTGTATATTTAAGTTCAGTAATTTCACTTAAATGGCAATGAAGATTACCTCTTAATTGTCATGTAAGTGAAATTACTGATCTTAAATATACAAGCTTGATAAAAATTATCATTGTAGAAGAAAATTTCAAATGGCACTTAGAGGCTTTTGCATCTGAACTCTTCATATATATATATATATATATTACCATATCATTTTTGATATTAGGACACAATAATTCATTTATGTAAGTGAGGCTAGCAAAATAAAGTAAACTGTGACATTTTATACCCCAAAATTATTCATACAGTGGACTACCAGTAAAATTTATAAAAAGTTGGGATCAAAAATTATTCAGACACATTGACCAGACCATGTTTTGCTTAAATGTTTTTTCTTTCATTGCTAATGCGACCTTTTTACACCACAGACCGAACAAAAATAATAAGCATTGCTTGGTTATTGGTTGATCTAAATTGGAATCATCTAATTGTGTACCTAAATTTAACAGTGACAGTTATTCAACCTAATTCATTTGTGAGACAGTCCAACAGAAGGATGGCCAAAACCAGTGAAATATCAACTGATTTGATAGTTCTTGTCATATTTTATTACCATTAGCGAATACATGTGATAATGTGAGAAATGTTGTAGGTATCTGAATACATTTTGGTTTGACTGTATATGTATATGTGTATATATACACTCACGTAAAGGATTATTAGGAACACCTGTTAAATTTCTCATTAATGCTATTATCTAATCAACCAATCACATGGCAGTTGCTTCAATGCATTTAGGGGTGTGGTCCTGGTAAAGACAATCTCCTGAACTCCAAACTGAATGTCAGAATGGGAAAGAAAGGTGATTTAAGCAATTTTGAGCGTGGCATGGTTGTTGGTGCCAGACCGGCCGGTCTGAGTATTTCACAATCTGCTCAGTTACTGGGATTTTCATGCACAACCATTTCCAAAGAATGGTGTGAAAAGGGAAAAACATCCAGTATGCGGCAGTCCTGTGGGCGAAAATGTCTTGTTGATGCTAGAGGTCAGAGGAGAATGGGCCGACTGATTCAAGCTGATAGAAGAGCAACTTTGACTGAAAGTTACAACCGAGGTATGCAGCAAAGCATTTGTGAAGCCACAACACGCACAACCTTGAGGCGGATGGGCTACAACAGCAGAAGACCCCACCGGGTACCACTCATCTCCACTACAAATAGGAAAAAGAGGCTACAATTTGCAAGAGCTCACCAAAATTGGACAGTTGAAGACTGGAAGAATGTTGCCTGGTCTGATGAGTCTCGATTTCTGTTGAGACATTCAGATGGTACAGTCAGAATTTGGCGTAAACAGAATGAGAACATGGATCCATCATGTTACCACTGTGCAGTGGTGGTGGTGTAATGGTGTGGGGGGTGTTTTCTTGGCACACTTTAGGCCCCTTAGTGGCAATTGGGCATCGTTTAAATGCCACGGCCTACCTGAGCATTGTTTCTGACCATGTCCATCCCTTTATGGCCACCATGTACCCATCCTCCGATGGCTACTTCCAGCAGGATAATGCACCATGTCACAAAGCTCGAATCATTTTAAATTGGTTTCTTGAACATGACAATGAGTTCACTGTACACAGTCACCAGATCTCAACCCAATAGAGCATCTTTGGGATGTGGTGGAACGGGTGCTTTGTGCCCTGGATGTGCATCCCACAAATCTCCATCAACTGCAAAATGCTATCCTATCAATATGGGCCAACATTTCTAAAGAATGCTTTCAGCACCTTGTTGAATCAATGCCACGTAGAATTAAGGCAGTTCTGAATGCAAAAGGGGGTCAAAAACAGTATTGGTATGGTGTTCCTAATAATCCTTTAGGTGAGTGTATATATATAAATATATATATATATATACACTCACCGGCCACTTTATTAGGTACCCCATGCTAGTAACGGGTTGGACCCCCTTTTGCCTTCAGAACTGCCTCAATTCTTCGTGGCATAGATTCAACAAGGTGCTGGAAGCATTCCTCAGGGAGTTTGGTCCATATTGACATGATGGCATCACACAGTTGCCGCAGATTTGTCGGCTGCACATCCATGATGCGAATCTCCCGTTCCACCACATCCCAAAGATGCTCTATTGGATTGAGATCTGGTGACTGTGGAGGCCATTTGAGTACAGCGAACTCATTGTCATGTTCAAGAAACCAGTCTGAGATGATTCCAGCTTTATGACATGGCGCATTATCCTGCTGAAAGTAGCCATCAGAAGTTGGGTACATTGTGGTCATAAAGGGATGGACATGGTCAGCAACAATACTCAGGTAGGCTGTGGCGTTGCAACGATGCTCAATTGGTACCAAGGGGCCCAAAGAGTGCCAAGAAAATATTCCCCACACCATGACACCACCACCACCAGCCTGAACCGTTGATACAAGGCAGGATGGATCCATGCTTTCATGTTGTAGACGCCAAATTCTGACCCTACCATCCGAATGTCGCAGCAGAAATCGAGACTCATCAGACCAGGCAACGTTTTTCCAATCTTCTATTGTCCAATTTCGATGAGCTTGTGCAAATTGTAGCCTCAGTTTCCTGTTCTTAGCTGAAAGGAGTGGCACCCGGTGTGGTCTTCTGCTGCTGTAGCCCATCTGCCTCAAAGTTCGACGTACTGTGCGTTCAGAGATGCTCTTCTGCCCACCTTGGTTGTAACGGGTGGTTATTTGAGTCACTGTTGCCCTTCTATCAGCTCGAACCAGTCTGGCCATTCTCCTCTGACCTCTGGCTTCAACAAGGCATTTCCGCCCACAGAACTGCCGCTCACTGGATGTTTTTTCTTTTTCGGACCATTCTCTGTAAACCCTAGAGATGGTTGTGCGTGAAAATCCCAGTAGATTAGCAGTTTCTGAAATACTCAGACCAGCCCTTCTGGCACCAACAATCATGCCACGTTCAAAGTCACTCAAATCACCTTTCTTCCCCATACTGATGCTCGGTTTGAACTGCAGGAGATTGTCTTGACCATGTCTACATGCCTAAATGCACTGAGTTGCCGCCATGTGATTGGCTGCTTAGAAATTAAGTGTTAACGAGCAGTTGGACAGGTGTACCTAATAAAGTGGCCGGTGAGTGTATATATATATATATATGACACACACACACACACACACACACACACATTATATATTAATAGCGATTAATCGATTTGACAGCATTAGTTACAATATGGTGTTATTCCCTAAAAAAAGTAACTAATTACATAACTTTTTATTTAATGTGTTTTTGTTTTTTTACTGATAAGTTATTTTTTGCAAGTGTTCAACACAGTAATGCATTCAACAACACAATCTATATAACATACACTGTAATTTTCTTTTAAAAACACATTTAGAATATTATCATATTCTGAACACTTAGAATATTTCCTGATCCTTGAGCTATGAATGCCATTAAAAAATGTCTTACCTACTGTACAAAACTTATTCTATTGAAAATGGAAAGTAATGTGTTTTGCACAATTTGCACGAATAAGTGCCTACATTATGGAGAAGAGGGAGTATTTTCAAAATGTTTAACTAAATTTTTTTTTTAAAGTAATGCATATTACTTTTCAGTTCAATTAAAGTAACTAAAATTGTAATGTGTAAATGTATAAAGTAATGAGTTAATTTACTTGTTACATCAAAAAAGTAATTGGACTACATAATCGGACTACTTGTAATGCATTACCCCAACACTGACTGACCATCGATTTATAGTACAACCACAATACATGTGCTGGCATTGCTTTGCAGCTTGTCAAACTTGGTTTAAGCTAAACTTATCTGGACTTGATTAGCATGGGACGGGTTTCTCTGAGAGCACACAAACAAAAGCATTAATCACCAAAGAGCCATGTCGCCTCCATCTCAGTCGTCGTGATAATCAATTGATTATGACCCTTTGCCACTTCTCTTACCGGCCTAATTTCGAGAAGTACACCCTACGTCCTTTAGAATGTGGCAAATTAATTACCCCGATGGAGTCTGGTGGCCCTGTCAAACCCCGTCTGGAACCACGCTCCGCTGCGGCAGCTGACAGCCTTTGCAATTCTAATGAGTGGTCATTCATCACCCTCTGACGGCTGGACAATCCACTAGATGTTTAAATCTGCTGATAATATCAAAAACATGCACTTGCCGTAATCCGCAAATTATTACTTAACTGTCGATCATATTAGTTTGAACGTAAACAAGATTTATAGGGCTACTCTGCACAGTTCTCATGCATTCTATATATAAAAAATCTTATCTTACAGAGATTCTTCAAGTAGTTAACGTTTCATTTTAGAGCAATTCCAGTGGTTTTCTCTTTAGGACTCCATGGTTTAATGCAATTTCTGCTGTTATTAATTGGTTTACGGTTACTTGCATTGCACTACCATCAGTCTCGCTTGGAAGGTAATGATGACAAATGCATCGGTTTGTACAATATGAGACGTGTAAACCATGACTTCGTTTTTTCATAGAAGTGTTCCAATCTCTCATGTTGGAGAGATTGATTAAGGAGTTGTTGTTGAATTGGGGATAATTGCTTTGTTTCTGATTAACATTGCAACTCAAGGAAGGCAAAGTGGAGAATGGAATAACGTGGTGGCCTCATTATGCTATTTTAAAGGCTCATGTTGTTTTGCAGTCTCCCACAACAGGTTTACGTGCATCAAAAGTAAAAAAACAGTTAAATTTTCTCATAATATATATAGCACATCACCACATTTTTCAATGATTCTCAAAGGACTCGATGGATGAATCAGTCTCTCTAAATCCCTCCTTTCCGAGAGCCTACTCTGCTCTGATTGGCCAGGTGGCCCAGTCTGTTGTAATTGGTCTAATATGTGGAAGCTACATGTCCATTACCATAACTGAACATTAGCTCTGTCCAGAGGCAATTGTACATACTTTAAAGACAGTAACGATGATGTCGATTTGACCATATCAATTTTAAAAGCACAAATGCTCACCTTGCTCTGTTCTGTGATGCACGTTCGTGACTCACGTAATACGCAATTACGTTGAAAAGGTCACGGCACGCGTAGGCGGAAGTACCGAGTCAGTGTTTACAAATGTGAGGAAGGAGGACCATGTGCACATATTCAAATGTCTTTGTGTCAGTTTATCGTTAAAAATGCCCATTTCGTGTGCGTATCCAACGCATTCTCATCCCAAGGCGTAATATTCTGACACTTTGACAAAGCGTCTATATCGAACGCGCATGGAACCCTTTAGCGTCAATATAACACGCAGAGAGATGGGTAGGTTTAGGTATGGTGTAGGGTTAGGGTTAGACCGCTAGGAGGCGCCTTCTGACCCATATATTTCGGCGTCTCATATTGACGCTAAAGGGTACCATGCGCGTTCGATATAGACGCTTTGGCAAAAGCGTCATTATATTACGCCTTGGGATGAGAACGGGCTGGCGTATCCTGGGTGTTTTAATATTAAAAAGGCTAAAAGAAAATTTTCGTCAGGACAGAAGCGTGACCTTTTCAATGTAATTGCGTATTACGTGCCGTCACCAACGTGCATCACAGAACAGAGCAAGGCGAGCATTTGTGCTTATAAAACTTAAACTTTTTTATTTATTTTTGAAATGACCGATCGTTTCGCTAGATAAGATCCTTATTCATCGTCTGGTATCGTTTAAAGTCCTTTGAAGCTGCACTGAAACTGTCATTTGGACCTTGAACCGTTTGGTACCCAATGAAGTCCATTATATGGAGAAAAATCCTGGAATGTTTTCATTAATTTCTTTTCGACTGCAGAAAGAAAGACATGGACATCTTGGATGAAAAGTTTTTTTAAAAGTGAACTAACCCTTTAACTGAGTACTGACCGATCTTTCAAGAGCAAGCGTTTTTTGAGGGTTGGTCAAGTTATAAACCATAATAGGGGCACTTTAATAAAATAAAATAAAAAACTTATTTACCATTCAGAAGCATTTGTATATGTTCGAATTATAAATCCGGTGCTAGATGTGTGGTTTAAAGTGCTAAATTATATATTGGCAACAAGACAACAGAGAGTAGTGCCAAAACTTTTCCAATTGAAGGACCTCCTGATACATTTGTTTAAAATAACATTTTTTTTGTCTGTAACAGCTTTTAAAGGCCTTATTTAATTTGAGTTGTATTTATTTATTTATTTTAAAGTTCCATATATTGTTGATGAAAGCATTTTTATGTTATGTAGGCTTATTTATATAATAATAACAAATTATTTTAATGCATCTTTTTAAATGTGGCCTTATATAATTGCGGTACTATACACTTTATTTTGGCCAGGTGTAAAATGTAACAGGTCTCTGTTCTCTCTCTTTATCCATTAATAGTTAATTTGCCTGAAAAATGTTGAATATCCCCGTTTTAAGATCTTACAAGGTTATTGACGTCATGTTTTCTTTGTTAAAATTGGGCAAAGCTACATAGGTGAACAGTTCCCCCAGATAATCAAACCCATGACCTTGATGTTGCTAGCACCATTCTGTACCAGCTGAGCTTCACTTCACTCAAAGAATAGCAGTTTCAATTGAATGGCTCCCCTCCACCGAACCATTCCAAGCAGGAATCGTGTAAGTATTCAAGCCAAACATTAAATACATTTAAAGGCAAGTTAATTTGAGAGTGAGACAGGCCGGCACAAATCCGAAACAATGAGTCTGAAGGAAGCTGTGCAGATGCAGGGCCACCTAATCAAATTGCTTTCATTAAGTCTGTTGAAATGACAGAAGCTTTTACTTCACTTCTATTGGATTACCAGGAATGCAGCTCTCTTATGACAATCTGCATTATCGAAACAATGTCTCTCCTCCTCCTTTACTCTCTCTCTCTCTCTCTCTCTCTCTCTCTCTCTCTCTCTCTCTCTCTCTCTCTCTCTCTCTCTCGAGCTCCATCTCTCCCTCGCTTTGCAGATGGGATGAGCCTGGGAGGAAGGCAGAGTGCTTCGCCAGTTGTGTGTGAGAGAGGGCAGGAATTCCAACCGTGCGCAAACTATTCCGAGAGCACGGGGAATGATACATCGCACATGCGGTTTCAAGCTATGCTTTGAAGACACCTGCTGATAGAGGTAAGCTAGGCGAGAGGAACTTCATCTATGTCTGTGCATGTGGGTTAGTGTGTTTGTCACATGGCGTGTTGATGGAAGTCAGTCACAGTGCTCTCACATTAGTCTTACATTACTGTTGAGTGCCCTTTAGAGTGTATATTATGTGTTATTCAATATCATTCATACAGTATGTAATCTGGTAGTTTTTTGCTTTGACATATCAACTTTCACTGTTGGACTTAATGCAAATCCATTGTCAGTCTCTGTAAGTATAGGGTGAATTCAGGGTGATTGGGACACAACCTGAATTCCTATGAAGACAAAGCATCATGACGGATCGGGTGTGTTAAAGAAGCAACTGTTTTCTTGAATTTCAGAGTCTTGGCCATTCTTCCCACCTAATTATACTAAGACATTTGCTAGTTGTTTCTTTTTTTCTTTCTTTATAAAACTCTCGCATAGGGCCAAGCATTGCAAAGGTTCCAGAATTACAGTACATACTTTTATACTTCATTTGTCCCTTTTAAGGGAAATTTGTTTTGGGCAATACAGATGAAGCTGCATAATAAGACCATGATAACAGTCACACAGTCGTATCCTTTTCGCTAGAGTTTAACAGCCAAAGGAACAATTTATAGCGCTTGTATCTAAACCTTGGGGTACAAAACCGTCGACCAGATGGAAGTGGTTTGAATTCTGGATTGAGCGCATCAGAGGGTCCAACGTCATTTTCCTTGCCTGTTTAAAAGTAATTTTGTTGAATATAGACTGTAAACCCCCAGACCAACCACCTCCATTGCCGTACGCACCAAACGGTTCAGCTGAGATTTAAGAGTAAATGTCAGATTACCAAACCAGGCTGCTATACACAGTAAGATGGGTTCAATACAGGCATGATAAAACAGCAACATGACTCCCTGAGCAACTCCCAGATGTCTGAGCCTCTGTAAAAAGTAAAAAAAAAAAATTGTTGCTCCTTTCAACACAGATTATCCACATGCACCTCCCATGAAAGTTAATTAGCAATAAGTAAACCTAACTTTGTGTGTGAAGCAACCTGTGTAATGGGCTCATTGTTGATCATGATAGGTGGTTTCCTACAATCATTTCCTCTGTTTTTCTAATGTTATCACAAGACTGTGTTCTTTACTCCATGTAACAAAGTCTGTAATCTATAGTATAATTTTGAATGTCCTTATCCTTATACAGAAGACCAAGAATGGCAGTATCATATGAAAATTTGACACCAGTATAAGGATGGTGACTCCTATTCTTATTGGTGTACAGTGCAAATAAGAGTAAATACGAGTGGACCTACACTCAGAAAGAGTCTGCTTGACTCTAACTTGTTGAGTCCTACCAGCATAGAGCCATTTGATGCTATATTGATTGACAGCAAAACAATTGAGTTTGGAGAGTGGCTGAGCGGTATTAAAAGCAGAGCTCAGATCAAGAAAAATATGCATGGTTATAGAAGAGTTTGTTGCTTGGAGACACATAAACCTTGTCGATTCAGCTTCTTTTGGAACTATTTTCATTGGTGGATGGAGAAAAAAAAGGTTGCAGATACTCACTCTCACTGATATTACTTAAAATGGCTTGGCTTGCTTCTTATCTGGCTTCAATATAGTTATGACACAAAACATCTGTTCACCATATGCAGACTTCTGAGGCAGGTCTAATGAACTTTATTTTATTCTTTTAATGCCTGGCTCACCAATTCAAGGCAAACAAATAAATAATAAAAAAAAATACCAAAAGAGACATTTCCATCAGTGCCTAATGCAAGAACACCTTAATTTAAGCTTGGGGAAAATGTTTTCAAAATCATAATAAATGCTCCCAGCATGTCAAGCTTACAGCAGAGGAGAATTTAATTGGTTTGTGTCAACATCACCATTGAAGATCTCCTCTCTGCTGAGTGAGGCGTCTAACGGTTTTGTGATTTGGCAGAGGCCTGCCACGCTCAGGAGAGTTTGCTGAAATGTTTGCCGAAATCCACGGTGGCACACTTGCCCTCCAAGACCTCGACTGTGTGTGTGTGTGTTTTTTTTTTTTTCTGTCTTGGCACTCCGAGGCTCCCACATAATTACGTTCTGACAGGCGGATGGACAGCACGTCTTCTGCGTCCACACCTCCACAGCGTGAACCGACCCAACAGCATTCAGAACCACGGACAGCTCCTTAAACATATCCTGACGTGACAAGATAAAAGTCATGTAATTGTGGATGCCTGTAAGGCTGTCGTTATGCAGAGCAGCCCATTCGATGGCTAATCTCAAACAGGTTGTTGTGTTTGAGAGCCGTGGCGCATGTTGATCTAGCAGACAGAAGGAGGAGGAGGAGGGGGGAGAGGATGACAGGAATCCAGGCGCCTGGCTGTAGCCGTCCCACTCTTCACCAATCTGTCTCTCCTGGGCCTGTGTCCAGCACTGCCCCGGACCTCTGAGCAAGAGTCATTGACCACTGCCATCCACGCTGAACTCCAGCCCGACGTGGAAGTAGATATTGATCAGGGGAATTAGTCTTCTCTGTGGCGCCTACTTTTGTCAGTGTAGATGCAGGTTTGAAACTGAATGGTTCTTGTGATATCAACTATACTAGGGTTGAGTTTTAAAGGGTCAGTTCACTGAAAAATGTCAAATTCTTCAAAATCAAATCATTTGTTTGTGTAGCACTTTTCACAATACCCGTTTCAAAACAGCTTTACAGGAAATCATAATGTTAATGTTTCTTATAACTATGTAATATCTTAATATCTTAAGTTATTTAGCAGATCAGAGCTGGGCAATAATACATTTTAAAACAATTGAGATATGTTAAATAGTATTGCTCTATGCAAGTTTACTGTCAGGATTCTGCCCTTGTCTTGTCTCTGTTCAATGTGTCTTTGTTTGTCTTGTGCCTGAGCACATGGCGTTGTCCTTGTTTGTGTTGGCCATGCTCCTCTTGTACCCCTCTCCTTGTTTCCCTTTGCCATTTCCTTGTTTAGTTCTTGCCTGGTCCTTGTTTCACTAACTGTGCTCACCTGATCCTCATATGCTCTGGTCCCTGTATATTGTGCTTCTTTCCCTCATCCCTCGTTGCATGTGTCTGTAGTGGATGAGATTTGTGCTTATCTACTGATCTTTTAGACAGTGTTTCCTGACAGGTCTAGGTTTGGCATTTTATTCTTTTGAATTTGCTTTAGTCTATAACCAGTCTTTTGCTCTAGGTTTCTCAAGCCTTATATATATATATTTTTTTTTGGTTTCTGTTTTGATTTAGCCTTCCTCTGTTTGTAGCTTCAGGTATTTATTCCTAGTATTTCTTTTTTGTTTATCATTTTTTATTACTTTCTTTTTTCAGTTAAATTAGTTTATTTCTTTTCTGTGGTCGCTGTGTTGAGTCAGTTTTTATTTCTGTTTTGCTTTTTCTTGTTCTCTCTTGTTGTTTTGTGTCTGTTCCCGTCCTCCATCCTGATCCCTCCTGGCTGCTGCTTTCAAGACCAGGCAATGTGACTGATACAAAGATTCCAGCCTCTGGTTCCTCAAGCCACTGCCTGATCTCCAGTCATTATCTGGCGCTTCTCCATCTCCTCGATTCTCCAGCATAGCCTTGCCCGGGTCTGGTCTCATCTGTCTTCCCTGTCTCCTGTTGACTGCCCTGTCCTACTGTTTGGATCATCCTCACTCTTAACCATCCATTGTGCCTTGTCTTGTCAATAAAATTCCATCCCTTGGTCATTCTGCATCTGGGTTGTCTTTCTCCATAAGACTGCTGTGACACACGCATGTATGCGGATAAAGACACGCATCCATCTAGCTGGATGATATGCTAATGTGCTTAAATTTTGTGAAAAATCAGGCATGCTTTATGTGAGTAGCCTATGCAAGTCAAAATGAGGCCAAATCTATATCCAACTTTATAAATATTTACTTTTTAGCATTTAAGATAGATAAGCATGGATAAACTTGTTGTATAGGCCTATTTGTTATTAATTATTAATTTTATTAATAGTGAGTTATTATTGTGACCATACACCGAATTATGAAACCTGTGTTGTTTTGTTATTTTATTTTATACATTTGGTGTAGTCATGACAAGCTAATTAGCCTACTATTTGGTGATCTGTTTTCGAAATGTGCTGTCAACTTATTTTTATACTGGATTCTGATTGCCTGCAGGGAGTGAAATAAAACGGGTAGTTCCAAGTCAGTTTTGTATTAATGCGCTGGTTTAATAGCGCACACGCGCGGATACGTAGGCCTACTTCACTGCACAGAGTTCGGAGATCGTGATACACACACGCACACAAAGAAACAGGAAGACAGAAACTTGTTGTCAACGGTGCCCCGCGACTTTTATTAAGAGATAAAGTTCACTACTGAATCGCTACATTATATTACTTAGCAAGGAGGTTGTAACAGCGCCTTTTTTTTTAAATAGCCTAATTGAACAGCTTCAGCGGGGGACACACGTCATTGGCTCATTGCTAGTAGAAATACTCTGCAGACACAGGTAATTCCCTCTCTCTCTCTCTCTCTCTCATTTTATAATATAATAAACTAAATTTAACCTTTTCTCACTACTTTATCTCTTTGTCAGTAGAGTAGAGACAGCTGGGAGTGGTAGCTGAGAAGACAATTAAACTACTATAATTGTAACATTTCCATTCTAATTTAGCGCTGCAAACATCATTGACGGCTTTAACTTGTCAATCATTGGTTAATCAACGGCTAGCTGTGCTTTAAACGCCTTGAATCGCATCGGGTGGTTCTTAGCATCAATCGTGGATTAAAATCGTTTAATGGAGCCTACGTGGATTACACCTATATTTATTAACAATTGAAGAAAAAAAATCTAAAGTTTAAAAAATAAAAATATTAAAATAATTGTATTATTATTTTATTATTTTTAAATAGCCTACATTGTAAGAGCAGAAACTTTCATGAAAGTAGCCTATCACAATAGCACTTGGTTCTGTTTATTTCAGTAACCTGACCAGCCCAATATTGATTTAGAAAATTGTCAATCGAACCCGTTACCTGGGTCTGTTAAATATTTTCCCAACAGTCTCTGACAAATGTGCAAGTTTTTTTCTTTCTTTTTCCTTTATTTCTTTTTGCTCTGGCCAATTTTACATTGGTCTTGAACACCTAGCAGTGTGAATCTGATCTATAAAAGCCATAATTGTTGGTTATGACGTCACATTCATGCGCAATTTGCAGTCAACCACGAATGATTGATTATCTGACTGCAACTGTTCAGTTAATTAGAGGTTATAGAGATAAATGTACGATATGTAAAATGTTACAACGCATCCTCATCCTGTCAATTCCGTCTACGTTCTAACTGTAAACATAGTCTCTTTCATTTCTTCATTCTCAGAAATGCTCAGTCTTGACTTGTGTATATGCAAATGCCTGTGCTTTTAATTCCAGACAAGGAGCTATTGATGGAGAAATAAATTAAATAGTCGCGATGTGAAATGGAGGCTTATTGATTTTATTTACCCTTTGCTACAAGGCGAGCATGTCAAGAAGTGTAAGAGTGAGTGATGGCAGAGTGAACCAAATCAGGCATTATACAACATTGACTGAGTATTCATGAAAGAGAGAATATCTGTGAACAAACTAGGCATATCAGACAGCTAGTGGAGAGAAATCATCAATAAAAATCCATAAATGGATTTGTGTTGCATTCACAGTATGTTATTGATTCTTTCATTTGCATTGCATAATTGCAATCATTTAAGCATGTTAGGGACTTTAAGAATTGTGTGTCACTGCCACAGCCAACAATAAGGAAGGTCTCATACATAACGTGTAGTAACCTCCCTTTCATATTGTATACTGAGTAATAATTGTGAGCTGCAACTTCTGCCAGTTTTTCACTTAAACCGCGCTCCATGTCAGCTGGGCATGTTTTAGTTATTGGCATCATAAAGACATAATACTTCATTAAGTGTAATGGTAACTTCATAAATTTAGGCCTGAATGCGCCTCTACAAACATATCGTTAAAATTTGATGAATTGTTGGTTCATAAAAGCTTTGTGTTTAATGAGTGGGACATTCCAGACCGCAAGTTATATTTCATAGCAGTCGTCTTACTCTCAGTGAATTAAAAAAGAAAGCTTGGCTACGTCTCGCATGGCGGGAATGTCGCCTCTGATAAATTGTGCGCAGCTTTCTTTCAGAATTAGTCCTTGGATATTGAAGTAATCACATATTGGATGTGTCTTACTAAATAAATGTTTTGTAATATCAGAACATGTCTTGACTTTCAGATATCCTTTGAGATATTAAGACAAATGGGAATTTATCTTGTAACGATAATCTTGTAATTTATCTCGGTTACATTCATAAACTTGTGGTTTTTACATGTTTTAACCACTGACACAATGTTCCCACAACACAAAAAAGGAACTGTACTCTCTTTGATTTACTTCTGAGTGTACCAGTTTTGGGGAAAGAAACTTTTAAAAGTAATGCATTACAATATTGTGTTACTACCTAAAAAGTAACCAATTGCATTACTTAGTTACTTTTGTGTTACTTTTTCTCATCTGGACTGGGCTTGCTTGTTTATTTTTTAACAACAACAACAAAAAGTAATATTTTTGGCAAATGTAAAGGCCCTTTCAGACCAAAAGTGAAATAAATAAGTTTTAGGCTGAATGAAATGCAAATTCACACCTGTACAGAAGAGGGCGCCGCTCAAACAAACCTTTCAGAAAAAAAGCAACAACACACATGTGTACCTTAAGTCATTTTTGCTTATTCGTATGGTTGAATTTGATCATCAAAGACTTAGAAGCAAAGACTAAAAAAATACACAGTGTATTTGTTATTTAACATATTTAATTACTGGAAGTTTGCACAATATTCTGAATTTGCATTCCACAGTTTTTTTTTTTTATTAATGTAGATGAAAACTGTTTTAATGCAAGTGAGTAAATGAGTAAATTTCTTCAACATGAGGACAGGAGAGCTGTCACTCAATACATCAGAAAACAAAGTAACTTGCGTTACTTATTTTAAAAGTAACAAATGTTTTGTTGTAAATTTAAAAGTAATATGTTACTTTACTAGTTAAGCATTCTGATTACATTACTCTTTAGTCCGAAGTTATGACGTCACTTTGTAGAACAACTCGGAAGCTAGCGGCGCATGTTTTCCCTCGATCGAAAAGCTATGCATTTTCCCCATAGACTTTTGAAAAAATAAGGTCTGTGTTCAACAAAGAGTTGTGACCCTTACACGTTTTGTCTATCAAGATAATCTTTACAAGTTAATCCAAAATGTATACATTTTAAAGCCTAAATAAAGCCGTTAGATATAAAATGATAAAGGTAAAAAGTTTAAAAAACCACAAGCAGGTTATAACTGGTGTGTTTTATGTCATAGATCAAAACGTGAAAATATTTAGAGGCTTTGTTAACCACAGACCTTATTTCAGGCGATTTAGCAAAAACCCATTCAAAAAAACCCATAGACTTAAGGGCGAGGGAACCGGAAGTGCTAAAATGCTAACTCGCTTCCGCGTTTTGGCCTACAAAGTGGCGTCATAACTTCGGCACTCTATGCTGACAGTAGAATAGTGTTTATTTATTTATTGAATAAAATATTTTCGAAATTACCGTACAAATATGTACTTGACAAAAATCTTTCAATCTTTTCTATCTGGCAGTAACCAATGGTGTCATGGCCGCCAACCCAGAGCGAGCGAGGTGTGCTGGTGTCCTAGCTGGGCCTCCACTCCTCCTCATCACCTGTGTCCTGTGGATCCTGTGCACGGACTCAGTGGATGCTCAAGGGCAAGGTAAGAAGGAATAATTCTTTCTCATTCACGGATGCTTGTTCCTCGAATGTTACAAGCACAAATGCCAATGTGAATGCGGCAAGAGTACGCTACTGCTTTTGTGGAAGTTTGGCCAGATTGACTAAAATGACTGGTGTTGTGTAGTGATGATACCCGAGTGTCTTTAAGGATGATTTTATTCACTATTCTTAAGCTGAAGGTTGAAGGTCATCTAAAAGACTTCTGTTGTGCGTGAATGGATAAAAAATGCAAAGCCTAGATTTTTTGCTACCTTAGCTATAAAAGAAAATGTGAATTAGACACGCACAAAACCTTTAATTTGTTTTCACACCAGATTTCTTTTTATATTGTCATTAGATTTTGGTTGTATGTCATACTGTATGTCAATTTGTTTCTTATGATACAGCAGCAAAAACTTTGGTTTTACCGTACTTTTGAATGTCCTGGCAATCATTCATGGTGAACTAAAACATACTTAAATGTCATTTCTATTGAAATTGTATTGAAATAGATTTCAATAGGAAAATATTAGTCATTTTACTAATATATTATTATCTTTAAATGCAATATCAGATTGTAATCACGTATTTTACATGTTAGCCAACACATCGAAATAAGTGTACTTTAAAACATGACAAACGATTATTAAAACATGATTTGAAATGCACTTTAAAGTAAAACTTTTAATGTGGTATTATTACAAAGTGCACTTTTTAAAAGTTAGTCAAGACATCACAATAAGTGTACTTTTAAAGCATGATGAAATATTAAGTCAATTATTTCAAATGCACTTTATTGTAAAACTTTTAATTTGACATTAAAGTGTACTTAAGTGTGTTAAGAAACATAAGCATGAAAGTGTTCTCTAATTAAGTACACTTACATGGCCTTTTATTTCAGTTTTTTTAAAAATGACTTTTAAGATTTGAAGTGCATAAGTGCACATTCAATACATTTAAACACACTTCTTTTAATACCATTTAAATACCTTAGAGCGGTAATTTGTACCCTTCTATAAACTATTATGGGTAAATAGGGTACAAAGATGGCCCTTTAAGGCCATCCCTTAGGGAAAACTGATAGAACAGCAGTTTATTTCAGTTTTTTTTCCCTTCCGTTTGGCCTAAAACGCTGTGTTCCTAGTCATCCAGTTTGAAATGTTGACTTGAAACATGGGGGTTTTCTCCATATTTATTCTCCATTAGTTCTCACTCCTGCTAAACATTTACTCTTTGAATTCTTGTACCCAGGAACAATACAAGTCAACTAAACCATTATGACTAAATTTCTAGTTTGCTAGAAAAGTATTTCCAACTACAACAAGACAGTTTAACTCTGGTCAAGCGTATCCATATCAAACGGATGGGAATGGCCTTGGACAGCAACATGCCCAGTGCATTATGGGTGTTGTAGTTTTCCTACCTATTTGGCATAAGGGAAACCTACAGCCTTTTTTCAATGGTTTCTCTAGTCAGGTAGCAGTGATTTCAACTAATGTTTTGCTTTTCTACTGTATTGACAGCCGAGTTTTATTGAAAGCCCATTTTGCCAGCAGTGAAGTTGAATTACATTTACTTCTCATGTCATTGAATGAAATACTGTATAGACTATAGAACAACTCTATAAAACAATACTGGATTTAACATCAAAATGTAACATCTCATGTTAAAATATATGCTTTTAATGTAACCTAAATTTACCTTTAAATACTAACAATCATTTATGTAGTATTGCATGAAGTTTTATATTATTTATTTTAAAAAATAAGAAAGCAGTTTCATGTCTTTATCCTTGTATTATTCAACTGGTCGAGGTTGATATGGGAGTTAGAAAGTTATTAGTATTAAGTAATCCAATACTTTTTACAGGGACTAACCTATTACAGTAATCTAATCGCACTGTTGAATATGTAATTAGTAGTCATTAATGACTTTTTTAGTGTAACTTACCCAACATTAGGAGCAGCCTGTATCAGCAAATACTCAGTGTCATCTGATCATCAGCGATGGGATGTCTGCCATCCCAGAAGATTTTAACTCTGCTGTTTGACGCCACACAAGCTGCATGTGAGCGATTTTTCAAAGTGAAACTCCTTAAATGACTTGCTGACATCTTGCAGCGCCTCTACTTCGAATCTGCTCCGTGCCAAAACTCATTTCTCATTCTCTCAAGTAGTTTGCACACTTTGGGTTTGGGTCCGGTTTTAATTGGCGTCTCCCAGCGAGACAAGGCCGTGTTGCCCTCTACTGTCAGTTCCTCTGCAGACTTCCACCTCTTCAGCAGCCAGGCTTATTTATAGTGAAGCCGGGAACCGCCACACACACACACACACACACACAGACAGACCCGTTCGCTCATGCAGCTCAGGGCTGGAAACAATTTGAGAAGTTCTCCTTTTCCCTTCGTTGCCAAGTACCGTGGATGCGCGAACCGTCTCCATCTACAAGGTTAATGCCGGGTCTGTTTTTTTTTTTTTGTAGCTTGGAACGGCGCGATGGTTTAACATTCAGCTCTCATATGAGCAGGGACTGATTAATGGAGCTCAACTGTGGCATATGCCAAAGTAAAATATGCAGGAGGGCGATAGAGACAGGCTTGAACGAATGAGTGAGTGAGAGCGAAAAGAAGAACAAGTCGAACATAACGCATGACAAATCCGCTGGGATGTGGTGAAGCTTCACTGGGCAGAATTATTTGACAAAGCTGACATCAGGTTGCGCTGGTAGTTTGTGATGATTTTGTTTTCTCGCAGAAGAACTCATCTGCCATGTAATCATTTTTCTTTTCTGCGTCTCCTATGAGCTCAGATATCTTGCCTGTGCAACTTTGATGTCATTGAATGGAGATGTTCAATTCAATGGCTTGGAAAACTATAATTATTCCAAAGCAAAAAATTTTTCCTTGAATTTCTTTGTTATTCGTGCTCTTCAGCTGTGACAGGTTGATTTTTTTTTTCTTCACCCCATTTGCACATTTGTCACTTTGAAAATGTTTACAATTATATAGTAATCCACGATATAGTAATTCAGTCTAAAGCTGCCTTGCAATGATTTTGAATTTTGAAAAGAGCTATAAAAAATATAAACCATGATTTTGCCACTTTTCAAATAACTTTTATTTTTAGACGTATCTGTAAAATATGAAAATAAATAATACATTTTTAAACATCCATCTAAATTAAGAGTGAAATAAACATACAATTGAAATATTTCATGTGTAAAAATAATTTACACTACCATTTAATATTGATGAGATATTTATACTTTTATTCAGCAAGGACACGTTAAATTGACCTAAAGTGACAGTAAAGACTTTTAAAATGTTTCAAAATGTTTCTCTTGCTAATAAATGTTGTTGTCTTAACCTCAATTCATCATAGAATCCCGGAGAAAAAATCATGGTTTCTACAAAAATGTTAAGAAGAACAATTCTTTTCAACATTGATAATAACAAGTAATTTTTCTTGAGCATCAGCAAATCCTCATTATAGAATGATTTCTGAAGGATCATGTGACACTGAAGACTGGAGTAATGATGCTGACAATGTGTCCTTGCCATTACATATATACAGTGAAGAAAATAAGTATTTGAACACCCTGCTATTTTGCAAGTTCTCCCACTTAGAAATCATGGAGGGGTCTGAAATTGTCATCGTAGGTGCATGTCCACTGTGAGAGACATAATCTAAAAAAAAAAATCCAGAAATCACAATGTATGATTTTTTAACTATTTATTCGTAAGATACAGCTTCAAATAAGTATTTGAACACCTGAGAAAATCAATGTTAATATTTGGTACAGTAGCCTTTGTTTGCAATTAAAGAGGTCAAACGTTTCCTGTAGTTTTTCACCAGGTTTGCACACACTGCAGGAGGGATTTTGGCCCACTCCTCCACACAGATCTTCTCTAGATCAGTCAGGTTTCTGGGCTGTCGCTGAGAAACACGGAGTTTGAGCTCCCTCCAAAGATTCTCTATTGGGTTTAGGTCTGGAGACTGGCTAGGCCACGCCAGAACCTTGATATGCTTCTTACAGAGCCACTCCTTGGTTATCCTGGCTGTGTGCTTCGGGTCATTGTCATGTTGGAAGACCCAGCCTCGACCCATTTTCAATGCTCTAACTGAGGGAAGGAGGTTGTTCCCCAAAATCTCGCAGTACATGACCCCGGTCATCCTCTCCTTAATAGAGTGCAGTCGCCCTGTCCCATGTGCAGAAAAACACCCCCAAAGCATGATGCTACCACCCCCATGCTTCACAGTAGGAATGGTGTTCTTGGGATGGTACTCATCATTCTTCTTCCTCCAAACACGGTTAGTGGAATAATGACCAAAAAGTTATATTTTGGTCTCATCTGACCACATGACTTTCTCCCATGACTCTTCTGGATCATCCAAATGGTCATTGGCAAACTTAAGACGGGCCTTGACATGTGCTGGTTTAAGCAGGGGAACCTTCCGTGCCATGCATGATTTCAAACCATGACGTCTTAGTGTATTACCAACAGTAACCTTGGAAACGGTGGTCCCAGCTCTTTTCAGGTCATTGACCAGCTCCTCCCGTGTAGTTCTGGGCTGATTTCTCACCTTTCTTAGGATCATTGAGACCCCACGAGGTGAGATCTTGCATGGAGCCCCAGTCCGAGGGAGATTGACAGTCATGTTTAGCTTCTTCCATTTTCTAATGATTGCTCCAACAGTGGACCTTTTTTCACCAAGCTGCTTGGCAATTTCCCCGTAGCCCTTTCCAGCCTTGTGGAGGTGTACAATTTTGTCTCTAGTGTCTTTGGTCAGCTCTTTGGTCTTGGCCATGTTAGTAGTTGGATTCTTACTGATTGTATGGGGTGGACAGGGGTCTTTATGCAGCTAACGACCTCAAACAGGTGCATCTAATTTAGTGGAGGTGGACATTTTAAAGGCAGACTAACAGGTCTTTGAGGGTCAGAATTCTAGCTGATAGACAGGTGTTCAAATACTTATTTGCAGCTGTATCTTACAAATAAATAGTTAAAAAATCATACATTGTGATTTCTGTTTTTTTTTTTTTTAGATTATGTCTCTCACAGTGGACATGCACCTACGATGACAATTTCAGACCCCTCCATGATTTCTAAGTGGGAGAACTTGCAAAATAGCAGGGTGTTCAAATACTTATTTTCTTCACTACATATACATTACAATATATGAAAACAGAAAACAGTTATAAATGGTAATAATGGTAATATTGGTAATATTGTATTGTAATATGGTAATATTTCACAATTGTACAGTTTTTTTTATCATACATATGGTGCTTGGTGAGCATTAGAAACTTGATTCAAATACTTTTAAACGGTAGTGTATATCATATTGGTCTCCTGTGAGAAAAGTGTTTAATTTCTAAAAGTCTACAGGCCACACATTATAATTTAAACACCACAAACAACACAGACTGATGACTGTCAGTACAGTTCAGGGTTACAAGGAACGAACAGTGCTTTGCTTCAGTACCACTGAAGTTTACCTTTCCTAAAGAAACTCAATTATAGGTGGAGGGAGAGTAAATCACATTTTTGGCTTTTTGGAAATGACTTCCTAAATCGAATTATTGCTCCATTATCCCAGAAAACAATGTTTCCAGTTTCGTTGATACCCTTTGAGTATGTCGGCAATCAGTTTGAGGCAAATGTCCTGTTTGTAGTTGCTGGGGAGTTTTATGTTGGGATGCTCAGCTATGAGCGGATTCCTTTCTCCGCAGTGGCCGCAGGATAACTGCATTACAGGACATCCATCTTCGTTACCTGGGCTCTCTGGCTCCACTGTGGCTCTGTGTCAGGTTGCAGCTCTTTAGCGGACGAGAGAATGTAACGCCCCTCAGGTTTGATCTTGGGTCAGTGGAGATGGTTTCTGCTTGTGATCGTCAGCGTGGATAACGTGCTGAGGGTTTTGATTCTTGATCCGCTGTCTGGGGGACTGAGACTCACTTTGATGTAATGGAGAGCGTGTGTTCCTACACTCTAGATGACGGTTGAATGTATTGCATGTGTAGCAAGGTGTTTAGTTTGCTCGAGCACAATTAAAGCTGTCAAAGAGCAACCAAACCTTTTTTACTATAGTGGAATATACAGTATTTTGTCTTTTATTTGAAGATGCATCCCTATGAACATGAAGAGATGCATTTACCACTGCACCAAAACTCAGAAAATGTGGAGATTTTAGCTAATGAATGACAATTTGATTTGTACACTAAATAAACAGCCACTTAAGTGTGACTAAAGTTTGCATGCTTAGTTTTTGAAAAGCATATTGCAAACATGATAATTTGCCAATTTTCCCCACTGATTAAGCCATCTTTGAAGTTTAAATTGGATCGAGACCTTTAAAACTCATACTAATCCTCAGAGCTAATCATACGCTTAGTTTTTAATCCTTACTAAAAAGCAGTTTCTCAGCTGAGGCAACTAGATTTACAGAGAAGAAATTATTTAATACAATTATTTAAGATTTCGTTCATGTCTGTAGCACAAATAATGAGGCTTTAGGTGTTTGTTTAAATCTCTAAGAAGAAAAGGTTATAGAATCTTAAATGGTTCTGTCAGGGACTTGGGATCATTGGGACAGATGGGATCATTTTATGGATTTTAGTTGAATTTATTATTTTAGTTTTAATTCATTATTTGAAATCTTTTAAAAACCTGTTAAACATGAAGGTATGCAATCATTGATGAAATTTCTCTTCATATTGAACCTTTTTGTCATTCTTTAAAATTGAGTCAAGAAACCTAGAGTTCTAAATAGAAATAGAAATTTTCTCTGAGAGTTGTAAGTATAGGCAATAGTAATTGCCTAGTTCTGATCTAGAAATATTATGCATTAATTTTTCTGAACGATTACATTTTCGTAATTCAACATTAACTGTTTAAATGTATTCATTTAGAGACAAATTTGCTTCACGCAGTTGTCACTGTCAAGTCAGACACATTTAGACAGTTGTAGCTGTGTTGTTTGGATAGGGTCATTGATTATTCAGCATTCCTTGACAGTGCCTGCGCACCTGCACTCACAGCTATGTTGGTGCGCTTTCTGCAATGCTGCAAAGTCTGTGATTTATCATTCTTCACCGCCATCGGTATACTCTTGTACGCAGCTAACAGCTGTCCTACCAGATGTATTCTCTCCCCAGGGACACTCCACATCTCTCTCTCTCACACACACACACCCAAGCGCATGTACACCACTTCCTCAGCTCTTCCTCTCTATTTCATCATATCTCTTTTTCTTTTCGTTCCACTTTGGGCTCAGGTAGCCAGCTGCTCCTGGCATTTACCACACCTTGATAAGCCAGTTGTTGTTTATATATGTATACAAGACCATCTGTATCCCTGTCAGCCTTCTTTTACTGCGTGGATGAGCTAGTGGTCCAGAGAGAGGGACCTCCAACAGAATCAGGGCACTGCTGTCCGCCAGCTTTCTTAGCAGTAACTAATGCTATATCACGTGTCTCAGAACAGAGACACCTATAGCTTGGCAAGGGAGCAGTGTTATTTTAGTATTATTTGTATACTACAATAGAATATTTTAAACGGTTCATTTAGCATTTACTTTTAAGCCAGAGGCACACCAAGCCGACAGTCAATTTTTAGCGTCGGCCGACTTTTTTCCGCCACAGAAAAATAAATAAAAATAAGAATTGCATGTTTATATCTCGCAATTCTGACTTTAGAACACGCAATTCTGGGAAAAAAAAGTCAAAATTGCAAGATGTAAACTTCCAATTGTGAGATAAAAAGTCGCAATTATCTTTTAAAATGTTTTGTTCTGTGGCGGAAACAAGATTCCATAGTTGGCCCTAGTCGGACGGTGTCATTTTTTTTTCTCGACAATTCAACATGTAGAATCGGCGTCGGGCCGTTGGTGAGAGAGAGAACTCTGATTGGCTGTTCATTTTAGCGAACGAGTCAGTGCACGAGAATAAGGACATGATCAGCATGATTGACGATTGATTCAAAACAGTAAGCAAGCGCTGCTTTGGTTATGGTTTGTGTACCCGCAGTCTTAGTTTCGCTTTCCCTTTTTAAATGACGAATATAGACATATATATCTTCAGAAATAGATAGACATCTCCTTTACACACAGGCGCAGAACACTTGTGGTAGTTGACAGTCGCCGGGGTGACAGTCGATGAGTTCAAGCACAGATTTTTTCCACCGACGAGAGGCAACAACACAGTCAGCGCTAGTTCTTTGGTGTCGTTTTATTGTGTCCCTACCCTTACGGTTTCAGTTTTTTTAGTTACATTACTTTATATATAGTTTAGTTAATTACAGTTAGTAATGTTAGTACTTCAATTTCAACAGAAAGCTATCAAATGGCTTCGGAAAACTTGGTAGGCCATTTAACACACACGCTGTATGAATTTTTACGATGCTTTTATGATGCCCTTTTGGAGCTTCACAGCCCATGGTCACCATCCACTTTCATTTAATGGACAAGAGCAGCATGGACATTCTTCAAAATCCGCTGGTGGTCTTGGAACAATATAAAGGTGAGTAAATGATGACAGAATTAATTTTTTTGTGTGAACTATCCCTTTAATGTCCTTGTCATATGCGTTTTCCTCAGGTGAGCTTCAACAATAACTAAATTCAACCATGCATGAGACTACAAGTGACTTTACTCTTGTTAAACATTGCATCTGGCTTTATTTACGCTTAATTTGCTGAATACAGTGTGTTATTTTTCCATGTTGACGACTTTTTCTTCACTGTAAGCAGACGTATAAAAGGAGCCAGTGAAGTGTATGCAGAGGAGCAGTAGAGGTGACAGCACCTCTGTGCACATGACACTGTCCCATCTGTTTATCAGCCCCTGTGGTTTAGTCCAGACCCTCACGTCTGCGATACAACTGCCCGTCAAGGTGAGCTGTCTGCTAATTTGAGCCTGACACAATAACCTTTAGCACAAGACGACTCCTTCAGAAGCTGTCTCATGATCACAAACTTAAAATGATGACATGACATCTCTTTAAGATTTGGCATTCGGGTCAGCTTGTTGGATTTGATGTCCCAATGAAACAATACTGAATATTTTACAAAAGATGTTAATCAACTTTCATGCCACATGGTTTCCCATGCATTGATTTACCCCAGTTAACACAAATCGTGAGCTTAGAATTATAAGGTTCTATCTCCACTTTTGGTCAAAATTGAGTTTTTTTACATAATCTGATCCATTAGGTGTTTATTAATGCCTGTGTGGTGTTATTTTTGTAAAAAAAATATTTTGTTAGTAGTTATTAATAAAATAAAAAGGTTCCAACAGTTCTGCCAGCTGGGATGTAAAAACTTTGATGCTCAATATCTCAGAACTACCCTAACCGGAGATAGAACCTTATAATTCTAAGCTCACGAAATTCATAATTATTAATAGGAATATGAATATGAATAGTCTACCTTGTAGCCTACTATTGGTGCTATTTTCCCTAGGAAATCTTATCATATGCACAAAATCACACGACTTGCTAGAACTGACATAATTTCTTTGGAGGGAATGCAACTCCAAAGGTATGAGTCATAAACTTTTCTCTCTTTTTCTTCTTAGAAGCAGGGTTTAAAATTAACACCCGCCAAACCACCAAATGCGGGTAAAAAATCAACTGTGGCGGGTAACGCTGTCAAATCACTAGCCAATCACTAGCGGTTACTTACTATGTTTACTTTGCTGCGGAAGTCCTTGAAAGCCAAATCTGCACAGATTTAATGTAAATACTCAACTCGTGAGTCATCATGATATATTAAATACAGCGTATTTTGCACAGAATCTGCGCATATAGCTTACATGAAGATGCTTGTCACTATGCAACAAATAACAGCACGCTTGTTTATTTGAATTGAAGCAACCAACATTATTTTATTTTTATTTTTTTACTGTATTGATCCACCTTTTACACATTTTTGGTGAAAAGGATATGGATGAAAGAGGAAGGGAGGAAATGGACACTCATACATGAATGTATGAAATACAAGTTTATACATATGTATAAGCTGTCATGTAGTTAATCTGGTTTCTTTCTTCTTCTTCTTCCTCTTGGTTTTTTTTTTTTTTTTTTTTTTTTTGGCTAGTAGAAGTTCTGAATGGCCGGTAACTTAATTTAGTAGCCAAATTGTTCAAAAAGTTAATTTCAAACCCTGCTTAGAAGGCTTATCTAGCATAAAACATAACATGTCCCCGCTGTTGTGTCACTATATACTGGACATGAAAGTGTTTATTTTTCTTGCTAAATGTTAATCTTTTGCTAGCATGTTGTTCTTAGCTAGTAATTGGCTTTATTAGCTTAAAACATCCAACCCGTTATACATTGCATTGTAGAAATGTCATGTAACAGACAAATTTCCTGTAATGTTAATGTGAAATATTTTGGTCAGGATTATTAGGTGAGACTAGCCTGAGCTTGACCAGTGTGTTTTTAGGATAGACAGACATTTTCTCCCTCTCACAAAACAAAAAAAATTACTGAATTTTGAAAATGTTTTCAACAAATCGACTCAAAAATCCACAAAACTGTAGGACTCATTTGACCCTTTTAAATGGGCAAAATGCCTTTGAATTTGAAAAAAACAAAACAAAATGCTGTAATATAATTTCCCAAATATATAATTGTGAGAGAACGCAAAACCAATGAAATATATTTTTTCCTCCTAGAGGCTCTGTTGAATGCATAATTTTCCCTTCCGAACAGTAGTATTTGGCTTCGGGCACATCCTTACTGACAGGTATTCTTGATTTCCTGATCCTAACTTGGAGTTTTGTTGTTGCTCTAGTAGGGAAAAAAAAAGACTTTGAGGGATGCTGAAATATACTTTTTTTTTTTTTTTTGGTGTGGATGTCCTAATTTCCAGCCCTTTTTGACAGATCTGGGATCAGCGTGACATAAAGTGTTGCTGCTCGAAGCTGTGGAAAGTGGGATAAGGATGTGTATGGAACTATCATTTAGAAAGGCTGCATTGATGTTGCAAAAAATAGAACATTTTGTACTCCTATGTTTTAAACTCTCAAAATAGAAAGAGGGCCATATACAATGGTTGATGCATAACATATTAAAGGGAAAGTTATATAGTTATATAGATAGAATATTTTGTCATCATTACTCACCCTCATATCGTCTTGCATGACCTTTTTTTCTTATGCGAAACAGATAGTATAAACAGATAGTTTTTTCCCCATACATTGAAAGTCCAATGGGGTCCAATGTAATATGGCTGGAAAAGTCTGGTTCTATATGGAATCCTAGGGTTCTTGAATCAACTTTAGAACCAAAAAGGTTCTATATAAAGAGCATAATACTTTCATGTTTAACAGGTTATTTCAGTTTATTCTACTGATAAAGTATGTTTACGAGCTGCTTAATTCATAAAAAAATCTATTAAAACTAAATGGGAACCCCTTAAAGCAGAGCCCTTCATTTTTTTTTTATCAGAAGGTGCCGGAACGCAAAGGTAACACTATTTTACAGTGACCTTGTTACATGTTACATGTAGTTGCTATAGTAATTACTATAAATTGTGAATAATTACATGCAACTAACCCTAAACCACACCCTGATCCTAACCTTACCCTAACCTTATAATAAGTACATGTTAATTATTATTACTCAGTAGTTAAATGCATAATTACACGGTAACATGGACCCCTTAAAATAAAGTGTAACCGAAAACATTTAAATGATTACACAAAATTGTTTTTTGATTGCATTTGTGGGCAGTTATCATAATAAGTGCCTTTCCTAAACTGCACTTGACTGCAATCAAAAAACACAAACCCTTGCAAATTCTCCTCATGAAAAGTAATTGGAGTACTTCGTATTCATTACGTTTCTCCACCATTCAGCATTATATTGTTCTATATTGGCATGAGGTATGTGTCAAAAATTGCCGTCGCTGCCACAAAGCAAAACCTCTAAGCAGACTTTTACTCATCTTTGGATGATTTTGAGAATTCATCACTGAAATGGCTCACAGTCAGCCATTAGACGGTGGCCTGTGCCATTTTTTCCCAGATAAATGGAAGGGTGATGGATTTCAGAGCGAGGAACTGCTGAGCAATAGCAATTGAAAACAATCCGGAGTGAAAAACTCCGGACCCACGTTTGTCGTTCTGCACGGGTCAATTTGTAAAGTGTAGTGCTCTAGAGATATTAATGCCAGACAGAGACATGCCTCTGTGTGTCTGCTATACTGATGGCTTCGCAATGCCAATACGTCTCAACTTAAAAATCTTTCTCTCACAATAGAAGGATAAAGGCTGGAAGAATGTCTGTTTATCATCACAAATGGCTATTTGTTTTTCTTTGAGCATAGTTCCCTTTCATTCCCCATGGGCCGCGAGTCGTATTAACTCAACGCATGAGAGATCTCTTGGAGATTTTCAGATAACTGGCCATCTGTAGTATGAATATGAGCCCACACACATAACCCAACAATAAGCAGACAGTCATTGAGTCTCAAGCAAGCAACACACAACAAGGACACAGGGTATTGTGTAGTTTAATGAATTATTGTGCTGTGTGAATATTAAAAATAACTCTTTTCAACAGTAAAACACACATTTTAATAAACAAAAGTTTAATTGTTTACATTTTTAAAATGCCATCCATCCATAATATAGGCTATTGTTATTAGAAAAATTATGAAGATAGATAGTTAGATAGATAGATAGATAGATTGATTGATTGATTGATTGATTGATTGATTGATAGATAGAACAGATAGATAGATAGATTGATTGATTGATAGAACAACAACTGATAGAGAGATAGAAATAGATAGATAGAACAACAACTGATAGATAGATAGATATAGATAGAACAACAACTGATAGATAGATAGATAGATAGATAGATAGATAGATAGATAGATAGATAGAACAACAGCTAGATAGATAGATAGATAGTTAGAACTGATAGATAGATAGAGAGAACAATTGATAGATAGATATAATGATAGAATGATAGATTGATAGAGAGAGAACAACTGATAGATAGATATGATAGATAGATAGATAGATAGAACCGATAGATAGATAGATATGATAGATAGATAGATAGATAGATAGATAGATAGATAGATAGATAGATAGATAGATAGATAGATAGTTAATAGCTTTTGATTAAAGTGAGATCATAACACAAGCATAAGTTGTGTGGACTAATGATGCTTTTATTTGGACTTTTTAATATTCTTTTTTATTTTTTTATTTTTTTGTAGTTCCTTCGTAAGTAAAAAATAACAGCACATGGGTTTGGAACAACTTAAGTAAATAATAAATAATAGTAAATTATGTAAATTGTACCAGAAGTTTAAAATATTATAACTCTTAGTTCTATCAAAGGAAACAATTCTTGATTTCAGTGTAAGTTTAAACACTCTGGAAGTTTCCTCACACATGTAACTCAGCGGTTACGAGCCACTGGCCGTACCTCACTAATAGTGTTTGTGTTTTGGTAATTACTGAGAATAAATGGATAGAAAGGCCTGGAGAACATGTAGCCTACATCTTGGCAAAGGGCAGACAATGTTTTTAAGCTCGTGCGTCAGAGAGTGCGGGTTGTCGTCTAGATTGATTCTATTAGCGGCTGTGTTTTTCATACTCTCGGTGGGCAGGTGTCAAGACACGACTGGAAGAGACAATGAAGAGGAATCGTTCCACCGGCATTGGAGTGTCATTAAGCATTCACCTCATGTTGGTTTTGCCTTTCAGCCAGGTTATGTTCTCTTGTACCTATAGGCTATTCTATGCATGAATTTAAAGCATGCATTTAAGATGATCTTAAAATCTTAAAAATATCAAATGCATGGTTGCAATAATTTCAATGCATTGTGCTTAGTTCCGTTTATACAATGGTGCACCAAAAAGTTCCTTGAAAATATTTGTTGTCATTTAGAGGCAACTATGCATATTTTATTATCCTATTTAAAAATAAATAAATTTGAAGCCAGTCATTTCCAGGTATGAAACTCGCAAGTGAAGGAAGTCTAAGTAACTGAGGCCCTCTAGTGGCAATTCATGGAAACAAATGGGCAATAATGGGCAAATTCATTTCATCACCATTCTTATCATTGTGATTTAGTGAGTCTTACTCATGAATGAGCAGATTTGCTCATTCTGTGGCATTATTGGATAGAAAAGTTTCCACTGGATGCACACTTGAGAAGTGGATTCAGTATATAATTGTATATTGTATACTCTAATTTGTATAATCTCCATACCTCTTACTTGTTTAACATAGGCTACTACTTTTGTATCTGCATTTGTTAGGGACACAGGGTGGTACTTTAGTTATTCTCACTTCTGTAAAGCCATACTAAATTAATATTGTATTTTAAACAATATAAGAAGCTTTCAGAATCTTTCTGTTATTTTAACGGCGCCTATTGCTAATTTGTTTTGATGACATTGGCACCTAACAAGTTACCACAAATTTATTTAATCAACAATAACTGTACAAACTAATTTTTTTTGCAGAAAATATGATTATAATGCATGTTACATTTTTGTGAGTGAGGACAGTTTGTAATTTGTGAAGCTCCACCTATTAAAATGAAGTTACCTCAGAATAACATGACATTGATTAAAGCGGGAACGCGCGGTAAGAACGACATGGCTAATCACCGTAGCGATTACAATGCATTCATGATATAGAGATTTGGTTCTGTGTACTAGACCTGACAAGATTACTCAGAGAGAATAAGGCACGTTATAACAGTTCAAAACGGTATGGATGTTACTTCGAGCAGGTAGGTCAGGCCCTACAAACGTTTACCATAGTTTTCACCAAAAAAAAAAAAGTTTCAACAATTATATTTACTTCAGTAATACAGTTGTAAATGTTTGACATGGAAGTTCAAATCAATCAAACTAGTAGAACTATCCTGAAAGCTTTTTGAAAGAGATATTGATCATGTTTTTTACGGTAGTAACAATTGTATTTGGGAGGGAAACTATGCTTACCTGACTAATTGTATAGACACCATGCAATTAAAGTTGCTTTTAATCCCATATGTTTTATAAAAATGGCAACAGAAACACACTGTACAATAAGCAGTGTTTTTCCTCTTTAACACTAAGTGGCGCTATTGACATCTTTCTTACTCGAAACACACAGCAGCTCCCTAGACAAAGCACTGACAGCTGAAATAAACTACAATCACACACACACACACACACACACACACACACACACACACACACGCACGCACGCACGCACGCACGCACGCACACACGCACACACACACACACAATAAAAAACAGTGCTTTGCTTTACTTTTCACTTTTGGTTTTCCTGTTCTTTATGTTTGTAAACTAATACCTTCTATGATTAATGCATACAAATAATTCACTGTTCTAGAATGTCAATGTCCAATTTTGTGTGTTTTGTTTTACTGTAATGGAGTGATCAGGCCTATATATATATATATATATATATATATATATTTATTTATTTATTTATTTTTTTCATTCTTTTTTTCCACCTCTCACTTGAAATTTGGCTCCTTCTGAAATTGCTTCTGCGCTCAAGCTACCATATGATATATGGTTCAGTGCGTAACGGGTCTTGTCTGTCATTGCCAGACTTCATAAAGCAGACATACTGCGAGAAACATAACCCAGAGCAGCCACAAATGACTTTACGGCCACGTTTACGAGGTACTGTTTGGGCCAGTCGTTGAAGATGTCCGCCTTCATTCCTCCACAGGGATGACCTTGTCGTTGCATGGTGTCTGTCACTTCCTGGGCTCATGAAACATTATTGAAGCTTGCATCTTTTCATAGCCCCTGTGCAGAGCAACCAAGCAGACTTTTGCATCATGCTGCAAGCCCCATTGACTCCTTCCCTTTCGTGTCTAATGCCAGGCTTGTCTTCAATAGGAATACTGATGATCTCCATTTCCATATAAATGAAGAGAATGGAGTGTATGCTCACTTAAAAGGAATATCTGTTGGTTGGAAAATACTTATTTTTGATGACCTTGAAAAAAAACCAAGATGGCTGATAGTTAATGTGCACCTTTCACTTCAACACAAGACAATTCCGCATCGCATTGAAGGAGAATATTATTTTTGTAATTTCGCTCTTGAGGATCTTGCTTTGCACCCCTGTGGCCATGCAGTTTTCCCACTTTCTTGTTATTTGATGGCTCATTCGTTGGAGATGCAATTGCTTTTTGAAACCGAAATGGGGCGAGTTTCCAAATGGAATTTTACTCCTGATGAAAGAGTGGCTTCCCTCTTGACCCAAAACGTGCTGGTTAAATCTAATAGGGGTTCTTCGATTAGAGCTCACGTCCTTTCCTGCAAATAAACACGCAGAAGTATGATGGAGCAGGCCGTTGTTGATGTGACTCGCCCTTTGGGAGATGTTACAATTACAAAAGAAAAGCGCCTACGTGACCTTTGGCCTTTGGAGTGTGCGTCTGAATGCTGCCCTGTCTTTCCCTGGAGATGCCTGAACTCCATGGGGACCATGTGTGAAACGTCTCCCGCCCCCCCCATTCAGCGTTTCTGGAGCACCCTACAGGCTAATGACTCTCTTGCTCAAGATTACAGGTGATGTAGCTGTTATTATCGTGAAATATCTGACCTTTCACTTTGATTCATGATTATAAATGAGCTTTTTGTCAGGTCAGGCGGCAAGACGGATGAAAGCGGTGACAATCAAGCAAACGGAATTTGTTTCACACTGTAATGTACCGTAAAAGATTGCATGGATCAACTCAGCGCACACAAGTGAGAAAGTGGTTTGTTCATGGTGTACCTGTCTTTTTGCGCCTTTCTGTTTCACAAAGCCTAAATAAACTATTAATACGAATACCTTGAAATGCTGATTTACCACTCAACTCACTGATTCTGCTTCTGATTCATTCAGCACAGATCCTCTCAGGAAGCCGCAACTCGTTCAGGGTGACATTGGAGAGGAACTGTTTTCCCCATGCATCACTCTCTCATCAAGAGTAGCGGTGGCTGTAGATTAATGAGCCTGGGAACTGATTATGCCGGGCTGTACATCATGTCTGTCTTCCTGCTGCTCAGCCTGTCAATACCCCACCCTCCCGTGTCTGCCTTTAGCCTTGTGCTAGACCAAAACCACTGGACCTCAACTGCTGGTGTGCCTCATGCACTGAGGTTTGTGTACTGAAGAGCTCCAGGACTGTCATAGATGCAGCTGAACACGAGTGACATGACGGGGATGTAACTTATATTTATATATTAGAAGAATGAGTCTCTAAACAAACATTTATGACCTTTTACAATTTAAAATAGCCCTTAAAGTTCTTGTTACAATCTCTCTGAATGATAATAATCAGATCCCCTGACTTTTAATAGTGCCTTACGAAGGAAAGAACTTTTACAGCATCATTTAATCATGAGAATCATTAATCTTTTATAGGATATACTGGGAAAACAAATGTACATTGATGCATTTGGAATATGCTTTTATCCGAAAATAAGTATAGAGCTGAAGTTAAATTTGTATATTTACGGACATCTGAAACACAAGTATAGCTTAAATAATCACTTTTAGTTAATAATTCATTGTCTGGGTTTGCACTTTGTGTTCATTTTACTACTTTTTCTTTTCTTTTCGTGTTGCAGAAAATACCATCTCTACATGTCTCACAGCCAGCCAGTTATAAATGGAGTGAGAAACAGGTGAAAAATGAAGAAAAGCGTTGAGCTATGAGCCACTTCCTACACACCTGGTAAAAAAAAAAAAAAAAACACCCAAGGAAAAAAAGTTTTTTTTTTTGAAGATGCTTGTGTTTCTGTTGTTGTCACACTTTGGTGTTTTGGTACGGTGCTGCCCTAAAGCTTGCATTTTTATCTCATCTATCAGTACCTACACAGGTCTCATAAATCTGCCAGCTTGTTTGCCGTTCTGCCCAGCCGTAAGCCCCAGGGTGATCCGAGCCTCTCGTAGGCGTCAGAGAGAACAACCGATCAGTGTCTGCCTGTAGCTTTAGCAGGCGCAAGGAATGCACAGCAGAATTTATGACATGTTATTAATGCGATCTGTTTAGACCGGACTCTGGGTTGTTCTGCTTGAAAAGGCTGAGCACGTCACCAGTCACCAGGGCACTGTTTTTGCCCGGTTTTGGAAAATTTGATACTCACATACACTGTTTATACCTACATATAGCCATATATATGTAAATATATTGCTTATTACTTTGCAACCCAATTACGAGGCGCAGTGCACTGTTTAGCAATGCAGTCCTGCTAAATAACCTGAGCAAATAAAAACTAATAGCCTCAGACCGACGCATTCTATTGGCTACTTTGGAATGGGGGCAGTTGTATCGTGCGGTTGATCAGATTAAAATGCAATTGTATTGGGTGCATCTGCTCCAGCGCTCAGTCCAGCTATGCTCATGGGAGCAATGTGTCCCGAAAGTTAGAGATTAAGTTAAGTTCAATTTACCGCTCTCCTAGTTCAGTGGCCAGCTGTGGCCCCCTGAACAGAAAATGTGCAGATTTTTTTTACACAGTCCTTGAGCAGCACCACCATGCATAAGCCACAGCCATTGATGTACAATGTTGAGCTTTCATTTTGAAAAGCTTAAGCACTAATTAAATGAATTGAAACAACTAAAATGGGTCTTTTTACAGCCTGAACTGCCGTGTTGTTCTAGCTGATCTGCATTAATTGCCTCACTCTTATACAGAGTGTGCGTGTTCGTTACATTTGCGAGTTTGTGTGTATATGTTTTGATGGATTAATCTTTCCGGGACATTATTGAATGTGTTCTCTGGATGCAGAGCGGGCGATAAAATTGTGAGCACCACAATGGCCCTGCACCTGCTCGCTGTGGCCTTGGAAATGTCTAACAAAGCTTCATGGTTATGCAGATAGTGCTCACGAGTCATAAAAATATAGATGTATGAAACATGAACGCAAAGGAGAGTGACAGAGGTGAAGGAAACAGACAAACTCTATCTATCTATCTGTCTGTCTGTCTGTCTGTCTGTCTGTCTGTCTGTCTGCCTGTCAAATGCGTAGTCATTCTTTAGTGGTCTATCTTTAGTGGCACTGTGTAGGAAAAATGGCCCTGTTGACCTATTCATGTGTGACTGGTAAATTTAATACAAATGAAGCAGAGCATCTGTATTGTGAAGCTGCAATGATCTCCGTAGGGCCAGTGAATGGGCGTCTCCGTCTTAATGGTTTTCTTGTTTTCTCCTTGGCAGTACAATCAATGACTAAACAGTTCACTGAACTGAATTAGTCGGCTGCCTCAATCTGATACGTTTTAACAAGCCCCCTACACCCCCCACAACATGAATATTTTGCCCGTTTGACAGCAAAACAGCAAAATCAATGACCACTTTTGACGCCTCGCCCGCGTTTGTCCACAAAACTGCGGCCGGGCTTGCGGCACGGTTTAAAAAACATAGTAATTATTCTTTGTGCCGTAGTCAATAGGGAACCCGCTCTTCTGCTGATATCGGTAAACATTATGCGATAATTGCGGGGTTTGTGGGAGGGGTGATACCTTTCTCTAACTTTTCAGTTTCTCTCTCACTCTCTCTATGCTCGTAATTGCACGTTTAAACCATTTAGCCACCAGGGTTGTTGCCGAACAGTTCACATCACATATAGTTTTTCATATTGATTCTGCCCATTTGATTGCACATAACATTTCCATAAACCAACAACAGTGTACAGTAGCTGCCCGTTCATAGTGCTCAGAGAAACAGTTTTTATGTCTCATCAGCAGGGGGAGCTTTTACCCTTGAAATAGCCTCAGTTGTGTACACCATAATAGCACTTTTGGCCGTCTGTCACACACACTCCTCGCCCCCATCTTTCGTTTCATTCCCTCCTCTCCTTTTCTTTTGTCTCTTGTTTCCTCATCTGTCCTTCATAATCTGTCAATTCCCTCTTTTCACTCTCCAATTATTTTTATGTGGATTTAACACTCACTCTCACAGCCTGCTGAAGTGATTGAGATTGGAAAATGGCTTTGCATCATCCTAATGACCACAACAAGGTAATCCGGAAGCGTTATTAAAAAAAAAAAAAAGCCCTAATGATTGTTCGTCCGAATTGGACAAGCACGTCATTCAACATGTTGTCATCACCATCATCCAAACATCTGTGCCGGTCGACGTCCTTTCATCCTCTCCTTCACACTCCTCTATCTCCCTCACTGCTTCAGTTAGTCACTTCGTATCCCGCTATCATTCATTCAGGCTCTTGCCTTTCTCTCGTTCCTCTCGTTTCTTCCACTTCCTCTGTACTCTGTCAGTCCCCCTTCTCTCTTTCTCGGGGGTGAGACGCTGACTCCTATAATTACCCAAGTGTCTGTGAAATGAATCATTGGGTGGGTGATTGAGCTGCATGATGGGAAACATCCATCCTGAGCCGAGCGAACGAGTGAGCTGTTCCTCCACCACACCTCTCGATCTGCTTCTCTCTTTCTCGTTCCCTCTCTTTTTCTCATTTCTCCTTCCATCTCTGTGACTGTTTTTTACCACCGCCGCTGCTGGTACATAACAGGGTGTGGCAAAGCGCAGGCCATTTGCTCTCGAACTTCCATTAATTTTCACTCCCGCATGTCTATAGCGGTCCTTTCGCCGGGGGGCTCGGTTTATTTTTCCATCGGACCGGCCATCCAAATCTGTTTTCAGATGCTTGGTGAGATGGCATGTAAAACATACATATGTCACAGGGTGCTGGTTGACAAATGTTTCTGGATATCGTGTGCTTGGCTAAGCATGTGAGCTAAGCATTTCCTGCTAAGGGGCAGGAAAGCCTCTCTGACAATGACTGATCCTCCGGCTCTGGTTCTCCAGGATGGTGTTTTCATCCATAGCATGTTTTTTGGTGTATTCAAGACTAACAAATCAATTGACACAAATGGAAATTCTTTGTAAGACTCTGAGCGATGGTCATGTTCACATGCTATTAGACTGTAACCCCACGCTCAATACATTCTTATTTACTCTGTACTAAGCAAAACTACTGTTGTTTTTTTATGTTTGTATGTTTTTTTATATTTTTTTTACGTCTGTACTTCCATTTGTCCGTTTATATATATATATATATATATATATATATATATATATATATATATATATATAAAGAGTTCAGATGCAAAAGCCTCTAAGTGCCATCTGAAATTTTCTTCTAGAATGATAATTTTTATCAAGCTTGTTTATTTAAGTTCAATAATTTCACTTAAATGACAATTAATTGGTAATTTTCATAAACATTTAAGTTAAATTACTGAACTTAAATACACAAGCTTGATAAAAATGATCATTCTAGAAGAAAATTTCAGATGGCACTTAGAGGCTTTTGCATCTGAACTCTTCTGAAATCTGAAATCTTTGTCATAAGGATGGATACTTGAATACAATCCTGTAATAATGACGAACAAACAAACAAAAATGTGTCATTTTAAATCTTGTGATTGGTTATGTTTGCTTATTTGTATCTTATGGTCCAATTTTACAGACCACAGTTTGTTTTTACATTGTACTGTACATGGTGACTTTCAGTCTTCACAGCAACACAACACAAAGTTAAAGACCAATTTCCTAAAAAAATAAAGTTCTATTTTTTTCAGAATTAAGAGATATTAAGCCAGATTTACTAACAGCTTGTGCTGGCACAAACCCTCTTTTGGCATTAAAAAAACTACTGTCAGGATTTACTAAAGACATGCAGTGAAAAATTTCCGCAGATAAGGCGTGGACCGCTATTTTTGCGAGAGTATTTAAATGACTTATACAAGGTGATTTTATAAGGTTTGCGCTCGTCAATTTACTGTTTTTTGCACAATCATCCCTGCCACGTCATATAATGTGAGAACCACCGTAAACTGTATAATCATGACGGGTTTAGTTTACTCACAGAGACAGAAATGATTTGCGTTCACCACCGGAGATGGATCTCGCGCGGCTCAAACGTACTCTGCACTCGGTTGCTAAGCATTTAAAGTACTTGTTGGTAGTTTAAAATATCTGATGGATGAACTCACGACTCGATTGGACTTGGATTTATTTAATAACACGCTGTCAATTGTGATAAACCTTCCCAATGTTATGGACATTGACGAGTCCTGAAAATGTGCAGGCTCGTATAAAGCTGCAATGCCTTACTAGCCATCAACTTAATCAATTAAGTCACAATAAGAAAGAAAGTTGCAATTTCCTTTTTATAATTTTTCTACTCAGACATGGAATCGGGCTTCCTTGCTCCTCTGTAATGTGTATCCAGAAATGTGCTCACCTGTGGTAACCTGAAGTCATAGACAAAGACTCATTCAAAGTTGTCCCCAGTAACTGCCTATACACAGCATCCATTTCAAGTTTACGGGTGACACATTTTTCATCTAGTTTTAACACGTCTTTGTCTTTGAGGCTGCATTTCACAATCCACAGCCCCCCATCAGAGCTGATAGCGCGCTGTGTCTGTGAAGCCAAACGGTAAATTACTGTGAAGCTCGCTCTCTTAGTCAGACACTCTCAAGGCTTCCTGCTTTGATGTTGCTGCTTTTTCTCCTTTTGTGGAGATGGGCAGAGGGAAGGCGCTGGGGTTTATGGGTAAAGCCTCTCTGAATCCGGAGCCTGGAGAGTTGCTTTGTGGTGGAGACCAAGATGACTGGCATGACAAAGTCAGCGGGACAGCAGACGCAGGGCTCAAAGGGACGACCGTACAATGATTGTTTAATTAGCCTTTCTTTGACGCTCAACCAAAACACAACTCAGTACACTTTGTTATGATTGAACATTCATGCAGACATGCTCTGTCTTGAGGGCTATGTTCAGAGGAGCACACTAGCTTGCTCTTTACTGAATTCTGTGCAGTATTCACTGTATAATGTGTATTGTTAGTTAAAAAATAGTAAGTGAAATTGATTTATCCAATATTTCTGTTGATCAAACAATAGAGCAGTGCTAGCAACACCAAGGTCATGGCTGATAAAACATGCACATTAAATGTAATGTTAGTCATTTTGGATAAAAGTCTAGCAAATGCTTATTTGTTGTCACGTGACCTTGGCTCATTGCAGGGTTCTCAAGTTTTATCAAGCTTGGAGTGAGATCACATGCGGTTAGGGGAGGAGCCCTAATGGAGCCCCGCCCTGCCCCCCCCCCCCCCCCCCCCCCCCCCCCAATTTTACCAATTGTTCATATTTAACCAGAACAAATTGAAATTATAACAATTGGTAGATCTGATAAATGACAGAGCAATTCATCACATCAAGTATATTATTTAATGTTATATTTCAAAGTTGCAAATATACAAAAATACAAATGCAATGGCAATGATTAATGTATGTTTTGACTGGATGTAAAATATTACCTAGAGCCCTCAGCTTTAATACATGTAGCCTTAATGTAACTAGAAAGACTATTAATACAGTATAATATATAATTTAAAATAAAATGAAGAAATACATCTTCATTCCTTCCCATACCCAATAACATTGCCCTTAGTTTCAGATAACGTAAGCTAGACAAACTGAGCCAAAGCTTCTGGCCTGCTTGCAAAGTAGTTGCATTGCGTGTGTCTCACGGCCAATGCATGAGACTTGAGAACCATGCATTGGATGTCAGTGGTGGCTAGTTATTATACTGGAAATAAAATAAATTATTTAGCTTTTTTTAAAATTTTTTTATTTTGTGTTAAAATATCTTAAAGGCACACTATGTAATTTTTTTGCCAGGTCGTTTATTCAAAACAAAGGCGTAGCTTGATGAAGCCTTGATTTCAAGGAATCATGGGAGTTGTCGTCTTCACCTCTACAGCCGGTGGAGAATACGTGACGTGACTCGGGCAGAAATCATATTGACGGATGATCGGTAGTGTAGTAAAGATTTATTAACGTTACGAAAGCCGCTGGAGCGGAATGAGCCGCTGGTGCGATTGCTAATGAGAGACGAGCATGACACCTTTTATTACGCCGCTTCTTTCGTCATGCGTGTGTGGGGTAACGCAGCGCTGTTTTATCATTTGAGTGTGATGAAGTTGTTATAATGCTACTCTGTGCGTTTTTTCGGCAGTTACTATAAGAGACACTTGTTGCACACCGCAGTGAGCTAGATCGATATTAGGCATGGTAAATACGGTACTTGCCGTAAAATAAAGAAAGCGAGATTTAAACAAAAAGACTTAGTGTTGAGCTGTATAACAATGAATAGTTTTGTCAATGAATGTATCCAAACAGTTGCTCACCTGCCTAATAAAACACAATATATTAGAGCGTCTTTGATGTTTCCATGGTTTCTACAACATATAACCGGAAATCGAGGGTAAGGCGGGTATGATGTCATTGATAGGCGACGCACGGACACGGTCTGTGTCCTGGTTAAAGCTGCTTTATTTCTCTGGGTTAAAAGATTCTTTGAAACATTTGGGATAATGACAAAATATATAACATTGTTCTAGTGGTTTTTGGATATTTTGATCCAAAAATCTTACATAGTGTGCCTTTAACTTTTAGAACATATTATGCCTTCAATGGTAATCTAATCTAGGTATCTCATGAGTATAGAAACACAATATGTTTTCTTTAATACTGCAGGAACAGTAACTACTTTGAACATAGCATGTATTTTCCTGTTTTTGGTAAAGATCTATTTTATTGCAGACATTCCACATGAATTTAAATGATATATATTTGTATGCAACTATGCATATACAGAAATGACTTTAACATTTTATATGATCTATATGATCAAAATATTTGATTATGGATTGTAAAAACTTCAAACTCAAATGATTCTTTACATTTACAGGCTTTAAACGTCAGCTGAGCACAGTTCATTAAAGTGCAGTCACTCCTGGAAACACTGTCGTGGGATATCGCTTTTGATTACCAGACACTTCACCAGCTTGACGTCTGAAAGCCACTGGACTTTTTTTCCCCACCATCTCCGCTGAGTTTAATTCACCTCTAGCGGCTGATTTATAGCAGAATGGAGAGCCGTTCTCACCTGTCGACGGTGTGGAGAAAATTGAGAATGGAGGTGTGCTGTGACATCTGTGTTGCACGACCGTGAACTGAGTGTGAGCAGGAGCCGAGTCTTGATGGCTCTGCCTTCATGACCCTTTGAAGAGGTCTGGGTGAAATAGCCTTTAGCTTGATTTACTCTGTTGCTCTCTGGGCTTCACACATAAACTCTCCTTCGCACACTCGTGCACAAGCATACTAAAGCTTTCATACCAGAAGAGTTCTTTGTTATGATGCTTGCTATTTGATCAAATCCAAAACTATAAATATTAAACATTGGCGCATAATTCATCTAGCAGTATTTGTATAAATCTCAGATTTTTATTGAAGAAGGGACTAAGCAACCCTAGCTTAGTCCCTAGCAACCACCATGAACACCATAGGAAGCACATAGCAGCTGCCTAGTAACACCTATCCCTTTTTGTATTCAACCCCTTCTGCCTGTGCTTTTCGCCAGATAGTTTTTATGATTATTTTTTTTTTCAACTGAATGCCCTAAACCACAGCAAATATTATAAAGCAGCATAAACAATGGCCAAAGTTGCTTTTGCACCAAATTATTCCGAGAACCTTCAAAACATGAAAAGCAATGACAGAAGGAAATGAACTGGGCCATTTATTTTTCATAAGTGCATCATTTATGAAACTATTATTGCAAATATCGTCAGCTGTCCATTTATTATTCATTCCAGTTGTATATGAAACCAACCGTTTTATGAGTTTTATGCAGTCCAGACCCAGAGGAAAACAAACACTGTATTCCAGACCATGCTTGCGTCACCTGTTCTTGTTGGTCCCGTTGCCCTCCTCTCAGGATTGTGTTTTATTGCCTAAGAGTGGACTTTAGCCGTGGGCAAGTTGAGAGAGTGTGGAGGTATTGTAGAGAGCTTGTTTAGGGTTTATTAAATTTGGAACAGGAAGGGGAAATTCTCACCTCATAACCGGACGCCACAGGTTATATTTTGTAGGGGCAGCGTTCAATCATGCCAAGATTGGGGTTGTGGGTTGGGGATGCGTGGGTTTGCTTTGTGACTCTCTGACTGCAGGCGGTAATTATGGGACGTGCCACACGCTGTCACTGTGGGCAAGTGATGGTGGTCAGGATCGGTCAGGTCAGCAGCTCTGCAAATCTGCCTGTCAATTGAGCTAAGCTTGATTCTATAGTTACACTTTTACTGTTTTAACAGCTTTTATGTGGATTAGAGTTAAAACGGTGAAAAGCGAGATGTGTATTCTTTTCTCATTAATAATTGAACTTTTTTTTAAATCAATACAAACTTGCCCCCAATACTCTTGTCATTCCAAACCTATATGACTTTTTCTTTTATGTCGCTGTAAGTGCGATTAACATATATATTTTTTAATTAACTCCAACACAATCTCATGGCAATTTGTGACTGTTTTACTTTTTGCCAAATTGGTGGCTAATTCGTACAATCTAATATGTACGTTTCCGTATGATTTTGTTAGCTTTAGGGGTGGAGCTTCATGCCCATACCCCCCAACCCCACATTTTTACAAATTCACATTTGCCTTGTCATGATGTTTTATGGCAGGTTTGACATCAATGACTCTAAACACTGTTTTCAAACTTGTGTCTCGTAAACCAAAACTTGTTACTGAAAATGTGTTTTTTTTAACTATACTTGAAGTTTTGTTTCTGATTTTTCTACTTCTTTTAAACATACAGTAAACCTCATTATTTAGTTGTGTAGTTTAGCTTCTCAGTTAAGCAAACAGCTTTTAAGAAAGTTGTGTGGATATAACTATAAAATGAGACAAAGTTATTAATTATGTACATAGATTTGCTGTAGATCCTGGTCAAAATAATGTTTTTATAGAATATGACATTCTGTCATCATTTACTCACCTTTAGTTCAAAACCGGTCTGCATTTTCCTAAAATATCTTATTTTGTGTCCCAAAGAAGAAAGAAACGCATATATTTTTGGAATGCTTTTAGGGTTAGTAAAAGATTCCAGAAACATCCAGCCATAGCTTTGATAAATATTTGATTGAGGACAGAAAATGTCTCACAAAAGACAGAAATAAGTTTCACTCTTGTCAGAGCTAAGCAGTGTCTTATATATGATAACATTCAGATATTTTCCAGAGCCCTTCCTGTCTCCGCTTTTATCTATTCCCATTCAGCACCACAAGTGTAATTGGCAGAAATTGATATTTAAAATGCCAAACCCTGCGCTTCATTACAACAACGTCTCCACTATAGTTATAAATAGGCTAAAAAGGGCAGGGAGCAGGATTCAAGCTAAAAAAAAGGCCGCCTTGTTAAATAATGACTTTAATCTAATTCCAGGGATCATATGCCTCCTTTGAAAGTCATTACCAGGCCGCGAGTGGCATGCGCCTCTTTGTCGGGAGGTGGCAAATGAGCAGCGGTTCTATATTTTTCTTAAGTGCAATATGAAGGCATTAATTTCCCAGAGTCGGGCTGACAGAACGGAGTTCTTGGGATGGGGGGCACGTTAATACAAAATGATCACATTTTCACTCGTAGTCAATATCACCCTCTGACAGTCGGCTCAGATTTTTCATCTTTCGCCGTACAAGAGCTTGAATGATATGTGGCCTCCCCCGCCTGGCGAAGGGTCCCTCTGAGTGACTCGAAGATGGAAATAGCGCGCTATTTTTTTTAGCGCGCTATTGGTTGGGGAAGGTCGTGCAGAAAGAAAGAGAAGACTGGTTTTAATATGTTGTGGAAACAGCAGACAGAAAAAAGTCTTGTCACACATCCTGAAGCCTCAGTAAGCAACAAAGCAAAGGCAGGGGCCAAACAACTCTTCTGTTTACTAAACTTGACTGCTTGTCAAACTCTCACAGCTAAAGTGAGATCAAACCTTTCCCAGCTAAGAGTTCCAAGTTCAGAATGTGTAGTCAACTTCATCTCAGGTAGTCTGGAGTTTTCTGTTGATCTATGAAAAAAGTAGATATGGTTGCATTCCCAGATATGATGTAATGAGGCTCTCCTTATTCTTATTTTTGAAGTAATTAAACGGCAACTCCAGAACACTCACACACACATACACACGCGCGCACACACACACACACACACACACACACACACACGCACACACACACACACACACACACTTATTGGCCTTTTTTTCTTAAAAAAATATATATACTTGCAATGAATCCTTGGCAGACACCTATATTTGAATCTTAATTTCATAAGGTATGCATTTGTGAAATAATAATTTAGCATAACACTAAATTTAAAGGTTTGTTTAGTATTTACAATGTTTAATCAGGTTGTTTGACAAATAGAAAGGCATCAGATGGGTTTTTATGGGCATTTTTAATTAATCTTTCATTGTGATTTTTTTTTTAATCCTTTTAGTACTTATCTTTTAATGTACATTGTGTGGAAAAGTACAAAGTATAGATTTGTTGCCAAACTCTCCCTTATGATGGGTATAAAGTTAATGGTTGTTTATGGCACTGTAAGGGTGTTTATGGCACTTTTTTTCGGAATACAAATGTAACCATCACAGATGTACTGCACCGACAAGAAGAGGTTGTTCCTGGCAACATCAAATAGCAGACGATACGCACATAAATGTATGTGGAAGTCAGTTTGAAACGTGTCAGAAATGACATGGATCATACACATGCTCACAGACACCCTCGGCTTTCTTTTTGAACCCAGAGCTTGGGGAACAAGAGGTTAACCAATACAGGTCATGCCAAGGGGAGGGTGTCAACGTCACACCACAGACTCCTCTAACTGTTTGCCTCATGACATGGATTGATCCTCGCTCGCGTTGCACACGAGAGACACGAGGGGTGCATGGGAGGGATTTTTTCTGTCTTTCACAGATGAGAGGAGGGGAGAGTGCTGAATAAAGCACGAGGGAGGGCAAAAGAAAAGAAAAGATGAGGGAAACAACATCCAGACTGTCTAGTTGAGGGCAACAGGCCACAAAGAGAAAGAAAAAGTAGCTGGAGAAAATGAAAGACTTCTTTCCTACTCGCAAACTACATTTTATCTGCATTCTCCACCATCTGACAGCTGATTTGTCCTTTTAGATGAGTTTTAGGTTTTTCTATTCAATTGGTTTTTGTTACTGAGCAGAAATCTGGGTATGTCTTAGATCACATTCGTTCCAAATGACAGAATTTGTCAGAATTGTGAGATAAAAAGTTTTTTATTTTTATTCTGTGGCGTAAACAGGCTTCCATAGTCTATTGGATGGTGATCATATTTTCTCTTTTAATCGTGATAGTCACTGCTTGCATATAGCTACTAAAACCTGTGAAGTAACTGCTAAAGATAATCTTCATGTAGATTCATTTGATTTGCATTAAGTGAACAAACATCGATATAATGCAGTGTGGTATTTCACACTTTTATATGCTAAAATATGCAAAGAAATTAATATGTAATATTTAATGGATACACGTATAATTTCTGCATTTTTAAATGGATTTTCAGCAGGGTATGCGTTGCTTCCTGTATGGTGTTGAAGCTTCTCGTTACAGTAAGCGATGGAATCTGCTTGTTGTTGTGAAGTTTTACTTGATGAATAGATTCCTTTCCTCTGCTTGCTAATGAAAATAACTCAGATTTTCCCAGGCATTTCAATTACACATTTTATTACAAAAATGTGAGCAGAAGGTTTATCAGAAATGTGGAGGTGTTTTCCAACACTCGAGATATCAAGCTTGGTGTAGAGCCAGGTTCAGACTGGATGATTAGATGCCAGCTGTAGAGCGGATGAATGTGTGGTGCTATCAGGTTAGTTATTTTCCCATTTGTCATCATTTGCGCTACATTTGTGATTGTAATTTTGCTGAAATGTTTGTGGACGCCTCACAACGGTATTTCTATTTTCACAGTGCTCTACAAACTGTTGCGACCAATATCACTCACAGATTGACGGTTATAGAGTGACTCAATGATTGATGATGTGTTTTTGTTGGCCAAAACCCAGAAGTAAGTTAGCATTTTAGCATTTTCAAATGTTGACTCACTTCTGGGTTTTGGCGTATAATAATACATCATTAATCATTGAGTTACTTCAATATAGCCATCAATCTGTGAGTGATATTGTTCGCAACAGTTTGTAGCGACTGTGAAAATAGAAATACCGTTGTGAGGCGGTTCCATGGAACTAGAGGATGCTAAAATGCTAACTTCTGGGTTTTGGCTTACAAAAATACATCATGAATAGTTATTTTTTAATATATTTTTTGCTTAAATGCCTGAAATAAGGTCTGTGGTTAACACAAGCTCAAAACATTTTCATATTCATATTCTATAACTTCAGTAACAACCCTTAAGGCTTTTACTTGACGATTGCTAACAAGTGGCTAAATGGGACTACAGATGTTGTCAGAGATGCTAAACATCATCAGACGAACAGGTAAACTAATTTTGTGTTTATAATCACTATGACTATATTAGAACGCAAACTTTCATGGAAATATTTTTTTATGTTTTTAATAAGGACTGACAGAGTCATCGGAACGGAAGGTTGTGTAGTTTATGTAGTTCGTTTTTAACCTACGTTTAACTTTGTACTTCTAGTGTGATTAAATGTAGGATTTTAAATTCATAAAAGATGTGAAGATTGATAAATCGTGTAGGAATCGCAAACTTTTGTTGGTCACAGAGCTTATTTTCTGCAATAATCCCAAAAAAACTATGGGAAAATCCTATTGGGTTTTTGTCGAGGGAACCAGGGTGATGCAAACTTCCGGGTCGGCCAACAAAAATACGTCATCTCTGCAGCGCTCTATTGAACAAGAAAAGAAAGTAGCTACCTGTCACTATACTAAAATGACAAAAAAAACGAGTTTTTCAAGTACAGGCAAAAAAGTACAAGCATAATGGGATGGCACAAGCTCATCCCGGACACCGTCATGGCACTCAGAGCAGAATGTTTACATGTTTACTGTTGGCATCATTTTGTTTACCTTGACATTCCCTCAGACAGCTTGGAAGACAGGCTTCATTTGAGAGGAGGGAGCTGGAGGACAGGAGAGATTGAGGGAGGAAGTGGAGCTTCTCTAATGGAACGCACATCTGTCGAGAGCTGTCCTTCCATGCTGATGCAAAAAAAAAAAAAAAAAAAAAACACATCGCCCCCATAGGTCATTATATCCGGAGTCGAACCCCCACGGCCCACAGCCTGTTGTGCCAACCCGGGCCCTTAAACTAAACATTGTGTGCCCTCATCAGTGGCCGGTAATGAGTGCGTGCCCTCACCTTAATCACTGTCGCAGTCTGGAAGGCTGTATCGACAGGTAAAATCGCAGGCGTGTATTTGGTTATGGATACAAATGTTCCGCACATGTTTGTTTGCAGAAGGCTGTAAACAGACAAATTAGCCTATTAGCATGCGTGGAGGTTTTTGATAAAGTATCATCATTTTCTTTTTGGGGAGAAGAAGGTGGTGATAAAGTATCTGGGAGAATAATGAAGCCGAGGCAGGGAGATTTCAGAAACCTCCTTTTTTTCCAGTCTCACCTCCCCTGTCAGAATCAAAACATTAGTTACTAAAATGTACTTTTGCGGCCTTGTAATCGCTTTCACTTGAAACAGAAATGGATCTGCTGTGAGATATCGGGTTTATCAGCACTCTTTAATGTTACGGTACATAAATTCTGCCACCACCAGGCAGTAATAAACACCGTCAGACTGTTAGCACCATCCCATATATTTTAATGACAGGCCATATGTTTTCAAGCACATATCTTTGTTGTTTGCCACATAGCTAATTCCTGGGATTTAGGTAATGCTTTTTCATCAGTTATAGAGGTTGTCTTTAAATAACTATCTCCTTTAATTATTTATTTACAGTGTCCTACAGCAGTGTTTCCTACAGGATTTTCCTGTCTACTGAACTAGGGAGCTGATAGAGGCGCACCATTGGAGTCTTTACTAACAAGCTGATGAGTTGAATCAGGTGTGTTTGATCAGGGAGGAATCTCCAGGACCAGAGTTGGGAACCACTGAGTTGGCTCATACTGTATTAACAATTAACACCACGGTACTCATCAGAAGTGTCATATCATTTGATACAGATAGTGGGAGGGAAAGTGTTGGTGCGGAAGTCAATCAGTTAGCAGGAGGCTACCGGCTCACATCCAAGCTCTGCCAGATTTCTGGCTTCACCTGGATAAACACATTTGCTTTAAAGCCCCTTAAGAGACGTGACTGGCACAAAACAAAAAAATCCAGCCGTTCGCTCCACGCGTTTGATTGTTAGGGGGTTGTTAATCAGGGGACCATAATCAAACCCCTAACAACCACATAGAAACCTGCTAAAAACTACTTAGAACACTGCATAGCAACACCCTGGCAACCACCTTCAACATAAAGTACTATTACAAAAATCTATCTAACATTTGTTCATTAATTTGTTCTATCTATCTATCTATCTATCTATCTATCTATCTATCTATCTATCTATCTATCTATCTATCTATCTATCTATCTATCTATCTATCTATCTATCTATCTATCTATCTGTTGTTCTATCTATCAGCTGTTCCATCTATCTATCTATCTATCTATCTATCTATCTATCTATCTATCTATCTATCTATCTATCTATCTATCTATCTATCTATCTATCTATCTATCTATCTATCTATCTATCTATCTGTCTGTCTGTCTGTCTGTCTGTCTGTCTGTCTGTCTGTCTGTCTGTCTGTCTGTGTATCTATCTATATATCTGTGTATCTGTGTTTCTATCTATCTATCTATCTATCTATCTCTGTCTGTCTGTGTATCTATCTATCTGTCCGTCTGTCCATCCATCCATCCATCCATCCATCTGTCTGTCTATCTTGTCATCTATCATGTCCGTATTGAGAGTTGTACATGTTATATGAACAGAGCGACACACCAGAAGGTCTGCTGAGTGTGTCCTCGATGTAACTGTGACCACAGAGAGTTCTGGTAGTTGTGACAGCACATCGCTCTGTCCCTCGTCTCTGAGAACTGCTGCGTGTGGAGTCCACACATGTCCTCTGCCTTTTTTTTATTGCCCTGTATCGCAGCTTGGACATTGCACAGGGGCCATGCGCAGTGGAGGAAATGTGCTGACAAAGAGTGTGTGTTCATATATCTGTTGAAGACAGCCTGTTCCTCATTGGCCATGGTTGCTGGTGAGGGGATTGCCCTTGTCTCCATTGTCTCTCTGTAACAGTCTGATACAAGTGATCTAGCCATGGGTTTAAGGACAGAATTTCACCACACATTGACACATGATGACAGTACACTATTTTTGTTGCTTACAGACACACACGTCCACACAAACACTTTGGGGAGAGCATCATAATAATGGGCCTCCATGTGCTGTGAAGCTGTGTTTCAGTGAGGAGCTGCAGTGTGGTGATAAAGGCCTGTAAGAGGTTTGGGATGTGCTAAAACTATAACAATCACACAACGCTTCATTACTTTCCTATACTGCACTGACTTTCTGAGGCTGACATTATGCTCTCCAATTTCTGGCTATATTACCCAGAGGCGCTGTGAAAAAGTTACTTCACTAAAGTTTTTCCTCAGGTGTCTTGTCATTCCAGGTTAGCGACTCTCGCATGACCACGAAAGTAAAAAAAAGTAAAGAGTGTGTAATTTTCATTGTTCATTAGTTAGCTAATTATGACTCCAACTGTCCTCCTCCTTAGGGAGACGCTGTATTGACCAAGAGGTCGCATCTCCAGCTGCTGTTTGATAGCAAATATCCATCTTTCTCCAAAATCTCATTAAAGTGGGCATATTTGTGTAACCATAGTTCACTTCCATGGAACATAACATTTCCTCTAGCTGTGAAAATCAGTGTTTTATTTCGTTTCTTTTTTTTTGTCATGATGGACTCCTGTCTGAAATCTTCACTCACACCAGGCATGACACAACAAGCTATCAGCGTCATGTTTTGAAACCGTCCTTGTTGAAAGCAAAAATTGTATCATATGGTGTTATGAAGGGACAAAACTTATAGCAGAGCTTCAGCTGGTGCCTTGCGTGCACACTCAGACAATATATACATTTGTTATGTTAATCTATTTCAATTACTTTTGTTTGATTTGTTCATTGCAAACAGCTGAAACTCTCTAAATTGTGGCAATAAACCTGATTTGCAGTGGGGGTTGAATCATTTCTTTTTTTATTATAACTGTATATATGAAAGTCAGTGTTTGTATGGGAGTATATTTAATATGTACAGACTGTTTGGAATCAGTGAGTTTTTTTTTTTTTTTTTAAAGAAATTAATTATTTTATTCAGTAAGGATGCATTCAACTGAACAAAATTATGACATTTATATTGTTACAAAAGAATTAATTTCACAAATATTTAATATGTTTCGTAAACATTGTTCTTTTATTAACTTTCTATTTATTACAGAATCCTGGGAAAAAAAATTATCACAGTTTTCACAAAAATGTTAAACGGCACAACTGGTTTTCAACATTGATAATACAAATGTTTCTTGAGCATCAAATCATCATATCATGATTTCTGAAGGATCATGTGATTCTGAAAACGGGAGTTTGACATCATAGGAATACATTACATTTTACAGTAAAAAAAAAAAAAAAATTTAATTGAATTGTTTTTACTGTATTTTGTTTTTATAAGAGACATTTCAAAAACATAAAAAACCCTAACCAATCCAAAACTTTTAAACAGGTGGTGTGTGTAAACCGATTAAAATAAGAAAATGTTCATTCATTTGTACATTTGTATTGCTCATTGATTGCTTTTTCATAGCTCTTAAATGTAGACCACAACCTCACGCACAGTTTCTCTCTTTCTCAGTAGACAAACAGAAAACACTGAAATGTGACGAGACGAACCTGTGGAACAGCACACTATCGATGCTAGCATTAACGTCTTAATCGACCTTTCATTCTCAGAAAACACAGTTCAGGGCCTGCTTAAACCAACAAGTTGTAATTGTAATTATTTGCTCAATGCTTGGCCAATAATATCCCTTTCCAAACAAATCTAGCTTTAGAACAGAATCAATCTTTTCTCAAATAAAAGAAAAAGAAAAAAGGCAACCCTTGTAGCCGGACTGTAGCCGGATTAGCCTAAACTGTCACAATGTCAGATTCGTTCTCTCAGAGGGGCTTCACAATCTGGTTTTGAAACAGATCTTTATTTGTGAACAATTTGATTAGTGTGAGAATAAATGAAGGCTAATTCACTGCAGTTCGTGCCACTGAGAAGTTGGGCTATATTGGGTACTGGAAAACAATTAAAATCTAATGAATTATTTGTTACTTATATTATTTTGCAATAATAACATGACTACATTGCAATAAACACAATACTATTGCAAAAAATATATATATAAATCATATAAACTCAGTCAAAAGTTTGGAATAATAACAATTCATTAATGATTTTGAAAGACGTCTCTTATGCTCACCAATGACGTACAAATCAACCAATAATTCAGTCTTGTGTCACAAAATCATTATAATATGAGTATTAATGATGGTTCTTATCAATGCTGAAAACAATATGTATTTGAAATAGAAATGTTTTGTAGCGTTTGATGATTTTTTTGTAATAAAGCTAAGGTTACCACATAAATATTAAGCGGCACAACTGTTTTCAACATTGATAATGATAAGAAATGTTTATTGAGCATCAAATCATCACATTAGAATGATTTCTGAAGGATCATGTGACACTGAAGACTGGAGTTATGATGCTGAAAACTCCAATTTGATCACAGGAATAAGTTGCATTTTAAAATACATTTAAATAGAAAGTGATTCTTTTAAATTGTAATATTATCTCACAATATTGAATTTTTTCATAAAATTGCATAAAAAATTGTGCTCTGCCTTGTCAGTGGTGTTTTGAATGTAATCATTTCAGCTCTGATGACTCAGTAATTGTGCTTTTATCATTATATTAATGAGTATTGCGACTAGGAAAGGAATAGACAGCGAGTGCCAAAGAAACTAGAGAGTGACATCAAACCAGTCTCGGTCACATGTTAACTGCCGGGGTCTCTGTAGACTTGTCCAGGTGAGCTATTCGGCACACTTTTCTTTGCCCCTGGCACGAGTAAAGCTTTAATTTAGTCTCTCTCATCTCCCGTGCGGCCCCCTGGTGGGTCAGCGCTACAGGAAAATACAGAGGGAGAGATATCAGTGGATGAGAAAAGCAAAGTCATCCTTCTCTCTCAGCTCATGTCTACTGTTGCATCAAAATCCACTGAGATCAAATGGATTTTATTTCACATCTCTTTCTGTGGAGTTACATGACACCTTCTTAAGGTGTTATCATCACTTAAAGGGGAAGTGTGCAATTTCTGAGCCACTTGCATCACCAAACGGAATTGCAAAAATAAGTGAATAAATAAATAAAAAGAACTCATCCACTCATCAGACATTGTTTGGATAAAGTCTCAGCCCAAACTTTAATAATGTTTGTTGTATTTTTCAGGCATATCAGCCAACAAATAGCTTCTTTTCTTTTTTTGCATATTTAACATATTCATGTTTTTCTTTTTTTTTCATAATGATGTCAAGGAAATTCACCTGGTTATTAGAGCAAAGCACCTTCTTCAACAACCATCTCCATCCTCATTAATGCAACTCCACTGTAGGTTCATCAAAAGGCTCATATCATTAGCAAATAATTTGATTTGCCTTGATCTATTAAGATAAAAGAGTTTGATAAAAACTATGAAAAAAAGTATGTTTCAGGACTGAAAATTTGCATTTACTGTACATGCCTACAATGCAGATTTTGTCTTTAAAAAGTTGTCTGCCCAGTCACAGTAAAGTATGGAGACCCTAAAGGGACATGGTGATGGAAAAAAATAATAATTAGATGGGTGGAAAAATATATATTTCAATGCATTTGTGTTCGCTCACAGAAGCTCGCAAAACTTTTGTGTTATTATGACATCCAGGAAGATCAAGACTGACCTTGTCGAGTGCTCCTATCCACATTTCTATATTCTTGTTCTATGTGTGACGAAATATCAAAACATGAAAAATCAGCCATCTCAAATTCAAACTAATTAAACCTTACGGAATCTTCCTAAAAAAAAAAAAAAAGATCAATTTTGTTTTGCAGTCACTGGAAGAATGTATGTCCATTCCCGTTTTGCAATAAGACCTTCTCGAGCTCAATCACACAGAGGATTTCAAACAATATCTGGACTCTGGACATACCATAAAGTGTTCTGGCCTTCCATAATCAAGTCTGTTTGCTTTTCACCGCAAGAGAGTTCGCATAACGCCCCATAGATCCACCTTAAACAAACTCGCAAGGCTTAGCAACAAATCAATACCTCCCCCGATCGATAGAAAAAGAGGCAAACGGCTTTTTTTGTGCCAGCTGACTTCTTCAGGGACAAAGAAAATCCATCTTCTCTCCACTCTTTTATAAGCACTTAATTATATTTTGTGAAATACTACTGACCCACTTTCTCCCTGATGCCCCGTGGTCACACAGACTGTTTTCTTGCTATGTTATCTTGTAGGTTATTGATAATACAGAAATATATGTTGTCGTTTGCGTGGCTTGGAGGAGACTGGCATGCTTGATTAATTGCGGCTGCCACTAGAGGGCATCGGCTGAACCTCAGGGGCACATACGCCAACCCTTTAAGTTAATGGATGATCTCTATCAAAAGCAAGACGATGATGCACCACATGTGTAATTATCACCACAGCTGAATGAATTTGCATTAAATAAACTGACATTCCCGGATGAGAGCGGCAAGATGATTATGAGATTCGTTTCGTATGCATGCATTGAAGAAACGTCCACTGGATCATAGTGAATGACTTCCTTCCAGCACTGGTGTCATTTTTTTCTTTTCTTTTTTACCTTCAATTCTCTCAGTCTCCCTCACCACCAGATCCATACCTGCCTTCATGACAGATAGAGTAGCCCTGGAGAGAGCCTGGCATGACAGTATATTCACCAGATCAACAACAAATCATTTATCACATCTCATCAGCTTTTTACTTTCATTAGAGAGAGAGAGAGAGTAAAGCCTTGTTTACGCATCTGCTGTGAAGCTCTCGTGCTCCCTTCATGTCGCTCTTTATATAACTTCAGGTTAAAAACAGCACTATTTTCTGAACTGACAAGTGGCAGTGTGTAGAAAATATCAACTTAGACAGTAGCAAAGAAGTGGCTTTCCAAATTGAATTTTACTGAACCCATGTGAAGATAGTTTATGTATGTAAGCAGTGAAACCTTTACTGAACTGCATTATAGATCTTTAAGATGTCAACTTTAACATTCACAACTACTCAATTTATTTGAGTACATGTTAAGAAAAAAGATTTGTTTATTTACTTATTTAATTCAGTAATTGCATTACTTAGTTACTTTTTATGGAAAGTAATGGGCTGTTACTTTTGCGCTACTTTTTCCTAGTGGAGCTGCACTGAAAAAAACTAATAAGTAACATGTAGGCTACTAAATTTTTATTTGGAAAGTGTTTGCACGCATATTTTTTTAAAAGTAAATTTCAATTAAGTTAACTACTTAACTAAGTTAAGTGAAAGTAACAAAGAAAATAAATATTTTTAACTTAGTAAAGGGTTGAGTATTATCTATTTAGTTGAAGATTCCTTTGCAAAACAATTCACTCAAACAATATAACATTGAATTAAACCACACTCAAAGTATATGCTTCACTTAAAAACATCTAAGTAAATAATACAATATATATTGTGTGAGACCATATCTATCAAACGTTACATGCCAGGAGAACGCAGAGAACTCAATACTTGGTCAAATATACACAATGACGGTAGCATTTGATGGGTCGTTTTTGTGTTTGAATGTGTCATTTTGAGTAGAAAATTAACTCCAAATGTCACAAAATGGCAAGTTACTAATCCTAACAACAAAAGCAATGATAAAACAGTGTAGGTACAGCTGGAAAACAGTGAAAGATCAACCTAATTAATTATTCAAGGCCCAGTGCATGATGGGAAAACCATTATCAGAAAAGTTTGACAAATGCAAAGGCCAAAAGTGAAATGAATAAGTTTCAGGCTGAAGGAAATGCCATTTCATGCTTGTCCAGTAGAGGGCGCAGCGCAAACAAACCTGCAATAGCAAAAGAACAGGACGCAGGAGAAAAAAGACACTCTTTAGCAAAACTTTTAAATTAAACAAATGTGATGTTTATCTAAAGTAATTATTTTTGCTTATTCGAATGGTTGATTTGGATCATCGAATGAAAGCAGTAAAGACATTGGTTAATAAAGTGAGATTAAATACATAAAGTGCTTTTGTGTATTTCACTGCATTTCACGGTTTATATTCATTTTGTGGAATATTGCATCTGTTTTTGTATAAGTGAGATGAGTAAATGCATGCTCATATTTAGTCTAAAACTATAATAAGCATCATGTTCACACAGCGCTTCTCCTGTCCCACAGGAAGTGCAGTCAATACACGGCTAAACAAAGTAACTTGCATTACTTATTTGAAAAAGTAACTTTTAAAGGGGCCTTGACATGAGAAATCATATTTGCCTTGATCGTTTGACATGTAAGAGGTCTTTGTTCCATGAAAACTACAAGTTTCAGAGACTAAAAGATCCTCCTCATTATAAACAAAGCAATATTGGGGACTTGTGACGTCACACGGGCGAATGCATTTGCATATGACTGCCTCCAAGACATTTTAAGATATTGACAAATTGCTTGGACTTCTCACTTGGAAAAAAATGATCTGGTTACGTAACTTGCGTTATTTATAATGCCTTATCCCGAACCCTGGTCGGAACACCTTACCTTATAGGGGATGAGATACAGGAATATCGGACTTCGAGGAAGAAAAAAATTTATTTCCCAGGGCTATGACAATATTGAACACCACCTCTGCTATCCATAATCCATCATACCTCAGTGTTAAATAATCAATGTGTGAATCACAACATGTGAATCTCATCATTGCATACTCTTTTTCATCCCATATTTTTATTTATTTGAATTTTATGTTAATCCCATGTGTAGTTATTGTTTTCTAATATTTGTTGTTTGCTGAGCAAGGTGACTTTTTGTAATCTCGTTGTTTACAATGACAATAAAGCTCTATTCTATTGTATTCTATTTTATTCTATTCTATTCTATTCTATAATGAATTATATGGTCTCGTGAATATTTGTGACGACAGTTAATACATTATAATACTTATGTCACAACTTTGGAAAGTATAATGTATTAAAACACATGACAAACAACAAATTTCAGATGCATCAAGGAATCTGTAAATATACTTTAATTATATTTGGTTATAATTATTTATGAAAAAAAAAATATATATAATGCACTATAACGTACATAATGATAATGCATTATACATAAAGGCTTCACCGTTTTCTATATTACTTTTATTTGGACTTCCAATTTTTTTTTTTTTTTGTAAATTTAGTCCAAAGTTTTTTCCAAGTAAACATGTCTGATTCTCCACTTACTACCATTTATTTGGAAGCTCCTAAAAGCATGAAATGCTAATTTGCAAAAATTGCATCTGTTCAGCCAGTTGCATCTGGATTCATCCAATAAAACTGAAGCGACATGAGGCGGTGCACATTGCCACATCACTTTTTGGCGTGCGCAGGCTTAAATGAACAAATCAGTGAAACAGAGAGTAACCAGAGGTGAGACAGAGAGAGAGAAAGAGAGAGAGAGAGAGAGAGAGAGAGTGCGAGCGACACACAGCTGTACAAGCTTACACATATGTATCTTTCCTCCTCTCTGTCCGACTGTTTGACATGTGGTTTGACTTGGCTCTTGCCAGATGAGCTCTTCCTCTGACAGCCTGGATCCAGGCCGATCAATTCTCCCGGGTCCACCTGTCAGTCCGCGTTTCCTAACGCCGTCTAAAGCGGCGCTGGCAGCCCTTCTCTGTCCTTCTCTCCTGTCATTCTCTGTCCTCTCCACTATCTCTTTCTCTTTATAATTCAGAGTTAATTTAGAGAGCGCTCTGCACTCGCATGCTGTAATGTACCTTCTGTATTCGGTTCGTGCAGGGTTAATGTGGCGAGTGTCAGGAACCATTAGCGTTCAGTATCAACGGACCCCTGGTGATGCGATATGTATCTGAAGATGCAGCACAACTAGATTTATATTTTCTGGCGGATAAATTCACCAGTATTTGCTAAAATATTTTGAGTTTTCTACACCATTCCCAGGGTGTTGCTTGGCAGTTGCTAAGGTATTATAAGGTATGCTAAGTGGTTGCTAGGGTGTTTGGTGACTTTTTTATGCCTTTTATCTAAAGCAACTTATAGTACATTTATCATTTTATTCATCCATAAACTCTATCCATAAAAAATATAAAGCTTCAAAAAGGGCGTTTGGTTACACTTTATTTTAAGGTGTCATTGTTACAATGTATAATTTATATATTTATAATAATACATTAAGTACTGAGCAATAATAATTAACTACATGTACTTACTATAGGGTTAGGGTAGGAATGTAATTATGCATAATTTATGTTATTACTATGGTAATTACATGTAACATAACAAGATCACTGTAAAATAAAGTGTTACCGGGGGTTTTCATAGCGATGCAGTACAAGAAACATTTTGGGTTCTGCAAAGAACATTTCTGTGAACAGTTCTTAAAATAAC